>JASPKZ010001574.1:1695000-2387500 GCA_030220185.1 Diploptera punctata
GTAGTGAGGAAGTATAAATGCAAAATAGGAGCGCGATATGTAAGAAAAAAAACAATAGTAGCATTTTGAAATATGTCTAACTTCATATATTTTCTGATGTTATTTTTTTACAAAGATAACATAGCTGGATATTACTTCTCATCCCTGTGTAGACATTAGTTATCATTATTCTTCGTTTAATTTTTTCCTTCAAGTCGGACGTTTACTAAAATTATCTTTAAACGTCTCAGATATATTCCACGTCACTTTGATTTATTTCTATACAGCCACATCATGAAAAAAGGTAGGCAAACAAACAATATCCATATCTGTATATATGTCAACTAACATTGGACCTTACATGCCATCTCTTATCACTCCATTAGGAGTCAAACGTGAACTTAGTCGACATCGGGACTGTTGCTAATCGGTTTATAGACCTCGAAAATTTAATACTTACCCCGAAAACAGATCTAACCCATAAACTGCTACTCATGATTTTACGACCACAAACTTACGCAGACTGAATTTTATATATAAATATATTATCCAATATATAAAGATCGCCTTGTCACGCAGCGGGCCCGGGTTCGATCCCCGGTCGGGGCAGTTTTTCTGGGTGAGGTTTTTATCGGGGTTTTTCCTCATCTGTAAGACAAATGTCAGGAAAACTTTAAGGCCCAGACGGTCCCCCAAATCATATGGCCATCATCATCATCATCATCCTTCACCGGTGTGGAAAGCAACGGGAAGCTACCACACCTACAATTCCCTAGTAAAGCTGCAAGCATAGCATGAAAATGCTATGATTGCAGTGAAGGACCTGCCTTCGGGCATAACTACTATGGATGGATGGATATAAAGATCAATGTTTGTTTGTTTGTTCGTAATTTATGTGCTGCATACAGTTCATCCGATTGTGATGGAGCTTTTTGCAAAATGTTCAGGAGTTTTCTGGAAGGTTTTAGGGTACAAGAGAGTTGTAATACTCATCCCCTGTATCCTTAATAAAATCCCCCTTTGTAGTAACAAAGGTGTTTTTCGGAACTTTTTGGGCGCTTAAATGGCTTACGCTGCCTAAACTATAATATATACACCAAATTAATGTACACAGAATTGAATATCTAAAACAATATACGAAAAGGTCCGCGACAGTATGTGTCTATCTTTTTCGGATAACTCATAATAATAATTTTTATCTTTTAGCACATTGATGCCAAGAAGATTGGGATGTCTAGATCCTCGGGCAAGCGTAGCAGCGCACGGCGGGTATTCTTTTACAGATAACTCTCAGTAACCATTTTTGTCTTTCAGCTCATTTATGCCAAGAATATCGGGATAAGTAGATTCCCAGGCAACACCGGGTAATCAGCACGGAGTATCAAAAAATAATTATCATATAAGTTTATAATTATTTTTCTTTTTACTTATTCAACTAAACATAAAAAACACATTACATTTATTTAGGCGTAGCAGTGCACGCCGGGCATTAACTAGTGCAATATAAATCAGATATATGTAGATTTTATAAATGTTTGATTATTTTTTTTTGGAACAGCTTGTATTTAAGTTCGGACAAAAGACACAGGAAGCATATATTGCGAGTTATAATGCAATAAGGGAGAACATACTGACAAACCAGAATTAAAACTTAAAGCTGAGTGGAATATTAATCAAGAGTGAAGAATTTTCTTACTAATATTATATTCCTGAAGAAACATGGATATCGTGACATGCATTCTAATTAAAAGCACATGAGTTCCATTAGTACTACATTTCTAGTGTGTAACAGGCAGTATAATTAATATTAAATCAATAAACAATTCCTCTATAGTTTACCTAATTACTAATATGGCTGAAACTTATCGCTGTAACCATCTACTGTAACAACTACCTTATTGTCTTCTGTAAGATTAATAGGCCCGGCTAATTTGTATGACCGACAAAGTCCATTCCTTTTGTATTTCTTCTTTTTTGCAAAAAAAAAAGTTATTTGTGAGGCACACGTGCACGAAATCTCTGTATGACCGTAGCAGTCACTTCAGCCTCGACAACGAAACTCTTTAGGAATATTTCATCATTGAATTGGTAATGACAGACCTTTCTGGTCTGTAGGATTCATCTCATTGAATCTCAGGCAGGACAATCAGGACAAGATCCTTAACGATTTTTCCGCAGGTGAAACAAATATGAAAATTATTTATTTTTTAATTGCGGATGAGCCCATGTAGGACTACGCAAAGTACTTAGAGGCGTTTCCTTTGAGCCCAAATTTCTTTAATCCTTTTGCTGGTTAGCTTACATGGAGGTTTGGTTCTGAATTAAGTAAGGGCTAGACTTAACCTCATGTAAGACACTAGGATGGGGGTCCTCAACCCCGACACGGCGCGTCCCAATGGCTGATAGGGGAAGTTCCTGTAGATATACAGGACAGGTGCGAATAAAGCCTTGTCAAATAAGCACTCGCGGATCAACTGAGGAGGTTAACGGCTTCGACGGCGAAGAGGATTTTTTCCCAACGGCAGAGAGGGCGGATGAACCGATTCTGGAACTAACCACTCCAGTCCTATGAAACTGGATTTCGGTCCAAACGTTGTGATAACTAAGAATCTTTTTTACCCCTGTTAACAACAGTACAACCAGGCTGTCGGATTCTGGGGAGTCTGGCCAAACACGCAAACAGAAGATTTTTTTTATTATTATTATTATTTATTATTATTATTAATATTATTATTATTATTATTATTATTATTATTATTATTATTATTATTTTCAATGGTAGATTACATAAGATACAAGCAATTACATTGGTATGAGCATGTACGACGAATGTAAGAAGAAAGGTTACCCAGAAAAACATTGGAATGGTATCCACCTGGAAGAAGAAGGAAAGGAAGACCTCGAAACTCATGGATGAAAGAAATAAGAACTGGAATGAGAACAAGTGGACTGCAGGACGTGGAGCGGATGCATAGAAAAGAGTGGAGAAGGCAAATAAAACTTCAGGCACAGAAAGAGGCGCACACATTTACACATTGAAAATCTGTATACATAAAAACATATCATTATTATTATTAATTATTGAGATGGACTTTTGGAGGAGGGCTTCTAGAAATCCAAGAAGTGGCAGAATTACAAATACTAAAACCAGATATATATAATGGATGTTCAAAAAGTTATTGAAGAAATAAGACTGAAATGGTTTGGCCACGTAATGAGGATGTCAGATGAAAGGATGCCTAAGATTATATTACATTTTGAGGCGGGGACAACAGAAGAATGGGGAGACCAAAATAACAGTGGGTTTAAAAAGTGCATAGGAGTGTGGTGTCGAGATGATTAACGGAGAGTGTTGCAGAAAATAGGGAATTGCAGAGGAGTAACATTTACAATGGGTTGTAGGAAAACTGTTGTATTGTAAAGAAATTCCTAATAAAGAATAATATTAATAATTATATCACAATATACATATATGAACAATATGTTAAAAGAATCAATGACATTAAACATGTCAAGAAATATAGACATCTAGAAACAATCCTAGAAGAAGAAGGCTCATCACAATTAGAAAATAAAGAGTAATATTAATAATTATATCACAATATATAACATCAATATGTATGAACAATATGTTTAAAAAATCAATGATATTAAACATGTCAAGAAATATAGACATCTAGAAACAATCTTAGAATTAGAAATAAAATTGCAGTTGGACGGAGTATATTTACCATGTCAAACTCAGTATTATGGAGTAAAAACATAATTTACATACCAAAGAAATCTATCTATAAGGCCATTATAGAAATTATAAGTTGTATGGATCAGAGACATGGGGAATTAAAATATGCCAAGCTAACAGTTTATTAGGCCATCTTATTAGCAACGGAGATGGGTTACTGGAGAAGATCATCGTGGAAGTCCAGATTAGAAAAAAATATAGACACTTTGAAATTATGAAAAATTATGAAAGTTGAAAGAAATGTGTTAAAGACAATTGAAGAGAGACGATTAAGATGGTATAGACATCTCAAGAGGATGTCTGACAGAATTCTTAAGAAGATCTTGGAGTGGAAAGAAGAAAGGGAAGACATAAAGAAGGTTGGATGGATGTGTGAGAAGAAGTATGAGTGAACTGGGACTTAGGCCTATAGATGAGGATGTTCAAGACCGCTACAACTTGAGAAGACGAATTTCTTGAGGATGATGAAAAACCACTGCAATATATAAAATTATTATTATTATTGTTATTATTATTATTATTATTATTAATTTAGTTAATCCCTCCATGGTATCTTTACTTGTCGTGGTTAAGAGGCTTGCGTGCTTAAATGATCTGGCATTACTAGCGAAACGGTTACCCATGCCGGACAGGTCGAAGGCGATTAGCCAGACCTTGGTCGAAAAAGTGACAAACTTAGATAAATAGCGATGGTTTCGTTACACGATGCGATAAATAACATATTTAAATCTGAGTCTTCAAGGAATTGAATAAAAACTCTATACAAATCTGTATCAACAGCTATAAACACTACAAATGTTTAGATATCCTTGTGTATTTGGGGATTCGAATATAGGTCATGTTACTTAGAGGTGATCCCACTCAAGTAATGGCAGACGACAAATTCAACACGAAGTTGAAACTAAGTCACACGCCTGGGAGATAACTCCATGTTTACATTCAGATATGCGGTAACAAGGGGAGAATTCTAACTCAAACGAAGAGAAATAGAGTTCAATCATTATCGTAAGTAATACCACGAGTGAATTTATGTAGAGAATTTGTTAGGACTATTTAACTAATAAAATTAAGCTGTTTACTCACAAATTATTATTTAAATATAGTTATTTTAAAATATTTATATATTTAATGTAAACAACATTGTTTGAAAACAAATGGTTATGTTTCATTTGTTAATCACTACAACTTGATCGTACTATTTATTGCCAAATAGGATTGCAATATTGTAAGAATGCACCCTAGTGGAGAAAAAATGAAACACATCAAACTGTAGGCTATATTATAAGATTATAACCAACATTATACGTTATTAATTTATTTTTTTCCAGAAACAACTTAGTAAAATCAGTATTTAAAAAACACTATTATGAAATTGTGTAGGAATCTGTTTATTATTTGCTATATTCAACGTATTTGCTAGAGAGTCAGTCACTGCAAAATAATTCACTGACCTATTCAGAATATTAAAAAAAGGAAGAGCTTTCTTTATTTTGATAATCATATTTCGATAATTGACGAGATGAAACACGACTGTGATTGATTGTAAAACAAAATTCATTGAATCGTGATTGGTCATTGACTCCCATTTGGAACATGAGTTAAATAGTCATTATAAATCTTCCAAGCTAAGTTCCAGTTGTAATGTAAACAAAGTAGATACATGACTGCTTTTCATTGGTCAAATCATTATTTTATCTTTAACGATGTAAGGAAATTTAGTTCGCTCACTAACTCTAGAAATAAAGAAAATAAAAATAACATTTTATAAAGTAATGGCTGTTCCTGTATTGGTGTATGGATCATAATATTGGACGATCACTAAAAGACAAGAACCAAGATTGGATGCAATTGAGATGAGATTTTTTTTAGAAATATAGCAGGGTATACTCTGTTGGATAAGAAAGAAATGAAAAAATAAGCAAATAAATATTTTCAAACTTTCAGATCGAATAATTAAAACAGGAACGCCTGGAAAGAATATGTTGATAGGATGCCAGAAGAAAGATTTCCAAAATGATTGCTGAATAATAAACCACACGGAAGTTGAAATGTTGGACGCCCACACAGAATATGGTCCGAACAATTCTAACAATTTTATCTTTCATGAAACCGGAACCAGCCAACAGGTTTAAACCTTGGATGATGAAGAATAAAAAGAAGATATAATATCTAGCACATGTCTATAAAAATTACTAACTAATACCCGGCGTGCGCTGCTACGCCTAAATATATGTGTTTTTATGTTAGGTTGAATAGATAAAAAGAAAAAAAATACATCGTCATTATTTTTGGATACCCCGTGCTGATTACTTGGCGTTGCCCGGTAATCTACTTATCCCGAACTTCTTGGCATCAATGAGCTGAAAGACAAAAATGGTTATTGAGAGTTATCCGTAAAAGTATAACCGCTGTGCGCTGTTACTCTTGCCCGGGAATCTACTCATCTTGATCTTCTTGGCATCAATGAAAGACAGAAATAGTTATTGTGAGTTATCCGTAAAAGAAAAACATATGCTGTCACATATTTTTTTGTATTTTTTTTTAGATAATCAATCCTGTGTACATTAATTTTGTATATTTGTTATTGTTTGGGCAGCAGCGTAAGTCATTGAAGCGTCCAAAAAGCTACTTATTAGTGCACGTATGTACGATAATATGTCATATATGTTAATTGTCCCAGAAAAATTCTCTAAATGGTTGTGAAAACCCCATTCAAATCAGCCAAGTAATATTTGAGTCTGCGAAGGACAGAATTGTCCCAGAAAAATTCTCTAAATGATAGTGAAAACCCAATTCAAATCAGTCAAGTAATATTTGAGTCTGCGAAGGACAGGCAGACAAACAGCCACACACACACACACACACACACACACACACACACACACACACACACACACACACACACACACACACACACACACACACACACACACACACACACACACACACACACACACATGTTTATATATATAAAGATATGGGAGAATATTAAAATATATAATTATCATATTTTAATATGTTAAATAACCATTGTTTTTATGAAGATCTTGAAGATTTCCGGGCTGTTGGCCATGGTCTTGAAGTTCCCAGACGTTTCGCCAGAGACTGCGTCCGGCTTCCTCAATAGTTGTTTTGGAATGCCGGACGCAGTCTCTGGGAATTACAAACCTCAAGACCATGGCCAACAGCCCGGGAATCGTTTTCAAGACCATCATACTAACTCCAGCCGTGAAAGCCTAAGTCAATGAACCATTGTTTTATTCTTACGCACGCGCAATGCAGAATACATTGGTATTTGAGTTGTTTCAAAACTGACGCTTCCTGTAGAATAGTTGATTTTACTGCAGTCCACCACGTTTAAATAAGTTGGAGTGATAACTTGAATTTCTCCCATTTTAAGGATTCAAAAGCAAGATATATTTCTATCTAACTATCTATACTGACGTAGCCCAGTATTGAGCCATAGCCTGTCCTTTGTTAGGAGTTAATAGACCAAATTCATTTAGTTGCGTCATTTGTCCATAGATGTCATGAGTAGCATGCAGTCAACACACCGACTCAATGAGATATCAAGAAACAACTAAAGTACTACAAGGTTGTTTGAGATCGGTAAATTTTGCTTATAAGCCTTTCTATTCAGGCTTAAGGATCTTTTACGAGCCTAAAAATCTTCAGACACGGGACGCACGACTTAAAGTCCCTCCCGGAAGACTTTTTCTTCTTCCTTTGGCTCTATGGTCCTCTAAGAAGCTCCTACATAAAACTTCCCATTCTTCTCTATTACTAGCTTTCAGGTCCCATCTCTTCGCCTTCAGTTATCTTAAGTCTTCCTCAACCTTATGTAACCATCTTAGTTTCTGTCTTCCAACTTTTCTTCTTCCTTCCGGTTTCCCTTCTAAAATATTTCTTGTACCTCTTTCTTCCTTCATTCGCAACGCATGTCCTACCCATTCCACCCAGAAGATTTGCTCCCTGGATTTTTCCATGCTAAAAAATCGATCAACCGCGGCCTGTTTGAACCCGCGACCCTCAGAACCAGAGGCAAGCAGCACAACCACTAGTCCACCGCCATAAACAAGTAAAATGAGACCACAACAAGCCGGGGAATATCTGCATGATGGACTTTTTAATGCGTTTTAAACAAAATAGAAGGAAAGAAAGCAAATCTACTGTGATTAGGGTTATGCAAATAAGAGATAGTGTGATCAATTAGTTGGAATGGATAGACACGCCCATCTGGGGTAATAAAGGAGCATTTTCAATGAAGAGAGACACTATTCTACTTTAATTTCTTTCAGCACTTTTTGGTTAGCGTTACAATAAGGTGTGACAGTTCATCTGTTCTGCTGCAGCCGTGCAATTAATCACCCTCTGACAACCTGCTCCTTCAAGAAACAATGCAAGGAGCTTCGATAAGCTACTTCTTATGATCTTAATGCCACATTGTCCATTAAATTAATTACATCAGAATTGTCGGCAAGTCAGGGAAGGAAGTTTGCTCTTCCAAAAATAAATGACTCATAATTTCCTTAAAGTGTTGTCAAATTTCCAAACTTTGAAGGTGCAAAAAACACAACAAAAACTGCTTTAATATAAATGTGGTATATTAAATATATAATATTTATTATTATTATAGTTGTTATTATCATTCCATTATTCTCCCAGTTATATGAATGTGAAACATGGACTTTAACTTTAAGGGAGGAAAGAAGATGATGAGTATTTGAGAATAAAGTTCTTAGGAAAAAATTTGGGTCAAAAAACAGATGAACAGACAGGTGAATGGAGAAAACTTTTTAATAGTGAGCTACATGGTATGTATAGGAAGCCAGGTATAATAAGAAGAGTTAAGTCTCGTAGACTGCGATGGACAGGACATATGGCAGGAATGGGTAATGTTAGAGGTGCATGGAAGCTTCTTGTAGAAAAAGCAGAAGAAAACGTCCAGTTGGTAGACCAATAATAAAGTGGGAAAATAATATCCATTATTTGAGAGAAGTAGATTTTACAGGGCATGATTGGAAAACAGCTCAGGATACAGATGTATCCGCGCGGCCATGAACCTACGGGTTCGATAGAGCCAGTGAGTTAGTTATTATTCCGTTGATTAACGCAGTTTAACATCTTATGGTATATCTGCGTACCACACGCCACGCGCATCTTATAATGACATGACCTACGGGAGAGGGATTCAACTGTGGATCACACACACACTTTTTTGGCCACACAAGGACATGGAGGAACTCCACGAATGAGTGAACAGCTCAATGTCAGGGCCTCCTCCGAGACAACACAACATTAAGACGAAACACACCATTCACACTAAACATGGCTAATATTATGATGATGTTCGAGGACCGTTTGGACCTTAAAGTTTCCTGACTTTTGCCTAACGGGTGAGGAAAACCCCGGAATAAAACATCATCCAGGAAACTTATCTCTACCGAGAATCAAATACAGGACCGCTGCGTAAGAGGCAGCAACGTTGCCATGAGACCACAGCTGTGGGCATTATTATTATTATTATTATTATTATTATTATTATTATTATTATTATATTATTATTATTATTATCATTATGTGTATGCATCTACATCGAACATCTAATGTTTTTCGTCATGCTTTCTTGTTTCGACAACCTGACTTTGGAATTCCCTGCCCTCTTGCACTAGGGCATGCCGCACTCAAAAATAGATAATCAATAAGATTGCTGAACTTTATTTTAGACAATATAATACATAACCAATGTCTTATTTTATTTTACATATTTACATTTTCTTATTTCCATTGTGCAAAATCAATTATCTGATCAAGTTCCAGCCTTTATTATTATTATTATTATTATTATTATTATTATTATTATTATTATTATATATTATTATTATTATTATTATTATTATTAATCTCACGACAGAACTAGAGAATGAAGAGAAATTACATTGTGAAAATGTGGAAATTAAGGAAGTTGAAAAATTGAAATATTTAGGATCAATTTTAGAATCAGATGCGAAAAGTTATACTGAAATTGAGAAAAGAATTAGTGAAGGAAGAAAATTAATTGGAATGTTAAATTCAGTGAATTGGAGTAAAAATATTATAAATAAAACAAGACATTGATATTTAAATCATTAGTACTGAGATCTGGACTCTACGTAGACAGCAAGCAAAAATATTATTGATAACAGAGATGGATTTTTGGCGAAGGGTATCAAGAAAATCAAGAAAGGAAAATAATTCGGAACCAGAAAATTAGAGAAATAATGAATGTTAAACATAATATTATAAAAGTAATAGAAGAACGAAGATGGAAATGGTAACGACATCTGAAGAGGATGGAGAATAACAGAATCCCAAAAATGATGCTGGATTGGAATGCTGAAGACAGGGAATAGTGGATGGATGAAGTAAGAAGAAACATGATCAGCAGAGACCTCAAAGAACAAGATACTGAGGATAGAAATCTGGCGGAGCAAAATACATTTGGGCTGAAGGATAACTACTGTAATGTAGAGAAAACCCTTAATAAAAAGCATTATTATTGTTATTATTATTATTATATTATTATTATGGGGTCGCGATTTTTAAACTACCTAACCTTCTGGCAAGACCATGAAACTGGGATCGACTCACCTCTAACAGAAATGAGTACAAGAGTAAGTTTTAGGAATAAAGGCTGGGCGGACTGAATGATAAACTTCCATTGCACTTTTTTTTTTCGTTTCTCTTGTTGTATACACTTATTTCAAGAGAAGATGGGAGAGTTGGAAGAGGAGCATACATAGAAGGAAAAAACAAACGATGTCTCATTCTTGTTTATTTTGTGTCATCTAGGAAATAAATGTTCAGCAGTAACCTTTAACGATTTAAAGTAAGTTATTTCTATAGAATTTTAATGTCTTTTTACTCTCCACGTTACCATTTTGTTCTCTCTTATTCCATTACTCTTTTTAATAATCTTCCAACAAAATCCGTCTCTAAAGGTCTCAATTTTCTTGCATGTTTTTTTTTATTTTTCTTCTTAAACTCTTTGTGCTTGTTTCCATTACATAATTATGTTAACATAACCTTTAATATCACGATAATATGCTGAAATGTCACATTCTCATACAAGTCTTTCTGGTTTAGAAAACATGAATAATTTATTGGCTTCAATCAGGGACACAAATAATGCCAGGAGAGATATAAAATAGAGTTATATAGAGTAAGTGATGAAATTCAGGTGTTTTCCGATGTTAATATATGGTTCAAAGAATTGTTTTTCTTATTTAAAGACGCCTATGTAGCAAATAATACATTAATTTAATTAATTTGTATATGTTTTTATTTCATACAATATCGAATTTGATATGCTTACTTTATTGAAATGAGAGTGAAAAATGATCTATTTCATTTTTCAAAACCCTTCACCATACGCATCTCTCCCCCCGCCAAAAAAAAAAAAAACTAAAAGGTGACGTGAATTGATTTATTTAAAATAAACAATATTTAGAATACTATATATATATATATATATATATATATATATATATGGTATGATAAGAAAAATAAATGCCTGGACGGGATTCGAACCCGGATCTCTGAGTCTGTACCTCAGCGTGATATCCATTACACTACCAGGCGAATCCAATTCAAACACTTATTTTTCTTATATATGTATTATACTCTCCATTATTACTAGATGTCGCGAGAACACTGTCTTCACTGCCATCTAGTAGCTGACTATATCAAGTAAGCAAATTAAAGAGAATATTTATTTTACTTTATAGCAGTGACGCTTTATCGATGTTATAATTAAATCTTTAACATTGAGCAATGCAAGCTTAATAAGGTATGATAAGAAAAATAAATGCCTGGACGGGATTCGAACCCGGATATATATATACTATTTCGAAGTAGTGATTTCAGGTCCATTATCTTTAAATAGGCATTGCTTACCCTTAAAACGACATGTTACTATAACGACATGTTACTATAAATAGAAACTTCTCAATGTATAAAAACAGCTGTACATATCTCACATACCTCATATTAACTTAATTTTTTTCTGAGGAAAAAAAAAACTCCCCCCCGTTTAATTAATAGTACTATTCTATAGTGTTCTGCCCTAGGGCAGGTCCTTCACTGCAATCATAGCATTTTCATGCTATGCAGCTTTACTAGGTCATTATAGGTGTGGTAAATTCCCGTTGCTTTCCAGACCATGGGGTCCACCGCTGTGGTTTCGAGGTAGCGTGCTGCCTTGTCACGCAGCGGATCCGGGTTCGATCCCCGCTCGGGACAGTTTTTCTGGGTGAGGTTTTTATCGGGGTTTTTCCTCGCCTCTAAGACAAATGTCAGGAAAAATTTAAGGCCCAAACAGTCCCCGAAATCATATGGCCATCGCAATCATCATCATTCATATTCATCTTATCATTATCATCCTCCACCGGTGTGGAAAGCAACGGGAAGCTACCACACCTATAATTCCCTAGTAAAGCTGCAAAGCATAGCATGAAAATGCTTTGATTGCAGTGAAGGACCTGCCTTCGGGCAGAATTACTATGGATGGATGGGGTGATGATAATGATGATGGTCAGATGATGTTGAGGGACTTTTTGAGCCTAAAACTACCTGACATTTGTTTTACAGGTGAGGAAAAAGCCCGGGGAAAATCCTCACCCAGGAAGCTTGTCCTGACTAGGAATCGAACCCGGGCCGCTGCGTGGCAGGTAGCACGCTCCCTCTACATATAATTTATTGTCATACAGACTTTTATCTTTATAAAGAAGCAACATACATTTCTAGTCATCTTTTAAATAATACGTAAGAGGATTAAGTTATGCATTTGTTTCTGTAGAACCAGCCATCTTTATCACAAAACAAAAGAAGACAAAATGCAAGATTATAAATAAAATAAAAATGTCTGCAAGAAACATAAAAAACAGATATTTAATGGCAGCTGCCAATCTTACTGGAATAATATAATGAATAAACTACAATTATTGAAATTCTGTTCTTGCATAGCGTGCAAAAATTGAATTCCAGCTTCGAAACACATTAAAATTTCCTGCAAAACTACCAGTGCTTGAGGTAAGGCGGGAAGATGAGAAATAGCTTCCCAGTTCTTTAGAATGGCTTAAAACTATCCTTTTATTTCTTAGGACCATTCAGAAATGTTTCCTTTTTAGCGAATTCCGAAGGAATGAAGCAATGGAAGTTGATCTCGTGAAAATATTCAGATCGAACAGCCGCAATTTTTGTTACATCGAAACCAAACTTGGTTATACAGAAATTAATTAAAAATGGCAAGGTTTGGTTCGTTAACTAGTAAGAGTTGGGATCATTAGCTTTACGATTTCATCAGAAACGAAAATTTAAAAATCTCTCTAGCGGTAGAAATTTTCGATGTTTCAAAACCAAACTCAGAATACGCTATTAACATATACAGAAGAATGCACCAAATATCAGCGAATTTGGACCATTATAATTAGTGGTTTACCTGAAACCCGAAATTAAAAAATCGCTCTAGCGGTAGAAATTTTCTGTTTGACAACCGAACTCAGTATACGCTATTAACATAGACAGAAGAATGCATCCTCCAAATATTCTCCAAACATCAGCGAAATCAGGCCATTAGAATTGATAGTTTACCTGAATCATGAAATTAAAAAAATGACTCTAGCAAACGTCATTTTGGTTCGTCACAATCAATCCCTAAATTGGCAATGTACCTTATGAGATACTTTAATTTAAATTATTATAGTATAGTAATGATAACGTGGATTGATTGTGTTTTAAACAGCATGAGGAAAAATGGATTGATCGATGAAGATTGGAAAGACAGAGAGATGTGGAGGAGAATGGCAGTATATTAATTGGGCGCAGGAAGGTGTGAAACATTTTGAAACCTGCTAAATAAATAAATTGTATAGTAATGGAAAAATCAAACGGTAGGCCTACATATTAAGTTTGTGTCAAATTATACAACATACAAATATCGCTGATTTCTTCCGTGAAATTTCCAAAACACTGAAGCTGTGAAAATTGGTCAACGAATTTTTCGCATCAAAAACCAGAGACTGGTATTGCTCCGAGATAACAAGTGAAACTGATTTGCTGGCCAATGTGATAACACATGTTCCGTTAGAGCGAATTGCCAACATGTTTACTCACATATAGGCTATGGGCATTCTACCCCAGGATCCACCTAAATTAAAGGGCTAGTTAGGGTGAAAAAATGGGCGAGTTAGACTTAAATGGGCAAAGTTAGTTTTAGTTTGGGCAACTTAGGATGAGAAAATGGGCGAGTTAGACTTAAATGGGCAAGTTAGTTTTAGTTTGGGCAACTTAGGATGAGAACATGGGCGAGTTAGACTTAAATGGGCAAGTTAGTTTTAGTTTGGGCAACTTAGGATGAGAAAATGGGCGAGTTAGACTTAAATGGGCAAGTTAGTTTTAGTTTGGGCAACTTAGGATGAGAACATGGGCGAGTTAGACTTAAATGGGCAAGTTAGTTTTAGTTTGGGCAACTTAGGATGACAAAATGGGCGAGTTAGACTTAAATGTGCAAGTTAGTTTTAGTTTGGGCAACTTAGGATGAGAAAATGGGCGAGTTAGACTTAAATGGGCAAGTTAGTTTTAGTTTGGGCAACTTAGGATGAGAAAATGGGCGAGTTAGACTTAAATGTGCAAGTTAGTTTTAGTTTGGGCAACTTAGGATGAGAAAATGGGCGAGTTAGACTTAAATGTGCAAGTTAGTTTTAGTTCGGGCAACTTAGGATGAGAACATGGACGAGTTAGACTTAAATGGGCAAGTTAGTTTTAGTTTGGGCAACTTAGGATGAGAAAATGGGCGAGTTAGACTTAAATGGGCAAGTTAGTTTTAATTTGGGCAACTTAGGGTGAGAAAATGGGCGAGTTAGTACTTCAGATTAGTTTAGTGTTCATTTGTTTATTAACGGGCTTTTGTGATAAGTTGGCTGCATTGTCTGAGCAATGACTAATACATATTTTGCATTACAAGTATGGCGATTTTAGGTTATTTTGTTTTGAGCACAACTTCTCATTTCATTTTAAAGCATTTCTAGCATTTTTGAGGAAAAAATCAACATATAGATATTCTCTCTCTCAGGTAATTATTCACATACTGCAACAATTATGTTTTTTTCTTCAGTTTTTATTTGGATTTATGTAGGTGCTATTGTGACATAGAGTGAAAATGCTAACAAACATAGGCACAAGATCTCATCCAGGCTATCAGCTCTGCGTGACGGCTACCATACCCAGATTATAGTCTATATTCATCTCATTTAGAAGATGAATCAACCCCAGATCCATAGTGCAGCCAGAAAATTACGGTAGACCAGTTTAAAAATGCTGGCCACATCGACTTGTGACGTATTTCCTTAACTAATCAGGGCGTGACTCCTTATATGACGGATGAATACATGATCCAAAGAATTAAGTTTGAACATAATTTTTAAAAATAATTTGAAGAATTTTAATTTTAATTAGTTTTATTCTTGACGTGAATGAGTAAGAGCATGAAACCTGCCTCACTTTTTAGAGACTGTCTTGTGACTGTCAGTGTTCACAAAGCGACGTGACAGGCAGGTCTGACACAATTAAATTACTAATAATTTAACTTGATGGGCAAAATTGCACTTCATACAGCGCACCCTAGCGAGAGCTCCAACCACACGTGCCTGTAACCACTTACCGATACAGCACTGCCTCTTAGATTCTTAAGTCACATTATACACGTTGATATTTCTATGTAATTAATTTTTTTTTCCTCGGTATGTGTCAGTTTGAAAACTTAAAATGATAACGTATTATGTTACTAGGAATATTATATTCCATGTTCATGTTACATATTTTTATAGATTAGTGTTCGCCCATTGCTCGAAATTCGATCATAAATAACACGACACCACACTTGTTATCTCACTTTATATAATATTAGACATTGTTAGTTTTAAGTTGTATTTTATTTTATTTAACATTGTACTGGACGTTTTATTATATTATTTTTTTACAGTGTTCTGCCTTAGGGCACGTCCTACACTGCAAGCACAGCATTTTCAGACTAGTTTTACAAGGGGATTATATGTGCGGTAGGTTCCTGTTGCTTTCCACAACGAGGGATGATAATGATAACGATAGTGATGATGATTATTCATTTTGAATTACCTTCTATAGTAATTCTGCCCGAATGCAGGTCCTTCACTGCAATCATAGCATTTTCATGCTATGCTTGCAGCTTTACTAGGGAATTGTAGGTGTAGTAGCTTCCCGTTGCTTTTCACACCGGTGAAGGATGATGATGATGATGATGATGGCCATATGATTTCGGAGACCGTTTGGGCCTTAAAGTTTTCCTGACATTTGTCTTACAGGTGAGGAAAAATCCCGATAAAAACCTCACCCAGAAAAACTGCCTCGACCGGGGATCGAACCCGGGCCCGCTGCTTGACAAGGCAGCACGCTACCTCGAAACCACAGCGGTGGACTATATATATAAGCGATATAATTGGGCTAATTCAAGAAAGTGTTCAATTACAATGACTATTTAACTCATGTTTCAAATGGGAGTCAATGACCAAATCACATTTCAATTAATTTTGTTTTACAACCAATCACAGTCGTTTTTCGCCTCGATTTTATCAATTTAATTCTATCATATTACAATCAATTTCCTCCTTTTTAACATTCTGAATAGGCCAGAGCATTATTTTGCAGTGACTGACACTCTAAGAAATACGTTGAACATAACAGTTTATATATTAAGATGTAAGAATCCTAGAATACAAGTGGCTACCAGATTGTATATATATATATATATAGTGCACGAATATAAACACATACTGTTTGAGGGATATAAAGTAAAGTAAAGAAGTCCCACTACAGGCCTCAGGAGGTCCTTGGGGTAGTAGGAGGTTAAGGCTCCCACTTTTTTTTGGACAATCGGCACTTGATGTCAGCCGGGTTGTCAGCCCTGCGTGACGGCCGCCTTTACCCCAGAACAAACGTCTGGTACTAATTTCCGTTAGAGGCTGAGTCGACCCCAGGGCCATAGTGCCACCAGAAGATTTCGATCAGTTTAAAAATCCTGACCCCACCGGGACTTTAACCCTCGACCTTCCGGCTTGCAGCGCAGTGCCTTAACCACTACGCTACGGCGTGCCCCGAGGGATATAATAGAAAAACATTTATAGCAATTGATTATACCAAGAAAAAGAAAAAAAAACACTCTTTGCACTTTCTTAAAAGTATTATTTCCCAGGGATTAACGTTCCAGAAAATTATAATTGACATATTTACATCATTGGACATCAGAATTAATTAATAACCTGTAATGTTGGCTATAAACAGTTTGATTTGTTTCATTTTTTGTCCACAAGGGTGCGTTCTTACAATAATGCGATCCTTTGTCAATATATAATATGATCTGGTTGCAGTGATGGACAAATGAAACATAATAAACGTTTCTCATTTGTTTTCAAACATCGCCGTTTACATTAAATATATACATATTTTAAAATAACTATATTTAAATAATGATTTGTGGGTAAACAGCTTAATTTTATTCGTTAAATAGTCCTAACAAAAGCCACTCTTGATTTTCAAATGCTCTACATACATTCACTGGTCACTTCGTGACATCGTGAATTTATCCATAATTTGGATATCACTCGTGGCAGTACTTATGATAATTTTGCCTCTTCTTATTGATAAAATTGCCTCTTCCTTTTCGTAATGAGAGATACCTCCGCAAATTAACTTCTTTGACAAGGATATATCCACCGCTGTGGTCTCGAGGTAGCGTGCTGCCTTGTCACGCAGCGAGCCCGGGTTCGATCCCCGGTCGGGGCAGTTTTTCTGGGTGAGGTTTTTATCGGGGTTTTTCCTTACCTCTAAGACAAATGTCAGGAAAACTTTAAGGTCCAAACGGTCCCCGAAATCATATGGCCATCATCATCCTTATCATTAGCATCATCATCATCCTCCACCGGTGTGGAAAGCAACGGGAAGCTACCACACCTACAATTTCCTAGTAAAGCTGCAAGCATAGCATGAAAATGCTAGATTGCAGTGAAGGACCTGCCTTCGGGCAGAATTACTATGGATGGATATTGAGTTTAGTTGTGAAACAATAAAATGTGACGGCTAGAGCGATTTTTAAATTTTCACTTCAGGTGAACTCCAACAGCTAAGGTTTAAGAGGGTCCAAGTGTGAATCTAAAACCATCGAGGGACCCAATCAGACACACACAGAAAATTTCATCAAAATCGATCCAGTCGTTTAGGAGGAGTTCAGTGACAAACACACGTTACAGAAGAATTATAAAGTTTGATATGTCGTTAATTAACAGAAAAATCAATAATGTCAAATAATCAGAATCATGTTTTTTACTTAGTTACTTTTTTGCTCGTCTTTATAGCTGTATCCACTTAAAACATGTGTGTAGTGAAAAATGGGAGAAGGTTTTTAACATTATGTGGATTTAAAAATAAAAAGTATCAAGATGCAAATGAGAACTGCCCAGTTTCACGTGTGGGCTGCACTGCTACTCACGATCTTCATTCTTCACTTTTATTTTTCTTTCGCTTTTTTTTTTTAATCTACAGCTGAGTTAAAAACTAGTGAGTGAAAGAGATAGGCTATCATTTGTTTGATACAGTACTTGGCGAACTCCAGTCTAAGCTCTTCAGACATACCGACGACTATTCATAAAACTTGTTCCATTCCAAGCTTCGTTCACACAAACATGCATCAAGCCAAACGGCGCAATTACAAATAAATCCAACAAAACGTACTGGAACTATCGAACCTGGAAATTCATGACCGCATGGAATTAAGCTCTCCCAAAATCTCTATCCTGAACTATTGAGAGTCTTGTATTAAAAAATTGATAATAGATTGCAATTCTATAGAAGCAGGGAAACTACTAAAACTTTAAAACTTAAAGAAGCTTCTCTATTTGCTTTCGAGTCATTCCTTGTACAATTCATATCCCTAAATTCATGGACAATGTTATTCTCCTACCTCATTTTCAGCCTATTTACAGAGTTTCCACGTACCTCTTTCATTCCCCACATGTCCTGTCATCGCAGTCTACCAGACTTAATCTGTTATTATATCCTGTTTCCCATAAGCTTTCCCTTTGGTCTTCCTAAAGGGTTTGATGTCTCGTTTTCATTCCCCATTCGTGCCACATGTCCCGTCATCGCAGTCTACCAGACTTAATCTGTTATTATACCCTGTTTTACATAAGCTTTCCCTTTGGTCTTCCTAAATAATAATAATAATAATAATAATAATAATAATCATCATCATCATCATCACTCCAGGGATTAGGCAATTGCCCGTTCCGACTTCATAATGCATCAGCCCAACGTCTTCTAGGTCTTCCAACATCACGCCTTCCTCTTGCTAGATAATTTCTTGCTAACAATGGATATCTCTCCTTACTCATTCCATCCATGTGATCAATCCATTTCTGTCTGTAATTCGTGACTTTATCCAATAAAGGCTGTACTTTCAATTCTTCTCTTATATCCTCATTTCTTATTCTATCAAGTCTTGTACATCCTTTTACTTGTCTTAGGAACCGCATCTCTGCCGTCTGTATTCTATCCTTCTGTCTTTTCACTGGAGCCCAAGTTTCACATACATACAATATTGTGGGAACCGCCATAACATTATACATTTTTATCTTGGTTTCTTTTCTAATTTTATTTTTGAATGTTCTCTGTATTGTTCCACACACCGCCTGAAATTTATTTATTTTGGAGTCAATATCTCTTTCCACATTGTAGCCAACATCAAAGCCCAAATATTTGAAACTAGACACCTGTTCTATACTTTATAATAATAATAATAATAATAATAATAATAATAATAATAATAATAATAATAATAATAATAATAATAATAATAATAATAATAATAATAATAATAATGCTTTATTTAATATAAAGGGTTTGATGTCTCGTTTTCATTCTCCATTCCTGCCACATGTCCCGTCAATCGCACTCTACAACAATTAATTTTTTTATTACATCTGGTTTCCCATAAATATCGTATAGTTGACTGTTATATAGGCTAGTATTCTCCATTCACCTGTCTGTTAGTCTCTCTATGCTCCAAATATTTTTTATAAGAACTTTATTTCGAATACTCCTGGTATTTTCTCCTAACTTAGACTAGGAGAGCGTGTATCGTATCCACATACATGGAACAATAACAGTTTCATATGTTTTTAATTGTAACGTTTTCTGAGAGAACTTAAGATGACAACAGTTCCTGTAAAATGTAATAACATGCATTTACAGAATTGAGCCTATGCCTAATTTCTTTCTGTACCTCTTTCCTGTTTCTAATTAGGCTGTTATTTCAATTCAGACACTTCTTTAAAATTTCCCTCATTTCTTTTATATTTAATTTCTATGTGAGGCTATATATTTATCTTCATTGATATTTATACCCAGCCCCAATTTCTTAGATGGTTAAAATTGTTATAATACTTATAAGAGGAGACCATGAAAATAAATAAATAATTGTATAATAGGTTAAGTCTATATTCTATAATATACCTAATATCCAGTTATGTGGAAGGGAAGCATGGTATCTTGTTTAACGGAGGAGAAAATATTACGAGCATATGCAAATAAAGCTCTTAGAACAATTTTGACCAAAGAGCGATGGACCTCCTCTATGGCCTTCTTCCATCATTCTCTATCCATCGCAAACTCCCTCCAGTTCTTTATTCCAAATCCCTTCACATCTGCTTGTACGTGATTCCACTATCTTGTTCTTGGTATTCCTCTTAATCTGGTAAATTGATTTCTACCAAGTCGAAGTTATGAAAGTATTTTTCTTTTTTACGTCATGTTTTGATACTCTTTGTATAGTTCCGTGAAGCAATGTAAATAATTTTTTAGTTTTTATTTGGACGTCTTCAAACTAAATTATAGATTAAAAACACTTGTTTCGCCACAGAAGTAGTTTCAGCAAAATTGTATACCTATAAATTAATGAATGGTATTAATCTTGGTGATCTTTGTATCTGCTGACCTAACTGGGGTCCACGACACCCGTGTTGAAAATCATTCTTTAAAAACAAGTCTAAGTTCGTCCATCAATTGAATCGCATCACATGTATTTATTTATTTTTATTTGACATCGAACTGACATTGGTTCCTCAAGAGATTTCACGTCCATAAAAAGAATCTATTCAGAAAAATCAAAGCGAAACCAGAAAAGTGTAAAAAGAAAGTTTTGGAAGTCAAGAAAAAGATTTCTAAGTAACACTGCCGAGTTTTGAACAGGATACTGTGAAGTTTCCGTTATTCAATGTTTAGGAACTTCTATGGCAAGAAGAAAACTTCACCGCTTTACTTTTGATTATTCGCAAGGAGAAGGAAATATATAAAGACGTTCTATCGGGATATATTTCTTCTCAATATTGTGTTCAGACGCATTACTATTCCTCGGCAATACTTCTAACACATCTTGGTCTGTATCATATTTTATCCTCTACTTTTCACCAGGATAAAACTTTTCCTCAACCTACTTTCCTTGTTGGTATATCATTATGACTTTAATGCAGTAAAATTTACGACTGCAATATAGTATAATTATAAGTAGAGAGTAGATTTTTATGTAATAAGATATAAGATTGGAATACAGATAGTATATAGCCTATTATTCAACTGTTGTTGTGTGTGAAACTAAGATAAAAGACAGTCAGGAGTCCAACTTCTCATTATACTATTCAACTGTTTGTGTATGGAACCAAAACAAACGAGAGTCATTAGTCTAACTTCTCATTATACTATGTTGCAATCTTACCTTTTAATACATAAAAATCCGGATAAAAATGACAGTCAGGAATCTAACTTCTCATTATACTATTCAGTTGTTTGTGTGTGGAACCAAAACAAAAGAGAATCATAAGTCTAACTTCTCATTATATCATGTTGCAATCTTACCTTTTAATACATAAAAATCCGGATAAAAATGACAGTCAGGAATCTAACTTCTCATTATACTATTCAGTTGTTTGTGTGTGGAACCAAAACAAAAGAGAATCATAAGTCTAACTTCTCATTATATCATGTTGCAATCTTACCTTTTCAGTCTTTACCAATACCAAACACAATACGGATTCTAATTAGAAGTAAGACCTCCTCGCACTGTCTTTTGTCTTGGTTTCACACACAAACGCAGTTGAATAATATAATGACGAAGTTAGAATTCTGACTGTATTTGGATTTTGGTTTCACACAGAAACAAACCCCATCAACAATAGTATCTGTACTGCCCATCTTTAAAATTCGGAGATTCTGTAAAACATTTCACAAACGTGGCTTTATGTAAGGTTATTTTTTACGGGATGGTGTTTTCAGAATAATAAATAAAAAGACATTCTGTTGGAAACTAGTCTGCGTTCATTATACAACCACAGACTAGCGTTAACAGTGTGGGCACTGTTTATTAGTCGAGACTACATCAGGCCCGGTGACCAATCAGCCAGGAACCAGGCCGGCAAGTACGTATTTATTGTTTTTCTATCGTTTCAAATAATAACGTTCAGTTCATTTAATGTAACGCCAGTGATGTGTTTCATTTTAATGTATATTAACCACTACCTTTTGGATATATTTCTGGAGATACCATTGTGACGTAGTACACATAATGGGCCAGTGGTTTGACTCCCCGCACGTGGTTCTGTAACATGTTATATTTACACGTCAAATTATTTAGCGTTGGCAACCCCCCGAAATGTCCGTGTTGATGTTGATCTTTCAATGATGGTCGCCATTGCTGTAAGTACTACAAACCGCCCTCTCCGCGCCAAAAAAATCCTTTCCATAATCATGTACCTTTAACCAGTCTCACATTTCACTGCTGAAGATGGAACATGACTCTGAAAGCCCTTAAACTAACCAACCAGTTGTTTCATCGCCGCAGCGGACCTAAGCTCTCCCCGACATTCCCATCCTGAGCTAATGTTTTCGAAACATCCCCTGAACAATCTACTTCCCTCAAATCATAGTTAATGTTATTCTCCCACCTCATTCTTAGTCTAGCAACTGGAAGATTACCCTCTGGTTTTCCTACAAGAAGCTTCCGTGCTCATTTTTCATTTCCCCCATTTATGCCACACGTCCTGCCCATCGCAGTCTACCAGACTTAATTCTTATTATATCTGGTTTCCTATTAAAATCATGTAGCTCATTGTTATGAAGTCTTCTCCATTCGTATTTCTGTTCATCTTTGGTCCAAACATTTCCCTACGAACTTTATTCTCAAAATCTCGTATATACATTTTTTTCTCCCTTAAAGAAAGATCCCGTGTATTGCGTCCATATAATATAACTGGAAGAATAACAGTTTTATATATTTTGAGTTAACGTTTTTTTAGAGAATTTGGGACAAGAGTCCCTGTAATGCATAACAGCATAAATTTCCAGGATTGAACCTATGTTAAATTTCTTTCTGTATATCATTCGTATTTGTAATTATTATTCTTAGGCATTTGAAGTTCCTCCAGAGGAGTTATCCCTTAAATTTTTCATTCTAAAAATTAATCGACCCCGGCCGGATTTAAACCCTCGACTCTCCGAACTAGCGGCAAGGAACTTATTGTAGTCACTGGACAAGTGCCGCCGACAAAGAAATCTCGGTAAACAGAAATCAATAAAAAACAAAAGGCTAGAATTTGTTACCAGCAAAATCGGACCATTAGGGGTAGGAATTTAAATCGTTGTAGTGGCCACAATTTTCAATTTGTCACAACAAAATACGGTATATGCTATTAAAATAAAGTTAGAAAGATATTCCCAAAAATCAACTAAACCTACTTTTAGAAGTAAAGGTCTATCTGAAGTCGAAGCTTAAAAATCGCACTGGAGGCCCCCATGTTTGTTTTTCATAACAAGCAAAGTCGGTTAAAATTTTAAGAAATACATAATTTTCAACAATGGAGAAGAACTAAAACCTAGTATTTAATGCACTTATTTAGAAACAAAATTAGACCATTCAGAGGCGATAACACAGTGGAAATTAAAAATAGAATCGCACAAACAAAACAAGCAATAAATGCTTTAAACTCTGTTTGGTGGACCAAAAATATTACAAAAAATATAAAATTACAAATATATCAAACCATAATTCAGAGCATTTTAACATCTGGTGCTGAAGTCTGGCAAATTCCTACCAGGGGAATGAAAATAACTTTAAGTACAGAAATGGATGTTTTAAGAAGATCAGCTGGGAAATCTAGAATGGATAGAATATGAAATAACGAAATGAGGGAAATTATGGGTGTACAAGAGGAGCCGGACATCATAGACATCATAGAAAAGAAAAGATTACAGTGGTATGGCCATGTCAAAAGAATGCCAGAACAAAGATTGCCTAAAATTGTCATGGAATGGATCCCAATGGAAAGAAGGAAGAGAGGAAGACCGAAGAAAACTTGGATAGAAGGGGTACAAGGAGCTATGAATATCAGAGGAATGGAGGAAGATCAATGGATGGACAGAGAGGAATGGCGTTTGGTTTCCGGAAGACGGCGGCAGCTGCCATGATACCGGATGAGGATGATGATGATGATGATGATGATAAAACAGTACCTGAGATCTCAGTCGTCCTCAACAATCAGCAGTGTGGTTTAGTAGGAGGTCTTTCGAAAACTCAAGTTTCATCTTCTGCTTTCAATTTGGTACTACACTGCTGATTGTTGAGGTTGACTGATATCTCAGGTACTGTTTTATATTTCTTAAAATTTTAACATAGTGATCTCAATGGATTTTAAAATTTTTAAAGCAAAATCGGACTATACATTTGACTTGTTTAGGAATTCGGCTTAATTTACGCAATTCCTGTGTGACACTTTTTTTTCTGTATGAAATTAGTTTTTAATTAGAACAGTAAAACATTTAAATCTGAGTGAAGCGAATTAAAATGTCTTGATCTAGCCTTATTAGCATTGAATGACGCATGAAATTTGTTCATTTTACATAACTATTCAACTGGTCGTTTGGTAGAGTGCTGTACTTCGTCGTTATCATTATTTAATTTCTAAATCACTTTTCTTCTCCTTAATGGACCTGTCCTCACTTTTCAAACGGTCCTTCTTTCTTTTATTCACTCCATGTGGGCGTACAGTTTATTTCCTTTTCGGATAGATTAGATTTCCTACTATGAAGGAATATTAATTAATTAATATATTTATTTATTTAATTCCATATTAATTAGAGTAAGTGCCGTTAAAATAGAAATTCATAATATAATGAATAGGGATGAAGCTAATTTTAATTATAAAACAATATATATAATATACTGCAGCATAATAATAATAATAATAATAATAATAATAATAATAATAATAATAATAATAATAATAATAATAATAATAATAATAATAATAATAATAATAATAATAATAATCATCATCATCATCATCATAGTACATTCACGAATTTAGGTCATTTGTTGACCTGTTTCGGCCTCAAGAGAAACACCATCCAAAAGTCTTTTGAGTGGACGTCCTGGTCTTCTTCTTCCTGCAGGTTGATATCTTAACATTTGTTTGGGTATTCTGTGATCTTCCATTCGATGAACATGTTGTAATAATAATAATTATCACCTAGCTCGGATTATTATCATTAATAATAATAATATAATAATAATAATAATAATAATAATAATAATAATAATAATCCGAGCTAGGTGCTTAATTAAAAAACTTAGGAACAATAATCAAAAATAGGAATGAGGTGCACAAAGAAATTAAAATCGCATTGGCTCAATTCTGAAAATGCATGCTATTATGTATAATAGGAACTTTTGTCATCCCAAATTTTCTAAAAAATCATTAAACTGAAAAGATATATATAGCTGTTATTCTCCTAGTTATATTATATGGGTGCGAAACATGGACCCTTACATTTAGAGAATAGAAAAATTACGAGTATTTGAGAATAAAGTTCGTAGAAAAATTAAGAAGAATGCAGGTCGAAGACTACCAAAGGCCGTCTATGCATGGAAAATTGAAAGCAGGAGCAGAAAAGGAAGACCAAGAACAAGCTGGAAGAACAACATTCAAAATTCAATGAGAAAATTTGATGTAACAGATAAAGAAACAGAGGACAGAGAACGATGGAGAACTTTAATTAAGGGAAATTTGTGAATGTTTGTTACAAATTGATAGTCTATAAATCCGTAGTCATTTATATTAATTTATTTATGTTTAATTAATGTTAATTACTAAGATTGGTTGGAGAAAACCCTCAATGATTAGAACAATTCCCAAAATTAATGAAAGAAAAAAATTTGGATCCAAGAGAGATGAAAAGAGAGGTGAATGGAGACGCCTATATCGCAGTGATCTACATGATCTTCATGGGAAGCCAGATGTAAAAAAGACTGTCTCAAAAACTGCGATGTGCAGGACATGTAGCACGAATAGGGTATGAAAAAGCAGCTCGGAAACTTAAAAAAAAAAAAAAAAAAAATCACTTATATTACTTCTACCCTGTACATATGTTTAAATAGAAATTCGTTTATTGGCAATGAGCTTGCTGCAGCTTTTAATAAAGTATTAGTCTGAATTTTAATGAATCTCAGATGTGAAATTAAATTGTGTAGCAGTGTTTTTTTAACGGAAAACTTATAAATCTTTTACTGCCACAGCATAGTCTAGTTGCGGTAGTTTAAACGGAAACTGGAATTTCTAACCGTTATATAAATTAAACGGTCTGGGGAAGGGGAAACGTGTCAGTTACTTTCAATTAAGAGAGTTATAGTAGCTTCTTTTTATTGAACCGAAATCAATGAACCAAGACTTCATTACCTCACAAATACAATATTTACGCCGATAAATTGTTGGAATCCGTTTTAAATGTTCCGTTGATTATTGTGTAAAACTGTACAAATGTTTTATACGAACGTAAAATTAACAGTATTCCTTCTGCTTTTTTAAAAAATTCTATCGATATTTGAAACAATGAGAGGATATACAACAATATTTCTGTGATACCTAAATTACCAATTTTATCATATCCTATTTCCTACAAAAATCAATGTTACAGATATATGCTATTATTATAAATAAAAATCAAACGATAAAATCAAAGAGTTAATGAGTTAATAATAATAATAATAATAATAATAATAATAATAATAAATAATAATAATAATAATAATAATAATAATAATAATAATAATAATTTATTATTATTATTATAACAAATGCCAACCGTACATTATATTGAGTAACATTAAGCAATTGGGACTGGCAGTAAACATCAAACTAAATATATGTTCACACATACAAATACTTATATAATGGAAATGGGACAGTTAATGGTAGATAAGATACATTTTAAAGAAGTGGCTGAATCCAAATACCTAGGAACAATAATTATAAATAGGAATGAAATTGAACATAGGCTCAATTCTGAAAATGCATGCTATTATGCATTATAGGGTTTCTTGTCATCCCAACTCCTCTAAAAAAGTTAAACAAGAAAATATACAAAACGGTTATTCTCCAAGTTATATTATATGGATGCGAAATATGGACTTTTCTTTCAAGGAGGAGAAAAGATTAGAGTATTTGATAATAAACTTCCTAGAAAAAATGTTTGGACCAAAGAGAGATGAACTGACAGGCGAATGGAGAAGACTTCTTAACAGTGAGCTACATGCCTTTTTTTAAAAAATAAACCTGATATAATAAGAACAGTTAAGTCTCGTAGACTGCAATGGGTAGGACATGTGACACGGATGGAGAAAGAAAGAGGGGCATGGAAGCTTTTTGTAGGAAAACGAGGGGGAAAACGCCCAGTTGGTAGACCAAGAATGAGGTGAGAGATAACATTAGCTCAGCATAGAGACGTGAGGAAAACTTATGTCCGCGCGGCCATGAATCTAAGAGTTCTATAGTGCCAGTGAGTTAGTTAGTCTTCTTCTTCTTCCTTCCAAGTATTAGGCCAAGGCCTGTTACGATCCTATAGAAAATTTTCCCCCCAGCGTTTCATAGGACGGCCCAGAGATCTTCGTCCTTTTGGTATATAATTATAAACAGCTTTGGGGATCCGATTTGAACTCATTCTTTCAAGATGTTGTTTCGAATTTAGTTGGTTGTGTTTAATATGTGAGTTAGTTAATAATAATAATAATAATAATAATAATAATAATAATAATAATAATAATAATAATAATAATAATAATAATAATAATAATAATATTATTATTAATTAAATAAAAATAAAACGTAGTTTTATTTGATTTTCATAACTGAATTATATAATAAATATGAAAATCAAATGAAACTACTTTTTATTTTAATTTAATTAATAAATATGAATTTTCATCAAGTAAACACCAACTCAATTGATTATATAATTATAATAATAATAATAATAATATTAATAATTATAATATTAATAATTTTTTTTATTTTATACAGAATTTTAATGTTTACACATATTTCTGTGCCTAAAGTTTTATTTTTCTTCTCTGCTCGTCTCTCTCCATCCAATCAATGTTCTCCAGTCTTCTTGCTCTCATTCCAGTTATTTCCTGGATTCACGAGTTTCGAGGTCTTCCTCTCCTCCTTCTTCCAGGTGGACACCATTCCAATGTTTTCCTGGGTAATCTTTCTTCTTGCATTCGTCGTACGTGTCCATACCAATTTAATTGCTCATACCGTATATAATCTACTATTGAATAACCAATATTAAGTTTTTCTCTTATGACAGTATTTCTTATTTTGTCTAATTTTGAACATCTTGCTGCTCTCCTCAAGAAATCCATTTCCATCGACATCAGTTTTTGTTCTAAGTTTTTGTTGAATTTCCAAACTTCAGCTCCATATGTGACAGTACTTCTCACTATTGAATTATATATTTGTAACCTATTTTTCCTGGTTATATGTCTGTTCCATAAGACTCAATTCATTCATCATTGCTGTTATTGCTCTACCTTTATTTATTCTGTTCTTAATATCACTTTCTTGTTTATCCTCTTTATCTAATTTTACTCCCAGATACTCAAATTCTTCATATCCTCTAATATACCCCTTTTCATCTTCTAATATCAAATCTTCGGTTTCGGCTCCACATTCCATATAAAATTATTTTTCTAAATTTATTTTCAAACCCCAGTTATCGTATTCGTCCAATAATTTTCTGAACATAAACTCCATGTCTTCATATTCTTGAGCAATTATTATCTGGTCATCCGCAAATAACAGTGTATATATTGTATCTGTTGATCCATCTCCAATTGGTACTCCCATTCCTGAACATTTTTTGCTCCAGTGCTTTATGTATAAATACCTTAAATAATGTTGGTGATATGGTACAACCTTGACGAAGGCCTTTTGTTACTCTAATTTCTTCTGATATATATTTTCCAATTTTAATTTTAGATACTGCATTTTTATACAATTTTGTTATTGCATTAATAATTGTATCGTTTACGGCCATATCTTCTAATGCTTCCCACAACTTTTGTAAAGGTACAGTGTCACATGCCGTTTCTAAATCCACAAATGTGAAATGAACTTGTTGGTTGTTATTATTCGTCTTTTCAATCAATTGTTTTACCACAAATATGTGATCAATTGTAGATCTCTGAGACCTAAAGCCTGCTTATAATATTAATAATAATGATAATAATAATAATAATAATAAAATAATAATAATAATAATAATAATAATATTAATAATAATAATATTAATAATAATAATATTAATAATAATAATAATAATAATAATAATAATAATAATAATAATAATAATAATAATAATAGGAGGATCGTGGTGTCACAACAGCTTTAGTGAAGTTTAAAAACCTAAGACTAAATCGGGACTCGAACCTTGGAGTATCCGGCTTATGATGCGTTGGTTAGATCAAGTACTGTTACGGCGCGTCCCTATTTCAAATATTCGTACATATAACTTATTTAAAATTATTTCATTGTAAATTTTTATTGGAAACCTTGTCAGGAAAAACTGTCCAGCAAGTTGAAAATGATGTAGTAAATGACAAGGGTTTGAACAATAAGGGAAAGTGACAGGATGAAAAGGTAGAGTTCACAGCCAAGTGTCGAAGCTATGTGAGGCATTTCAATAATCTCGAGCACCAGGGTTGTTTCCCTTGACAGCCAGTCACTCTCAAACCTCCCAATATTAATATTACCAAGACGTGAGGACACAATGAGAGCATCTACTTGTTCTAAACAACACAGTGCTGTGAAGTGTTGGAATACCAACCTACCCAGCCCTGCGCAAAATATACCGTAGTCGGCTACTTATTTGATTGTATTTCATTTCAACACACACACTCTATTGAGTAACAATAAGAAACTAGTAAACATCTTCAACTTGTGTACAAATCAGGGTTGGGTCGAGGGATCAGATGAGATGAAGACTATATATATAGAAATCTGTGAATGACAAGGGCGCCGTCCAACCACTCCTCACGCACCGTCACAGAGACAGATGAACGAATTAATGAGATGAGTATGGAGAAATGGCGGAATGAAATTGCGGCAGAGGAAAACGGGAGAAAACCCAGAGAAAAATCTGCCCAATCTCCGTAGCGGTTAGAGGTGAGCGTCTAACTGCTTGTGCCACGGAGCCGCTACTACTGGAAGTAAATATCAATAAAACTGAATATATGTTCACACATAGAAATATATTATTTAATGGAAATGGACAGTTAATGACAGGTTAATGAAATTTTGAATTAGTACCTAAATTTAAATAACTTGGAATAATAATTACGAACAGGAATGAGATGCATCAGGAAATTGAACGTGGACTCAATTCTACAAAATGCATGCTATTAAGGATTACAGGGACTCTTGTCGTCCAAACTCCTTTCAAAAAACGCTAAACTGAAAATATATAAAACAGTTATTCTCCCAGTTATATTATATGGATGCGAAACATGGACTCTTACTTTAAGGGAGGAACGAAGATTACGAGTTTTTGAGAATAAATATCTTAGGAAAAATTTTGGGCAAAAAGACATGAATATACAGGTGAATGAAGAAAACTACGCAATAGTGAGCTACATGGTATGTACAGGAAGCCAGATATAATATTAAGTTAGTCTCGTAGACTGCGATGGTCAGGACATGTGGCACGAATGGGGAATGTAAGTTTCTTGTAAGCAAACAAGAGGGAAAAAGTCGAGTTGGTAGATCAAGACATAGATGTGAGAATAATATTAACCACGGTTTGAGGAAAGTAGATTATACAGAGGATGATTGGAAAACATTAGCCCAGGATAGGGATTTGTGGAGAGTTTGAGTCCGCATGGCCATGAACCTACAGGTTCGATATTGCCTGTGAGTGAATTACTTAGTGAAGGCAAAAAGGATTTGCAATAAAAAAACTTAAAATACTAAATTGTGACGCAATGAAACATAGGCGAAATTGAAAATACTAATCCCATCTGGAATATTGTACATCAACTATACGTAGACTTCAAAAAAGCATACGATTCAGTTAAGAGGGAGAAGTTATATAGTATCCTGATGGAGTTCGGAATTCATAAAAAGTTAGTTCGACTTATACGAATGTGTCTAAATGGCACAAAGATTAGGGTGCGTGTAGGCAAACACTTTACGGACACTTTTGAAATCCAGAATGGGTTGAAGCAAGGAGATGCACTGTCTCCTCTACTATTTAATTTTGTACTAGAGCATGCCATCAAATCTCTAGAGGATGAAGAAGGCCTACAACTCAATGGTATTAATAAGCTGTTAGTTTATGCTGATGATGTAATACTATTGGCCGATAGCGTGGAGATACTAAAGGCCAACACGGACACACAATTGAGTAACACTAAGAAATTAGGACTGGAAGTAAATATAAATAAAACTAAATATATGGTCATACGTAGAAATATATTATAAAATGGAAATGGACAGCTAATGACAAATAAGGTAAATTTTGAGGAAGTGGCTGAATTCAAATACCTAGGAACAATAATCACAAATAGGAACGAGATGCACAAAGAAATTAAACATAGGCTCAATTCTGGAAATGCGTACTATTATACATTACAGAGACTTTTGATGTCGCAACTCCTTTCAAAAAACGTTAAACTGAAAATATGTAAAACTATTATTCGGATGTGAAACATGGCAGGGAGGAAAGGAGATTACGAGTATTTCAGACTAAATTACTAAGAAAATGTTTGGACCAAAGAGATAGACAGGTGAATGGAGAAGACTACTTAACCATGAACTACATGGTCCTTTTAGGAACAGTTAAATCTTGTAGACTGCGATGGGCAGGACATGTGCCACGTATGGGGAATGAATGACGTGCATGGAAGCTTCTTGTAGGAAAACCAGAGGGAAAACGCCCAGTTTGTAGACCAAGAATGAGGTGGGAGAATAACATTAACTATGATTTGAGTGAAGTAGATTATACAGTGGATAATTGGAAAACATTGGCTCAGGATAGGGATGTATGGAGAGCTTATGTCCGCGCGGTCATGTACCTACAGGTTCGATAGTGCCAGTGCGTAAGTAACGCCATCATGACACGAATATGTGATCTTCCGGGTTGTAACATATTGCATTAACCAAGCACACTATGGCTTGAACCCTTGTATATAAATAGCATAAAGTTTTATCAGTGTTTTGTTTGTCTTGATGTAGTTTAAAATGAAGACAGATGTAAATGAATGAATGCGGAATTGTGTGAATGAATCTGCAGTGTTATCTGTGTCCGGATCTTATTCATCGCCAACACTAAGTTAGAGACCTCCCTCGTATGTTTCCACTTGTCGCTAGCGGTCAGGAGACCTTCGATCTACCTACCATACAGGCAGGAAAAAGCCACCGCAACGCATTACCATAATGAGTTCGTGGACAGCGTGTACAGGCGTGGTAGCAGTAGGCCTTGGACATGAAGTAAAGGTTTTCACTCCGCAATCAGCGTACCCCATGTTGCACGAAATATATTAACACTCTTTTAAAACGCAGTTATTTATTTATAAACATGTTTATAATGTAATAAAGAATCTTCCTATGCCCAAAGCTTTTTTAAATTTGTATCGTCTTTCTCCATTCGTCTCTATCTTACCATTCCAATTCTACCAGATCTATCTCCTTCATACCTCTTCTTACATCATCCATCCATTTAAATCTAGGTCGACCTCTCTTACCTTTCCCAGGTGGAATCCATTCCAAAGCTTGTCTGGGTAATCTTTTCTCTGGCATTCTACTATTCGCTGGTTGATGGCAGAGAAGGACGTATGGCCTTAACTTTGCCAGCTAAAGAAAAGCATTATTATTATTATTATTATTATTATTATTATTATTATTATTATTATTATTATTATTATTATTCTACGTAGGCTATATGACCATACTTTCTAGTTGCCTGTATCTCACAAAAATCTAAAATTGAATTCTCGACTTTCATTTGCTGTCCGTTGATTGTATTTATGATTTTTTACAATTTAGGATGTCTTGTTGAGCGTCTAAAACAATCCATTTCAGTAGACATAAGTTTTAAACTCAATGTTTTATTCAACAGCCAAGTTTCTACACCAAGTTTATCAAAGGATGTGAAGAATTATCTACCTTGGGATCCAAATTAACTCAAAGTGTAACCAAGAAAATTACATAAAATATAGAACACAAAAAGGCAGATCGATAATATCGATGCTAAAAAGAGTTTTGTGGGATAACAACATAAGAATAGATACCAAATTGTAAATATACTTTCAAATATATCAGAAAATATATGATTTATCAACTCCATGGCGTGACAGTCCTAGATGGCCCTTCGGCTTCCATACGGCTGCTGGCCTCACATCCTCATGCGTTAATTACAGAAGTGGACGATCATCCAGCCAGTAAAGAGGTGACATGGTCACCATGTCGTAATTATAGACGTTATAGTTTAAGGCTGTCCAAATGGCGGCCCGCGGATCGCATGCCGCCCTCCAAACCCTTCAAGTGGCACGCTAAATTCTCGCTTACTTTAACGTGATTTTATGTTATTTTTCCATTAAAACATTTTTAAAAGTTTTAAGAGTTGCCATTCCTTTTATGAAGCTTCTTTTTTTTTATTTCATAGCATAATATATGAAATTGTTTAGAATTATGTTAAAGATTATGTATTTGAAATTAATTCTGCATTTAACGATTCTGCACTGTGTTAAACATGTTCATCCACCGAACAACCCCTAGTAGCGAGAGAAAATAGTACTACCAGAATGTCTAGGCCAGTTTAAAAATTCTTACACCACAGAGAACTCTTTTTTTTTTCAACAAAATTAAAACAATAAAATTAACATTTTTATTAGGAATATTCCACACTACAGTGATTCTCCTTCAATCTAAAGTGATTTTGTCACCAGCAACTTCTAAAGCAACTTCTTCCAACAAATCTCTAGCTTCCATACTTCTCCTCACGCCATCTATCCAACGTTTTCTAGGTCTGCCTCTTCCACTTCTTCCATTAGCTTTCGAATCAAGGATTTTCTTTGGTATTCTATCTTCTTCCATTCTTATGAGGTGCCCACACCATTTCAAACTTTTCGTTCCATTCTTTTTTAACTTTATTTTCATATATTCTAATCTTTCTCCTCGCTTAAAGTAAGAGTCTCATATAATATAACTGCATGAAGAACAGCTTTACATTTTTGAAGTTTGAGAAATTTTGGGATGAACTGAGTCCCAGTAATACGTAACGAATTATATTTTAGGAGGAAAAATTGTATTTGCAATGTATAAAAATTGTAATATTAATAACATGTTATTGGGTATTATTTTTGTATCCCCTCCATGGTATCTTTACCTTGTCTGGTGGAGTGACTTGCGTGCTTAAATGACCACGAGAGCTATGCCGACGGTAGCATTGCTGCCGAAAATGTTACCCATGCCGGACTGGTCGAAGGCGATAAGCCAGACGAAAAAAGTACCTTGGTCAGAAGAATTGCCATCTTTCACCGTAAAAATACAACCGTCGAGAAACCCGGACATGGATTCCACCGGGGTAAAATTCTCCGAATGTAAAATAGTCTCCCATTCTGTTCTCCGGACGAGGATTACATCAGGGAATCTATTCTGATTTGCGATGGGCAGGACGTGTGGCACGAATGGGGGATGAAAGAGGTGCATGGAAGCTTTTTGTAGGAAAACCAGATGTTCGATCTCGATGGTGCCAGCGAGTTAGTTATTTTTATATCTTCATTTCATGTAGCATCTTTTTTCTTCTTCCTTGATTTTCTTTGTAGTGTTTTCCCAACCTCCACTTTTTTTATCCTTTAATTGTCAAAGTATCAATTTCTGGTATAAATTATTCAAATGTGACGGACCGCAGTGAAAACGAAATGATGCTTAACTGTTATCATTAGGTTTATTGTGTAATTCGACAGACATTTAAATAATTTCTACTTTTTCCGTTTGTTTCCGTTTTATTAATAATATAAAATAAATTAAATAAATTGATGTATCCTATAGGATACATTGCCAAGCTGATAATGCAATTTTATACCTGCACAGGGTCTGAATGCATAGCGGATTGCAACGACACGATGTAAATTGTTATGTAATCAGCATTTGTTTTCAGCAAATGTTGGAATACCAGTGAACGTAGGAGAATGCGAGTTGATTTCTAATGCCAAGTTCACCATGACCTTGTAAGAAAGGCCACCTTAATGTAAAAAACAGGGGACAAATGTTAAGCGTTAGATCATTCAAATTAGAGTTAATTTATATAATAAAAATAATGTGAACGGATCCCAAATGTGCCAATTCTTTGCCATTTTGTATTCCGTGTTGAAGAGAATAAATAGGCGGTGAAAAGTTGATTGAAGGACATAACATAACCTTCCTTGTTAACTTGCTTCGATCTTTGAATTTTAATTAGCGACACTTAATTTAAAAACGAATTTATAAGATGACTTATTTATTAACTTAGCACTCCATTAATATATAGGGTTGCCTGAAAAAAGTTTGCAATATTTGTAGATCTAAGAAAAAAGTATAAACGTAGTACCTAATGTTGGTATCTACTGAATTAATCTTATTTTGTAAGACGGCCATATATGCTACCCCGAGCACTTCGGCAAGAAAAAAAAAAAGAGGAAACATTCTACATAGATGTTTATTACCATTTCGCAGCACATGTTGACTGGATGTAAACATCAATAAAACTAAATAAATGTTCACACATAGAAGTAGGCCTACATTATAGGGAATGGAAATAGACAATCTATGACAAATGAAGTAAATTTGAAAAAAAAAAAAAAAAAGTGGTTGAATTCAAATACATAAGAACAATAATTACAAACAGGAATGAGATGCGCAAAGAAATTAAACATAGGCTCAATTCTGGAAATGCGTGCTATTATGCATTACGTAGACTTTTGTCCCAACTTCTCTTAAAAAACATTAAACTGAAAATAAATAAAACTGTTATTCTCCCAGTTATATTATATGGATGCGAAATGCGAACTCTTACTTTAATATTATGAGTATTTTAAAGTTCTTAGGAATTTTTTTTCGGACCAAAGAGAAATTAACAGGCATGCGAATGGAGAAGACTTGCATAACAGGAAGCTACATGGTATTTATAGGAAATCAGATGTAATAAAAACATTTTACGTCTCATACACTGTTATGGGCAGGACATGTGTCATGAATGGGGAATGAAAAGGGAGATTGGCAATTCCTTGAGGAAAAGCAGGAGGAAAGCTCCAAGCATTAGGTGGGAGAATAACACGAAGCGTGATTTGAGGGAGGTAAATTATACAGGGCATGATTAAAATACATCAACTCAGAATAGGGATGTATCGAGAGAATATGAACGCGCGGCCATGAACCTTTGCTTTCGATAATACTAGTGAACGAGTGACTGACTGAGGATACATTGCAAATTTAAGGATTACTGACGTTCGTAAACTCGAAGAACATCTGAATATTCTTAAAGGCGCCCGGTACTAATTTCCTTGCAATTTGTTTTTAAAATATGCAACTAAAAAAAATTTTTTCGGCTTATTCTTAAGTCATGTGCATGAAAATTATGTCACTAATTAAACAAGTCTTCCTGAACATAATGTCTCTCTGGTTAACGTTTTAGACATATTCCTTCATGAGTAATTTAAAATTAAAAAAATGAAAATAAAAAATCCGACTTCTTAAAAGTATTGTCTTGGTACAATTTTCTCAAAAACTACTTATCAAATTGTTTCCAAAATTTAGTATGTTATTGTCGATAGTTGATTTGACAATAATAAGGTCTGTATGTGTTCAGATATGGATGTGATTTATTTTAAAAAATCAAAGATAATTTTTTTTTTCGTTAAAAATTTTGCATACATTTTTTAAATTTCAAACACAATCAATAGCACAAAGATAAATTTACCTTATTATTATAGAGCTCTTTAAACTGCATATCCATGCCGAAAATTATTCTCCTATCTTTCAAAGTTTCAGAGAAAAGTGTACCAAAATATTAAAAAATAGAAGTTACGGGAAAAAAAGTGCACATCAGCAAAATATAGAGACGCTATTTTTAAAAATCAATTTTTATGGATTTATATGTCCAAAATTTACAAAATATTATACATCGTTAAAATAGACCTTCCTAGATTTTGTGAAACAAAAAGAAAAAAATAGATTTTTTAGCCCAAATAAGTACTGGGTGCCCTTAACCTTGAGACAGTGGGAGTGGTGTTCTGGCGAGAAGTGAGAGATCTGCCCTAGAACCCTCAGAAAGTGTAATTATTTTACTAGAAGCGATGCCACACTGCTCACCCATTGTCAGAACGCAGCAAAATGCAATACGCTTGTGTTATTGATACATTAGTAAATAATAGATGAAAACATAATGAACTTGAAATCTATTGGTTGTTAATTCACTTGGAATTAGTGTTGTCATCAATAATCCACACAACACATCCATTTATTTACTCTGACAGCACAAATTCGCTCTATTTTCACACAATTGGCTTAATTAAGTTGTGTACAAATCAATTAAAAATAAATTCATTATGCAACCATTTATACCATAGTTATTAAAAAGTCAAACAAATTGTATTTAATATCACTTTCAATTAATTAGTATTTATAATTGATATGTCCAGCAGTGAGTCATGGTCTATCGAAGTAGCTGATACCTCAAGAAAAAGAGCAACTGGGTTGAGGTATATGTGAAAAACAACAGTATACCAATGGCCGGACTACAGAACTAATACAGAAATAACAAACGAGCTAAAAATTACTCCGGTAATAAAAAAAAGCTAAACTTTATAACTTGTGACCCGACTTTATCTTCATAAACGTCTGCCAAAATGTATTCTTAAGGTATCATTTTTCAAATTATTTCCCACATTTACAATGATTTATACATTTTTTCAAACAATTATTCCAATAGTTTCTATAGTATTTAACTACACACGTAACATGAAGACGTGGCAGCCATATTGATTTTAACGAATATTCTAAACAGCCACAACAAATATCTGTACCAGTGCAGCCAACATAGAGTACCTACTAATTAACTGTACACATATAGATCTACTTCAGAATTTCAGGACTTACTATTTATTTTTGGACGTTGCATTCTTTCACAGGTTACAATGTTTAAATTGCATTAGGTTAGCTTTTAGGTTGGTCTTTTACAGGTTAGAATGCTTAAATTGCATTAGATTAGCTTTTGGGTTCGTTAATTAAATATCGTGTATTTGTTGGTTGCATTCGTGATTCCATAGCGTAAACCGCTTCGAGTTTGTTGGCGCATGCGCTTGGTGTATGATTGGAACTTTTTTTTTTCTTTTTAGATGTTGTAAAGTATTTCCGAAAATTACAAAACTCTGGGGATAGAATATTTCAATAGCATGGCAAATGACACACTTCCAAAAATTCTGACGTCTTAGAAACCACTTGGGAAAATCGACGAGTACGTCCAATGAAGAGACTTCTGGACTAAGCCTAAACTGGGTTCGCAACAGGCCAACAAGTGGCCTAACTCCATGGATTAGAGATGAAGATAATGAATTTATATATTTTTAGATTTGTTTGGGTTTAAATATTTAGGATACATTTCAGAACCTGATGGAAGAAGCTCAGCTGAAATCGAAGAGAAATAATAATAAGTATTAAAATAACATCAGCATCGTCACTCCAAGAAATAGCAAATTGCCCGTTCCGACTTCATAATGCATCAGCCCAACGTTTTTTAGGTCTTTCGACATCACATCTTCCTCTTGATTGATAATTTCTTGCTAACAATGGATATCTCTCCTTACTCATTCCATTCATGCAATCACTCCACTTTTGTTATTCCTAACTCTATCAGTTTTGTACATCCATTAACTTGTCTGAGGAACCTCATCTCTGCTGTCTGTATTCTATCTTTCTGCTTCTTCGTCGCAGTCCAAGTTTCACATCCATACAATATTGTGAGAATTGCCATAACTTTATACATTTATTATATATATATTTTTTAAATTTGTAAAATAGCATACACAGCATACCTGAATGTTGATTGTCAACCAAAGGAGAACTTCCCAATATTTAAGTCTTGCAGCTAAAACGCTAACCAAAATACAGATTGATCACATTTAGGGCGGAATTCATAGTCGTCCTTAAAAAATGATTGATCCCTTAAGTAATAAGGGAATACTTATTATAAGTAAACACTTAAATCAATGTTGTATTCATAAACAACACGTGTTATATTCACGTAATGAGAGTTTGCTGACAGCGGCCGGCCATGACGTCATAACAGATAACGACCATAGAGTAAGTACTCTTTACTCTATGAACTCGCTCTCATTATGTTAACAGAAGGCTGTTTTTGATGTTTACAAATTTAGTTGCTATAACAACACATTGTTTACATCATTTTATTGCAATAAAGATAATTTAAGCTATTTAACTCATGCCCCATATGGGAGTCAATGGCCAATCACCGTTCAATGTAACTTGTTTTACAACTAATCACAGTAGTGTTTCACCCAATATGCATCAATTAAGTTTACCAGTGTTTGCACTTTCTTAAACGTAGTTTCCCAGGAATTTACGTTCCAGAAAAATATAATTTACATCATAGGATATCAGAAATTAATTATTAACCTATAGTGTTGGTTAGAAACAGTTTGACGTGTTTCATTTGTTGTCCACTAGGGTACATTCTCACAATATTGCGATCCTTTGGCAATAAATAATATGATCTGGTTGCAGTGAAGAACAAATGAAGCATAACAAACGTTTTTCATTTGTTTTCAAACATTGCCGTTTATATTGCATATATTAATATTTTAAAATAAATATGTTTAAATAATGATTTGTGAGTAAACAGCTTAGTTTTATTCGTTGAATAGTCCTAATAAATGCCACTCTTGATTTCCAAATTCTCTACATAAATTCACTCCTCACTTCGTGAGTCGTGAATTTATCGATAATTTGGAAATCACTCGTGACATTACTTATGACTATTCATTTAACTCATGCCACAAATGCTAGTCAATGACCAATCACGTTTCAATGAAAATTGCTTTACAACCAGTGACAGTCGTGTTTCACCTTGCTCTTTATCGATTTCTCTTTATCAGCAAATACATTGAATGTAGCAAATAATGAAAAGATTCCTTGATTTTACTGAGTTGTTTACTAAAAAATAAATGAATAACCCGTAATGTTGATTATGATATATAGTTTGATGTGTTTCAATATTTATCCACTTGGGTGCACTCTTACAATATTGCGATCTTATTTGGCAATAAATAATATGATCAAGCAGCAGTGAATGAACATAACCTCACATTTCTGATTTGTTTTCAAACATCGCCGTTTACATTAAATATATAAATATTTTAAAATAACTATAGTTAAACAATGATTTGTGAGTAAACAGCTTAAATTTATTCGTTAAATAGTCCTAACAAATGCCACTCTTGATTTCCAAATTCTCTAGATAAATTCACTCCTCAATTCGCGAGTCGTGAATTTATCGATAATTTGGAAATCACTCGTGGCATTACTTAAGATAATAAGTATGATGAAGAAAAGGGAGGAAATAGAAAGAAAAAACTCTAAAATCTCTTATGGCTTCGAGAACTTGTTTTAACTTATAGCAGTTATAACTGTTAAAGTTCTGTTATTTATATGTATACATAGGCCTAATAGGCCTATGTGTCTTAAACTTAAAAAAGCTAACCAAAATAACTCAGATTAACTTTATATTTGTTATTTTTATCCAACAGGTTATAGGAACGTCACATTTCAGTTAGCTTTTAATATTTCTTGGCTTTAAAATCAATATTTACGTGTTTGTTTGGATAGCTGTGATAAGTTATAACTGTTATAAATTCGTCATACAATGTTTTTTTCAAAATTAGGCCTACCACAATATTACTATATACTAATACTGTTTATGAAAATAAGGAAATTTATTTATATTTGTGGCTTCATCTGAAGAAGATACAGTGTATCGAAACAGCTGTCATGAATATTGATTAAAATAATTATTTATGAAAATCAATACTTTTTGATGGTTTAATTTAATAAATAAATAAATAATATAGTATAATATTACGTTACGAGATGTAGGCATTTTACCTATATGTGCATAAAATATTAGGAGTATCGACATCGTCACTTTGGACTGTAGAGCTAAGAAGAATAATAAGAAAAAAGAAAATTACTAGTTAAAATCTGTGAAGCTATAAATTAATACAATCCTGTGCATTGTATTATTTTGGAGTGAAATACTAATGTCATAAAAATAACATAAACGCTTAAAGAATATTAGAAACAAATAGAGATTTTATAATCCACAAAATTTACCAAAAATATGAAAATACAAATAAGAGATTATATGAGAGAATTTACAATACGTGTATGATCATAGGAAACAGTTGCCGTAAGGTCTGATCGCGATTGAAACTTCCCACGATTTTCATTTATGACTTCATTTGAATGAATAATTTTATCAAAGGTTTAAATACATTTTTAAAACCAAAGAGAATATTATATTCATAATATCAATGTAAATTACGCACAGGGCCGAAGGGATTACAAATTTTACTTTCAGATGACATGTATGATATATATTACTTTCAGATATTTATAACTGATTTATAAAAAATCGCCTTTTCGAGTTTCAGTTACATATTTTACTTTACTGTATGTGTGGCACATCATAATAGTCACCCATATGGAGATCTAAACAAATCTAAACTACGTAGAACTAAATTTAGACAATTTAATAGCAATGTGAAAAGTATATTGTTATATAATAACAATAATAATAATAATAATAATAATAATAATAATAATAATGATAATCTTCTTCTTCTACTACTGCATGAAATTAGGCCTTTTAACCTGTTTTCACATCAAGTGGGATTTTATGAATCTTCCCATGTAGTAAATGGGCGTCCAACACTTCTATGTCCTATTGGTTTGTACTTTAATAACAGTTGAGCGATTCTATCGCAGGCATTCTTTTAACATGTTCATACCAGTTGTTTCTCATGTTGTGAATTCTATTTGTTAAATTAAAAATATTTAATTCTTTTCTAATATCTTTCAAAAGCTTTAAACTGAAAATAACTGTTATTCTTAAAGTTATATTATATGGATGCAACAGATGGAGTATTTAAGAACAAAGTTTTAGCAAAATGTTTGGATCAAAGAGAAATTAACAGAGAGGTGAACGGAGAAGACTACTTAACAGCGAGCTGCATGATCTTTATGCGAAACCAGGTTAATAAGAACAGTTAAGTCTCGTAGGCTACAAATGCACGAATGGGAAATTATAGAGGGGCATGGAAACTCCTTATAGGAAAACCAGTGAGAAAACATCATTTATGAGGTGAGAGAATAATATGAACTATGATTTGAGGGAAGTAAATTATACAGAGGAAAACCAGAGGAAAAGCGCCCAGTAGGTAAGCCAAGAAACAGCTGAGAGAATAACATAATCTACGATTTGAAGGAGTTTAGGGATATATGTTCCCGGTGTCATATACCTGAAGGTTCGAATATGCTAGTTAGTCGGGTTTTAAATAGTTTGAACACACTATGCACCAAGGGAAGGTAGTAAAACACCCTGGGAGCTGTTAAGAAGTAAAAAAAAAAAGAATGACGTAACTAGGGCAAAGTATGAAATGTAAGTTGTGGTGGAATACAAAGAGAGGAGAAAACAATGCTCGGTAATTGATCGTGGTGACGGAGGTATGACAGTATACCAAGCAAAGTCAGCACCAAAGTTGTCGACCAAGTTTTCCCTCTCCCCCGCCATGACACTTGTCTACAACGACATGAGAACCCACTCAAAATTTCGGAGGGGGAACAGGAACAACGTGACAACTTTTTAATAAGTCGCAACCCTCAGGGGGGTCGTTAGGAAACATTCGAGAAGAGAAGAAAGAGAAAGCAAAACAAAACCACCACAAAGCGAATAGTAAACTTGGCAACTGTGTCATTCCCAATAGTACCTTTGTTTCAAGATCCCTTAGGTTTTCAATTAATAAAAAAAAGGAACATTTCTTTCATGGGGCACACAATAGCATCTTGTTATAAGTTAAGAAAGCAGTGGAGTCGATAAACCAACAGCTGCCACAGAAAAAAATACGGCTTGTGTGTTAACCTTTTTCTAACATCATCGTGTTCTTGAAAAAAAAAAAACACCTGACTAGCGAATTAATTACGGCAATGTCACACTTTTATCCAACATAGTGATCTAATGCAGGTTTAATTGTGGATATTACAAAACACATGAAACACGTAATGTTGAAGAAAGTAAAATCACACACAGAGAAGAAATATTTTATTTGCTTATTTATTTATTTATAGATGTATGAAAGTCTGGAATGCGATAAAAAGTTTATATGTAAAATCTCAAATTATAATAAATATGGGTACATCAAAGACCGAACCAATTTTAATTAATAGAGGTGCAAGACAAGGGTGTAGTTTATCATCTACCCTTTTTAATTTATATATTAATGATATAATCCAAAATTGAAAAAAGCAATGTTAATGTAGGTATAAGAATGGACCGTTTTAAAATATTAAACGTTTTAATGTATGCTGACTATGTGGTTATTACTCAAGAAAATGAAAATAATTTGCAGTACTCTTTATATAAATTAAATCAGTTATGCCAAGAATATAATTTTAAAATATCAAAAGAAAAAAAAACGAAAAGAATGGCATTTTGCGGGAGTGAACATATAAAATAAAAAATCATAATAGACAACAAACCTCTGGAACAAGTAACAAATTTTAATTATTTGGGTTGCAATTTTACTATAAACACAAAAACTGAAAGAGAAGTAAACATGAAATTGTCAAGATTTCAAATGATGTGTGGAACTATACATAGAACATTAAATAAGGAAGATATACTAGATTGAAGTTTTATAAAACATTGGCAGTTCCTGCATTACTTTATGGGAGTGAAACTTGGGTAATGATAAAAAAATTACAAAGTAGAATACGAAGCGTAGAAATGAACTTGCTTAGAAAAACAAAAGGCTGCACAAGAATGGATCGGATAAAGAATGAAGATACAAGAACAGAGTTACATATATATATATCCATTGAATGATAAAATCAAAGAGTATAGAAAAAAATGGTTTAGACATGTAGAAAGAATGAATGTAACAAGATTATCAAAAGCAGCATTTAACTACAAACCAAGAGGTTTAAGGAATGTAAGAAGGCCAGTGAAAAGATCGACAGAACAACTGTGAGGCGGAACAGGCAATTTGTCTAGCCCGTGAAGTGAAGAAGAAGAAGAAAGTCTGTAGATTGAAAATGAGAACATTAAGACAGTTAATACATTTTATTAGCCAAAATGTTTTATTATTGTTCAGTTTGGCCAGGTAATTAATTGTTTATTATCTAACATTATTGTAAAATTTTGTATTTGAATGCAACAAGTTGTCCTAGTGAGTGGAAGAGAAGGCCACATTGCCTTAACTCCACCAGGCTAAATAAATAATAAATTAAATAAATTCAAATATTTATTATCAATATTAGAGCCAGAAAGAACAAATTCTGAGACAAAAGAATAGGTTAAGGAAGGAAAACAATTGGAATGTTAAATTCAGTGTTGTGGAGTAGAAACATTCTGAACAAAAACTAAAAAAAAAAACTTATTTATAGTTCATTGCTGGACAGTATACAATATTGTACAGTGAGGAAACGTGGACATTAAGCACAGAGCAAGGCACATAAACTATTGGCAACAGAGATGGACATCGGAGGAGCTTATAGCAATTCAAGAAAAGTCAAAATAGAAATTCTAAAATCAGAGAAATAATGGATGATCAAATAGATGTTCTACAAGCTATTGAAGAAAGAATACTGAAATGGTTTGGCCACGTAAGAAGCATGTCAGATGACAGGATACCTAAAATGATATTAAAATTTGAAGCAGAGAGCAACAAAAGAAAGAAGAGACAAAATGAACAGTGGGTTCAAGGAGTATAATGTCGTGAGGATTAACAGAGAGTGATGCAGAAAATATGGATGTATGGAGGAGTATAATTTACATTGGATTATAGGAAAACTACTGTATTGTAGACAAATTCCCAATAAAACAATAACTATAGGGGTAGCGTCACTGCGTCGTTGGCAGCGGGCCCGGGTTCGATCCTCGGTCGTGACAAGTTACCTGGGTGAGGATTTTTCGGATTTTTTCCCCTAACCTGTAAGACAACTGTCAGAAAACTCTAAGGTCCAAACGGTCCTCGAATATCATCTGGCCACAATAATCACCAATATTATATTCGCCATGTTTAGTATGAATGTGTGTGTGAAATTATAAACCGCACGGAAGGAGAAATGTTGGACGCCCGCACAGATGATGGTCTGAACAATTTTAACAATTCTAGCTTTCATGAAACCGGAACGAGCCAACAGGCTTAATCCCTGGATGATGATGATGATGATGTGTGTGTGAATGGCGTGTTTCCTCTTAATGTTATGTTGTCTTGCAGGATGCCCTGACATTGAGCTGATCACTCATTCGGGGATGTCTTCCATCTCCTTAAGTGGTCAAATAAGCATGTATATGTGATCCATAGTTAAAATCCCTCTCCCGACAGGTCGTGCCACTGTAAGGCCCGGGTACGTGTGACACGTGAAAGTACCTGTTTAAGGTGAGAGGTTAAACTGCGTTAATGGAATTAAATGTATTTAACTACAACGAGGAACTCAATCTTTTTCAAACTATGTAGTAAATATGTTATGATAATATCACTTAGCTTACAATATCAAAATTAAATGCTATTTTATGAGATCGTGTTCTAAAACAATCATGTTAACACACTAATTAGGAGTACAACAGTGCAGAAACATGGGGATTGAAATCTAGAACAGTAAGTTAATTAAATTCTGCGGAAATGGATTTTTGGAGGCGTTCCGTTGAAATTTCCAGAAGAGACAAAATTAAAACAGTATAATTAAACAAAGTATGAATGTTCGAACTTCAATTGGTGATATCATATAAGACAAACAATTAAAATGGCATGGTCATGTCATAAGAATGACAGAAGACAGATTCCCAAGAAAAATACCAGAATGGGTGCTACTTGGTAGAAGAAGAAGAGGACGGCCAAAAATATCGTGGATTAATGATGATTTGCGAGCAGCATGAGGGAAAAAGGATTGGACGATGAAGATTGGAATGATAGATGTGAAGGAGAATGACAGTAGATTAATAGAGCGCAGGAAGATGTTGTAAGACATTGTGAAACTGCTAAATAAAAATAAATAAAATATATGAAGCTTCAGGTTCGATATTGGCAGTGAGTTTTGTGTGAAGGAAGAGTTAACTGGGAAATTTAAACAGAGAAATTAAGTTGGAATGAGGCTGAACTGTGATTAAATGATGATCATTCCCATGACATTCTCGGTTCAGAGAAAACAAATAGATGTTTCGAGGCCGCAGTTGTTCGCGACGGAAATCTAGATGAGTTCCTAACACTGGATCGAGTAGCATTGTTTCAATCCATTGACTGATTTTTTCCATTTATTACAAAGAAAACGTATATCGAGTGACATGCAGTCAAATAAGAAATAACATTTATTTTCAACTAACTGGCACTATCGAACCAGTAGGTTCATGGCCGCACTGACTTAAACTTTGCACACATCCCTATCCTGAGCTAATGTTTTCCAATCATCATCATCCGGAATCATGACAGATGCCGCCCTTTTCCGGAAGCTAAAAGCCATTCCTATCGATCCATCCATTGATCTTCCTCCAATGTTCTGATAATCATAGCCACTTGCACACCTTCTATCCAGGTTTTCTTTGGTCTTCCTTTCCCCCCCACTTTTCCATTGGGATATATTCCATAATACGTTTAGGCAATCTTTGCTCTGGCATTCTTTTGACATTGTCAATTTCTTCTTCGGCTTTCCCCCACTTATAGGTTTGCCGTCTTCAGTTTCCATTTATTTCTATCATTCCAATCTCCCTCTTCCAAAGTCCTATCATCCATTATAGTTCTGACGTAGGTTTTCCATTTCCATCTTGGTCTGCCACGTTCATTTCTTTCAGGGGGTGACTATTGGTATATATATATTTTTGGCTATCTTTCATTTTCCATTCTTTGTACATAGCCATACTATTTAAAAGTTTGATTTTCAATCCTCTTAACAACAGATGTGGTGACATTCATTTTTCTCCAAAAGAATTTATTTCTGTCTTGTTTTTTGGAGGCTTCTTCTAAAATAATCAAATTCAACTGTTCTAATTTTATTCTTTTCTAATCCAGTCAAAGACCAAGTTTCACTTCAATATGACGAAATATTCTGTCTTATGCTCTTTAATTTTTCATTTTAGTTTCCTTTGTACTATTTTTGTTCCAAATTATTCCATGTAATGTCTTAGTTGCATTTTTGCCATTGCAATTTTAGTCTGTACATCTCTCTCAAAGGTACCTAAACTTGTAATTATTGACCCCAGATATTTAAAAAATTCAGTTTTTTTTATTTTCCCTATTTCAGTATAAGGTCATCCATATCCTTTCCCAAACACTTATAGGGCCTATTCTGTTTTCTGTAAATTTATATTCAGTCCCCATTTTTTATATTCTTCCATTAGTTTATTTATCATATATTTCATATCATCTTCATCCCCTGCAAAAATTATTTGACGTGGTCCTACCACTGTAATATTTTCTTTTCAATAATGTCTATGATGCCTGGCTTCTCTCGTACACCCATAATTTCCTTTATTTCACATTCTATCCATTCTAAATTTTCCAGCTGATTCTCTTAAAACATCCATTTCTGTACTTAACATTATTTTCATTTCCCTGGTAGGAATTTGCCACACTTCAGCACCATACGTTAAAATGCTTTGAACTGTGGCTAATACACTATCAATCATCCTCTGTACAATCTACTTCCCCTAAATGATGGTTAATGTTATTTTCCCAACTCATTCTTGAACTACCAACTGGGAGTTCCTTATGACATTCCTGCAAGAAACTTCCATGCCCATCTTTCATTCCCAATTTGTGCCACATGTCCTGTCCATCGCAGTCTACAAGACTCAACTGTTCTCATTATATCTGATTCCGTATAAAGAACATTTAGCTCACGTATGTAGTCTTCTCCACTCACCTGACTGTTCATCTCTCTTTGGTTGAAACATTTTCCCAACAACTTTATTCTTAAATACTAGTAATTTCTCACCCAAACTAAAAGTCAATGATGTAGTATTATTAGGCGATAGCTTGAATATAATAAAGGCCAACACGCACGTTCTTTTGAATAATACTAAAAAACTGGAAATGGAAGTAAAAATACAATCATCATCATCATCCTTCACGTATTAGTCTTTGCCTGTTCCGATCTCACATCTGCTCAGCCCAGCGCTTTCTTGGTCTTCCCACCGATCTTCGTTTTACAGGATTATACATCAGTGCCATCTTTGGTATCCTATCCTCTGTCATTCTTTGCACATGTTCTATCCAATTGTTCCAGTATTCTTCTATTTGTTGAAGAAGTGGTTGTAATTTTAGTTCCTCTCTAATATTCTCATTTTGAATACGTTCTTCTATTGTACAACCATTCACAGCCCGTAGGCTCATTTCCGCTGCCTGAATTTTACTTTTTTTTTTCTTTTTCCTTCAGGACCCAGGCCCCACTTCCATACATCGCCACTGGTAGTGCCATCGTTGAGTAAAATCTTAGCTGCGTATCCTTTCTTACTTTGTTCCTCAGTGTTCGTCTCATTGTTCCACAAATATGTTGAAATTTCTGTATTATCTTATTTGTATCTTGTTCTTCTTCATAAGTTATATCGCAGCCCAAATACTGGAAGTGTGAAACCTGTTCCAACATTTTATTATCTACTAATATTTTTGTTCTTACTGGGTATTTTCCATGGAGAACGCCATTACTTTAGTTTTTTATTTCGAAATTATCATATTATACTTCTTAAGTATATTATTTAACTGAAAGACTGCTCTCTGTAGCCTGACCTCTCTGTCAAAAATTAAAACTGTATCATGTGCAAAACATAATGCATTCAATGTTTTATTTCGTCCAATTTTGAATCCCATATGAACCAATTGTTTCCAATCTTCAAGAATGTTGTAAGTAAGAAAATCCAATAAAACTAAATATGTTCACATAAAGAAATACATTATATAAAGGAAATGGACAGTTAATGACAAATGTAGGAACTTTTGAAGAGGTGGCTGAATTCAAATATCCAGGAACAAATTCAAATACAGAAAAATAGTAATTACAAATATGAATGAAATGCAGAAAAATAAATTAAATACAGGCCCAATTTTGGAAATGCATGTTATTATGAATTACAGAGAATTTTCTTGTCCCAACTCCTCTAAAAAAAGTTAAACTGAAAATATATAAAACTGTTATTCTCCCAGTTATATTATATGGATGCAAAACATAGACTCTTACTTTAAGGTAGGAAAGAAGATTACGAGTTTTTGAGAATAAAGTTCTCAGTAAAAATTTTCTTCCAAAGAGAAATGAATAGCAGGTGATTGCAGAAGACAACATAACACTGAGCTATATGATCTTTATACGAAACCAGATACAATAACAATAGTCGGCCGAGGTGGACTAGTGGTTATGCTCCTTGCCTCTGGTCCCGAGGGTCGCGGGATTTTTTATGACGGAAAAATCCAAGGAGCAAGTCCTCCGGGAGGGACTTTAAGCCGTGGGTCCCGAGCCTGAAGATTTTCAGGCTCGTAAAAAATCCTTAAGCCTGAATGAAAAGGCCTCTAAGCAAATTTTACCGAATTTTCCCGTCCTAGTACTACCTTGGTTTGCTAGATGTCAGTATGAGGCGGAACGCTGACCACGGGCCACTCAAAATGACATCTATACGAATAGAAGTGTAACTAAATTAGTATGGTTCAAATTCTTCCCTGTAGGGGGAGAGCGCCTAAATTTCTGTAAAGGGAAAAACATAGGCTTACTGCTACTACATATAATAAGAACAGTTAAGTCTTGTAGAATGCGATGGGCAGGACATGTGGCACGAGTGAGAAATGAAAGAGGGACATGGAAGCTTCTTGGAGGAAAAGCAGAGGGAAAACATCGAGTTGGTAGCCAAGAATTAGGTGGGAGAATAACAGTAACAATTAATTGTGGGATGTAAATTATACAGTTTACGATTGGAAAAAAATAGTTAATTATACGGATGTATAAAGAACTTATGTCCGCACGGGCAAGAACCTACGAACTCAATAGTGCCGGTGGGTTAGTTAATTTATTTGCATTCTCTACAAAAAGAAAAGCGATGAACTAAAAGTTTTTGCTTAAAAATCTGAAACATTGTAATTTAATTTGGTTTAGTTATTTCATAAAATGGTTCCACTTGATGGAACGATATGGGTTGCATAAAGCCTTTCTAAAGGAATATTTTCTGCATCACGACCATAAACGATTATATGGCTGCAATCGGCTGGGTCGTAATGGTGTGCCTGTTCTCGTGGGACTACTTAATTTATCGGCTGTATAACACTGCAATGCGGGGCATTACACCACCCCAATTTTTAAATGTATCCACAACACCTACAAAAAGAAAGTTTAAAACCATTATCTTCTCCCACGTTGAACGGGGAAATGTATCTCAGCTTCTTAACGCGTTTCTTTGTTGAAAACGATGCGGTGTTTTAAGATAATATCTAACTGATTCTATGTAAATTTCACTAACTAACTCGCTGGCTCTATCGAACCCGTAGGTTCATGGACATAAGCTCTCTATACATCCCTATCCTCAGCTAATGTATTCCAATCATCCCCTGTATAATCTTCTTCCCTCAAATCTTGGTTAATGTTATTCTTCCACATCATTATTGGTCTACAAAAAACTTCCATGCACGTCTTTCATTCCTCATTCGTGTCACATGTCCTGCCCTACCGCAGTCTACGAGACTTAACTGTTCTTGTTATATCTGGCTTCCTATAAAGACCATGTAGTTCATTGTTATGTAGTCTTCTCCATTCACCTGTCTGTTCATCTCTCTTCGGTTCAAAAATTTTCCTAAGAACATTATTCTCAAATACTCGTAATTTCCTTTCTTCCCTTAAAGTAAGAGTCCATGTTTCGCACCCATATAATATAGCTGGTAGAATAATAGTTTTATATATTTTCAGTTTAACGTTTTTTGAAAGGAGTTGGGACAAGAGTCTCCATAATGCATAATAGCACGCATTTCCAGAATTGAGCCTATGTTTAATTTCGTTGTGCATCTCATTCCTGTTTGTGATTATTGTATTTGAATTCAGCCACTTCCTCAAAATGCCCGTCATTTGTCATTAGCTGTCCATTTCCATTATATAATGCATTTCTATGTGTGACCACATATTTAGTTTTATTGATATTTACTTCCAGTCCCAATTTCTTAGTGTTACTCATTAGTGTGTGCGTGTTGACCTTTAGTATCTATTCGCTATTGCCCAATGGCCTACTACATGGTCAGCATAAACTAACAGCTTATTAACAACATCCTATTTTTTTTTAATTGATAGCTATATGCCATACTTGGTTCCTTTAAAATTGCGGCCGGTAGATCACTAATAGATACACACACACACACTCTCATATATATATATATATATATATATATATGATATGAAAAGAAGAATGAATGCTTCAGTCGGGATTTGAACCAGAGTCTCTAAACTCTGTACGTTTAAAGCTCTAACGACCTGAGCTAACCAAGTATTCCAATTCAAACATACATTTTTCTTATATATGTAGTATTCTCAATTCACACAAGAGGCAGCGGAAATTCGTTCCGACTGACATCTAGTGGCTAACATAACAGTTAAGCAGATTGTTAAAGAGAATATTTACTTTATAGCAATAGCGCTTGTATATGTAGATGTTATATATATCTGCTGGCTGCGATGGGCAGTACATGTGGCACGAATGGGGAATGAAAGACGGGTACGAGAATTTCTTGTAGGAAAACCAGAGGGAAAGCGCCCATTAGTTCGATCATGAATAAGGTGGGCGAATAACATTAACCATGATTTGTGAGACGAAATTATACAGGGGATGATTGGAAAACATTATTTTTATTGATTTATTTAATATACCCGATAGAGTTAAGACATTAAAGTCTTCTCTTCCACTAAACCAAGTTAAATTATACATATAATAACAATTATGACCATCCCTTGTACAAAAAAAAGACCAGATTACATTTATATAAGACTTTGGCTAGACCAGTGTTGACCTATGATAGTGAAGCATGGGCACTAAAAAGACAACATGAAAGCAGAATAACGGCTTGTGAAATGAGATTCATGCGCAGAACAGCGGTTACACCAGATGGGATCGGAAAAGGAACACCGATATTTTAAAAGAATTGAAGAGTACGCCAATTTTGGAATATATTAAACAGAACCAACTAAATTGGAAATACCATCTTGAAAGAATGAGTTCAAATCGGATCCCCAAAGCTGTTTATAATTATATACCAAGAGGACGAAGATCTCTGGGCCGTCCTATGAAACGCTGGAGGGAAAATTTTCTATAGGATCGTAATAGGCCTTGGCCTAATACTTGGAAGGAGAAGAATAAGAAGAATAACAATTATGAATCATTTACATGTTGATTAATAATACATAATAGGCATAGGTTGCGCAATCTAGAGTTGATAAGGGAAATAAAGAAAATAATAATAATAATAATAATAACAATAATCTATAATTTGATTAAGTAATTGGCTCAGTATAGGTAAGGAATGTATGTACAGCTTCCGGACATGAACGGATTCGATAGTACAACTAAGTAAGTTATGATGTTAAAGCATCTATAAATAAGAATAAAATAAGATTCAGAAGGTTAAACAAGTGAAGGAAGAACACTGACAATAGGTTGAAAGCAATAAATATTGTTAAGATGAGAAACAACTGGATAAGCCGTCCAGAAAATCCTAAACTTATAAATTTATGTGTTCTGCTGAAAGTGTACACAGAGCAGAGAGATTCATTACCGGCAGAATATATGGTGGTCGGAAGACCCGCTGCGGCGTGAGTTCACACACAATGTAACGTTCCACTTCCAATTCCTAGTTCAGATGCCTGTGGCTTCGATAACCGGCAGTGACGTACATTTTGATACCTACTAACTAACTCACTCACTAGGACAATCCAACTCGTAGGTTCGTGGCCGTGCGGACATAAGTTCTCCATATATCCCTATCCTGAGCTAATGTTTTCCAATCATTCCTTGTATAATCTACTTCCCACAAATCACGGTTAATGTTATTCTCCCACCTCAATCTTGGTCTACCAACTGGGCGTTTTCCCTCTGGTTTCCTACAAGAAGCTTCCATGCACGTCTTTCCTTCCCCATTTGTGTCACATGTTCTACCCATCGCAGTCTACGAGACTTAACAGTTCTTATTATATCTGGCTTCCTATAAAGTCTATGTAGTTCACTGTTATGTAGTTTTCTCCATTCACTTGTCTGCTCATCTCTCGTTGGTCAATTTTTTTCCTAAGAACTTTATTCTCAAATACTCGTAACCTTTGTCCTCGCTTAAAGCAAGCGTCCATGTTTCACATCCATAATACTGTAGAACTGGGAGAATAACAGTTCTATATATTTTTAGTTTCACGTTTTTTTAGAGAAGTTGGGACAAGAGTCCTTGTAATGCATAATTTTCAGAATTCAGTCTACGTTTAATTACTCTGTGCATCTCTTTCCTGTTTGAAATTATTGTTACCGGTATTTGAATTCAGCCATTTCTTCAAAATTTCTCTCATTTCTCATTAACTGTCCATTTTGATCACATAATGTACTTATAGGCCTATGCGTGGCCATGTATTTACGGGTAGTTTTATTGATATTTCAGCGGCTCCTTGGAGCAAGCGGTTAGACGCTCCTCTCTCAACGCTGGGGTCCCGAGATCGAGTCTCGGTCAATCCATGTGGGTTTCGTGGTGGACGAAACGGAGCTTGGACAGGCTTTTTTCGGGGTTTCTCCTGTTTTCCCCTGCCACAAATTTCATTTCTCCGTACCCCATTTCGTTCATCCGCCCCTGTGACGATGTGTCAGGAGTGATCGGCCGGTACACTTGTCGTTCACAGACCTCTATAAATATAGGGGCTTCATCTCATCTCATTCCTCGACCCCGACCCTACGTTGAACATGAATTGAGGATATTTATCATCACCAACAACAACAACAATCACGGATTTAGCTCATGTGGCTTATTTTGGTATCGTAGATTCTCATTTTCTTTTTTCGGTCTACCGACATTCCTGTCTCCTTTTGGTTTGTAATTAAATATGATACTTGGTATGCGTTCATCTTTCATTCTTTGAATATATTCTTTCCAGTTTTTTTTCTACATCCTTTTATTTTATCTAAAAGTTTAAAAATATTTAGCTCATTTCTAATATCTTCACTTCTATTATCTAGAAGTTTGCAGCCAGCTATACTTCTCGCAAGTCGCATTTCAGCTGCTTCTATCATCTTCTCTTTCTCTTTTAGTTAAAATACAAAATTCACTACCATACAATAGTAAGGGGACTGCCACTGTTTTTATTTATTTTATATGTATTGATGTTTACTTCTAGTTCCAATTTCTTATTGTTACTCGATAGAGTGTGTATAAACTTTCGAAATTTAAATATCTCAATATATTTTTTTATTTCTTTATTCTGAGACAGTTGAACATATTTGGAATTCAGACCAATTGTTGAAATGTTAGGTGCGAGTTGCAGCACTTGCTTCACTGGAATCTGCGACCACGAGCGCTTCTGTTATTGACCCCACTTGACCTCCAAATTGTAACTAGAGTAAAAATTCCTATATTTACTCGGTGAAATTTTATTCAAAAATCAGAGCGTGATGAATTCTTTGGTTGAATTAATTTCACACTTTTATGGAATTCATTTCAAGGTTCACTTGATACAGCTAGGAATGCCGGAACTCTCTGCCAGACCGATTTCATTTACATACATTATCATCACTCTCAATCCAGTTTAAAAAAACAATATATTCATACATTTTTTTAAAATTCACATTAAAATTTTAATCGTTGAACAAAATACCAAATTGGCGTAAATGAGGAAATGTCGATCATTTTTGTTTTTTCAGTTCGACATTGCCAATGAAAATAATTGGACCAAAAGCAGCTTTATTATCTGCGTTCATAATTATTATTGGACTCACTGCGCTTGCGTGAAATAATAATGCAGGATGCAATTCATATTAATCTAAATAACTATCTAACTAATAAACTCTTGTCTCGCGCCGAAACAGAGGAATTTAAATAATAATAATAAATAATAATAATAATAATATAATAATAATAATAATAACAGGTGGGGGTCGATTATTTTTTTTAACAAGAAAAATCCAAGGTGCACTTCAGGCCGTGGGTCCTGACTGAAGATTTCAGGTTCGTGAGCAGCAAGCAATTTTTAGAACGCTTATCATTAATGTGTCCACCGATGTGGTCTCGAGGTAGCGCGCTGCCTTGTTACACAGCGGGCCCAGGTTCGATTCCCGGTCGGGACAAGCTTCCTGGGCAAGGTTTCTTCAGGGTTTTTCCTTACCTGTAAGACAAATGTCAGGAAGCTTTGAGGCCCAAAAAGTCCCCCGACATCATTTGGCCATCGTCATTATTATCCCTCGGTGTGTAAAGCACGGGAAGCTACCACACCTATAATTTGCTAGTAAATCTGCATAGCATAGCATTATAATGCTATGATTTGCAGTAAAGGACCAATCCTAGGGCAGAACTGTATAAAAATCATTAATATCTTCTGACGCTAACTTGAAATTCTATTCAAGAAGATTTTAAGTTGAAGTAGACTAATAACCTTCAAAGTTACAAGTAGAGAAGCATCTTTAAGTCTTAACGCCGAAAAAAAAAAAAAAAAAAAAAAAAAGGCTTCTGTGCAAAATGTACTGACCTTCTTCATCCTATAGTAATACCATTGTTACTTACTACTAAATACCTCATTAACCGCTTACAATTCATGACATCTCTAGGAAAATAAGGTAAAGTGATCCCACTATAGTCTTTAGGAGGCCCTTGGGGAAGTAGGAGGTTAAGGCTCCCACTTTTCCTAGACAATCGGCACTTAATGCCAGCCGGGTTGCCAGCCCTGCATCACGGCCACCTTTACATCAGAACAAGCGTATGGTACTCATTTCCATTAGAGGCTGAGTCGAGCCCAGGGTCATAACGCCGCCAGAAGGTTTGGATCAGTCCCAGCGGGACTCGAACCCTCAACCTTCCGGTAACCACTACAGAGATATAAGAGTAACTAAATTAACTTGGTCTAGTAACTAGGGTGCGCTGTTTTATGTGCTAAAAGTTAAGATGTTTTCTTCAATTGATTGATAGTAACTTGCATTCAGTTTTATAGAATTAACATTAAAATATTGCTTATTGTGGGACCTAGCAATATTACCTTGACATTACGCATGCTGTTCTTACATTAGGAGAGCAATAACGTTCCATCTACTTAAACATTATAGCTACTATCTGTGTTGCAATCTTAAATTTTAGTGCATAAAAATCATTTCTCTACTCATAACAAAGGAGAGGCTTAGGCCCAACACTGGGCTGTTACGCCATTAAAATGATGATGATGATAATAACAATAATAATAAATATCCTCAACTCGTGTCCAAATCAGGGTCGGGTAGAGGGATGGGATGAGATGAAGCCTCTATATTTATAGAGGTTTGTGAACTATAAGGGTGCCGGCCGACCACTCCTGACGCTCCATCACAGAGACGGATGAACGAAATGGATGAGATGAGTATGGGAAAATGGTGGAATCAAATTTGTGGCAAGGGAAAACGGGAAAAACCCCGAGAAAAACCTGCCCAAGCTCCGTTTCGACCACTACGAAAACCCACAACAACAACAATAATAATAATAATAATAATAATAATAATAATAATAATAATAATAATATAGTACATTTTTATTTATTTTATTGAGGAAGGCGGATAAAAATAAAAAAGTTACCATGTTATTATTAAAAATTATAATTACTCAATAGATGCGCATGCTGATCCTTAGTATCTCCTGATATTGCCTAATAATACTACATCATCAGCATATACGGACAGCCTAATGAGTTGTAGGTCTTCTTTATCCTCTAAAGCAGAGATTATTCAGACGAGAAATAAAAACTGAGTGATCCAGAAATGTTAATTGAAAGGTAAAGGTAAAGATCCAGGTAGTCGCTTTTTTTTTTGTCGAAACTGAGTTTGAGGTGTCATAAGATTCCCTATCGAAAACACTATCATATAGAAGTGTGAACAGTTTAACATATAATTTAGTCATTGATTTATTTGCCTCTAATGTTTGGCAAATATATAAGGAAGAATGAATGTTGTACAGCTAAAAGTAGGTTTCAAGGATAATTTTACTTATCTCTACATTTCATTTATAAACTGTCAAAAATAAAATGCGAAGATTAAAAGATGCAGTGATGTCATAGCAAAGTGGTGGGCGATAATAATTATCTATGTGCAAAGAAACTAAGAGCAGACAGTGTGTCTCTGTCGTAAGACTCGGCCCTAAGTGTAAACAGGCGGGACCTAGCATTCTCTCTCCGTTTAGTAAATTGCCAAACCCTGTTCATTTAATTAAACTAGTGCAACATGACATATAAAACTCGTCATTTTCACTTTTTTTACATTTACAACTCAATTCAAATGGACAATTCCCTTTTACCACTCCCTGAAAAACTAACTTTCACGAGAGTACATGCGCGCATGTTTTTATGGACTATTTGTGTGGAGAGAGTGGAAACATATAACATATATATATATATATATATATATATATATATATATATATATAGTTTTTCAGAGAGTGGTAAAAGGGAATTGTCCATTTAAGTTGAGTTGTAAATGTAAAAAAAATGAAAATGAAATCTCAACTCGTATTCAATTCAGGGTCGGGTCGAGGGATGAGATGAGATGAGATGAAGTCTCCATATGTAGAGGTCTATGAATGACAAGGGTGCCGGCCGACCACGCCTGTCGCACCATCACGGGGGCAGATGAACGAAATGTATTAGATGAGTATGGAGAAATGGTGGAATGAAATTGTGGCAGGGGAAAACAGGACAAAACCCGAGAAAAACTGTCCAAACTCCGTTACGTCCACCACGAAACTCACATGGAGTGACCGAGACTCGGATCTCGGGACCCGAGCGATGAGAGGCGAGCGTCTAATCGCTTGCGCCACGGAGCCGCCTATATATCTGTCCTTTACACACTTCAAAATCGTTCAACCGATCTTTGTGAAAATTTGTATATACAGGTTTTCTGATACTGCGTGTGTTTAGCCGTTATCTATTATGTTCTAAAAGCGTTAGGTGTAGAAACCGTAGGTTCATGACCGCGCGGACATAAGCTCTCCATACATCCCTATCCTGAGCTAAAGCTTTCTAATCATTCCCTGCATAATCTACTTCCCTCAAATCATAGCTAGTGTTATTTTCCCACCCAATTCTTGGTCTACCAACTGGACGTTTTTCCTCTGGTTTAGCTCAAGAAGTTTCCATGCACGTCTTTTATTCCCCATGTGTGCCACATGTCATGTCCATCGTAATCTTCAAAACTTAACTGTTCTTATTATACCTGGCTTCTTATAAAGGCCATGTTGTTCATAGCTACCTAAATTTCTCAAGATATGGGTAGCAGTTATAACCGGAAAAGTTATCCTTATGTAATAATAATAATTTGGGGATTCTTTTTATTTAATTTTTAATCATAAAAAATGATTTAAATAAATTATAACTAAATATTATTTATTTTGTAATGTTAAATATAATAGATGCATTTTGTAACATTGATGTGAAATGTAACAATGATTACGTCACATATATTGTTATGATAAACAATGGATACTGAATTCACAGACAGAAGTTTACAACAAAAGAATGTTCAAATAATGTGGTCTTAAGTCGGCCGAACATTAAAAATATGATTGATTATCAAGAAATGAAGACGGGTTTATCGTGTTATTTCTTGATGATGTCATTACCAATCAGAAACTGACACCGTTATAATTTTTAACAGAGAAGAAGATGAGATGGCTACAAGAACGTAAAAAAGATAGACGCCATTGAAAGTTTAAATAATTAGTGTTTTTATTGAATTATATTAATTCAATATTTTTATTGAATTATATTAATTCAATAAACAAGAAAAAATAAAAATGACGTAAGTCTAGTGAAATATAAAATTATATCAGAAATAATTTAATAGTGCCGTAATAATTAAAATAAATTAAATAGCATATAAAAAAGTGAATATACGACTATTAAAATAACTCGTATTAATAATTATATATTTAAAGTGAAAATAATATTATTAAAAGAAAATAAAATAGTGAATACAATCTAGTTGAAGATTTATTAAATCAATAGTTATCAAATTAAAGAATAGAAACAATACTTCGAAGTTTCATCTTTATTGTTTATTTATTGTGTAGTAAATAATCATCTACAGAAGAAGTGTATGTTTTATTTGATAACAAATTTTCATACTCACCATATTGTGTTAATCAACAGCTCCCCTGAAGAGATCTGCATGTCGGTGCAAATGAATAAACGAGAACGGAATATAATATTTAATAAAATGAATTTATCACTCTACACCGTTCCAAAATATTGACTTTGCAACGTGTGGCGAAAAGAAACAAGTAGACACCGTTACACAGTCCCTTACTGATGGCATCAGAAAATGTCTTCCTATTTGAAGTATGGAACCAACAGACCCTTAGATCTACACCAATGCATTGTTCCTTAAACAGTTAAGCTAAGCGGGACAATCTTTTTTTGCAAATAACAATATTTTTACAGCAATACCTCATCATCATCATGAACAAATCCGTTTTAGGCCACGAGACCTGTGAAGGTAAACCTAACGAAGATGATCTTGATCTTTCCACCGATGTTTTGGTCTTCCTTAGTCCTTATGTGTAGTTGGAATATATTGAAACGCCAATTTTGAAAGTCTATTTCTTTCCATGTGAGGAATGCCTTGTATCTGATAACTGTAATTTCATCCACTTGCATGAATTGATTTGTTTTTTAAATGAAGGAGTTACAAGTTAATAAGACAGAATGATACCGTTTGTTGGTATCATCTTGGGCGCCGAGGGTAATGAAATTAATGATGGAAATAAGAGCCTACAGCCCTTGAAGACATTAATCAACAACTGTCTGGTAGCGAATGACCCCAGAATCGATGCGCCTTGAACCAAACAACTCCAGTAAATACAATCACCTTGGAGAGCTTCTTTCCTTCTGGCTACAAAACAAATTTCATTCATTACGAATTCACTTTCTTGCAACGGTGATTACGTAATCAAATATTACAGATTTATCCCAGCGCATTGACTCCAAACTGATCTTCCTTGGTTCTCCAGTTCGAATTTCGGGACCGAATGTCACAGGTTTTAGAGATTTGCAAATTACTGTAAGCTTTTGAGTTTTTTTTTTCATGAAAATATTTTAGAAAAAAAATTAAATTTTCACGAACCCTAGTTAATAGGCACAAAAAAAGACTTCATAAAAATATATATAATGCAAAGAAGAATTAATGCCTGACTCGGGATTTGAACCCGGGACTTCATTAGTGTGTTTAGAATTAGAGGTCCCAGGTTCAAATCCCGGTTCAGGCATTAATGTTTTTTTTCATGACATATTTGGATTTCATTGCTTAATGCCACAATTTAATTCTAACAGAATGCGATTTAAGTCAGTTAACCACTAGGCCTACACATAGTTGCAAGGGAAAAACAAATCAGATTGGTTGAAAGTGGGGTTTGAATACGGGGCCTTCAGAATATAAACTCAAACACTAAATATAAAACAACGATGGAGGTCACTTCGGTAATTTTTCTTTCATTTTTTTTTTGAATAGATGTAAGCTACAGAAAATATTACATATGTATTTTCGGTTAATAACTTGCTTAAGCTGCACCCTGTATATATATGTTGAAAGTGGGGTTTGAATACGGGGCCTTCAGAATATAAACTCAAACACTAAATATAAAACAACGATGGAGGTCACTTCGGTAATTTTCTTTCATTTGTTTTTGTTTTTTTTTTGAATAGATGTAAGCTACAGAAAATATTACATATGTATTTTCGGTTAATAACTTGCTTAAGCTGCACCCTGTATATATATATATATATAATATATATTATGTATATATATATATATATATATACACGATTAATAAAGTTTTATTCGATATTCCGCATTATGGATTCAAGATCGGCCTCTAGCCACCGATTCCTCAGTGGTCAGAGGCGGATCTTCAATCCATGGCGCAAAAAAAAAAACTTTATTAGTCATACTTATATCCGCAAAAATCTACATAATAACATATATATATATATATATACACACATATATGTATGCGTGTGTGTGTATGTGTGTGCGCGCGCGCGCCAAAAAAGACAATCTAATGTAATTAGAGTATATATATATATATATATATAGGTCATGGCGAATCAAGTTTTCCCAAACATTTAATAGGAACAGATCACAAATTCTATACTATCAGCAATATGTTATCAATAATTCACGAATAGAACAACTCGAGAATTAATATCTTGAAGAAATTAAAATATTAAAAGAAACCCAGAACGTGCATTTACTTAATGACCGTTCACCCAGTTACTTGAACCCTTTATACAAAATTCTGTTCAGCAACAGTAAGTACATTTCATATGGAGAAGATAGAACATACTGGGCAGATTTCTAAATTGAATTCTAAACCACGACCGCGGTTTTCCGATTTCTTATTGTTTCCATAACAACTATAAAAACTGAAAATCGACGGCTGTTAATTACAAAAACAAATGTCTGAATCACGTCTATGGTTTCATAACAAGTTCTATGAATTTTCAGTTATTTTCATAGATGTTAAGGAAACAATAAAAAATCGTAAAACCGCGGTCATGGTTTGGACTTCGGTTGAGAAATTTACCCACAATGTTTCCGAAAGGACTGCAGAATAGTTAAAGCGTTTCCACTAGTTATGGACAACTGAGAACTAATTTTATAATTATAATGTTCATTTTTTATGTCTACTAGTTACTGTTCAATGTGAAAATCGTAAATGTTCTCAATATTTCACGAGAACAACCTCAATGGCTTCATCCCTTCGGAATTCGTTATAAGAGTTTCCTGTAGTCCACCTTTAAGCTGGATGATACAGACCAAGTGGGCGATGCACTGAACTAGACCAATTTCCTGTCTTCTCCTGGCATGTAGATGTCCCTCGCGTAGCAGATATTTCATCATTGATTTCTAATTGCGATTCTATATATAAACACACAGGTCGATCAAATACACCTGATTAAATTTAATTAGTGTCGCATCAAAATAGCTGTTTCAGATGTCTAATTAACAGACACTCGTTTACTAAGTGTACCCAGAATATCAACTACTTCCTGTTTTACGCGGATTACAATTTTGTTTCAGGTACTTTAACTAGACAAGTGACCTCAAAATGGCTTTTTAGTTGATTAATGCAAATTTGCACAGTTCTAGGAAATTTATTCGTTACTCTATCTATCTTCTGGTTTATTTAAACGTTACTCTATCTATCTATCTTCTGGATTTTACAGCTGCTGCCGTCTTCCCATCCAAAACCTCCAGAGCCTACGATCTTGAGCATCTTCAATGCTTAGCCCTCTTGCTTGCATTACTGTCTTCATGTTTTCCTTCCATATTAACTTTGGTCTCCCTCTTTTCTCCTTTCTGGTTAGTTGCCATTGATATAGTTGCTTCGGCCATCGCTCATCTTCCATTCTTAAAATATGTCCTAACCACTTTAATCCCTTCTCCTCAATTCTTTCACTTATGCCTCCATTATATTCATATCATCATCATCAAGGGTTAGACCTGCTGGTCTGTTCCGATCTCATGTTAGAATTGGTCTATCCGTCTTTTACTGGGTCTTCCAACATCTCTTCGCCCTAGTGGTTTGTAATGAAGAATCTGTTTCGGAATTCTATTGCTATCCATTCTATTGATGTGGTCCATCCATTCATCTCTGTATTGTGTAATTCTACCTAATAGTTTGAATATATTCAGAGATCTTCGTATATCCTCACTTCGCCTTTGATCCATTATTGTATAGCCAGTCACACTCCTCAGAAATCTCATTTCTTACGTTTCTATTCTTCGTTCCTGGTTTTTTTATTAAGACCCAGTGTTCCGACCCATACAGTAGTGTTGGAACCGCCATTGTTTTATACAATTTTAAAATGAGTCTCCTTTCTAGTTCCTTTGAGACTTCGTTTTATGGTGTCACACATATAATTAAATTTATTTATTTGGTTTTCATTGTCTCCACTTTTTCCCAGGTAGACCTAATTAAAATTGCTCATTTGTTCTATTATTTTATTCTGTAATAGGATTTTTATTCTTAGTAGCTCATACCCTCGAAAAGCTAAAATTGTATTTCTAATTTCCTCATTTGTGACATGTTCTAATTTTGAGTTTCTTACGTTACTTTCTACATATTAACTACCTCATAAGCCATAAATAGAACTTGGATATTCATGGCCGCGCGGACATCCATACCCTAAGTTAATGTTTTCAAATAATTCCCTGTATAATTTTACTACCTTTAAAACATAGTTAAATTGTATTGACTTAGGCTTTCGCGGCTGGAGTTATTATGATGATCTTCAAGAAGATTTCCAGGCTGTTGACCGTGGTCTTGAGGCTTGAAGTTCCACGACGCTTCGCCAGAGACTGTCTCCAGCATCCTCAAGGGCCAGTCTCACGACAACCCTTGAGGATGCCGGACGCAGTCTCTGGCGAAATGTCGGGGAACTTCAAGCCTCAAGGCCACGGCCAAGAGCCAGGAAATCTTCTTGAAGATCATCATAATTAAACTATTTGCACACCTAATTTTGGGCCTACTTAGTGAGCATTGTCCCTGTGGCATTCCTACAAGAACTTTCCACGATCCTCTTTCATTCCCAATTCTTGTCATATGCTCCCTAGGACCCAATAACATGCATAACATGGTAACAACTAACTCACTGGCATTATCGAACCTATACGTCCATGTCCGCGCGGACATAAGCTCTCCATACATCCCTATCCTGAGCTAATGTTTTCCAATCAACCACAAATCATAGTTAATGTTATTCACCCACCTCATTCTTGGTCTACCAACTGGTTTTCTTATATGAAGCTTCCATGCACGTCTTTCATTCCCCTCCATATATCCCGACTCTATGTTAATATTTTCAATGGTTCGCTGTATAATTTACCACCCTCAAATCATAGTTAAAATAATTTTCATACTTACTGAGCACTTTCCTTGTGACACTCTTACAACAAGTTTCTATAATCCTATTTCATTCCAAATTCACGTAATAGGCCTATGATCTGCCTATGTATTCCATCCATTCCATGTATAATTTATCTCCTCCATAAATAAAACTCCCATGGCGTGACAGGCCTTGTAGGCATTTGGCGAACAAACAGACTGCTGGCCTCACATGTATGTGTTAATCACAGAGGTAGTCGATTATTCTGTCAATATAGGGATGACACGTGGTCAGCATGTCGGGTCCATTATAGCTGGTTTTCTAACCTGCAGCCGCTACTTATTGTAGCTATCCAAATTCCTCACGATGCTGGGTGGGCACCGGTCCCATACTGGCCAAAATTACTAGAGAAAATGTCTTTCCCCATCGGAACTCCAACCAGCGGAAGTCCCATAGCTCGGCGCCAAGGCATCATGACTTAAATCACTCGGCTACGGCACAGGACTTACCTCCCCTATACCACTGTTACAATCATACTCACAACTCATTCTTGGTCTATGTATTGTGCGTTTTCTTTCTGGCTGTCCTAAAAAGAAGTTTCAACGACCCTATTTTATTCCCAATTCATACCGTAAGCCTGTCCATGTTTTCCATTCATTCCGTGTGTAACTTACTTCCCTCAGATCTTAGTTAAAATATTCTCAGAACTCGCTCTTGGCCTACCTATTGACCGCTTTCCCTGCGGCATCCTTACAAGAAGTTTCCATGGTCCGCTTTGATTCCTAATTTGTGTCATATGCTCTCTGCCTTATGCGATAACTACTCTTAACTTAATTTTCACAAAAAGTCACATAACGTTATGGTTTTCACACATTCAGTAACACTTTTTATAAAGTTAAAGCAGATATGATGCGCGCGCGTGGAATGCAGCTAATGCGGGCCTCGTAGCAGAGAGTGAAAACACAGCTCCCACTTACAACGTATTACTCATCCAAGTAAAGTTTGCACGGCAGAGAAGTGTGCTAGCGCTAGTGTCGCCAAACTATTTCTCGTAAGGATGAATCCCTAAACACATGTGAAATATCATTACATGGTCGTAAAAATGGTAATTTAGTTGATGACTGCTGAAGGTTTCGGATCATTTAAAATAACATTTTCTTTTATCTCTCTATTACCAGACTCACAACATAACACAGGGGACGGAAATTACAACATGTAATGAGGAAGACAAACGAGAAACAAATCATACCCCAGTAGTAACATGGTTGCAGGATTATTCATTTGGTCAATGACTACTGTAGGTGTTCGGCCATTTACCAGCTCTCCCCAACCCAGTCAAATAACATAATACAGAGGGCAGGAAGTGATAACATAGTAAGAAAAGGACGAGAATGGACTGCAAAATTTTAGCAAATTTCCGCGTGCCGATTTAACTTGGTCGAGTAATATAATAATACTAGCGGACCCGGCAGACGTTGTCCTGCTCGAACGTTCAATTCTCGTGTCATGACTGGACGATAAAAATATGTTACTTTTTTTACCATAAATTAAATAAGTTCGCAAGAAAACTCCTCACTGCCATCTATTGAGCGTGAATGATGACGCCACACTGCTGCCGCGCGGAGTGTGTCGATAATGGAGACGACTACACATCTGACATAAAAAAATTCCAATTACCTGATCGCAGCGCCATCTACCGAGTCCAATTTTGAATCTAAACCATCCAGGGACCCACTCAAACACACAAAAAGTTCACCAAAATCGGTCCAGTCGTTTAGACAGTTTTTAATTTTGGGTTTCAAATAAACCTCCACTTCTAATTGTCGGATTTCGCTCATTTTTGGATAATACCACCTCGGTTTGTTTTAATACGATATACGAGTTTCGTTGTGAAGTATCGAAAAATGTGACCGCTACAGCGATTTTTAAATGTTCACTTGAGGTGAACTCCAACACTTAATGGTTTCAGAGGGCCCAATTGTGAATCTAAACCATCGAGGGACCCTATCAGACACACACAAAATTTCATCAAAATTGATCCAGTCGTTTAGGAGGAGTTCAGTGACAAACACACGTATAGAAGAAGTATAGGCCCTATATATAAAGATGGCAACGTAGACCCTGTAAGAGTCCTACAATTAAAAAGGGCTCTTATACAAAAGTAACAGATTTTTTAAAGTTATATATATATATATATATATATATATACACACATAAGTACGTCAGTACATTTTTGAAACGAGTTTATACGCGTACTCTGACACCAGAGAAAAGTCGTGCAGTATGAAATAATTGTTAGAGATCGCAAAATAAAACAAGCTAATTTATAAATGTTGGTAAATCGAATGAGTGCCCACTGATGTCGTGATATGAATAATTTCTATGTTTGGAAGTGACCCAAATGACAAGCTTGATTGGTTATCCCTCGGGTAATCGAACCGAATCGATCCGACTCGCGTTTAGAACCAAAATTCAATTTTACTTATAAACTAATCGGACGTGTTACGTGTTTTGCGATTTGATTTTGTTCATGTCCATTGAAACCGCTGAAATTCCTCAACACATTTGTCATTGACATCGATTGTGGAGGCGATGGCAGAAGATACTACCAGCAACTAATTGCACGGCATCCTGTTTAGTGGTATGGACTAACTAACTCGCTGGCATTATCAAGCCGCAGGTTCATGGCCGCGTGGACATAAGCTCTCCGTATATTCCAAACCCGAATTAATGTTTTCCAATCATCCCCTGTATAATTTATCTACCTCGTATCTGGTTGCCTCGCGCTGTAGCTGAGCGGTTTAAGGCATAACGCCTTGGTGGTGATATACAAGCATTGCGCTGGTTCGAGTCGCTATAGGATAAGAAATGGGGATTCTATATATATATATATATATATATATATATATATAGTGGTCTCGAGGTAGCGTGCTGCCTTGTCACGCACGGGCCCGGGTTCGATCCCCGGTCGGGACAGTTTTTCTGGGTGAGGCTTTTATCGGGTTTTTCCTCACCTGTAAGACAAATGTCAGGAAAACTTTAAGGCCCAAACGGTCCCCGAAATCATATGGCCATAATCATCATTATAATCCTTATCATTATCATCATCATCATCCTTCACCGGTGTGGAAAGCAACGGGAAGCTACCACACCTACAATTCCCTAGTAAAGCTGCAAAGCATAGCATGAAAATGCTATGATTGCAGTGAAAGACGTGCCCTCGGGCAGAATTACTATGGATGGAAATGGATTTCTTGAGGAGAGGAAAAATATTTTGAAAATAAAAAAGAAATAAATAAATAAAAAAAAGTAATACAAGAAAAATTAGTATTAAATATTTAATAGTAGATTGTGTAAGATATGGTATGGGCATGTACGACGAATGCAAGAAGAAAGATTACCCAGAAAAACATTGGAATGGTGTCCACCTGGAGCAAGAAGAAATAAAGGAAGACCTCGAAGCTCATGTATGCAAGAAATAAGATCTGAAATGTGAACAAGAGGACTGGACGACATGGAGTGGATGGATAGAGACGAGTGGAGAAGGAAAATAAAACTTTAGGCAGAGAAATATGGGTAAACATTGAAAATCTTTATATAGGCCTACGAGTAAATCAATGGTAGACAGACAGTAGCGAACAACCTTCTGCTGAGGAAGGGACTGGTATCGAGATGCCTACATTGTTTTAATTGTTTTAACAGTTGAGACTGCAAAACAAGGTAAAACTTTATAATTTTTATTATAATTGTTTATACTTTCTAATAAATTAATCCAAAGAGGACTTCAACTACAGAACTGCAAAAAAAAATAATAAGGGGGGGGGATTTCGTTGCCTAACTCGTGTTCTGATTGGCATTTTTTCCAACATTTTTCCTTCCATTCTTATCCTGTTAGAATTTGCAGTAAAAATGTCGCCACTAATATGTAAAATGAACCCATTTGGCACACCACTCTCTTCTAAACGGAATTCACTCGAGTTAATTTAAGCATCAACTTAATGAGAAATATACCATTTTCAAGAGAATTATGAATGCTAACAGGAAATTGACAATTCAGAGGATAAGACTTCATATCCTATGACGTAGGACGTGTCTTGACATTAGCGAGGTCTTGTAAATTTGCCTAAAGTGACGGGTAGGCGAAATGTTTACATTTACTTGAGGATCAGCGTAGGTCTTGCCACTATACATGTGCATATATTAAAACTGCCAACTGCACCGTGCTTGCTCATTGCGTAGGCTGTCGTCTTATGTAATTATCTTATAATCTTTAAATACACTTTATCTAACCTTCTCTTCTGTGTTAAGTAGACCATATTACATGATTTGAATCATCATCATCACGACACTTCAAGGTTTTAGGAGAATCTCCTATCCACTCCTTCCTTACCTTCATTCAATTGAACAAAGTGGTTTGTCTACAAACTTTTGATTATGCCTCAGTTCGATTAATTGTGAACTTATTCTTAACAGAGTATCACAGCGAGTTCATAATGGCTTGTACACGTTGTATGTGCAACCACACACCATACACATATCAGACACACAATAACTCCAGTATTTGAAATGTTGTACTTGGTTTCCGATGGGAAGACCAGCGGAAAGATACATTGCCACTCTGCTTCTGTATATACAACAATTTGTCCAAACCTCCTCACCCTTTTTATATTTCTCTCACTCTCGCTGCCCCTTCCTCTATTATACCACACACACACAAATAATTATACATATTTTAGAGAGAAAATTTAACTCTAGCTGTTTTTCTACATCGAACATCGCACTACTCGTACCCTCATCCTTCCTTGATGTCTGCCCGGCTCTGAAATTTATATACTCCGTATATACCGGGCTTCCCGATTAAAAAAAGTAAATAAAAAAAATTACTAATAATATTTTCTTAGATTATATATATTACAACAATGTTCAAGATATACTTTCAGTATTCACTTTACATTTTACACTTGCTTTACCAAAAACCAATCACTTAATCAAATTATAAAGTTATTATTAACCATTATTATTAAATATTTTTTTTATTATCCATATCAACACATACACACATACTCAATGTAAGACTGTACGTATTATGTATTAAAATTTATTATTTACCAACTTGTAGATAATTGAATACTCTCATTGTATGTATAATTTAACCTAGTGAAGTGGTAAAAATAAATAACACAAATAAATAAATATTACAGTTAAATTGACTCCTGATAACATTCTTAATTTTCGTTTTTTAGTAAACCACTCAGTAAACTCAGTATCAATATAAACAAAACGCAATTTATTGAACACACAATTATCAAATGTGTAGGTCGAAGGAAATGTGTTCATTTTATTGCTATAAATCAACGTATGTGTTGGAGAAGTCAGCTACTCTTCGACACAAGTAATGCTCTGACCTATTAAGGATATATAAAAGGAGGAGTTTTCCCTCATATAATCTCAAAAAGCAGGTCCTGCTGTAAAGAAAGTACGACAAAGAAGCGAGGTGAAACACTATTGTAATTGGTTGGTTAAAAACCACACCTATACACTTGAAACGTAATTGGTCACTGGAGGCATAAGCGTTAAAATAATAGTCCTAAAAATGTGGCATTCCTATAGCATTATCCGAAAATGTAACTTTAACATAATAAAAACCTTAAAATATCGTTATAAGTTGAAAGAGACAAAAAATGTCAGTTCATTGGAATGAAAAAGCAATAATTGATATTGTGTTACATCCAATTGAAGACAGTTAAAAATATTTTACAAATGTTATTTAAATGAATAAAGATTCTTACTGCTTCATACTTCATTTGTTCCTCTTGGTGCTTTGTGATGCGACAGGGCTTTGTCATAATGATTATAAATATTAAAGTAAAGTCGGCTTGGGTGCGAAGGTCCTGTTTTTCCTTTGATACTCACACACAAACTAATACCTCACGAAAACTGTAGCACACCTTCGCTTACCTTGTCTCTTTGAGTTTCAGTTCTCGGCTAAGAAATCAACTCAAACTTCAATTTAAAATTTATCATTAAATGTATGTAAAGAATAAATTATTGGAAAAATATGTATTACTTGTAAAAAAATCCTGTTTCAAAGTGAAGTATAAACGTGGAACTCATGACTAGGGAAGGCTTTTCGTCTTTTTAAATCTACATCCATACCCATGTATAATGACAAAGACTTCTCACTGTCCATAATACAATAGATCATACAAACAGTTCGATTAATATACAGTGGTGTCCGGAAATTATAATTACAAACTTATAGTTTACTATCCCACACCATACACACATCTTAAAGTGATCCTCATCAAAACAAAACCATGTGACCTGCTCGCTTTTCATCATTCATTCGTTCTGGACACCGACGTACGTTGTAGACACACACACATAATCCTTCCTCCATATCGCGCCACAATTACCTCTCCAACTTTGGCAGGCAGATGACGACCAATCACCAGAAGCCTTCGATAACTTTCAAGGCCATTTTATTTCATGAAGCATGACTCAAATGCACCACCCATATGTAATATATTATTTTATATTGTAATTATTGATTAGGTATATTTTAGAATATTTTGTTTGTTTTGAATATTATTATTTTCATTCACGAATAATAACAAGTATATTCAGAGAACATATTTTTAATTCAATGACGGAAACTACTTTTTCGTGTATTTATTACTTCTACAACGTACGTCGGTGTCCATAACCAAACAAAAGCTAGGTCACGTGGTTTTGTTTTGACGAGGATCACTTTAAGAGCGAACTATCTACAATGACGTAACGACCTCAGCCTCCATTTTTTATAGGACTTACTAGTAGTAGTAGTAGGCCGTGGTCACTCCACTGGGAAGCATAGGGCCTTGATAAAAGCTTGCCAACGCACTCTGTTTAAATCTCCCGCGTGTCCCAGGTATAAATTGACAATGATTTAATCAATTACATTTATATAACCCAACATTCACTGATTTCGTGATAATTCCAAATGTCAAGGGAAAAATAAAGGAACTTCACTTTGCCACTGTAAGAATAAGTTGGAGCAAGCGTGCCAGAACAGATTCGCAGGTACAATGTTTGTGCAACGAGCTTGGTGGTCGCCACATCGAACTGCTGGTTGAAGTGGATAAGCGCTAACCACAAATATAAGAACAGTAGAGAAATTTAGTTAGTTTTCTTGTAAACATTATTTTTACACCGTCAAAGTTAATTTTCTTCATTTCTCTCTTGACATTGGGCACTGTCACAAAATCATGTTTCGTGTCGTTTCGGAGGCGGCCCTGGCATTGAGCTCATACTCATCCAGAGAGGCTTTCCATATCTTTGTGTGATCAAATGAAGTACCTGTGTAATCAAGAATTAAAATTTTTCTCCCGACAGGCTGTGTCCCTCTACAGCTGGATACCGTGAACCAAGTCAATGTCCTACAAAAGGAAGACGCTAAAATAAGGTAACGAAAGAAATAAATTATTTTTATATATTTTATATTTTCCTATATCTCTATATCGCACACTATATTATTAATTTGCACCGCGCCGTAGTCGAGCGGTTAACGCAAGAAACCTTGGCGCAGAGCTATGGGACTTGCGCTGCTTCGAGTCCCCCCATGGGGGAAGAAATTTTCTCATGGGATTTCTGACATATGGGACCGGTGCCCACCCAGCATCGTGATGAATTTGGGTAGCTACAATAAGTAGCGACTCCAGGTTGAGAAAACCAGCTATAACGGCTGGGGGACCCGACATGTTGACCACATGTCACCCCTACACTGGCAGGGTGATCGTCTACATCTGTGATTAACACATGTAGATGTGAGGTCAGCTGCCGGATGGAAGCCAAGGACCTTCTAGGCTTGTCGCGCCAAGGAGTTATGTAGAAAATCCATATTTTTTTTAAATCTGTGTTATTAATCCTGGTGAAGTGGAAGAGAAATCCTTACGTCATAACTCCCTTAGGTATTAATAGGTTATTATTATTGTCATTATTGTTTTATTATTATTATCATTATTATTATTATTATTATTATTATTATTATTATTATTATTATTATTATTATTATTATTATTATTATTACCACCACTATGTCAACAAGTTTGGTCTGTTGAAGCAGTTCGCATAATGTATTCGGTATTACCGCTATTCAGAGAGAATTTGCAAACTTTACTTTAGATTTTACATTTTAATGATTCCTACAAAAGAAAATCCTATCGCTGACTAAATCACTGGGGTGTGTCAATTTCTATTAATAGTTAATGATTGGGAATTAAAATGAAACAGTGTTTTGTACAGCCCTATGCATTTTTCATGCAGTCCACCAGCGTACGTACGCGTGCTGAATCTTTTATAGACGAGACTATTACACTGTGCTAGGTTTAAAACACAAGTGTTTGGACAGACACAGTGAAAACTGTTACGGAACACAAAGAAATAACCAATCATTAAATTCTATGTATTCTGTTATGTCTTACAAGTAGCCAAACGTACTTTTCTTATGGGGGAAAACACATCGTTTGTTATATATTAGTCCTTTTTATTTGTTTACATATGTCTTACTTTTAGTTTTGAATATTCAACTATGTTATTAGCAGTTTTATTTTAACTAGTGTTTGACCTTTGGTCGAAATTCGATCATAAAGAACACGTCACCGAACTTATTATCTCACTTCATATTGTTGATATTAAATTGTATTTTATATTAAAGCCAACAAGCTGTTAGCAGTAGAAATGGATTTTTGGAGGCGATCGACAAGAATTTCAAGAAGGAATAAAGTTAGAAAGAGCACAATAAGGGAAATTACGTAAATTGAAAAAAATAGAACAAAAACGTTTGAAATGGTATGGAGACCTCATAAGAATGGAAGAAGATAGAATAGCAAAGAAGATTCTTGATTAGAAAGCTAATGGAAGAAGTGGAAGAGGCAGACCTAGAGAACATTGAATAGATGGCGCGAGGAGAAGTGTGGAATTTGTGGGAAGAAGATGCTTTAGACAGGAACCTTTGGCGACAAATCATTTTGGGTTGAAGTAGAAACACTGTATTGTGAAATATTCCTAAATAAAAAAGCATGTGATTTGACATTGTACTGATATATATATATATATATATATACTCTACTCTATACATTAAAACTGAACCTCAAGAGTAGTATTATTTTGCTTTGGCGTTAATTGATGGATTACATTTTCTCTTTTGTTTTGTTTTTGACATTTACTTTTGTTCTTCTTTCAGTTTCTTTTGTTGTTGCAGCGAATAAACAAACCCAACATAACCATACATCTCTGATTTGTTTTCAAACATTGTCGTTTACATTAAATATATAAATATTTTAAAATACCGGTAACAAATATTTAATAATGATTTTTGAGTAAACATTAATTTTATTCGCTAAATAGTCCTAACGAACTTACGATAATAATACACCGTATATAAGATAAAAATCAAATGTTTCATATCTCTCCTCATACTAAACTCCTAAGTAGATCGCGATTTCAAGACCATAGCGGCCTCATCTTCAGTACCATCCTGACGACTGATGTCGATCGAAAGAACCACTTCTTCTTCCCTCTGATTCTTCCGATTGACATAACATCAGTCGTCAAGATGGTACTGAAGATGGGATCGCGATGTACGTATAAGATTAGTATGAGGAGAGGTATGAAACATTTGATTCTATCTTAAATTAAACCCCATAGTGATTTATTCCTATAAAAATTCAAATGTCATATATAGTTATTCAAATACGTATGAATTCCCGTTTCGGTTCCAGAAAGATAATAGACTCCCTTCAGATTGTAGTATGGTTCAGGAATGACAGACGCATGTTGTATGTAATTGTTATACTTAAATGTTGTTATCTGCAAAGTGGGGTGTATTTAATAATGAAGTGAAGTGAGTGAGTTATTGAAACCAGAGAATAATTAGAGTACAAGGTAAAGGTGTGGTCGGACCACAACTCCGCTAGTACTCAAGTCCCCTGACCGCAATATCCTTGACACACGTGGCATTTCTAACTCCACTTGTTAACACCACTCTACAATCAAGTACCTCGGATTTTTATACTCTAAAGAGTAAAATCAGGACATGAAATAGGCTTTAAAAACGTAAGATAGGTTCTGAAATTTAACATTTTCCAATACTGTTATTTTAACACAGTTCCAATAATGGATCATATTATAATATTATAATGATATTGTGAAAAGAAAAATTAATGTCTGAACCAGGAATCGAACCGTGGACCTCTAGTTCTCCAGATTCCTGGTTCACACATTAATTTTCTTTTCACAAGGGTTGCACACTAGTCTGGAGAACTAGAGGCCCACGGTTCGATTCCTGGTTCACATATTAATTTTTCTTTTTACAATATCATTATAATGTATTATAATAGGTTCTGAAATACTAGTTTAGGATATTAACTCACTGACAATATCGCAACCGTAGGTTCATGGCCGAGCGGATATAAACTCTCCATACATGCCTGTCCTATAGATAATGCTTTCCTTTCTTTCCTTGTTTAATCGACTTCAAGTCATGGTTAATATTATTCTCCCACCTCATACTTGGCCTGTCTTTTGGGCGCTTTCTCTCTGGTTTTCCTGCAAGGAGTTTCTACGTCCCTCTTTCTTTCCTCATTTCACCTCATTCTTGGCCTGCCTACTAGGCGGTTTTCCTCTGGTTTTCCTGTAAGTAGTTCCAATCCCCTATTCCATTCCCTTCTTCTTCAAATCATGGTTAATATTATTCTCCCATCATCGGCATGTCTACTGGGCGCTTTCCCTCTGGCTTTTCTGTAAGGAATTTTCTTGTATTTCTTTCATTCCGTCTCTCACATCATTCTTGGCCTGTCTACTGGCCATTTCCATCTGGTTTTCATGCAATGAGTTTCCATGTCCCTCTTTCATTCCTTCTCTCACCTCATTCCTGGCTTTCCTACTGGGGGCTTTCCCTCTAGTTTTCCTGCAAGGAGTTTCCAAGCCCATCTTTCATTCCCCATTCGTGACACATGCCCTGCCTACATGACTTAACTCTTCTTGTTATAAATATCTAGTTTCTTATAAAGATCATGTAGCTCACTGTTATGCAGTCTTCTCCATTTGCCTGTCAGTTCATCTGTCTTTGGTCTAAACATTTTCCTAAGAACTTTATTCTCAAATACTCGTAGTATTTTTTTCTACTCCCTTAAAATAACAATCCATATTTCACAACCATATAATACAACTGGGAGAAAAAGAGCTAAAATAACAATCCATATTTCACAACCATATAATACAACTGGGAGAAAAAGAGCTAAAATAACAATCCATATTTCACAACCATATAATACAACTGGGAGAAAAAGAGCTAAAATAACAATCCATATTTCACAACCATATAATACAACTGGGAGAAAAAGAGCTAAAATAACAATCCATATTTCACAACCATATAATACAACTGGGAGAAAAAGAGCTAAAATAACAATCCATATTTCACAACCATATAATACAACTGGGAGAAAAAGAGCTAAAATAACAATCCATATTTCACAACCATATAATACAACTGGGAGAAAAGAGCTAAAATAACAATCCATATTTCACAACCATATAATACAACTGGGAGAAAAAGAGCTAAAATAACAATCCATATTTCACAACCATATAATACAACTGGGAGAAGAAAAAGAGCTAAAATAACAATCCATATTTCACAACCATATAATACAACTGGGAGAAAAAGAGCTAAATAACAATCCATATTTCACAACCATATAATACAACTGGGAGAAAAAGAGCTAAAATAACAATCCATATTTCACAACCATATAATACAACTGGGAGAAAAAGAGCTAAAATAACAATCCATATTTCACAACCATATAATACAACTGGGAGAAAAAGAGCTAAAATAACAATCCATATTTCACAACCATATAATACAACTGGGAGAAAAAGAGCTAAAATAACAATCCATATTTCACAACCATATAATACAACTGGGAGAAAAAGAGCTAAAATAACAATCCATATTTCACAACCATATAATACAACTGGGAGAAAAAGAGCTAAAATAACAATCCATATTTCACAACCATATAATACAACTGGGAGAAAAAGAGCTAAAATAACAATCCATATTTCACAACCATATAATACAACTGGGAGAAAAAGAGCTAAAATAACAATCCATATTTCACAACCATATAATACAACTGGGAGAAAAAGAGCTAAAATAACAATCCATATTTCACAACCATATAATACAACTGGGAGAAAAAGAGCTAAAATAACAATCCATATTTCACAACCATATAATACAACTGGGAGAAAAAGAGCTAAAATAACAATCCATATTTCACAACCATATAATACAACTGGGAGAAAAAGAGCTAAAATAACAATCCATATTTCACAACCATATAATACAACTGGGAGAAAAAGAGCTAAAATAACAATCCATATTTCACAACCATATAATACAACTGGGAGAAAAAGAGCTAAAATAACAATCCATATTTCACAACCATATAATACAACTGGGAGAAAAAGAGCTAAAATAACAATCCATATTTCACAACCATATAATACAACTGGGAGAAAAAGAGCTAAAATAACAATCCATATTTCACAACCATATAATACAACTGGGAGAAAAAGAGCTAAAATAACAATCCATATTTCACAACCATATAATACAACTGGGAGAAAAAGAGCTAAAATAACAATCCATATTTCACAACCATATAATACAACTGGGAGAAAAAGAGCTAAAATAACAATCCATATTTCACAACCATATAATACAACTGGGAGAAAAAGAGCTAAAATAACAATCCATATTTCACAACCATATAATACAACTGGGAGAAAAGAGCTAAAATAACAATCCATATTTCACAACCATATAATACAACTGGGAGAAAAAGAGCTAAAATAACAATCCATATTTCACAACCATATAATACAACTGGGAGAAAAAGAGCTAAAATAACAATCCATATTTCACAACCATATAATACAACTGGGAGAAAAAGAGCTAAAATAACAATCCATATTTCACAACATATAATACAACTGGGAGAAAAAGAGCTAAAATAACAATCCATATTTCACAACCATATAATACAACTGGGAGAAAAAGAGCTAAAATAACAATCCATATTTCACAACCATATAATACAACTGGGAGAAAAAGAGCTAAAATAACAATCCATATTTCACAACCATATAATACAACTGGGAGAAAAAGAGCTAAAATAACAATCCATATTTCACAACCATATAATACAACTGGGAGAAAAAGAGCTAAAATAACAATCCATATTTCACAACCATATAATACAACTGGGAGAAAAAGAGCTAAAATAACAATCCATATTTCACAACCATATAATACAACTGGGAGAAAAGAGCTAAAATAACAATCCATATTTCACAACCATATAATACAACTGGGAGAAAAAGAGCTAAAATAACAATCCATATTTCACAACCATATAATACAACTGGGAGAAAAAGAGCTAAAATAACAATCCATATTTCACAACCATATAATACAACTGGGAAAAAAGAGCTAAATAACAATCCATATTTCACAACCATATAATACAACTGGGAGAAAAAGAGCTAAAATAACAATCCATATTTCACAACCATATAATACAACTGGGAGAAAAGAGCTAAAATAACAATCCATATTTCACAACCATATAATACAACTTGGGAGAAAAAGAGCTAAAATAAACAATCCATATTTCACAACCATATAATACAACTGGGAGAAAAAGAGCTAAAATAACAATCCATATTTCACAACCATATAATACAACTGGGAGAAAAAGAGCTAAAATAACAATCCATATTTCACAACCATATAATACAACTGGGAGAAAAAGAGCTAAAATAACAATCCATATTTCACAACCATATAATACAACTGGGAGAAAAAGAGCTAAAATAACAATCCATATTTCACAACCATATAATACAACTGGGAGAAAAAGAGCTAAAATAACAATCCATATTTCACAACCATATAATACAACTGGGAGAAAAAGAGCTAAAATAACAATCCATATTTCACAACCATATAATACAACTGGGAAAAAGAGCTAAAATAACAATCCATATTTCACAACCATATAATACAACTGGGAGAAAAAGAGCTAAAATAACAATCCATATTTCACAACCATATAATACAACTGGGAGAAAAAGAGCTAAATAACAATCCATATTTCACAACCATATAATACAACTGGGAGAAAAAGAGCTAAAATAACAATCCATATTTCACAACCATATAATACAACTGGGAGAAAAAGAGCTAAAATAACAATCCATATTTCACAACCATATAATACAACTGGGAGAAAAAGAGCTAAAATAACAATCCATATTTCACAACCATATAATACAACTGGGAGAAAAAGAGCTAAAATAACAATCCATATTTCACAACCATATAATACAACTGGGAGAAAAAGAGCTAAAATAACAATCCATATTTCACAACCATATAATACAACTGGGAGAAAAAGAGCTAAAATAACAATCCATATTTCACAACCATATAATACAACTGGGAGAAAAAGAGCTTTATATATTTTCAATTTAATGTTTTTATTTAGAGTAATTGAGATGACAAAAGTCCCTGTAATGTATAATAACGCACATTTCCAGAATTGAGCCTATGTTTAATTTATTTGTGCATCTCATTCCTTGTTATGGCATCTTGAAACCTGAAGTTACATTTACAATTTCAGATTTGTTTAAGTATTACTTCCAGCATACTAGAAGTTGTTCTGTTTGTGATATCCTTTCCATTTTCGTATGATAATAAAAGGATATTTCCTATTGTCATTTTTAAACATCCAGTGATTCCCTGCCCGGATATTAATTAGATCGGTAAAGTTGTATTTCGTTTCAATTTTTTTTACCGTTTTACGTTTATTCTGTTAAAATGCAAACCAATTAAAGTGAGATTTGAAATTTGTTGATTGATCTAGCTTGCTTGAATTAGGCAAATATTTTACAGAGGGAAATTTAGTTTCTACTTACAATATATCAATAATTGTTGAACTCTTCGAGTTGATTCTTTACTTACCTGAAAAAAAAAGAAAAATTAAATTAATGATAATAAATAATAATAATAATAATAATAATAATAATAATAATAATAATAATAATAATAATAATAATAATAATAATAATAATAAAGGACAGTGGCATGAATGGGGAATGAAAGAGGCGCAAGGAAAATCCTTGTAGGAAAACCAGATGGAAAGCACCCAGTAGATACGCCAAGAAGAGGTGGGAAAATATCACAAACGATATATATATATATATATATATATATATATATAATAAAATTTTTGACATTGAGCAATGCAAGCTTAATATGACATGATAAGAAAAATAAATACCCGGACGGGATTTGAACCCGAAACTCTGGGTCATTATGTAATGGATAACACGTTGGGGTACCGACCCAGAGTTCCGGGTTCAAATCCCGTCCAGGCATTTATTTGTCTTATCATGTCATATATATATACCCTCAACTCGTGTCGAACTCAGGATTGGATGGAGGAATAAGAAGAGATGAAGCCCCTATATTCATAGAGGTCTGTGAACTACAAGGGTGCCGGCCGACCACTACTGACGCACCGTCACAGGGGCGGATGAATGAAATGAAACGAAATAGATGGGATAAGTATGGAGAAATGGTGGAATGAAATTTGTGACAGGGGAAAACGGGATAAACCCTGAGAAAAACCTGTCGAAGCTCCGTTTCGTCCAGCACGAAACCCACGTGGAGTGACCGAGACTCGATCTCGGGACCCTAGCGGTGAGAGACGGGCGTGTAACCGCTTGCGCCACGGAGCCGCCTTTAACGATTTTTTTTGAGGGAGATAAATTATATAGTGGACGATTAGAAAACATTAGCTCAAGATGGGGTTATATGGAGAGCTTATGTCTACCCGGCCATGAACTTATGGGTTCGACCGTGCCAGTCAGTTAGTATCTTATTTATAAGTATGTTCCTTTGGAAATATGTTCGTTGTGCAGGTCTGCATAATGGAGTTGGCTAGTTTTAAACTTGAACGGACAACTATGAGCTGTGTGTGTTGTACGTGAGTTCGGTACTAATTTTCCAAACTCTTTGCCTCTGTGTGTTTACTTGTTCAATGTATCTCTGTTATTCTTCATCAACACTGTACAAGTTAACGGACAACTTTGAAGCACCTGTCAATTACTAAATAACACAACTTATATTAACCCAGAGCATACATGTAGAGGGACACAGCCCAATAATACTGACACAATGTAATAGTATATAACGATGCGAGGTTGGGAAGTGGTTTGTACAGAAGTGAGTAAAATGTTTAAAAACCGGGCGACAGCGAGGTTTTTAATTTCCGAGATTCTGTAAAACTCTTCACAAACGTGCATTGTACATTATTTTTTGCGCGATGGTGTTTTCAAAATAATAAATAATAGTAAAATAGTAGCAAATTTGTTGGAAATATTTGCGTTAATTATAAACAACTGACTAACGTTAACAGTGTGGGCAATGTTTATTAGTTGAAACTACAGGAGGCCGTGATACAGTGATAAAATGGCGGCAAGTACGTATTGATTGTTTTATATTAATTCAAGTTCAGTTCATTTAAAATGCAGTGATTTGTTTCGTATAATTATATATTAACACTACCGTTTTGATATTTGTTGTATATAGGCTTACATTGTGCGTACAGTAGTATACATAGAGGTTAGTGGTTTTACTTCCCACACGTGGTTTGTAATATATAACATTGCAATATAGTTATTTTGTTACAGTATAGTTATAGCTGCCCATCCCCAGTCTTTGTGATGGTGGGAAACCTGGGCCCCGGGCTGCTGCTGTCCACAGCAACTAGAGCGCTACGGGCAACCAACTATTTTTCATAGTCCCTACTGCAAGATTACATTTTACTCATCGTACTTAGAAATATCGGCCGCGGTGGACTAGTGGTTATACTCCTTCCCTCTGGTCCCGAGGGTCGATGGATTTTTTAGGAGGAAAAATCCTAGGAGCAAGTCCTCTGGGAGGGAATTTAAGCCGTGGGTCCCGAGTCTGAATATTTCAGGCTCGTAAAAGATCCTTAAGCCTGAATGAAAAGGCCTCTAAGCTAAATTTACCGAATTTTACCGTCCTAGCACTACCTTGGTTTTCTAGATGTCAGTATGAGGCGGAACGCTGACCACGGACCACTCAAATGGCATCTATAAGAAAACAAGTGTAACTAAATCAGTATGGTTCAATTTTTTTCTTGTAGGGGGAGAGCGCCTAAATCTCTGTTAAGGGAAAACATGGGCTTACATTACAAGATAGTTATTTAGGAAGTGTAGGAAGTTTAACTTACAATTACGGTCGCCATGAATACGCACTATCGCGCAAAAAGTAGCTTTGAATTGCGCGGACCACGCTTCAAGAATCTGTATATTAACATAATATAAATGTTATTCTCCTACACCATTCGGACTCGAGTCCCAAGATTTTTCGGTCTTAAATGAATATGAAGCCTAAATTAGAGTCCGTGAACAAAATTTAATCCGCCTTTCACATCCAATTAATATCTTATTTGCCGATGTGAGGCGATGTGCTAACCACATGCTACTCGCTGACGTATGTAGGGAAATAAACGTAACTAAATCATTTTCGTTAAGAAACAATTCCCGCAAGCGAGCACTCTTTGTCGACTTGGGGATGAAGGGATATAGAAACCTACATGGCGCTACATGTCTCGAAGCCCCACTGCCTACTATCCGGTTACTGCCCTCACATCCACGTGTTAAGCACAATGGTGGACGATAATATAGTATGTACATAGGGATAACATCAATGAGCACTGGCCTGAAATTGTAAGAAACAAAGTATTATGGGAAAAATCTGGTGAGCAACCGGTAGAGGTGAAAATTAGGAGGTGAATGGCATTGGATAGGCCACACTTTAGGGGGAAAAAAACTGACTTTGTGGAAAGACGTGCCCTTGTTTGGAATTCTCAGGGAGCCGCAAATAGACCAATAGCAGGATATCAAGGAAAAGACAGAAAACACAACACATAAATAAGACAGCAACCAATATATCGCCGCCGGAAGTCAGGAAGAAAAAGGAATTTGAGCTCTTTTTGTTATGGCGGCCAAAACAACCAATAAACTAATTAATTCTATTTCCATTCTATTCCTTATACAATCCAAATAATAAACAAAATTTCATCTACCAAAATTTAGTATTCAAGCAATAGCCATCAATAAAGCTGCATCACCAATACGATTAGATAAAGCAGTTAGTAGAGGAATTAAACACATTAGTGAAATACAGAACAAACTGGAAAGGACACTTAGCAAGAATGAGATGAGAACAGAATACCAAAAGCAGCATACAACTATTCACCAAGAGGAGGAAGAAGTTCGGGAAGACCAAAGAAAAGATGGAAAGAGCAGCAATTTGGAGCCGGAACAGGCTAGCAAAAAGCCTAAACCGTGACGAAGAAGAAAAGGAAGAAGCCAGAAATAGAGGACGTTCATATGTTACTTGGAAGAAAACTGCCTACGATTAGGTGAAGAGGATAGGAAAATCCTGGAATGAAGTGAAGGATGTTGCCACCAATCGTGACCGGTCGAAAACTGTTACTAATGCCCTATGCCCCTAAATGATGCTGCAGGATAATGATGATAGAGATAGGGTCAATATATCAGGTCCCCCAGCCATTAAAGCTGCTTTTCTCAACCTTGCTCACGCACGGGGAATTGGTCCAACGCAAATCCCATTACTCTGCAACAAAGTTTCATGCATTTAACTGGCCAGCTACGGCGCGGGACCTATCTTTATGTAGCCCTATACATATAATTTATCTGTACATGTGAATGTTACTTAACTCCTAAAGGACTGGACCGATTTTGATGGCATTTTTATGTGTGTTTGAGTAGGCCCCTGGATGGTTTAGATTCACAATTGGACCCTTTAAAATCATTGGGTGTAGGAATATTCACCTGAAGTGAAAATTTAAAAATCGCTCTAGCGGTCAAAATTTTCAATTTTTCACAACGAAATTCAGTATATCGTATTAAAATAAACCGAGGTAGGTATTATCAAAAAATGATCGAAATCAGACAATTAGAAGTGGAGGTTTAACTGAAATTCGAAATTAAAAACCGACTGGCAACCCCCATGTTTGGTTCGTCTCAGCGTATACCACACATTTGAATGAACCATTAATATTCCATTTATTTAGGCGTAGCAGCGCACGCCGGGTATTAACTAGTATGGACATAATTTCTTGTAATGGTCATTTTCGGTGTCAAGTAAGTAGGATCGATAAAGGTTTGTAAAGAATCTTTTCATGAGCAAAATCTCAATAACTTCGGTCATTCGGAATTCGCTAAAAACAATTATAATATATTAATTAAATAAAAATAAAACTGTTAAAATTGTATACGATTTTTATATTTATTTAAATGCAAATTCGTTACAGCTGTTTCAGTACTTTGTACCTTCTTCAGACGAATACCATGGTTACAAATACATTTTGTTATATATTTATGTACACTCCAGTACATAACAACTGTAACTATTCAAGTAAATAAACAGAGTTTGACAAATATTCTCTTATTATAAATTTTACGTGTTTGTAACAAAGCGAAAAAAAAATAGAAATTGTAAAAATAAATAAATCGGCCGCGGTGGACTACTGGTTATGCTCCTTGCCTCTGCTCCCGAGGGTCGCGGGTTCAAACACGGCCGGGGTCGATGGATTTTTTAGGATGGAAAAATCCAAGGATCAAGTCCTCCGGGAGGGACCTTAAGCCGTGGGTCCCGCGTCTGAATATTTTCAGGCTCGTAAAAATTCCTTAAGCCTGAATGTAAAGGCCTCTAAGCAAAATTTACCGAATTTTCCCGTCCTAGTACTACCTTGGTTTCCTAGATGTCAGTATGAGACGGAACGCTGACTACTCAAAACGATATCTATACGAAAACAAGTGTAACTAAATTAGTATGGTTCAAATTCTTTCCTTAGGGGGAGAGCTCCTAAATCTCTGTTAAGGGAAAACAAGGGCTTACAAGAAGAAGAAATAAATAAATTGAAGAAGAGCAATAGGCTGTTAAATTCCCAACTTGATTTAAATGTATCACCTGTTTTAAATTTAAAGAGAGTGTTTGTTTAACTGTGTTCGTTTACATTTAGTTGCATAGTTACAGTTGTTATGTATAGGAGTGTAAATATAATAACATTCTATTGTAAGCAATACAATCATTAGGGCTAGGATTTTTATGTAATGAAATATAAGATTGCAATACACATAGGCCTAGTATATGTTATTCAACTGTTTGTGTGTAAAACCAAGACAAAAGACAATCAGAAGTCTTATTTTTCAACTGTTTATACGTGAAATCAAAACAAAAGACAGAAGTCTTATTTCTCAACTGCTTATACGTGAAATCAAAACAAAATACAGTCAGAAGTCTAACTTCTCATTATACTATTCAACTGTTTGCGTGTGAAACCAAGACAAAATACAGTCAAAGGTCTAACTTCTCATTAAACTATTCAACTGTTTGCCTGTGAAACCAAGACAAAATACAGTCAAAATTCTAACTTCTCATAATACTAATGTTGCAATCTTACATTTTAGTTCATAAAAATCTTAGCTCTAGCAATCATGGTATTCGTCTGAAGAAGATACAAAGTATTAAAACAGCTGTAACAAATTTGTATTTAAATAAATATGAAAATCATGTAAAACTTTAACAATTTTATTTTTATTTAAATAATGAGATATAGATTTTCATCAAGTAAACGCCAACTCAATTGATTAATTATAACTTAAGTATCATCAAGCTATCCATGACGTTCTTCCACATCCATGTGCTTAAAGAAGATGCAATACGAATTTGAAATGTCTCTCCATAGAAGACACTTAATGGCGGTGAAGTATACCTTTTATTTAGAGTCTTAATTTTATGAGTAACGTCATAAAGATTTTTTAATGTGATTAGGTAATGACAACACAGGTGTTGAGATTGTCCTTGTGGCTGAGGGATGAGGAAAGTTGAACAAGGCTAAACATCTCTTTGTGCAGCGGCAGCTACAATCAGGTGTAAAGAATCTTACATCACAGACAGCATGCCTTCCAACAAATTATACTTTTTTACGTCCTTCACAGTTGCATTAATCTTAGCTTCCTCACATTCATGATCGCAGGTGTATGAGAGTGGGGGGAGCATAATATTCAATAAATGCCCGAGCCAAATGCGTAGAAAATATCTTTCTTAACTTTTGTTAAACCACTTTACTCATTCGGCGGAATGAAGCCCAGGTTATTCAAGGTCTGTGATCCTCCAACCATAATTTTAACACACGATCACAACACAATGTCTTGCTTAATGTACCGCAACATAGGACATACAATCACTCCACATCATATGCTGTAATCATTTCTCGGAAATGGAATTCACTACCTCAAGAAATCTGACGTTACAATCATTTAAAAGAAATTAAAATTTGTATTTGGTTTCATCATTACCTCGTATAGTGTACATATTATTATTATCATCATTATTACAAAATTTGTATGTACATGAAATTTACATTGCAATTTTTAATGTCTTTTTAATCCATTATACTTAGTACATATATTAGTAAATTATATATTTGTATATTTGTGCTGGTTGTAGCGATTAATATGATAGGAGACATATAAACTATGATACAACTCTAATATGCATGGATCTGAAACTAAAATGTTCCGAAATATATTAAATTGATATTAAAATTAAACAAATCTATAAATAATGAAAATAGAATATATTACTAATATCGCTATAAAATATGTATGTGGAAAAGTAGAAATATATCCAGGTAAAAATTCCACGTACATTTGTCTAGAATAAAATACTGTAAAACGCTACCTGCTATACAAATGACAAATAAAGAGGTATTGTCAGAACTCTACCTACTACACAACTTACAAATAATATAGGAACACAGAAAGGGTATTGTCAAAAGAATTCCAATTAGCAGTCTATACAACTAATAAGAAATATCCATTCTTTAAGAAAAGATAACATTAGTTAGCTATTAAAAATATTAAAAATCTATTGACCAATTCTTAGAAACCAATTAACGCTACTAAGCAATTCAAAGGAATGATGATAAAAAATTACTACTTGGCTACTACAGACAACAAAAGACATTCATTCACCTCTAGAAAAGATAATCTCTTAACCTTGACAGTTTACAAAGAAACTGATTAACATTTATCTATTAAATATCCGATTCCGATTGAGGGTCTTTCGACTTTTCAGCGGTTGCCCTTTTACCAGCCGGCTGCTGGCCCTTCACATCCACATGTGTCAATCACAGAGGTGGATGATCAACAGCCAGTGTAGGGGTGACGTGTGGTTAGCATGTCGAGTCCCCCAGCCGTTATAGCTGGTTCCTCAACCTGGAGCCGCTACTTATTGTAGCTACCCAATTGCCTCACGATGCTGGGTGGGCACCGGTCCCATACTGGCCGAAATACCATGAGAAAATTTCTTCCCCCATGGAGACTCGAACCAGCGCAAGTCCCGTAGCTCTGCGCCAAGGCTTCCTACCTTAACCGCTCGGCTACGGCGCGGGACTATTAAATAAAAAAGAACCAATTTACCCAGTTCTTAGAAATGTTATACATACTAGTAAATAATATTATTGTAACATAAATATATATTCAATTGTAAGGAGTGGATTCGAGAAAAGTGGGAGGAGCCACCGCCTTTATAAGCGAGAACTTATATCAAAATACACTCACTATCACTATCAGTGACTCTGTGATCAGTGTTGAAACATAGTAGATCTGCAGACCGCGATCTCCGATTCAGTTAAAGATCACTCTCAGTGACTCTGTGTTCAGTGTTGGAACATTGTAGACCTGCAGACCGCGATCTCCGATTCAGTTTTAAATATTAGATTCGTCCGAGAAATAGTTAAATTTAAAGTTATAGTCCGTTAAGCATTTGGACTTTGAAAATATTGATTCGAGCACGTGGACCTCTAAGTATTTCATCGACTCCACTCATAGATAAAACTTTGTAACTGTATTATCAAAAGTGTATTTCTCCGTAAATAAACAGTTTCTTGGATTCGTTAAAATTGAGTGTACATTTATACGTTGTTCTTTTGCTTATAAAGAGTTCATAACCCTGAGATCTCTTGCCTACCACCGAGCTCCGGTACATGGTTGAATAGAAGAGAAGGTGTTATAGTCTTAACTCTGCCGGAATAAATAATAATAATAATAATAATAATAATAATAATAATAATAATAATAATTATTATTATTATTATTATTATTATATTATTATTATTATTTGGAGCACGCCATAGCGTAGTGGTTAAGACGCTGCGCTACAAGTCTGAAGGTCGAGGGTCAAAGCCCCGATCGGGTCAGGATTTTTAAACTGACCCAAACCTCTGTCGGCACTACGGCCCTAGGGTCGACTTAGCCTCTAACGGAAATGAGTATCAGATGCTTGTTCTAGGGGTAAAGGCGGCCGTCACGCAGGACTGACAATCCGGCTGACATCAAGTGTCAATTGTCCAGTAAAAGTGGGAGCCTTAACCTCCTACTACCCCAAGGGCCTCCTGAGGCGTGTAGTGGCATCACTTTAATTATTATTATTTACAAGAATGTACAGATGAATGGAGAAGACTGCATAACAGTGAACAGCATGGTCTTTATAGGAATCCAGATATTAATAAGAACAGTTAAGTCTCATAGAATACGATGGGCAGGGCATGTGGCACGTATGGTGATGAAAGATGTAAGCTTCTTTTAGGAAAACTAGAGGGAAAACGCCCAGTTGGTAGACCAAGAATGAGGTGGCAGATAACATTAACCATGATTTGAGGGAAGTAGATTATACAAATAATGATTGCAAAACATTGGCTCAGGATATGGATATATGGAGAGCTTATGTCCGCGCGGCCATGAACCTACGGGTTCGATGGTGCCGGTGAGTTAGCTAGAGTTAGTTAGGGGATGTTCTTCAGGCTTGTTTGTTGATTGGCTGTGAGCAGTAAAATTTGAATCCTGGGCGCACGAAGGAGAGAAATTGTAACACAGGGATAATAATGGAAAAGACAAATGAATCCATTAGTAACACAATACATACTGAGAAAGGGAGAATTTCCAGCTTATAAAAAACCAAGTGACGTTTAATTCGGATTATTTGAAAGCAGTAAAAGGGTGTCTCATTATACCGAGCTTGTTTCATGCGTCCCTACCCCCACAGCTTCATTTGATCGCGTTCCAGACCAGACGACGTCTGATGGGTATACCACCATCAGCCTTTTTGTAACTTCCCGCGAGTTTTTGTATCTCTCCGCCTATTACCATGACAGATATGCAACCCTCCGAGCATATGCTTCCATTCTGTATCCTGCAATGCAGGCAACACACCAAAACCCTGCTTTTACGTCACCAACAACCATCACAGCTACCACAAGAGTTGACAAAAAAAATCCCCGAGCTCGCGGGAAGGAAATAAACGCAGAGAGGGATGAAGAGGGGGTGTGAAGGGGAAAAAATACTCGTGCCAGAGTTTTCAAGTGATGGAAGGCGACAGTGTCAAGCGGGGGAGCCTAATTACCAGGGGATGTAATGGCGGCCGACCTGGAAAGCAGCCAGCGAGACAGAGATGGAGAGAGGCGTGGACTACAACAAGGAAATGTTGTTTGGTTAAGCTGTATGCTGAGATATTATGCTAAACAAGGGTCCGAGAGAACAGGAAATACGTTGGTGTTTGGAAACAATGGTAGAAAGGAAGAAAATAAAGAAGATACGTGTTGGCTGAGTTGAATTACCAAACATGGAGTCTAACTCTTCAGTAAATTATTGTGTTTACTTTAGTCTTATTTATAGATGCCTTAACATCTAGGATCTTTGGAAATATTCATTAAGTAATGCATAGGGAAGTGATTCTTTCAAGACTTCTGTTTTGTCTTATTCGGTATAACAGGTTTCAAATCTCAGTAAAGGGAAAACATTTATCTCATTAGTTGTATTGACTAAATATATATGGTCACACACAGAAATACATTATATCATGAAAATGAACAGCTAATGACAAATGAGGGAACATTTGAATTCATATATCCAGGAACAATAATTACAAATAGGAAAGAGATGTACAAAGAAATTGAACACAGGCTCAATTCTGGAAATGCGTGTTATTATGAATTACAGGGACTCTTGCCCAAACTGCTCTAAAAAATGTTAAATTGAAAATATATAAAACTATTTTTCTCCCAGTTACATTATATGGATGCGAAACATTGAGTCTCACTTTAAGGGCGAAGAAAAAAATATGTGAGAATAAAGTTCTTAGGAAATTTTTGGAGCAAAGAGTTATGAACAGACATGCGAATGAAGAAAAATTACATAACAGTGAGCTACATGATCTTTACAGGAAACCAGAAATATTAAGAAGAGTTAAGTATCGTGGACTGCGATGGGGAAGACATATGAAAAGAATGGGGAAAGGAAAAGGGATGGAAGCTTCTTCTATGAAATGCAGAGGGAAAACGCCCAGTTTGTAGAACGAAAATGAGGTGGGAGAATAACAACCATGATTTCAGGGAAGTAGATTATACAGGGAAGAATTGAAAAACATAGCTCAGGATAGGGGTGTGTGGAGGGTTTATATCCGCGTTGCCATGAACCTATAGGAACGATAGTGACAGTGAGTTAGTTAGATGTATTGACTATTACAACATACGAATGGAAAGTTTGAGTACATTAATTTAAATGTTATGAAATTAGCTGATATGGTACGGAATAAAATCCCTTTAAATGTCTTCTTGGTCAAGCATCTCTAACTGTAGTGATCTGAAACGATACACGGGGTTTTAAAGTGAAAAAAAAATCTTCTTCTTCTTCTTCACTTCAAGGTTTAGGCGATTCGCGTGTTCCGAATTCACAATGATTTCTTCCATCTCTTTCTAGGTCTTCCTACAACCCTTAATCCTTTTCGTTTATAATGATATGGTATCTAGGGCAATCTTGTTTCTTCCATTCTCTGAACATGCTGTTCCCAGCCGACGCGGTGTTGTTGAATTATACAATTTATAGAATATATTTATAATCTTCTTCTTATTTGTTCATTTCTAATGTGGTCCAATTTTGTGCATCCTTTGGTCCTTCTTAGAAAGTTCATTTCTGCACTTTCTATTCTACTCGAACTCCTCTTATTTGTTACCCAGGACTCACTACCGCATAAAAGTACCGGTACCGCCATAGTTTTGTAGAACTTCAATCTTATATCCTTCATTGTTTTATGTTTTAATATTCTATGAATAAATAAACAAATAAATAAAATTGTCTTCATGGATTCGTGTGCCGCTCAAAGGTAGAAGGCCAGCACGCGAAACAGGAGATCCTGGGTTCAAATCCCGGTTCTGGCATTTTTTTCCCCCTTTAGTGGTACTATTACATGCGTTTGGCAAGCATGCCAGTATTAATTTCAATATTTTGTTAGCTTCCATTCTAAGAAAAATAAGTCTGATGTATTTTTAATTACTTTGAAATTAAAGATCATCAACAATCACGGATTAAGCCCATGTGGCTTGTTCCGGTCTCATAGATTCTCATTCAAAAAGTTGAATCCATCTCTTTTTCGGTCTACCAACATTCCTGTTTCCTTTTGGCTTATAATTACCGGTAAGTATAATATTACTGTTGGAGAATCAAAACAAATAACGAACTAAACAAATTAATCAAAAATCAGAATATAAGATCTCTCAGAATTGGTTGGCTTGGACATTTGATAAGAATGGATGATCAGACACTGGTCAAAAAACTCTACAAATGGAAACCTATAGGAGCTGTTGGAAGGTCGAAGATCAGATGGGAGGATGACACAATGAACGATCTAAAGAAAATTCAAGTGACTAATTTGAATATGACAAAAGACAGATTAGCATGGAGGAGGATTGTTGAGAAGGCCAAAACTTTCACTTTTGAAGTTGTCGCGCCTTAAGATAATGTCGGTAAGTATAATTTTTGGTATTCGTTCATCTTTTATTCTTTGGACATGTTCTTTCCAGGTTTTTCTTGATTGTTTTATTTGATCTAAAAGTTTAAAAATATTTAGCTTATTTCTAATATATTCACTTCTTCTTTTATCTAGTATGCTGCCATGTACACTTCTCAGAAATCTCATTTCAGCTGCTTCTATCATCTTTTAGTTAAAACTCAAAACTCACTACCATACGATAGTAAAGGGACTGCCACTGCTTTATAAAATTTTAGTTTTGTTTCTTTTCTTGTATTTTTTAAATATTCTTTTAATTGTGCCACATGTATAATTGAATTTATTAAGTTTTTTTAATGATCTTCATTTTTAAATGGGAGGTTTCATAACCCAGGTATTTAGAAATTAAAGATAACTGGTTAATCCAATAAATATGTTTATTATTTTACCACACTGGGACGGTTTAAGGGATCTTGTCTTTGTGTAGGATTTCGGGACGTTCGCTGTTTTATGTCCCCATGCTGTAAAACATTTTCGCATAGGGTTTCTTACGTGAATTTTTTTTTCCCCCAAACCTATGAGACAAATGTTGGATAACATTTGGGCTCAAATAATCTACGAACACCTAGGCTTACTCCCTATATTGATGATATTCTAGGAGATCATCAATGTGCATTTAGAAGAAACAGGTCTACAACAGATCAGATTTTCAGTATAAGACAGATTTTAGAAAAGAAATGGGAATATAATGGTACTGTACATCAACTATATGTAGACTTCAAAAAAAGCATATGATTCAATTAAGAGGGAGAAATTATATAGTATCCTGCTGGAGTTCGGAATTCCTAAAACGTTAGTTAGACTTATACGAATGTGTCTAAATGGCTCTAAGAGTAGGGTGCGTGTAGGCAAACAGTTTTCAGACACTTTTGAAATCCAGAATGGGTTGAAGCAAGGAGATGGACTGTATCCTCTACTATTTAATTTTGTACTAGAGCATGCCATTAAATCTTTAGAGAATGAGCAAGGCTTACAACTGAATGGTAATAATAAGCTGTTAGTTTATGCTGATGATGTAGTACTAATGGCCGATAGCGAGGAGATACTAAAGGCCAACACGCACACACTATTGAGTAACACTAAGAAATTAGGTCTGGAAGTAAATATCAGTAAAACTAAATATATGGTCACATGTAGAAATTCATTATATAATGGAAATGGACAGCTAATGACAAATGAGGGAAATTTTGTGGAAGTGGCTGAATTCAAATACCTAGGAACAGTAATCACAAATAGGAATGAGATGCACAAAGAAATTAAACATAGGCTCAATTCTGGAAATGCATGCTATTATGCATTGCATAGACTTTTGATGTCCCAACTCCTTTCAAAAAACGTTAAGCTGAAAATATATAAAACTATTATTCTACCAGTTATATTATATGGGTTCGAAACATGGACTCTTACTTTAAGGGAGGAAAGGAGATTACAAGTAGGCCTATTTGAGAATAAAGTTCTTAGAAAAATTTTTGGACCAAAGAGAGATGAACAGACAGGTGACTGGAGAAGACTACATAACAATGAACTACTTGGTCTTTATAGGAAGCCAGATATAATAAGAACAGTTAAGTCTCGTAGACTGCGATGGGCAGGACATGTTGCGCGTATGGGGAATGAAAGACGTGCATGGAAGCTTCTTGTAGGAAAGCCAGAGGGAAAACGCCCAGTTGGTAGACCAAGAATGAGGTGGGAGAATAACATTAACTATGATTTGAGGGAAGTAGATTATACAGGGAATGATTGGAAAGCATTAGCTCAGGATAGGGATGTATGGAGAGCTTATGTCCGTGCGGCCATGAACCTACGGGTTCGATAGTGCCAGTGAGTAAGTAAGTAAGTAAGTACACCTACTGTACATCATAATCATACGATGTTTAAAATCGCCTATTTTAATTCGAGTATGAATGTATGAGTGAATGCCGGGATTTGAACCCAGGATATCCGGAATACAGTACAGTCTGTTCCATCCTTGCACGCTTATTGTTCGACTCTGCTAGTATAACATTTTATCTGCCGGATCTTGTTTATTTGAAATGTGCGACACGCTGATGCTTAAATAGCACTTACAGTAATCCAGGTCTCCTGTGATAACTTTTCTTCAGCATTTCGTATATAAATATCCCATCGTTTTCTACGAAAAAAAGGGGAAACGGAAGCTTTATTCTAAGAGTATCTGGAAAAATATAAACAATTTGTACATTTGTTCTTACTCTGTCGACTGTATAGACCTGGCTTACACCAGAACTCCAGAATAACTTGTGCTACTTAAAACTTTATCACTTGGGGTAAAGTTTCATCATTTCGGGTTAACAATAATATATATATATATATATATATATATTGTCTATGTCACCAGGTTGTCTTTTATGACATTTCTTGCCTTCTCCCTGGAATTGGCGGAATTGTAACGCATTTCTTAGGTTGGGGCACCTGGAGGACGGAGTTACGTTACCCCGTTGAGATATATATATATATATATACTGCAATCGCGACAGGCCTAGATGGCCCTTGGTCTACCAGCCGGCTACCGGCCTCACATCCACACGTGTTAATCACAGAGATAGACGATCATCTAGCCAGTTAGGGGGTGACATGTAGTCAGCATGTCGGGTCTCCCACCGTTATAGATAGTCTTCTTAACCTGGAGTCGCTACTTATTGTAGCTATCCAAATGCCTCGCGATGTTGGGTGGGCACCGATCCCATACTGGCCGAAATTCTATGAGAAAATGTCTTTCCCCAAGGGGACTCGAACCAGGGCAAGTCCCGTAACTCTGCGCCAAGGCTTCTTGCCTTAACCTATTGGCTACGAAACATAAACGCCTGAACGGAGATTTGATACTTCAGTGCGCTTCCACTTACGCTATCCAGGCATTCTCGCACAAATATTTATTTTTTCTTTATATATATATTCTCTATCTTGAGAGGTAGCGGGAACTCTGTGTCACTGCCCTCTAATGCCTACTCAAACAAGTAAGCAAATTAAGGGGATAATATTTTTACTTTATAGCAGTGACGCTTCTTTATATATAATATCCCATTTGGTGTCCGCTAGATAGGATCGGTAAGTGTGTAATATTTTTTATCGCTTCACGAGAACAACATCAATTGCTTCATTCCTTTGGAATTCGCTAAAAATCATTATTTTTTGTCGATATGTTGATGCCTCCGGTATTGTGATCCACGCCGGATGTTTAACCACCTCGACAGCCAGTCCATTAACATATGACGGATGCGAGAGGAGAAAAAGGGGGTACAATTCAAAAGCACGCGTGTGTGTGTTCCGTTGAGATGAAATTAATTTCAGAAAAAAAACAGCGGACTGCGATTCCCCCTCCCCCTCACACATACATATATTTACTATTTAATACATTTGATATCCTCGCAGTAATATTAATTTTAGAGCCATCGAACGGCTGGATTTAATTTTAACGCAGTTTTTAACAACTTTATCAAGTTGCATTCCGGAAAAAATTGGAATGAGGGAATTAATGAATAATATTCTATAATTAAAATTTTATAAAACTGTTTTCAGGTTTTTAAAATTATAACACATAGAACATGGCCACGTAGAAATGCATTATATAGTGGAAATGAACAGCTAATGACAAATGAGGGAAATTTTGAGGAGGTGGCTGAATTCAAGTACCTAGGAACAATAATCACAAATAGGAATGAGATGCACAAAGAAATTAAACATAGGCTCAATTCTGGAAATGCGTGCTATTATGCATTGCAGAGACTCTTGATGTCCCAACTCCTTTCAAAAAACGTTAAACTGAAAATATATAAAACTATTATTCTACCAGTTATATTATATGGGTGCGAAACATGGACTCTTACTTTAAGGGAGGAAAGGAGATTACAAGTATTTGAGAATAAAGTACTTAGGAAAATTTTTGGACCCAAGAGAGATGAACAGACAGGTGAATGGAGAAGACTACATAACAACGAACTTCATGGTCTTTATAGGAAGCCAGATATAATGAGAACAGTTAAGTCTCGTAGACTGCGATGGGCAGGACATGTTGCACGTATGGGGAATGAAAGACTTGCCTGGAAGCTTCTTGTAGGAACGCCAGAGGGAAAACGCCCAGTTGGTAGACCAAGAATGAGGTGGGAGAATAACATTAACTATGATTTGAGGGAAGTACATGATACAGGGAATGATTGGAAAAAATTGGCTCAGGATAGGGGATATATGGAGATGTTATGTCCGCGCGGCCATGAACTTACGGGTTCGATAGTGCCAGTGAGTAAGTAAGTAAGTAAGTAAGTAAGTAAGAACATGGCCACCAGTTTGAATTATTTTTCACGTATTAGCTAGGTGTTTCTTTATATTATATGGATACGAAACATGGACGTCCCCATGCCGTAGCCGAGTAGTTAAAGAAAGACGCCTTGGCCCAGGCGCTGGTTCAAGTCTCCATGGGGAAGATATTTTCTTATGGAATTTCAGCCTGTATGAAACAGGTGCTCACCCTCCATCGTGAAGAATTTGGGTTGCTATAATTAGTAGCGGCTCCAGATTGAGAAAACCAGCTATAACGGTGGGGGACCCGATATGCTAACACATACTGGCAGGATGATCGTCTACTTCTGTGAATAACACATGTGGATGTGAGGCTAGCAGTCTGCTGGTAGGCCAAGGGTCTTCTAGGCCTGTGATGCCATGGAGTTTTGCGAAACATGGACTCTCACTTTAAGAGAGGAGAAAATATTATCAGCATATGAAAATAAAAATTCTTAGAATAATTTTTGCACACAAAAGAAACGAATAAAATGTGACTATAGTAAACTATATAACAGCTAGTTACAAAATGTTTATAGAAAGTCAGATGTTATAAGAACTGTAAAGTCTCATAGACCGATATTCAGGAATTGTATCACAAATGGGGAATGAAAGAGGGACATGGAAACTGGAAAACTAGAGGCTAAGCACCTAGTACGACGCTCTCCCTTTGTTTATTTACTTATTTATTTCCACAAAAAGTTCTCACTTACCTGTTTGAATATTCATGCGTTCTAATTGCGTGTTCATCACAGTTTAATTTTCAAAATGAGGTGGGAGAATAAGCTTTAACCATTATAAAGGAAATCTTTGAATATTATTATTCATAATCAAAAAGATGAATTGGGCCTCGCCTAGTAGCAGGAAAGATTTCCTTCTTCACAATCGGTAAAGCAAGGAGATGCACTATCTCCTGTATTATTATATTTTGTACTATCTAATTTTTAGAGGATGAAGAAGGCCTACAACTCAATGGTATTGGTAAGTTGTTTATGGTGATGATGTATTATTATTAGGCGATAGCGTGGAGACGCTAAGGGCCAAATTGCACATTTTATTGAGTAACACTATGAAATTCGGACAGGAAGTAAACATCAACAAAAGTAAATGTGTTCACACATAGAAGTACATTATGTAATGGAAATGGACAGTTACTGAGAAATGAGGGAAATTTTGAAGAAGTGACTAAATTCAAATATCTATGAACAATAATTAAAACAGAAATAGTACCCACAAAGAATTTAATTATAACTTCAATTCTAGAAATGCATGCTATTATGCATTACAGGGACTCTAACCATCCAAACTTCTCTCTAAAAACGTTAAATGAAATATGTAAAACTGTTATTCTCCCAGTTATATTATATGGATGCGAAATATTGACCCTAAGTTTAAGGTAGAAGAAAAGATTACGAGTATTTGAAAATAAAATTCTTAGGAATATGTTTGTACCAAAGAGAGATGAACGGACAGGTGAATGGAGAAGTGAACGACAGGGTATTTATAAGAAACTAGATATATGAACAGTTAGGTCTCGTAGACTGCAATGAGCAGGACATGTGGCACGATTGGGGATTGGAAGAGGGGTATGCAAACTTCTTGTAGGAAAACCAACAGGGAAGAACGTCCAGTTGGTAGACCAAGAATGAGGTGGGAGAATAACATTAATCATGATTTGAAGACAGTAGATTTTACAGGGGATGAATGGAAAAAATTAGCTCAGGATAAGTTTGTATGGAGAGATTATGCCCGCACGGCCATGAATCTACGATTTCGATAGCGCCAATAGTGACTGAGATAGTTATTATTGATTCATGTATTTTATGTCTTTCGGGCTAAATGGTCTGGTTTTATTAAAACTCGACGTTTCGTCTACTGCTGCGGTAGACATCCTCAGGAGATTCTGCGTGTTCTTTGACTTCTTAACTCTTCAAATGTCTCCTGTGGATGTCTACCGTACCAGTAGACGAAACGTCGAGTTTTAATAAAACCAGACCACGGCCATTTAGCCCGAAATACATAAAATACATGAATCAAAATACCTGCCGTGAAAGTCTACAATTTTACATAGTTATTACTGTTATAAGTACAATATATACATGAACATTGCTCTTTTTCAAAGCAGCCTGTGTCCTATATAAGACACCAAGCAAGAAAGTAAGTTTGCAGATATGGCCAGATGCAAGGGAATAAGGCTAATGACTGTGAAATACGAGACTTCCTCCACGGTTACTTAGGTCTGTATAATCAACTCATAAATATTTAATGCACCCTGTGTATGCATTTGAATTTATAAATAAGGCTGAACGTTATCAAAATTAACACACTTTCTTCTTCTCATTTTTAAAACAGCATTAGCAGCCATAATGACCCACACAGAATTAACATAACTTACTCAAGAAATGCCTCTTTTTGAGTGCAAAAAATCTAAGCAAATTACAAGATTTTAATTTTTTATATAAGAATACGTCACACTTACAGGATACCACATATCATGAGTAAGGCTAGGATTTTTATGTAATATTAACTAGCAAAATATGTACAGCCTTTGAAAAAAATGATGGCGCAACTCTTGATGATGGAAAGTTGAGTTTTGAAGAGCGATTCACACCAGTACGTTGTTATATGTTCTGACCCGTTTGAGTATAAAGCGGACGGCGTAAGTCTCTCTTCATACAGCATTCGTATCGTTCGCTACAGTGGAGCAGTCGGTAAAATGGGTTTTTTCCGACGACGCAGGCCCACGTTCGATTCTGGTCATATATATAGTTTTTATTATTATTTAATAACATCGTTAATTTTCATAATGCCTACATGTTACCAGGCTTCGTTATATGCTGTCATGCTTTTTTTTTTCTCGTTCTTATTTCAATTAATTTTCTTTCTTTTGTTTCATTTATTTTGCTTTGTTTTATTTTCAGTATTTACTGCACTACTTATTTACACGAAACTGTTTTTCATTGCACGACACACAACGAAATAGAACGAATTTAGTTTCTCAAATAGTTGTATACTTGTGAACCAAATAGCTGATCTGATCATGCGCAGTGACCTCATTCTGAGACATAAAAATTATCTGTGCGCCACCAATTATTTCAAATGCTGTACATATTTATGTAATAACATTATATAAAATGCTAATCTAATATATAAAAATGAATGTTTGTTTGTTCGTACTTTATGCGCGGCCATACCGTTGATCCGATTGTGATGGGGCTTTTTGCAAAATGTTCAGGAGATTCCGGGATGAACATTAGGCTATAAGAGAGTTGTGATACTCAACTTCTACACCCTTAAAAATCGCCTCTTGTAGTGGAAAACGTGAAAAAGTAGCTATTTGGACGCTTAAATGGCTCACGCCTGCCTAAACCATAACAAATACACAAAATTAATGTACAAAAAAATCCGTGACAGCGTATGTTTATATCTTACGGATAACTCACAATAATCTTTTTTGTCTTTCATTGATGCCAAGAAGATCGAAACAAGTAGCCTACGTGGATTCCTGTGCAAGCATAGCAGCACATGGCGGGTATTCTTTTACGGATAAGTCACAATAACGGATTTTGTGTTTTACCTCATTTATGCCAAGAAGATCGGGATAAGTAGATTCCCGTGCAACAACGGGTAATCAGCACGGGGAATCTTAAAATAATTACGATATACATTTAAAAATATGTTTCATTTTACTTATTCAACTAATCATAAGAAGTACATTAATTTTTGTCTTTCAGCTCATTTATCCTAAGAAGATCGGGATGAGTAGATTCTCGGACAACGCCGAGTAAGCAGCATGGGGTATCTAAAAATAATTACGATATAAATGTTTCCTTTTACTTATTTTACTAAACATCTTCTTGCAAGCCCATGTTTCCCTTAACAGAGATTTAGGCGCTCTCCCCCTACAGGGAAGAATTTGAACCATACTAATTTAGTTACACTTGTTTCCGTACAGATGTCATTTGAGTGGTCCGTGGTCAGCGTTCCGCCTCATACTGACATCTAGGAAACCAAGGTAGTACTAGCACGGGAAAATTAGGTAAATTTTGCTTAGAGGTCTTTTCATTCAGACTTAAGGATCTTTTACGAGCCTGAAAATCTTCAGACTCGGGATCCACGGCTTAATGTCCCTCCCGGAGGACTTTCCCCTTGGATTTTTCCATCCTAAAGAAATCCATCGACCCCGGCCCGGTTTGAACCCGCGACCCTTAGGACCAGAGGCAAGGAGCATAACCACTAGTCCACCGCGGCCGACTTAACTAAACGTAAAATACATTAATTTTCGTATTTCAGCTCATTTATGTGAAGATCGGGATAAGTAGATTCCCGGGAACGCCGGGTAATCAGCACGGGGTACTAAAAAATATAAGTTTATAATTATTTTTCCTTTTATTTATTCAACTAAACATAAAATCACATGTATTTAGACGTAGCAGCGCACGCCGGGTATTAGCTAGTACTGCATAAAAATTCCTTAAAAATATATTCTTAAACATATTAAAATTTAATGTTTGAACAAATGTTATACTAAATTATTAACTTTATGACAGAACAAGTTTGAGGGAATGGGACTGTTAAATGGTTGACAACATGGTAAGAAGGGTTTCATGTTTCTATCATAAAGTGATCCCACTACAGGCCTTAGGGGTAGTAGAAGTTTAGGTCTCCCATCTTTCTAGACAATTGGCACGAGACGTGCCTTCGTGATAGCCGCCTTTACCTTCACATAATAGGTACTTGTTTTCGTTAGAGGTTGAGTCGACCCCTGGGCCACGATGCTGCCAGATTAAAAATCCTGATCCAATCGGGTAATGTTCCTCAATCTTTCGGCTAGTAGAATAATACCTTAACCAACAATTCCACATACTTCTATTCCCATCCACCCATAGTAATTCTGCCCGGGACAGGTCCTTCACTGCAGTCATAGCATTTTCATGCTATGCTTGCAGCTACTAGGGAATTGTAGGTGTGGTAGCTTCCAGTTGCTTTCCACAGCGGTGAAGGATGATGATGATGGCTTTCGGGGACCGTCTGGGCCTTAAAGCTTTCCTGACATTTGTCTTACAGATGAGGAAAAACCCCGATAAAAACCTCACCCAGAAAATCTGCCCCGACCGGGGATCGAAACCGGGCCCGCTGCGTGACAAGGCAGCACGCTACCTCGAGACCACAGCGGGTACTATATTTCTATTATGTAATTAATAAATAGAGGAGATTGTTCAGGCTTTAAAATGATATCTTACCCTGTACCCAAGTCTCCAAGTAAACAATATTGGAACACAAACTGTTTAAAATTATTTTCCGCTAATGAAAATTATTTTTCTTTAATTAGGAGGTAGAATATGTAGTTTTACATAAAAATCTTAAAATATGTAAAAATATGTAATATGATCAAATATGTAATGATAGATTTTTATATAAGACTAGCGTACCCGGCAGACGTTGTCCTGTCCGAACGTTCAATTCTCATGTCATGGGCGGACGATAAAAATGTGTTACTTTTTACCAACAATTCAGCAATTAGGACATAATTAGATATTATTAAATAAGTTCGCAAGAAAACCTCTTACAGCCTTCTGTTGTGGCTCAAGAAGTGTGAATGATGACGTCACACAGTCATGAACATTAGAATTGTGCCCTCCTTTGCAGATAAGTTAAGAACCGTCATACAACAATTTTACTAGAGTGAAAAAAAAAAAAAAAAAGATAAATTGATGAGAGTGAGTCAAAACAGTTTTTTTTCCCCAACTAGACTTAATTTCTGACCCACTGTGCACCCCAGTCCCATACTGGCCGACATTCCATGAGAAAAATTTCTTACCCCGTAGAGACTCGAACCAGCGTAAGTCATGTAGTTCTGCGCCAAGACTTCTTGCCTTAACCACTCGGCTACGGCGCGAGACTCTTGGTATCAATGAAAGACAAAAATGGTTTTTGTGAGTTATCCGTAAGAGATAAACATATGCTGTCGCGGACATTTTTGTAGAGCTTTTTGAGATATTCAATTCTGTGTACATTAATGTTGTGTATTTCTTATGGTTTAGGCAGCGTAAGCCATTTAAGCGTCAAAAGAGCTACTTTTTTCACGTTTTCCACTACAAAGGGCGATTTATAAGGGTGTAGGAGTTGAGTATCACAACTCTCTTACAGCCTATGTTCATCCCGGGAATCTCCTGAACATTTTGCAAAAAACCCCATCACAATCGGATCAACGGTATGGCCGTTCATAAAGTACGAGAAAACAAACAAACACATTAATTTTTATATATAAGATAAGTAATTTCTTATTCGAGGACATTTGTCAACTTTACCTATGTATAAACAAAGGGAAAGAATATGTAATTCTAATTACAATACAAATCCTAGCCTTAATCATGAGATATGTCCAGTTCTGAAGTTCGCGGTTTCATACCCGGGCTGGTTGATGATTTTTCCAGTGAAAAAATTCTCAGAGATTGTAGAAAAATTATTAACGAACCAAATCCCTGGAACTACCGCACCTGGAGATTGATGACTGCGGGCGCGCATAAACTCTCCTTAAATCCCTATCCTGAGGTAATGTTTTACAATCTATGCTGTAAATTTCAAACTTCCCCAAATCATGGTTAATGTTATCCTCCCATCTCATTCTTGACTTACCTATTGAATGCTTTCCTTCTGGTGTTCCTACAAGGAATACCACTTTCCCTTTAGTTTTCCTAAAAGGAGATTTCATGCCCCTTTTTCAATCCCCATTCGGACCACATGCCCTGTACATCGTAGACAAGAGACATAATTTTTCTTACTATACCTTCATCTTCTTCATCACGGTTTAGGCTTTTTTGTTAGCCTCCAAATTACTGGTGTTTCCATCTTTTCTTTGGTTTTCACAAGCTTCTTCCTTGTGGTGAATAGTTGTATACTGCCTTTGGTATTCTGTTCTCATCCATCCTTGCTAAGTATTCTTTCCAGTTTGTTCTGCATTTGACTATTGTGGTATTGTGGTGTTTACATATCTTAGTGCTTAAAGATTATGCAGTCATTGGTTTGTATTTTAATTCACCTTTCTGTTTGTCTCTCTTTAGTCTGAACATTTTCTTAAGGACCTTATTCTCAAATACTCGTAATCCTTTCTCCTCTCTTAACCCATAAATTCATAATGCATCCTATAGGATACATCAGTTGGTTTAATTAATTTAATATTTTAAATAAATCAGAAGAAAACGAACAAAAAGAAACCACTTAAATGTATGTCTAATTATAGGCTACAATATACCTAATAATAACAGTTATACAAGATTCCGTTTTCATTGCGGTCCACCACATTCAAATAACTGACGTAAGAAATTTGTGCTTTGCCAATTTAAGGGTTAAAGTAAGATACATGTTTCTTACTATATAACGGGAAAAATAACAGTTGTCATATTTTTAGTTTAACACATTTGTGAGACCTTGGACAATTATTGTTGTACCCTGGAATCCACAATACGTGTTTCCAAAATTGAGCCTATATTTAATTTCTCTCTGCCCCTGATTCCCTTTTGTAACTATTGTTCCTAGGTATTTGAATTCAGCCACATCTTCAAAATTTCCCACATTTTATTAACTGTCTATTTCCATTATATAATGTATTTCTATGTGTGATTATATATTCATTCATTCATTTTGAGAATTCGTCTCATCATTGAGGGTTTTCTCCAACCAATCTTAGTAATTAACATTTTTTTAATACATAAATGACTACGCACTTATAGACTATCAGTTTGTAACAAACATTCACAAATTTCCCGTAATTAAAGTTCTCCAGGGGGCACGCCGTAGCGTAGTGGTTAAGGCACTGAGATACAAGCCGGAAGGTCGAGGGTTAAAGTCCCGTTGGGGTCAGGATTTTTAAACTGACCCAAACCCTCTGACGGCACTATGGCCCTGGGGTCGACTCAGCCTCTAACGGAAATGAGTACCAGACGCTTGTTCTGGGGGCAAAGGCGGCCATCACGCAGGGCTGACAACCCGGCTGACATAAAGTGCCGATTGTCTAGAAAAAGTGGGAGCCTTAACCTCCTACTACCCCAAGGGCCTCCGATCCTGTTGTGGGATCTCTTTACTTTTTAAAGTTCTCCACCGTTCTCTGTCCTCTGTGTCTTGATCCGTTACACCAAATTTCCTCATTGAATTCTGAATGTTATTCTTCCAAGCTGTTCTTGATCTTCCTTTTCTGCTCCTTCTTTCAATTTTACATGCATAGACAGCCCTTGGTAGTGTTCTATCCAGCATTCTTCTTATGTGTCCATACCATTGCACCTTTTTTTTTTTTTACTATATATTCAGTTTTATTTATATTTACTTCCAGCCTTATTTTTTAGTATTGCTTAATAGAATGACTGAGGAATACCGACAAAAATCCTCTGCAGGGTGGTAGGCATCGGATTTGAATCCTGTATCCCCGGAATACGAGTATCAAATTCTATTACCTCAGAGAATTCGCTCAATATTATCCATATTGCCACAACTTTTAAACGGGATTTGTTAAAATCTAATTGCATATATGCTAATGCATTTCATGGTTTTAATTGTTGATTGTAAAGTGGTAGTTGAGTGGAAGAGAAGACCTCATGAACTCCGCTAGTATAAAAAATACACTTTATTTTTATCGTTGCCATCAACTTCACTACCAAAATTATTACCGCGATCAATTGTCTTAACTTCCCCTTAACCTCTAAAAGTAAAGAACAAAAGCCGTTATAACTTATGAAGCCCTTATAGGGGGTAAAAAACTTGGCTGTAGAACTTCTAGAGAAAAATTCCTGCAGGTAATTTGGACGTGTAAGAATACAGGTCAAGAGAGATAGAAGTCGCAGATAAGAAAAAGTCAGTAAACAAAAGGCATAGAAATGTGCAAAAAAAGAAGAATTGTAATGGTCTAATGAGGAATGGACGGGAAAGAAAGAGAAGTGAAGGAATAGATGCAAAGCGATAGGTGGAAGAGAGGGGCGAAGATGAATGACGTTGCGAATGTCACGCCCACTTCCAAGTGCAGATAAATCAGCGCTCTGTAAAACAACATCTCAGTTTCAGATCCTTAAATCCAAGCTACCCCACCCCAACTCTACTAAATAGCACTCTTAAATATTTCCCATGGGGTCTCCTATACAACAAATTAAGTATTATTGTTCGATTCCCATTGCGTTTGTATATAATTTTCAATATCTCTTCTAACTCACTGGCTATATCGAAACCCGGAGATTTATAACATAAGCTCTCCATACATCAATAACCTGAGCTAATGTTCTCATAACTCTTAAATTGGCAAAATATATTTTTTTTGACAGTTATTTAAGTGTTTCGGGCCACAATCTTCTTCATCATCATCAACATCAAGGCTTAGGCCCTCTGGCCCGTTCCTACTTCAAGAGATTTGGTAAATCAGTCCGGCTCTCTTGAAGATTATCAGTAGTAATGAATAAGTCCCCTGGTTGCGTTACGAGTGCCACTCAGGGTTAGTTTGGTGGTGGGGCTGCCTCCAAACATTTTGTAAAACTGTAAGTTACTATTATACATTATTGCGTAATTTGTTACAAATTTAAGCAAGTTCTAGTCATTTGTTTTTCTATTGTTTTACAAATAACATCAAATAAATTAAATCAATGTATCTTATTGCTAATTTAAGTTGTAAAGTAGAGGAAAGCAATGGAAAAATAGGCTTTTAACAAGAAGAGAAGCATTTTCTGCGGACCTTGGCAAAATAATTACGTAAGAGGCTAGTGAAGTGCTTTGTGTGGAATGTAGCATTCTATGGTACAGAGACTTGTACATTATGATGGAATGAGGAAAAGCGACTGGAATATTTTGAGATGTGGATATGGAGAAGAATTGAGCGTATAAAATGGACAGACAAATTTAAATAAAGAAGTGGTAGACAGAATGGGTGAAGGAAGAACAATGCTGCAACTCATAGAGAAGAGGAAAATTAATTGGATTGCCCACTGGCTAAGAAGAAACTGACTACTGACGGATGCTCTAGAAGGAATGGTCAACGGAAAAAAGGTTAGAGGCAGAAAAATACATCAGATGTTAGAAATATTCAAATAAATTATTTGTATGCGGATACAAAAAGGAATGCTGAGTTTGCAGTGCTCTTGGGCAGAACACTATATATATATATATATATATATATATATATATATATATATATATATATAATTATGTATGATTCCCTGGAAAATATTACTCCCTCAAATCACAGTTAACATTATTCTCTCACCTCATTCTTGACTTATCTTCTGGATCCTCTAGTTTTGTTACAAGAAGTTTCCATCCCCCTATTTCATTTACCTTGGCATCACATTCCATGAGACTTAACTGTCCTTATTTGATTTCATTTCCCATAAAGATCTATAGGTCACTATTCACCATTTACCTCTCTGTTCGTCTCTCTTTGGTCTAATTTTTTCCCCTATTCCGCTTCAAGGTTAGGTTGTAAGCCTCTGCCGACTCAAAGCAGATCCCTCCATCTGGTCATTCTGCGTCCAACAGAACGTTTCCCTCTTTATGGCGGGATTACGATCAACGTTTGTTGATGTTGCGTTGCGTTCCGTTGAGACGGCAAGCTACAACGCACAATATGGGTAGGCGTATCATGATCAACGTTCATTGACGTTTGTGATAAGGGGAATTTTGGTAACATATTATGGAAGTACTTAAATTGTTTCCTATTTCTTTCCAAATATTTTTTTTCTTTATTTGGTTGTATGTAAATTCGTACGATCGCACAAACTCAATAATCACATCGTCTCTCGTGTTGATATAATTATTCAAGATATTATAAATTGTAATTTATTGGCTCCAATAAAGTCAACAACAATCAGCTAAAAACAAATGAAATGCGGGAACCGCCGATGTTACGTGATTAGAATGTTATGACGTTACGTTTGCGTTTGTTGAAGCTTAATCTTGCCAATGTACAACGAACGTCATCACGTGCCGCACTCTGCAAACGTTCATCTAATAATATTATACATGGAATGTGTATTTGATAAATATGAACGAACTCAAACGTAACGCAACGAAAACGAAAGTTGATCGTAATCCCGCCTCTACCGTGATCATCATCGTAATAGGAGTCCTGCTTTGCTTTTGAGTAGTAAAACGAGTAATAATTATCTACCGTGGTCGGGATACCAACAAAACGCAGTGAAACTTTGGTAATGAGACTGAAAAACTTTCCTCGTAGTGCTAAGTCCTGAAAAGTTAAGTATATACTGAATTTCGCTGTGAAACATTGAAGACTGCGACCATTACATCATCATCATCATCCTAAGGCGCGACAACTTCAAAGGTGAAAGTTTTGGCCTTCTCAACAATCCTCCTCCATGCCAATCTGTCTCTTGCCATATTCAAGTTAGTCACTTTCATTTTCTTTAGATCGTTCATTGTGTCATCCTCCCATCTTATCTTCGGTCTTCCAACTGCTCTGCCTCCTATGTGGGTTTCCATTAATAGAGTTTCTTAACCAATCTCTGATCATCAATCCTTATTAAATGTCCCAGCCAACCAATCGTGAGTGATCTTATATGGTTTACTATATTCTGACTTTTTATTAATTTGTTTAGTTCGTTATTTGTTTTGGTTCTCCAACAGTTATCATTTCCTCTATTTGGTCCAAATATTCGTCTTAGAATTTTCTTTTCAAAAATTGCTAATTGCTGTCATTGTTTCTTTTAGGACCCAAGTTTCACTAGCATATACAACTACTGGTCAAATGAGTGTTTTCTATAACCTTATTTTTGCTGTTTTTGATATTAATTTACTTTTAAATAAGGTTCTATTTGCAAAACATGCCTTATTTGCGACCATTACAGTTATTTTTTTTTAATTTTCGATTCACGTGAACTCCTATACGTTATGCTCTAATTTTGCTACTTAATGAATTCAACCTTATTTTTTTCTTTAATTGCCAGCTCTACTGGATTGGATCTGTGAAGATCTTTATTTTTTCTTTAATAATTTCATGAGAACAACCTGAATAGCTTCTTTCCGTCGGAATTCGCTAAAAATCTTGTGACAAATCGTGATTTGTCAACTTAACGTATTGCAATGATTCACAGAAATGAAAGTGATTATCAATATTCGACATGGTGTGTCATTTGTGCTAGTCCCACGATGTATCAATCCAAACCCAACTAGCGTCCATTTTAACGATTTAACTGCGACATGTGACATATTATTAAAGTAGATAAATTAATGAAACACTTTAACACTGCGATGTTTCAATTAAATGAAGGTATTATTTCTATTTCAGCAAGACTAACACTAAACAGACACTATCGTTTCCGCAGATAGCGGGAATAAGTTCTCGTTATATTCCTATCCGGAACTAGTACTTTTTCTCCAGAACTAATACTTTTTCCAACATTATCTGTCTTTTCTCTGTATGAAGTATGTAATTTTATATTCTCCGCGTCACCCGCGCCATGAGATTTTTTAATTCTTGATCACACACATTATTATTATTATTATTAATTATTATTATATTATTATTTTTAATTATTATTGTATTATTGTATTATTATATTATATTATATTATTATTATATTATATTATTATTATATTATTATTATTATTATTAGAAATAATGGCAGTTCCTGCTGCATTACTTTATAGGAGCGAAACTTGGGTAAACCAAAAAATTACAAAGTAGAATACAAAGTGTAGAAATTAACTTCCTTAGAAGAAGAAAAGGTTGCACAAGATTGGATCGGATAAAAATGAAGATATAAGAACAGAGTTAAATATATAGCCATTGAATGATAAAATTAAAGAGTTCAGAGATAAATGGTTTAGACATATATAAATGAATCTAACAAGATTACAAAAAACAGCATTTAGCTACAAGCCAAGAGGTGGCATGAATGTAGGAAGGCCAGTGAAAAGATGGACAGAACAACTGTGAAGCGGAACAGGCAATTTGCCTAGCCCGTGAAGTGAAGAAGAAATAACGTATGTTCAAAAAGATGTTCTACAAATTATTGAAGAAAGAAAACTGAAATGGTTTGGCCACGTAAAGAGGATGTCAGATGACCTATGATGTTATTAAATTTTGAAGCGGAGGGCAACATAAGAAAGGAGAGACCAGAATAACAGTGGGTTCAAGAAGTGTATAGGAGTATGGTGTCGAGAGGATTAACAGAGAGTGATGCAGAGAATAGGGATGTATGGAGGAGTAAAATTTACGTTGGATTGTAAGAAAACTACGTGTAGTGTAGAGAAATTCCCAATAAAGAATTAGTATTATTATTATTGTTGGTATTTATTGTATCTGCATGCAATTTATAATTACTAGAATTTTTAATGTCTTTTTAATTCACTGTAATTAGTATACTGTACATATATTCTAATTTATCTGAAAATTGCGTAATTGTATATAGACCTATGTGCTGGACGAGTGAAAGAGAAGAAGATCCAAAAATGTTTCTTAAGAACTTTATTGTCAAATACTCGTAATATTTTCTCCGTTCTTAAAGTAAGAGTCCATGTGCCGCATTCACATAATGTAATAACTGGGAGAATGACGGTATTTTCAGTTTAATATATATATATATATATGTGTGTGTGTGTGTGAAGTGTATTTGCAGAATATAAGAGTGACATTGATTCAAAATTACAAAAATATAATAAAATGAATGGGGTAATACGAAGACATTTTGGTAAACAGATGAGGACAGAGACAAAACTAAGATTACATAACATCACATCAAAAGCTGCTCTAAAATACGGAAGTGAAATTTGGATTTTAAATAAAAGAAACTTCATAAACTTCAAGTAAGCCAAATGCGCTTCTTACGATCATTGTTAGGAGTTAATAGACTGGATCACCAAAGGAACACTTATTAGAGGTAAACTTGGAGTAACAACTTTAAATGAAGATATACAAAGATACCAACAAGAATGGAAAAATCATCTGAGGAGAATGGCAAGAAATAGACTTCCAAAATTGGCATTCCAATATACCCCAATTGGACACAGGGACCAAGGAAGACCAAAACATCGGTGGAAAGATCAAGACCATCTTCGCTAGGTTTACCGTACAGACCACATGGCCTAAAACGAATTTGTTCATGATGATGATGATATATATGTATGTATGTATATATATATATACACACATATTGAGAGAAGTTAGGATAAGAGCCCCTGTATTGCATAACAGCCTGCATTTCCAGAATTGAGCTTATGTTCAATTTCTTTGTACACCTCATTTCTGTTCGTAAATATTGTTCCTGGGTTCTTGAATTCAAGCACTTCTTCAAAATTTCCCTCGTTTGTCATTAACTGCCCATTTCCATTATATAAAGTATTTATACGTGTTAACATATATTTAAATGTATTATTTTATTTCCGTTCCCCGCCGTAACTGAGTGGTTAAGATAAGATGACTTGGCACAGAGCTACGCAGCTACGGGACTTGCACTGATTCGAGTCTCAATCGGGGAAGAAATATTCTCATGGAATTTGGGCCAGTATCGGACCGGTGCCCATCCAGCATCGTGAAGCATTTGGGTAGCTACAATAAGTAGCGGTTCCAGATTGACAAAACCGGCTATAACGGCTGGGGTCCCGATATGCTGACCACATGTCACCTCTACACTGGTTGGATGTTCGTATACCTCTGTGATGAACACATGTGGATGCGAGGCCAGCAGCCGGATGGTAGGTCAAGTGCCTTATAGGCCTGTCGCGGCCATGGAACTAAATTATTGTTACTTCCATTCATAAAAATATAAATTTCTGCTATCATATTGGTTCGGTCGTTTTTATTCGGAGCCCATTGTCTATAAAACATAATTAAATAGCTAATGTTGAATCACAATTCCACTGCAGAACACTTTGGAAAAATATTGTGAATGATGAAATTATATGCAAATGACACTGCAATGGAAGTGATTTCTGTAACAAATGTTTCCTGCAGGTTCTTGCACCTTGCGTTTAGCGTGACTACATCGCATTCAAACGTCCTGAGTTCAATTCCATCCGATCTATGCTGCCAAACTAGTTTTGTATCTATAAGAATTGTAAATTAAGATCTTGAGAGGCAGGATAACGAACTCAGAATCTCCCGAGTGCAAGCAAGGCTCATCAGCATTAACCTGCGATAAATCCATTATGCAAATAACACTTTGTTTCCTGTTCATACAAGGTACAGTTGTGTTAGAAATCTCTATAAGGATGGAGAGTATAAAATGGACAGGCAATATACCGTAAAAAATAAAGATATGCTAGACAAAGTGTATGAAGGAAGAACAATGCTGAAACTCATAAAGTAGAGGAAAATAAATTGAATTGGCCACTGACTGAGAGGAAACTGCCTGCTGACGGATCCCTAGAAATGGTCAACGGAAAGATAATTAGACATCAGATGATAGATAATATTAAAATAAATTTAAAAAATGCAGATACAAAAAGGAAGGCTGTGTTAAGGAAAGAGTGGAGAATGCTGAGTTTAAAGTGAAAGACCCGCTCTTGGGCAGAACACTGTATGTAGGCTATGTATCCGTGCTTTCAGTTCAAATTAATAATTGCCATAACCCTTCCAAGGTGCATAGAAAGATCGCCAACTGAATTAGGACTGCTCAGTGCCAGGGTACAACCTGTGAATATTCGATCGGAGAACAAGTCATGTTGGTCAAACTTAACACACATTCCCGCCAATTACCAGCATGTTTACTCGCATATATCGGGTGCCCAACTACATTAGTGGGCAAGTTAATGTGAGAAAAATGGCAACTTAGTGTTAGTTTGGGCAAGTTAGGGTGAGAAAAAACGGCGAGTTAGGGTACATTAGATTAGTTTACCGAAGTATTTGCTTGTTTGTTAGCTGCACTCTCTGAGCAATGACTAAGATGAAGAGAGAGAAAGAGATGGAGAAGGAGAACAATAATCCGAGAAAGGAAGAGGGAAAGTGGGTAATATGGAGAAAGAAAGAGACAGAGAGAGAGAGAGAGAGAGAGAGAGAGAGAGAAAGAGGGTGAAACAGAATGAAAAATGTTAAAGAGAGAGAGGTATAAATTGCGAGAAATGAGAAAGTGATAGAAACAGGAAGAGATAAAGAAAAAGTAAAAAAAAAGAAAAATGGCAGAGAGGAAAGAAAATATTAAATAAAAACAGAGAAGGAGTAAAAAGGGAGATACAGAGAAAGAAAGAGAAAAGGAAAGCGAGAGAGTGTGTTAGAAATATACACAAAGAGAAAGAGCGACAAAGAAAATGGGTGATAATGATAAAAAAGAGAGATAAATGATCTGATTGCGAGAGAGAAAGAGGGAGAAAGAGTGACAGAGAGAGAGAGAGAGAGGGGGGGAGAGGGAAAGAGTAAAGGAAACTTATAGAAATAAAGTGAGAGATAAAGAGAAAGAGAGGGAAAGGAAATAAAAGAGAAAGTGAGAGATAAAGATAAAGAGAAAAGGAAAAAGGGTGAGGAAAAATAAAAATAGAATGGGAAAGAGAAAGAAAGTGAAAGATAAAAATAGAGAAAACTAGAGAAGTGACAAAAATAGAGAAGAAGAAATTAACAGTTAAGGGAAAAAGAGAAAAAAGTAAATCAAAGATAAAGAGAAAGAGGAAGAGAGGGAGAGAGTGAGAAAGAGATAAACATAAAACGGAAAGAGAGAGAAAGAAAAGTGTGAGATAAACAGAGAAAAAGTGAAGCTGCTGAAGAGAAGAAAATTGAAAAGTATTGAAGTTAGAAAGATAAGAGGAAGAAAATAAGAGATAAAGAAAAAAACAGAGAAAGAAAATAAGAGATAAATATAAAGAGCGACCGAAAGAGGGAGATAAGGGAAAAAGAGAGAGAGATCAAAAGAACGAGAGAGAGTGAGAAATATATAAATAGAGAAAGGGAAAGGGACAGAAAGAAAGTGGAAGATATAGATAGAAATGAAGTTAGAGATATGGAGAAAAAGGGTAAGAGAGTGAGAAGTAGATAAAAGGAAAAAAAGGAAGAGTTAGAAAGAGATGGGAAGAAAAGAGAAACAGAGAGAAATAATATAAAAGAATTACAGAAGAGAGTGAGACAGCTGAAGAAAAAAATAGATAAAGCTAGAGAAATGAGAAAGATAGAGAGGAATAAAGTAAAATATAAAGAGAAAGAGAAAGAAAATAAGAGATAAAAAGAAAGAGAGACCAAAAGACAGATATAACGAGAAAGAGTTTAAAGGAGAAAAGGAAAGAGAGAGAAAGAAATTAAAAAATAACGAGAAAAAGATAGATAAATTGAGTGAGGAGTTAAAGTGAAAGAAAAGTAGATAAAGGAAAGAGATAGTGAAGCAGGAAGATACGAGGAAGAGAAAGTGAAAGAGAATGAGAGAGTGCACTGGGAGAAATGAGCGGTGTTGGATTGTGTCCAGGCCGGACAGGAAATCTCGCATTGAGCCAAGTGATGGCCTTAAATTCCAGCCAAGTGGGTTCCTACTTCACAGCACTACATGACGCTATTCTTTGACAATGGCGAAAGAAGCTAAGTACCACCTCACAAGTTCCATGTAACCAAACACCTCAACTGTTTTCCATCAATTTCTCATGTTTTTGGGGGGAAAAAGTGCACACACGTGCTTCAAGTCTATCCTATTCTATTGCCCTTTTCCACATATGGATCAATGCCTTTCTGTTTTACTTCCCTAATATATGTTACCTGCTACTTCATTTATGTCCTTGAAATTAATTGTTTACTTATGGTCATGATGTTACTACTGCATTAAAGGAGATGGAATAGTTTCTACACATGAGTAATTATTATTCAATGCCCCAGGTTTTCATTTCGACATTTCTGTCTCTCCTGGCATTGGCGTACTTGTAATTCGCTTCTAAAGTTGGGGCGCCTGGAAGGCGATGTTACGCTACTTTTGATTATATAATGGGCAATGATTGAAGTGGTGCGCCAGGAAAGTCCTTAATCCGAAACATAACCTAAGGTGAATATGAATGATGATGGTTATGATGGTATATATATATATATGTGTGTGTGTGTGTGTGATAATTCTTCTGTACATGTGTTTGTCACTGAACTCCTCCTAAACGATTTTGATTAAATTGTTTGTGTTTCTCTGATTGGGTCAATGGATGGTTTAGATTCACAATTGTACCCATGTAATGTAATCATTAGGTGTAGGAGTTCATAGGTGTAGGAGATCACCTGAAGTAAATATTTAAAAATCGCTCTAGATGTCACATTTTTCGAAGTTTCACAACTCAGTATATCCATATTCAAATAAAGGTACTATCAAAAAATGAGCAAAATCCGACAATTAGAAGTGGAGATTTACCTGAAATCCGAAATTAAAAACTGAGTAGCAACCACCATTTCTGATTCGTCTCAGGGTGTACTGTTTCGTATCTATGCAATCATTTTAATAACAACAACAATAATAACCATAATAATAATCTACCCATAGTAATTCTGCCGGAGGGCAGGTCTTTCACTGCAATGATAGCATTTCCATGCTTTGCTTTACTAGGGAATTACAGGTGTGTGGTAGCCTCCCGTTGCTTTGCACACAGGTGAAGGATGATGATAATAATAAGGATGATGATGGTGATGGGCCGATAATTTTCGGGGATCGTTGAACTCTAAGCTCCCTGACATTTGTCTTAGAGGTGAGGAAAACCTCCAAAAAACCTTACTCAGGAGCCTGTCCCGACCGGGAATCGAACCCGGGCCCTCTGCGTGACAAGGCAGTACGCTACCTCGAGACCACAGCGGTGGACAATATTTGTAATAATAACAATTATTATTATTATATAAAAATGTTGTGACTTTGGTAGTATTTGAGACTCGTAATCAAGATTGCGAGAGGTCCCTATTTGAACCTCCGGTGCCGGCCGACCTAACTCAGCGTTGTCTCCTATTTTTCCTCATACATTGAAATTTTGTTACCAGCACTCATTTCATCAAATTAATAATTTCATAAAACCATTTTTAAAAAAGTAGACGTGTTAAAATGACTTTTAAATGTTAAAGCGTCTATAAATAAAAATAATAGCCTATTGTTTAAAATAATATAAGCTGTACGCTCATGCACGTAAGTGGCACATAATTTACAGTTGACGTTGTTGATAGTCTAGCATGCATTACGTATAACAAACATTGTCTGGCGCACAGTTTCACTTGTTATCATGTTTTTCCGGCCACGCCCTCCACAAAGTCAAAACGTTTGACCGTTCAAAAGGTGGTTCACGTTTCACACATGCATTAATACAGTCTCTCTGTTACAAATTATACAAATAATTCTCTTACACACGGCTAATGGAATATTACAACAATTTTACTTAACTAATGAAAATATAACCATTATACTATCGATTTATAATTATACAGGGTGTGTGCCACTCTCTAAACTCTGTGTCTTACAGTTAGGATCCATTGTAGACCGGAGTTTACATTTTATGCATATTTTGATTCTTAATATTTGTTAATTTTACATTTATATCAGATCTTTGTTTTAAGATCTGGCACATTAGTGCTCGCACATTGACGTCACTTCATGTATGAGCGGCGACGTTGTACCTCTTCTCTAGACTTCAGTTGCAGCTGTCAAAGAATGTAAATTATGTTTTTGTTATATAGGCCTATTAGTATTAAATTAATACAGTGTGTCCACAAAGTCCTGATTCCAAAACAATGTAACTTAGCTAGTAAACTATTTGAGATAGCGACATGCGTATTTTTTTGCAACATATTCTACATCTCTCAAAGTTTTGTTTTTACAGTTGTTGCAGATTGTGATTTAAACACCAGACGAAAATATCCAATGTGTATGGTCTATGCTGAGTCTGGTAAGTTACCAGTACCCCCACATCCGAATCTTATGGCGGTTAACATGTCTACACACAAAGAAATTAGCTTCATCAGAGAATGTCGCCATCTGCAGGGACTCATTGTCTTCGTCAATTGCGTTCAACATGGTATCAGCAAATTCCGCACGCCGAGAGAAGTCAGTTGGCAGCGACGCTTGCGCAGTTTGCAGCCCCTTATGGAGGACTTTATGAATGGCTGATTTTGATAAATGCAGTTCCCGTAAAGCACGACGAACCGATTTTTTAGGGCTGAGTTGAAATATAAGATGTCCACTGTCGATAATTTCTTGGCTCACACCTGGTCGTCCACTCCGTAGCAAGGTCATTACACTGCCAGTTGCTAGAAATTTCTCGGTCCATCTAATTATGGATGATTTGGATGGAGGATCTCTTCCATATTGCTGGCGGAAATTTCGCTGAACAGTTACTGGTGATTTACCAGACTCACCATACGACCATACAAATTACCCTTTTCCTGTGGTATCGTCCTAGTCGTGTAAATCACAATTTGCAACTAATGTAAACAAAACTTTGAGAGATGTAGAATACGTTGCAAAAAACCGCATGTCCATATCTCAAATAGTTTACAAGTTACATTGTTTTTGCAGCAGGACTTTATGGACATTCTGTATTATTAATATTATTATTATTATTATTATTATTATCATCATTATCATTAGTTTCATTATTATTATTACTATTATTATTATCATCATTATTTTCATTATTATTATTATTATTATATCATTATTTTCATTATTATTATTATTATTATTAATATTATTATTATTATTATCAGTATGGAAAATAAATAAAATGAAATAAAAATTACATAAAATATGTACATTACACGATCTAAATATATCAGTAAAATAAACAAAGATCGTGGCTTTTAGAGAAAAAGATCCAGTAAGAACCAAAATTATTTTAGTAAACCAAAGAATAGAACAGGTGTTTAGTTTAAAAAATGTAGGCTGTGATATTAGCTTCAATGGAAAGAGACATTGATTGCAAAATAAATAAATTTCAGACGGTACGTGGAACTAAACATAGAACGTTCAAAAATAAAATTAAAAAAAGAAACAAAAATAAAAATGTATAAAGTTATGGTAATTCCCACAATATTGTATGGATGTGACTCTTGGGCTCCATCGAAAAAACAGACAGATAGAATACAGACAGCGGAGATGAGGTTCCTCAGACAAGTTAAAGGATGTACAAAACTTGATAAAATAAGAAATGAGGATATAAGAGAAGAATTAAAGTTCAGCCTTTATTGGATAAAGTCTCTAATTATAGACAAAACTAGATTTATCACATGAATGCAATGTGTAAGAAGAGATATCCACTGTTAACAGGAAATTATTATCAAGCAAGAGGAAGACATGATGTCGGAAGACCTACATAACTTTGGGCTGATGCATTATGAAGTCGGAAGTCCTTGGAGTGACGATAATGATGATGCAAAATAAATTAATGATAATAGAGTTAAAGGTGTTATATATTTTTTGTGTCTGCAAGGTATGATCAGTGAAGGTCTGTAAACATCTCTCAAAAATATTTTCATGAGAACAACCTCAGTAGCTTCATTCCTTCGAAATTCGCTAAACCTACGTAACAGAGAGCTACATTCTTATTTTTTGTGGGAAACCAGACGTAATAAGAATAGTTATGTCTCATTTAACTTCTGAGGTTAGAGCGCCTGGAAGGCGGGGTTACACTGCTTCGATGATATAATGGGTGATGATCATGATGATGATGATGATAGTGGTGCGCCAGGAGAGTCCTTAATCCTAAAGTTAATCTAAAGTGAGTATGAATGATGATGATTATGATGGTCATATAATGTATATAATTCAATAGTGTCACATATGGAGCCGAAGCATGGAAATTCAACAAAAACATAAAGTAAAGTAAAGTAATCCCACAACAGGCCCGGAGGCCTGGAAATGGATTTCTTGAGGAGACCAGCAATATGTTCAAAATTTGAAAAAATAAAACAAAGTCATACGAGAAAAAATGAATATTAAATATATTCAATAATGGATTATATATAATGCATAAGCAGCTAATTGGTATGGGCATGTACGATGAATGCAAGAAGAAAATTTACCCAGAAAAACATTGGAATGGTGTGTACCTAGAAAATAAAGGAAGACATTGAAACTCACGAATACAAGAAATAAGAACTGGAATGAGAACAAAAGGATAGGACCACATGGACTGGTTGGATAGAGGCGAGTTGACAAGGAAAATAAAGCTTTAAGCACAGAAAGATGTGTAAACATTGAAAATCTTCACATAAATAAAATTATTATTATTATTATCATTATTATTATTATTATATATTATTATTATTATTATTATTATTATTATTATTAAATGGATTTTTGAAGGCGATCGGCAAGAATTTCAAGACGGGATAAAGTCAGAAACAGCACAATAAGTGAAATTATGCAAGTTACAAAAAAATGTAAAAAAATAGAAGAAAAACGTTTGAAATGGTATGGACACCTTATAAGAATGGAAGAAGATAAAATACCAAAAAATCCTTGATTGGGAAGCTAATGGAAGAAGTGGAAGAGGAACGCTGGATAGATGGGGTGAGGAGAAGCATGGAAGCTAGAGATTTAAGGGACGAAGATGGTTTAGACAGGAACCTCTGGCGACAAATCACTTAGGGTTGAAGAAGAAACACTGTATTGTGGAACATTCCTAATAAAATTATTATTATTATTATTATTATTATTATTATTATTATCATCATCATCATCATAACAATTTTATTTTTAAAACCAAAGTTACAACTACTTGAAATCTAGTCTCATACAAAAACCACAGCAGGAAATTTAGATGTAGAGCAGAAAATTAATAACACATTGACCATGCATATTCAGTTCCAAGGCTACTAATTCGACTGAGTTAATAAGTAACGTATCAATTTCTACGCTTCATGGCCCTGAAATCAAATTATTATACGACCAGTTCCAAGAGCAAACCAAATAAGTACCGCAACTCACATATGTTCTTTCCTTTTAAGAACGCGTAATTATACTTATTAAGAGAAAAAATGGATTATGACTCGAAAACAAAACTGTAATTTAACAAGGAAGACATTAAATTCATAGGGAAACGAAGCTCAAGATGCCAGTGCATCTGAATGAGTTAAAAATGCATTGTTGTAAGTCAGTTTCGCCCTCCACGGTATATTTACCCCTTTTTTTAAACAAGTTCTTGCAAACTGTGTTTTACCCTCCTGGTACATAGCAGGATATTTACTTTACGAAACCTCATCATCATTATCATCTTCCATCACGGATTAGGTCTTTGCCTGTTCCGATCTCATATCTGTTCAGCACAGCGTTTTCTTGGTCTTCCTATCGATCTTCGTCCTCCACGACACCAATGCCATCTTTGGTACCCTATCCTCTGTTATTCTTTACATAGGTTCTATCCAATTGTTCCTGTGTTCTTATGTTTGTCGAAGAAGTTCTTGTATTTTTAGTTCCTCTCTAATATTATAATTTCGAATATGTTCTTCTCTTTTACAACTTTTCACAGCCCGTAGGAAGTTCATTTTCGCTCTTCGCTGCTTGAATTTTATTTTCTTTCCTTTCAGGACCAGGCCTCACTTCCATACATCGCCACTGGTAGTGCCATCGTTGAGTAAAATCTTAGCTGCGTATCCTTTGCAAATTTGTTCCTCAGTGTTCGTCCGATTATTCCACAAATATGTTGAAATTTCTTCTTCTTCTCCTTCTTCTTCTAACAGGGATTAAACCTTATTGGTTCGTTCCGGCTCCACGTAACAGCTGCTGTATCCATCTCATTCGTGGGCGTCCCCGATCTCTTTTTCCTCCTCTTGGTTGATAGTTCAGACTTTTCCTAGGCAAGCTGTTGGTATCCATTCTGCAGACATGTTCATACCATTTTCTCCTATACTCTTCTATTTTATCTTTCAACCTGGGAATCCATGACAAATGTTAAACACAGGGACGGGTTCCTAAGAACACGGAATGTTAGAACATTATATAATAATGCGTGACTATAAATATTAACATGGTAATTAGATAAATCACCAATACAGAGTTTCGTTGTGAAATGTTTTATACTGCAGCACTACAGCAATTTTTTGATTTTTATTTCGGGTGAACTCCTATACCCAATACTCTCATTTTGCTGGTTAATGAAATCAAACTTACTTTTTAATTAATCGCTATGTGCCAAATTTGGTTTCGTTGAAACATAAATTGCAGACGTTAGAGCATTAACGGACACACACTAGCCGGTTCAGTTATTTAGTTTACAGGCGGGATCAAAGGCAACTGTTTTCCTCTGGTTTAAAAAATACATTCTTATTGCCAGGTAGAGCCGTGGGGTTGTTGTTAGAGACTTCTAAGATGCCGCTACAATAACCAAAAACTGAAAACAGTTTTCTGCTAATAATGTCTTCTGTTTTAAATGACGTTTCCATGTCTACTCCACGTGGATATAACTATCTTAACAGCGTTGCAAATTTTGTCTTTTGCAGTATCTTTAGTTGGTCAAATTTATTCTGTGAATAAAACGTGACAACGCTGCATGATATTCTATATTCTTATCCGTGCAAAATAGACCTACCTAACCACAAAGCAAAGCGCCTGTAAGCTAAATGACTGAGCCAAATATATATATATATATATATATATATATATATATACTTTTGGTCATGGTCTTTTTTATCTGTAAATTTTTTTCAAAAATATTTTCATGAAAACAATCTCAGTAACTTCATTTTTTTTTCGGAATTCGGTAAGAGATGGTGCGACAACTACTTCGATACGAAACGGACCTACTCCTTGATGACGACGTTGATGATGTATAGAAGACAGGCACTGGTTTAAAAATAGCAAATAATTCGATCAGTTAGCAGCGTACATGTACTATCGAACAAGGCATGAACTTATTACAGCACTGTATAATTGCAGACTCGAACCAAATAAATTCTTCACTAAGTATACTTCACTTACAAACAAGTTTTTTTTTTTTTCACCTTGTCAGTTGGTTGGGGAGTTGTAAGTCACGAATGTCCCAGTTCTTGTAAGAATTACTACAGTATGCTATCAACTCTTATGAGTTCTTATGATGGGTTTAATTACCTTCTTTTTTTTTTAATAAAGGACCTCTGTCTGATTCTTATATTAACCTGTCCGCTTGTAGGTATATTTTGAAGTGAAACAGGCCACCCAGATCCTAAAGGAATGGACCTGTGTGAAGACGATTTTGAATTCTGAATCATATAATACTTTTTTGCACGATAGTGCGTTTTGTCGTACTTACAGGAATGGCTACCATGATTAATTAGTTAATTTATGGTAAAAAAGTAACATATTTTTATAATCCGGCCATGATTCTCGGTCTCACTGCCCTCTAGTAGGTACTATAACAGGTAAGCAAATTAAAGAGAATTTTTACTTTATAGCAGTGACGCTTCTTTATTTCGATGTTGAACTTAAATAAATGCTTGTGAGAGGATTGCTTGGATGGCGTAACTGGCAGCGCATTGAAGTATCAATTCAGAGGTCCGGGTTCAAATCCTCGTCCAAACATTTATTTTTCTTTTCATGTCATATTAGGCTTGCATTACTCAAAATCAAACATTTAATTTTGACATTGAAATATATATATATATATATATATATATATGTCCACCGCTGTGGTCTCGAGATAGCGTGCTGCCTTGTCACGCAGCGGGCCCGGGTTCGATCCCCGGTCGGGGCAGTTTTTCTGGGTGAGGTTTTTATCGGGGTTTTTCCTCACCTGTAAGACAAATGTCAGGAAAACTTTAAGGCCCAAACGGTCCCCGAAAGCATAAGGTCATCATCATCATCCTTATCATTATCATCATCATCATCCTTCGCCGGTGTGGAAAGGAACGGGAAGCTACCACACCTACAATTCCCTAGTAAAGTTGCAAGCATAGCATGAAAATGCTATGATTGCAGTGAAGGACCTGCCTTCGGGCAGAATTACTATGGATGGATATAATTACGAAAGGTTTATTGGGTTTTGGCCACTGATTTCGACGTTTCGACGTGATCTCACGTGCCATTATCAAGGGATGATTAATTCCATATTCATTACCATTAAAAATGGCACGTGGGATCATGTGGAAACTTCGGAATCAGTGGCCAGAGGCCAATCTTGAATCAATGACGCGGAAAACCCAAGACACCTTTCTTAACCATATTTATATACGCGAAAATCTACAATATAACATGTGTATACACATACACGTGTTTTTGTCAAATGTCATTTTCGGTGCTTACTAAGTAGAACCGATGGATATTTGTAAACTTTTTTTTTAATCCTCTGATGAAAACAATCTCAATAGCTAGATTCTTTCGAAATTCGATAAAAGAATGATATTTTCTGTACTTTTACAATGTACTGAAGAGTTGGCGATGCTGCACCTTTTTTAAATGTAATTTATCAAGTGAAATGTGAGATGAGTTTATTGGAAATGGCTACCTGCTTAACTTCTCACGAATTGGAGCTGACTTCAAGGTTAACCACAGAGAAACTGAATCACTGCAGCGGGCGGTCCCACAATAAAACACGATCTACTTAACCCTCCAGCGACAACTCAATGCATTATACCTTTTTTTTATTATATTTCTCTCAAAATATAAAATAAAAAACCCATTTTCTTTACGTTCCAACACGTCATACTAGAGAACGCCACTGGCTATTACCAATACTTTTAGCTGGTAACAAATATCGCTATTGCACAACAACGAACTTCCCTTGTTACGATAGAAAGATTCCACAGAAATGAGATCATATTGCTAAAATAAATACTATTTAATGTTGTACTAGAACTAGAGCATGCCATCAAATCTTTAGAGGATGAAGAAGTCCTACAACTCAATGGCATTAATAAGCTGTTAGTTTATGCTGATGATTTAGTACTAATGGGCGATAGCGAGGATATATTAGTCATTCAAAAATATCTCTGCAGGCGGAGGAATTACGAAGCTCTGTTTGTTGCTACACGTGACGTCATATAAGGCAGTGTACACTGTCAGCGACGAGTCACGACAGCACCACATTAGGACCAGCAGCATCAACCATCATACTAGATATTGTAGCGAAGAAGGACCCGCTGAAGATGGAACGGATGTTCTGAAAGGCCTACAGGCATAAAGAATATATATTTTATAAGTTGAGGACGACAGATCTTACCTAAGAAGGTATATTTTAACTTATTTTATTTTATGACTCTCCACCTCAACGGTTTTAACAATGAATTTTATTAGTATTGACCCTGTTATATGTTGGTAAATAAGCATAACTAAATTATGCTTGTTAAGAAACTCCCGCTAGAGAGCACCCATGTCCCCACGCGGAACATATAGGATACATACATACATAATTGTACATATGAGCGTAAGATTTTAAATGGAACCCCCTGTATTTTACTTAAATATCGTTAACAAGACATTCTGTCAGCTACTGATGCTGCGTCATTATTTGTTCCTCCCACACTCTATGAACATCCTTCTTCCTTACATTAAATTCATGCTAAGAGAAAGGTTATCTGAGCTTCTCATATGAACGTCTTGATGAAAAACTACAAAAAACAAGCTTTATTTATATTTTTTATTACAGTGAGACCCGGATTAAATGTTTGCATCGAGAGACCGAAAATAAACGACGGATATGGGAAAACGATCAATGTGGACACTTGTAAAACATAATATACAGTAGATTGTCAAATTTGTAAGCACATTTTCAAGAAATGCAGTAATTTATTACAATTAACTTTTGGCCATCTCCATTTACTGTACATTAGGGTATTTTATGAAATATCTCTGCTAAGGCCCGTCTCCTGTTAAGTGGTAGCAAGTTGATTTTATAGGCAGAGTACAATAAATGAGACGGGCCCAAACATTAAATCAAGGTCAGGATTTTCCTAACTTTGAAAATGATAGCAAAAACTAAGGAATTAAAGGCAGTCACATAAATAAAGTAAATCTAAAAACGAAAAAATATATTTAACAAATTTAAAATAATGTTAGAGAGTTTATAACAGAAAGACAAGTTGAAATATTCTGAAACATACAAGACCTAAACATGAGCCTGAACAAAAATATATTAGCTAAGACTGTATTAAGCCTCTTAGGCTGGATACTTAATGCTTGTGTTTATTAGGTATATCTAAAACTAATGCCAAATACTACTCTATGAATAATTATAAACAAAATTAATATAAAAAATTATGGAATATTCACCTGAAAGGTCCGTCTCCTCAACTTAATTAATTATTTAACTGTAGCGCTTTCGGGACTTGTCCCATCATCGGCAGGATTCAAAACTGTTGAGGAGACGGACCTTTCAGGTGAATATTCCATAATTTTTTATATTAATTTTGAATAATACCACAACGGAACACACCATGAATCTTGTAAAAGTTAATTATAAACAAGTATGTCGGCTTACGTTCGTCCATGACAGGTGACCTCGGTGTCGAGGACGCTCGCTGCAATCAGTCACATGGGGGTCAGAGCCATCTCTCCAACCCCCGACGAGTTTCTTTTTCGGGGTTGAAACCCCGAGTTTATATATATATATATCCAAGTGGGTCGCTTTCACCTGTCGTGGAAGCGTTAAGAATAACTTATCATGCTGATACGTGATTGGTACACGTCAACCAGATATGCATTTACATTAAATAAACTGTCTAAAAGCCCTAATAATTGTAATAACCAAATATATACAGGGGAATAATTAATTTTTAATAAAGCCAAGTTATAACAATGTCGATGCTTTTAAAATTCATACTGAATCGTAGTTGTGATTGTTTTGTAATAAGTTAAAATTATATATACGGCAGACGTTATCCTGCCCGAACGTTTCAATTCTCGTGTCATGGCCGGACGATAAAAATGTTACTTTTTTACTATACAATTCACTAATAATGATTAATAAGTTCGCAAGAAAACTCCTCACTGCCATCTATTGTGACCCATGAAGCGTGCTTTATGACGTCACATTACTTTCGCGCGGAATACATCGGTAGTGAATAGTAACACACATCTGACATAAAAAAAAATCATATAACCGATCGCAGCGCCATCTACCGAGTCCAATTGTGAATGTAAACCATTCAGGGACCGACTAAAATACACACAAAAATGTCATCAAAATAGGTCGAGTCGTTTAAGTAATTTTAAATTTCGGATTTCAAGTAATCTCCACTTCTAATTATCGGATTTCGCTCATTTTTTGGATAATATCTACCTAGGTTTATTTTAATAGGGTATACTGAGTTCCGTTGTGAAACATCGAAAACTGTAACTGCTAGAGCGATTTTTAAATGTTCACTTCTGATGAACTCCTACATCTAATGGTTTTCGAGGGTCCAATTGTGAATCTAAACCAACGAGCGAGCCAATCAGACAAACACAAACATTTTCGTGAAAATAGGTCGAGTCGTTTAGGAGGAATTCAGTGACTATTTAACTCATGCCCCAAATGGGAGTCAATGACCAATCACGTTTCAATGATTTCTGTTTTACAACCAATCAGAGTCGTGTTTCACGAAATATTTATCAGTGTTATAATTACCATATATTAAACAAAGCTCCTCCTTTTTAATATTCTGAACAGGTCTGACCGTTATTTTGCAGTGACTGAGCCTATAAGAAATACGGCTACCAGATTGTATATATAGTGCATACATGTCAACATTTGTAGCAATTTATTATACCACCAAAAAAAGAAACCACTGTTTGACTTTCTTAAATGTATTTTTTCCCAGGTAATAATCCAGAAAAATATAATTGTAATATTTACATCATACGACATCAGAAATGAATTAATATACAGATTGATGTTTCATTTTTTCTCCACTAGAGAGCATTCTTACAATATTGCGTTCCTTTGGCAATAAATAGTATGATCTGGTTGCAGTGATAAACAAAAGAAGCAGTAGAAGCGTACCTATCGTTTCTCATTTGTTTTCAAACATCGCCGTTTGCATTAAATATATAAATATTTTGAAATAACTACAGTTAAATAATGATTTGTGAGTAAACAGCTTAATTTTATTCGTTAAATAGTCCTAACAAATGCCACTCTTGATTTCCAAATTCTCTAGATAAATTCACTCCTCACTTCGTGAGTCGTGAATTTATCGATAATTTGGAAATCACTCGTGGCATTACTTATGACAAACACACGTAGAGATGAATTATATACGTATGTAAAGATTAATCTATTATTTACGCCTTTTAGGTAGCCGACTTCTGTAATGTTTTCGTTCTTAGTGATCATGAAAATCCGTTTTAATGAATATTTAACTCATGCCCCAAATGGGAGTCAATGACCAATCACATTTCAATGATTTCTGTTTTACAGCCAATCACAGTCGTGTTTCACCAAATATTTATCAATGTTAAATTTACCATATTAAAGAAAGCTCCTCCTTTTTTAATATTCTGAACAGGTCTGACCATTATTTTGCAGTGACTGATCCTATAAGGAATATGGCTACCAGATTGTATATATAGTGCATGGATGTCAACACATAGTGCTTGCAGGAGTTAATATAAAAATATTTGTAGCAATTGATTGTACCACCAAAAAAAGAAACCACTATTTGCACTTTCTTAAATGTATTTTTCCCAGGTAATAATGCAGAAAAATATAATTGTCATATTTACATCATACGACATCAGAAATGAATTAATATACAGTTTGATGTGTTTAATTTTTTCTCCACTAGAGAGCATTCTTACAATATTGCGTTCCTTTGGCAATAAATAGTATGACCTGTTGCAGTGATAAACAAAAGAAGCAGATGAAGCGTAACAATCGTTTCTCATTTGTTTTCAAACATCGCCGTTTACATTAAATATATAAATATTTTAAAATATCTATAGTTAAATAATCATTTCTGAGTAAACAGCTTAATTTTATTCGTTAAATAGTCCTAACAAATGCCACTCACTTCGTGAGTCGTGAATTTATCGATAATTTGGAAATCACTCGTGGCACTACTTATGATAATTTTCTCATTTTTTTAAACAATTGTATCAAAATAAAAATATTAATTTTCATAACATCACGTGGAAAGTTATACGTGAAATTGAGCTTAATGACTTGCAACTCCTAACAAAATTCAAAGAACAAAATGCAAACAAAATTATGTTTTCGTGAGTGATTTGTCGGTACTCATATTTATTTAATTGAAAAAACTTAACAACTTGAGGCTGAAGTACTGTAGTTAACATGAATTTCAGTAGAATTCTCGCAAAAGGTAAATGCAGGAGGAAATATATATAAATCGGGAATAGAAAATACTCTATGCTTGTCTTTTTTGATGAAACTAGCAATTGAATGAACTTACTACAATATTTATTTTTCATCATACTGGCACTATCGCAGTCTGAGCATGGTCCGGCGGATATGAGCTCTCAGTACATCCCTATCCTGAGGTAATATTTTCAAATTGTGCCCGCATAGTCCACTTTTCTCAATTCATTATTGATTTTATTTTTCTTCTTCGTCATCCAGGGATTAAGCCTGTTGGCTCGTTCCAGTTTCATGAAAGCTAAAATTGTTCAAATTGTTCAAGTCATCTTCCGTGCAACATTTCTCATTTCGTGTGGTTTATAATTTAGCAATAATTTTGGAAATCTTTCTTCTGGCATTCTATCAACACGTTCTTTCCAGGCGTTCCTATATTTAATTATTCGATCTGTAAGTTTGAAAATATTTAGTTCTTTCTTATATCTTGTCCCGCGCCGTAGCCGAGCGGTTAAGGTAGGAAGCCTTGGCGCAGAGCTACGGGACTTACGCTGGTTCGAGTCTCCATGGGGAAGAAAATTTTATCATGGTATTTCGGCCAGTATGGGACCGGTGCCCACCCAGCATCGTGAGGCAATTGGGTAGCTACAATAAGTAGCGGCTCCAGGTTGAGGAACCAGCTACAACGGCTGGGGGACTCGACGTGCTAACCACATGTCACCTCTACACTGGCTGTTGATCATCTACCTCTGTGATTGACACATGTGGAAGTGAAGGGCCAGCAGCCGGCTGGTAAAAGGGCAACCGCTGAAAAGTGGAAAGACCCTCAATAGGATCTTATTATCATCATCATCATCATCGCCCTTTCAAGTATTAGGCCCAGTGGCCCGTTACGGTCTCCCGCCATCTCCGAAAAGGTCGACCCACAGATCTTCTGCCTCGAGGAATGTAGTGAAGAATTTGTTTTGGTATTCTGTGACGATCCAAGCGCTGAATATGGGCTAGCCAATTGTTTCTATATTCTTGGAGGTATTCAGATATAGGTACGATGTTCAACTCTCTGGCTATTGTTGAATTTCTTTGGTGGTCTAGAAGGCTATAACCTGCAGTTCGTCGCAGAAATTTCATCTCCGTGGCTGTAATATGACGATCATCCTGAGTTCTGATGGTCCAAGCTTCACTGCCATAACAGATTATGGGTCTAGCGAGAACTTTATAGATTTTCATTATTGTGTGTCTCTGCACTTTTGATGGTTTAAAAACTTGGTTGATAATTCTAAAAGCTTTATTATTGTTTTGTATTTTAAAGGATATATCACATTCATCATTATAAGTTAGATTATATCCTAAGTATTTAAATGAATTAACTTGCTCTAATATTGAATTCTGAATACAAATTTTACTTCTTACTGGGAATTTCCCTTGAAATACCATAACTTTAGATTTTGTTGTTGATATTTCCATGTTAAATCGTTGGGCTATTATATTAAGATGATGAGTGGAATATTGTAATTCATCTTCATTATTGCCGAAAAGAGCCTGATCATCTGCATATAAGAGTGTGTCTAAAATTGTGTGTCTTGAGAGAGGAATATTACCATGAACTGTCAATCTCCAGTGTCTGATGATAGCATTAATGTATCCATTAAATAGAAGTGGTGATAGAGGGCATCCTTGTCTGACTCCGCAATTTATATGTTTCCAATCTGACAATTCTGTTCCTATTTGTACTGCTATGATGTTATTTTTATACAGATTAAAAATTGTTTGGATCAGTTGATTTGGTGTTCCATCATTAGTTAAGATATCTAAAAGTTTTTGTCTGTCAACTCGATCAAATGCTTTGATAAAATCTATAAACGCTATATGTAGTTCTTTATTGAATTCTTTGTGCTTTTCGATAAGAAGTTTTAAGGTGAAATAACCATCGGCACAGGATCTTCCCTTACGAAAACCATTTTGTTCTTCCCCTAATAAGTTGTTATAGTGTTTTTGTAATTTAGAAGCTAGAATTTTTGTAAAAACTTTATATCCACTGTTGAGAAGGCTAATGCCTCGATAATTATTATAATCTTTGAGGTTACCTTTTTAAAAATTGGTATGATAATGGCTTTCTGCCAAGATGAAGGTAGGTCTTCTCCCAAGATTATTTTGTTTAGTAAGTGCAGAAATTTTTGTTTAAGAGTTTTGTCAGAATATTTAAACAATTCTATATGAAGTCCATCCTCACCAGGTGCTTTATTATTTTTACAGGACTCTAAAGCTGTGTCAAGTTCTGCTTCAGTGATATATAGAAATTTGTCGTTCTGAGATGTGGGTAAATCAAAATTAGTCTGGGAGATGGACCATAAATTTTGGAAATATGTAACCCAAGTGGTTTTATCAATCAAATTTAATTTTACACTCTCTTTACACTCTTGGCTAAGATTATTTAAAACTTTGTAAGTTTTTGGGTTAAATTTGGTGAGATCTCTCTCTAGATTAGAGACGAAAGTGTCCCAATTTTCTATAGGATCTTATATCTTCATTTATTTTCTTATTCAGCAGAGTATATCCTGATATATTTCTTAAGATTCATCTCAACTGCTTTCAATCTGTTTTCTTGTATTTTAGTAATCGTCCAACATTCTGATCCATACATCAATACAGGAACAGCCATCACTTTATAAAATCACATTTTTGTTTATTTTCTTTGATAGTACCACATATTAGATTAAATGTATTTATTTTATCTTTAATGTCTTCAATTTTAACATATGGCAAATTTAAACTTAGACTTTTAAAACTATTCACTTGCTCTTCAATTATTAGTTTTATTCTTAGTCTATCATCTGGGCGTTTCCCCTCTGGCTTTCCTGTACTTTTTTCATTCCCCGTTCGTGCCACATGTCTCATCGCATCTACGAGACTTCCTTGTTTTTGCAATATCTTCTTCTTCTTCTTCTTCACTTCACGGGCTAGGCAAATTGCCTGTTCCATCTTTTCACTAGCCTTCCTACATTCCTTGAACCTCTTGGCTTGTAGATAAATGCTGATTTTGGTAATCTTATTACGTTCATTCTTTCTACATGTCTAAACCATTTTTCTCTATATTCTTTGATTTTATAATTTAAAGGATATATATTTAACTCGTTTTTTATATCTTAATTCTTTAGCCGATCCATTCTTGTGCAGCCTTTTGTTCTTCTAAGGAAGTTAATTTCTACACTTTTTATTCTACTTTGTAATTTTTTGGCCAAGTTTCACTCCCATAAAGTAATTCAGGAAGTTTCAATGTTTCATAAAACTTCAATCTAGTACCTCTTCTTGTTTTGTTCTTTAATGTTTTATGTATAGTTCCACATAAGTTTCCCGTACTTATTGAGAATATTACTCCATTTCATCAGTTCATCTCTCCTTGGTCCAAACATTTTCTTAAAAATTGTATTCTTAAATACTTGTAATTTTTCTCATCTCTTAAATTAAGAACCATGCTTCAGATCCATATAAGTCTAATGTGACATATACAACTTATCTAAAAAAAATTGTACGTGCTTCGAGTTCCGCACTCAGTGGATAGATAGCGTTAAGTGGTCTATTTTCAATTAATACACCATGTAGGCATGATGTATACTTCAATTAAGAAATTTTAGAACAATTATAACTAGAATCAGTAGAAAAAAACTCAACAGATACAGATTAAATTGGCTATACCTTGTAAAAATGATGTATAATTAAAGAATTCCAAAAATTACGATGCAATACAAACTCAAAGGACATCTTCGATCAGGAAGATATCTTAAAAGACTGCTAGATGGGACCGAAACAGGTCTAAAAAGGCCTACCATTTCGTGATGGATGATGGAGATGATGTATTCTAGTATTGTGTACAGAGAGGAGCGTATGTTTATGTTTGTGTTGTGTAAAGTGTGTTATAAGAGGCATGATTAAGAGAGAGAATAAGGTGGTGCCGACACGTAGTCTACTCCTGTCGAAAACCACCAAGGGTGCCGCCAGGCTTAACGTCTCCATCCGAATGAGGAATCGATATCAACAGTAACACATTCCTTCTAAACATATGTACTGTGGACAGGTTTGCAATTTAACTCAGCAATCTGGTGCACAATCTAGCGATTAAAAATTGTACACCCACCACCTCTCCTGGCCCCTCACTGACATATACAGAGAAACAAGCGTAATTAAATTAGCTTAGTTAAGAAAGCCCCATTAGAGAGCACCCATTATTAAATTCCAAATCGGAATTTAAAATCTGGCGAGAAAATTTGTTAAAAACATACTCAGTCAACTGACGTGATTATATTTTTAACATATGTAATCACTAGGGTTAGGATTTTTATATACTAAACGTTAAGATGCAACATAGTATAATGCGAAGTTAGGCTTCTGTGCTTTATTTTGATTTCACTACAAACAGTTGAATAGTATATTAAGAAGTTAGATCTCTGTCTTTTATGTTGGTTTCACATACAAACAGTCGAATAATGTAAACTATCCAAGTTGCAATCTAACCTTTCATTACATAAAAATCCTAGCCCTAGTAATCACTCAACATTTCTAAACGTGTGCCATTGTTTTTTTTTTCAAATGCCCCAGGTTTGTCTTTCGACATTCCTGGTTTCTCTCCTGGCATGGCGTACTTGTAACACACTTCTGAGGTTGGGGCGCTTGGAAGGCGGGGTTACGTTGCCCCGATGATATGATGGGTGATGATGATGGTTACGATGACCATATGATTTAGGAGACCGTTTGGGCCTTAAAGTTTTCCTGACATTTGTCTTACAGGTGAGGAAAAACCCCGATAAAAACCTCACCCAGAAAAACTGTCCCGACCGGGGATCGAACCCGGGCCCGCTGCGTGACAAGGCAGCATGCTACCCCAAGACCACAGCGGTGGACACGTGTGCCATTGTTGTTTCTTTATTTTTCTTTACTATTGTTTTATTTCTATTGTTATTCTTCTGGTTCAAGAGTTTCAAAAATAATATTTCTAATTTGTCATCAAGCTTCAATGAAAATTATAAAACAAATGTATGTCTTCTATTATTTCTATATAATTACAGAAAATCAATAATTATATCTTGTTAAAGTTCTTCTACAGAATGGTGCATTTAAAGCAAATTTAAATCACTCTAAAAAAAATTGTGTAACTCATGTCAATTTAAATTCTGCAAATTAACGATGATCTAAATAAGGCTGAGTATGTTAAATATAATAATACAATATGTTACTTATGGAATTATGAAACTTTTAATAGAATTTTGAAGTTTTCTTCTATATAATCATTTAAAAACAGTCTTATAATTAAAAAAAACGTTAAGTAGTCTCATTGTCAATATTAAACCTATTTTTTGCGAGGCTATTTAAAACTATGTTTTAAATAGTAATATCATTTAATTCCATTCCGTAACACCCATGTCCACATATGGGACCACGGGTAGACTGCTTATGCAGATAGTTCATTTTCGCAGAAAATATTTCAGGCTTGATATTATTTTTGTCTAAATGTATGACAGGATAAATGTATGTATACCATAAAAAAATAAGACATCTTAGAAGAATTACACATGAAACCTTCAGAAAACAAAATGTCTGATCATAAGTCAAAATGGATACAACATGTTCATCGAATGGAAGACCACAGGATACCCAAACAAATGTTAAACTATCAACCTGCGGGAAGATGAAGACCAGGACGTCCACTTTTGGATAGTGTTTTATTGAGGTCGAAACAGGTCAACAAATGACCTAAGTTCGTGAATGGACTATGATGTTGATGATGATGTATGGCATGGACCTGGCTTTACTATTATAAGTGTTGAAAGCAATTCTGGTTCACGATTTTTCTCTATAAAAATACCCACTATCTCAGATCGGGTTTGATATACCAAACTTCTGCTCAGAGGCAAGGATAGTAACAACCAAACCACCGAAACAAATTAATGATTGTTTCAAATCATCATCCTTCACGGATTAGGTCTTTACCTGTTCCGATCTCACATCTGTTCAGCCCAGCACTTTCTTGGTCTTCCTACCGATCTTCCTCCTCCATGATTATACATCTGTGTGATCTTAGGTATCCTATGCTCTGTCATTCTTTGCAAATGTTTTATCCATTTGTTCCTGTGTTCTTCTATTTGTTGAAGAAGTAGTTGTACTTTTAGTTCCTTTCTAATATTCCTATTTCTAATACGTTCTTCTTTTGTACAACCTTTCACAGCCCGTAGGAATCTCATTTCCGCTGCCTGAATTTTACTTTTGTCTTTTTCCTTCAGGATCCAGATCTCACTTCCATATATCGCCACTGGTAGTGCCATCGTTGAGTAAACTCAGCTGCGTATCCTTTCTTACTTTGTTCCTCAGTGTTCGTCTGATTGTTCCTCAAATATGTTGAAATGTATGTATTTTCTTATTTATATCTTGTTCTTCTTCATAAATTATATCGTAGCCCAAATACTGGAAGTGTGAAACCTGTTCCAACAGTTTATCTCCTATTACTATTTTTGTTCTTGTTTCAGATGAAATCGTAATTATTTAAAACAAAGACTTATTAGATTTTTCTTAAAAAGAGAAAATTTGAGTTTTGCAGAGAAGTATAAGAGCTTATAGTTTCATACAAATTTCTGTATGAAAAAAGAATCGACATCCGGATTCCAGGAGATAAGAACGTTCCCACGTTGCTTTCTCCGGAAGATGGCGTGGTTTGCATTTTAACTCAGGTGACAATCTTCTTTCATTATGCAAAAACCACTCTTGAAGTGAAGGAAATTGTCTGCGCAGGAAAAAAGCTTGTCGTTCTGAAGGCGATGACATTTAATTTGCAAATGACACCCTGACATTGAGAAAAAACACGGTTACTAAATGTAACGCAAAACAATTAACAATACGTTTTTGTCGAAATTCTACTGTAATATTGACTCCCTATACGTTTGTTCCGCTCCGTAGTCGAGTAGTTAAGGCAAGAAACCTTGGCGCAGAGCTATGGGACTTGCGCTGGTTCGAATCCCCATGGGGGAAGAAATTTTCTCGTGGAATTTCGGCTAGTATGGGACCGGTGCCCAACCAGCATCGTGAGGCATTTGGGTAGCTACAATAAGTATCGACTCCAGGTTGAGAAGACCATCTATAAAGGCTGGGGGACCCGACATGCTGACCACATGTCACCCCTACACTGGCTAGATGATCGTATACCTCTGTGATTAACACATGTGGATGTGAGGCCAGTAGCCGGCTAGTAGGCAAAGACTCTTCTAGGCCTGTCGCGCTTGGAGTTTAAAATACCCACATATCTCCACGAGGACCAGATACGTTTTCACTATAGGCCTTATGAGGTTAAGGCTCTCATTTTTTTAGACAATCGACACTTGTCAGCCGCCCGTCTTTACCCCAGAACAAGAGTTTTGAACTCATTTCCGTTAGAGGTTGAATCGGCCCCGCTAAAAGATTTGGGACTCGAATCCTCTATCTTCCGGTCTGTAGAGTATTGCTTTAACACTATGCTGTTCTCTTGCAGGAGTTACGCTTACTTTGCTATGGTTTCACCGAGTGATCTATGTTAGCTCATCGCCTCATATGAACAACTGATTATTGATCCCAGTCGTCCCGCTGTGGGAAGTTTTTTAAGCAGACTAATTTAGTTACGCCTATTTTCCTACATATGTGTTGTTAGTTCATTGCCTCCAGACGACATTCAATAGGAAACTACGATGCTACTCGAATGGATGAAGTTAGTTTGAATTTTGATCAGAATGCTTTTCATTCAGATTTGAGCTTCTTTACGAGCCTGAAAATCTTCAAACACTAAACCCACGGCTTAAATTCCCTCCCGGAGGACTTATCTCTTGGATGTTTCCATCCTAAAAAATCCATTGATTCTGGCCGGATTTAAACCCGCGATCCTCGGGACTAGAGGCAAGAAACATAAACACTAGACTTTGGCAGCCGATCTTAGGCGATGAAAAAACATAAAAAATCTCACCCAGGAAATGATTGTAAAATATTAGCTCAGGATAGGGACGTGCAGAGAGCTTATGTCCACGCGGCCATGAACCTCCGGTTTCGACAGCGCCAGTGAATTGGCGATGAGGGAAATAAATTATACAGAGAACAAGCGGAAAACAGCTAAGAATAGGTATGTTGTTAGTAATGCTCTGCATATGAGAATCAGTGTTGTTTTCTGGATACAGAGTCAGTGACTGGAAACATGTCTGATCCCACGTGAATCAAGTGTAAGTGTCCGTAGGTTGGTAGATCCGCCCTCCCACGCGAGAACCGGTACCTGGAAGCAAAGGTTGGTTAATAAGGCAAACACTCATTCCATGTTCCCAATCACTACACTTTGAATTCAATAGCACTTTCTTTCTCTCCTTATCCTACTCTCTCTCTCTCTCTCTCTCTCTGTGGCTACTTTTATACGACCCACGCCAACGGTCATTAAAGAGACACCAACTGTCAGGAGAAGATTCTAAACTCTGGATCATTAATCCAGCGATTAAAAATTGGGCTATACTTTACAATCTGTGACGCGATTCTTTTAATTCCTTCATAAACTCCTGTCAAATTCTATTCTTATGATTACATTTTTCAAATAATTTCCCATCATTTACAATTACTTTTACATGTTTACTATCGATTATTTTAATATATTTTTTATGATATTGAACTACACGAATACTTTTATAAAACATTTATCACCATCGAGGTTATTGTTAAATATTTAAAACAATAAAGTGTGTACCTGTTGTGGCAGTCGTCCTCAACAGATACACATTATATTGTTTCAAATATTGAACTACATGAAGATATGACAGCCATATTGATTTTAACGAATATTCTGTGTTCCAATGCAGCCAACATAGAGTCTGTACTAATTAACTTACAGTGAATAAAATCAGAGCGCATTTTTTCACAGGATAGAGTACTTAAATTGCGTTAGGTTAACTTATAGGTTGGTTTTTCACACGTTAGAGTACTTAAATTGCGTTAGGTTGCCTTTAAGGTTGGTATTTCACAGGTTATTATACTCAAATTGCGCTAGGTTAGCTTTTAGGTTGGTCTTTCACAGGTTAGAGTACTTAAATTGCGTTAGGTTAGCTTTGAGGTTGGTCTTTCACAGATTAGAGTACTTAATTGCGTTAGGTTAGCTTTTAGATTGGTCTTTCACACGTTAGAGTACTTAAATTGCGTTAGGTTAGCTTTTAGGTTGGTCTTTCACAGGTGAGAGTACTTAAATTGCGCTAGGTTAGCTTTTAGGTTGGTCTTTTACAGGTTAGAGTGCTTAAATAGCATTAGATTGGCTTTTAGATTTGTTGACAATGCGAGTTCAAATATCGTGTATATGTTGGCTGCATCCAGTGATTCCGTGGCTCGCGTATTTTGGCATGCGCATGGTGTATACTTGGAACTTAGAAAAAAATTTCGCATAACATGTTGTAAAGTATTTTAAAAAAAACATCATCTCTCCTGTCCCCGAAATTGAAAATTTTGCTGTTAATTCAATTTAATTAATTTGACGATTAACATTTTCAACTCCCCCCCCGGGTATCGATCCTGCGCACCAGTTAAGCATGTTCTAATGAAATATTTTATTGAAAAAATTACAAATTTCCATTGATCCTATGTACTAGACACCGAATTGGACTGTAGCAGTAACTGCATAATATGTAGATATTATCCCGGGAAAATCCAAGTGAAGACTTTTTTTTTTCAATTTTTAAAAATTTTCTTAATGGGTCCTGTTTTTTTTATTCCGCTTCGCATGATAATAACAATTGTTCATTCTTTTAGGTTTCTTCTTCGACTTTAAGAGTAGGCTGTAGTGCCGACTCCAAGCATCTGGTCATGGGGCGTCCAACGGAACGTTGCGTGATAGTGCGCTTTTGTCGTACTTATAGCAATGGCGACCATGATTGAAAGTTCAACTTCCTACATTTCGGGGTTGGCAACTTAAATAACTATACTGTAATATTACATATTACAAACCTCGTGCGGCAAGTAAGACCACAGTACTATGTATAGGTATACAAAAATATATCCAAAAGGTAGTGTTAACATACATTATACAAAACAAATCACTGTATTTTAAATTAACTGAACTTTAATTGAAACAATGTAAAAAAATAAATACGTACTTGTCGCAATTTTATGACTGATCGGTGTCATGGCCTGCTAAGATTTCAACTAATAAACATTGCCCACACTGTTAACGTTAGTCAATTTTTTATAATAAACGCAAATATTTCCAGCAAAGATGTTATTATTTTACTATTATTTATTGTTTTGAAAACACCATCACGCAAAAAATAATGTACAACGCACGTTTGTGAAGTGTTTTGTAGAATCTCAGAAATTAAAAACCTCGATATCGCTCGGTTTTTAAACATTTCCTCACTTCTGTAAAAACCACTTCCCAACCTCGCATCGTAATATACTATTTGATAGACGAAATGTATAATAGTTACTTTTTATTTTAGATAATGTAACATTATGTTTGTCGTGGTGAGTGAAAGAGAAGGCCACATAGCCTTAATTCCACCGGGATAAATAAATAAATAAACAAATAAATAAATACATTTTTGTATTGTAAGCCCATATTTTCCCTTTACAGAGATTTAGGCGCTCTCCCCCTACAGGGAAGAATTTGAACCATACTGATTTGGTTACACTTGTTTTCGTATAGATGTCATTTAGAGTGGACCGTGGTCAGCGTTCCGCCTCATACTGACATCTAGGAAACCAAGGTAGTACTAGGACGGGAAAATTCGGTAAATTTTGCTTAGAGGCCTTTTCATTCAGGCTTAAGGATTTTTTACGAGCAGCCTGAAAATCTTTAGACTCGGGACCCACGGCTTAAAGTCCCTCCCGGAGGACTTGCTCCTTTGGATTTTTCCGTCCTAAAAAATCCATCGACCCTGGCCGGGTTTGAACCCGCAACCCTCGGGACCAGAGGCAAGGAGCATAACCACTAGTCCACCGCGGCCGATTAAATAAATACATAAGAATTAATAATGTTGAGTGATTCCGGGTTATATGGCCGTGAAAGCCTGCATTCAACACATAAGAATTAATTTCGTGTACGTAGTTCCTGTGACGGATATTTATTCATAAATTCGAGATAAAGTAAAGACGGTGGAATATATCACGACAGTGGATAATTGTGTCTCTCTGGCGTTGAGTTCTGCAGTCCACTTCTGAGAATCCACGTACTACAATATATTGAAGTCACAGGCTGTGCCTTTGAACAACAGAACAATTACACACGTACATTACCAAGAATATAATGTTATTTCCTAGCTTGGCTTGAGGCTTACATAGCGAGTACAGCATTCATGTTCTTTTCTAGATTACACACAACCTGGCTGATCCAGTCACGACATCCCGCCAGCCAAAACACAATACATTTTTAAATCAGCAGGAAATAAAAAATATCCGTCACGCAGAAACTGCGTTCACTGCAAGTCGAATTTATGGGCCGAATTTTCTGGTTTACCTAATATATTCTATCCATTTATTCAAATGCCTAGGACGAATAATCACAAATAGGAATGAGATGCACACAAAAATTAAACATAGGCTCAATTCTGGAAATGCGTGCTGTTATGCATTACAGCGACTCTTGATGTCCCAACTTCTCCCAAAAAACGTTAAACTGAAAATATTTGAAACTGTTACTCTCCCAGTTATATTATATGGATGCGAAACATGAACTCTTACTTTAAGGGAGGAAAGGAGGTTAAGAGTGTTTGAGAATAAATTTTCTTAGGAAAATGTTTGGACCAAAGAGAGATGAACAGACAGCTGAATGGAGAAGAGTTACATAACAATGAACTACATGGTCTTCATAGGAAGCCAGATATAATAAGAACAGTTAAGTCTCGTAGACTGCGATGGGCAGGACATGCGGCACGAATGGAGAATGAAAGACGTGCATGGAAGCTTCTAGTAGGAAAACCAGAGGGAAAACGCCCAGTTGGTAGACCAAGAATGCGGTGGGAGAATAACATTAACCATGATTTGAAGGAAATAGATTATACAGGACATGATTGGAAACATTAACTCAGGATAGTGATGTATGGAGAGCTTATGTGTGCGCGGCCGTGAACCTATGGGTTCGATAGTACCGGTGAGTGAGTGGGTAGGTTTCACATCTTTAACTTTATTTAACTTTTATGGTAATCACTATGAGGTTTAATTTATGGTGAAATTAAATGTTTCTTACTTCTCATCGTATAAATTTTCTAAGTAGATCGCGATTTCGAGACCACAACGGTTTCATCCTCAGCACTTTCCTGGCGACTGATGTTATGTCGATCGGAAGAAACTCTTCTTCTTCCCTCTGTTGGTGGACCGATGAACCTCTGGATCAGGTCAAAATTTGCAGGAATTTCGAAGTTCGTAAGTTTTCCTTTGTTTTTCTAAATGTGGATCTTTTACCAAGGAACTCACGGTTTGGGAGATCCACATTCAGAAAAACAAAGGAAAACTTCGAAATTCCCGCAAATTTTGACCTGATCCAGAGGTTCATCGGTCCACCAACAGAGGGAAGAAGAAGAGTTTCTTCCGATCGACATAACATCAGTCGCCAGGAAAGTGCTGAGGATGAAACCGTTGTGGTCTCGAAATCGCGATCTACTTAGAAAATTTATATGAGGAGAGCTAAGAAACATTTTAATTTCACCATAGGTTTCACATCATCTGCCTAGGCCCAATTAATCTACTGCCATTCTCCTCTACATCTCTCTGTCATTCCAGTCTCCATCGTTCAATCTTATTTTCTTCATGTTCCTCAAAACACCATACATCATAGTTTTACGTTATTTTAGCCGTCCTCTTTTTCTTCTACCAGTCCATTCTAGTATTTTTTAATTCCCCAGGTTATCCATTTTGGACATTTTTGGTTTTCTCTCCTGGCATTGGCGTAATTGTAGCCCACTTCTGAGATTGGGGCGGGGTTACGTTGCCCCGATATGATGATGATGATGATGATGATAGTGGTGCGCCAGGAGAGTCCTTAATCCTAAGCTTAATGATGATGATTGCGATGGCCATATGATATTCGGGGACCGTTTGGGCCTTAAAGATTCCTGATATATTTGTTTCAGGTGAGAAAAACTCCGATAAAAATCTCACCCAGGAAACTGTCCCGATCGGGGATCGAACCCGGGCCCGTTGCGTGACAAGGCAGCACGCTACTTCGAGACCACAACGATGCCGTTTACCCATTCTAGTATTCTTTTTCGGAATCTATCTTCTGTCATTATTTTTACATGACCATATAATTTGAATTTTTAATGAAATGCACAATTGAAGTTTGAACATTCACATTTTGTTTAATTGCACTGAGTTTTATTTTATCTCTTCTAGAAATCCCAGCTGAACTCCACGAAATATCCATTTCTACAGAATTTAATTTACTTATTGTTCTAGATTTTTATTCCCATGTTTTTGCACCGCATGCCATTGTACTCATTATAGTGCATTTTGTTGTGAATTTGACACAAATATTAATTCAATTTTCCATTGTTTCATTAAAGATATTAAATAAATTAAACCAATTTAACACATAGGATTCTTTGCCAATTTCAGAGTTAATTAAATTGTATGGTGTAACGAAGCAAACATGGCAGATAAATACTGGTCAACATGATTTCTGTCTCATGAGTACTAATAATTGTACTTAATGCAGTTTTTTATCGTGTTTTCAAATGTGTATTCGGAATGTCTCCATCACCTACAGTTTTTTTATTTCAATTTCAATTAATGGATTTAAACAATTATTTTTAATAAACGTTTTTTCGTCCATTTGTCCATTATCAAATAAAACAAAATGAACTAACTCAGGAGATATCAGCTATGGAAAAGAGATATGAAAGCAAATGGAATCCTAATATGCTGACCGATTATTGTTGGACCATCAAGAGAGATGTTCCACAGGCGAAATATAACAGAAAATCGTCATTTCTTACTTTCTAGGTGGGTCTGAATGTTCTAATATTGTGTAGCTACGAATGTAGAAAACATTAAAGTGTTTGAAATTATAAATTCCTTTCTCTCGAAAACCTTGCGTGATGGTGAAAATCCGGTATCATATTTGAATTCAGGAGAAAAAATACCATCAGAATCACATATTTTTCTTCCCGAGACAAAAAAAAAGTATATTTTTTGTTTCTCAGTGTAATAAAGCGAATTTTTAATTTCAATTGTAAGGTAAATCATCACTTCTAGTGGGCGGATTTCCTGATATTTTTAAAACTGTGCCTCGTTTTATTTAAATAGCTTTGGCGTATAATGAGTTAAAACTATTTTTAAATTTTCATTTCCGATTAACTTATACTCCTCATTGTCCCATTTCTGGTTAACAAACTCGACTTTTTTTATGGATTGCAATATAATGAGTTTATTTAAAAATTTCCATGGCTAGAGCTTACTCTAGGCCCTATATATATGTCATGGGCTCATTTTAGATGCCTATTAGATAGGATTGGTGAAGATCTTAAAATAATTAAATAATTATCAATTAGAACTACCTCAATAGAATAATTCTTTAGAATTCGCTAATAAATTCATGAACTCTCTCAACAACTTGCAAAAGTTGTGCATTACTATGCCCAATTCAAGTCAAATAATAGTAGTTCAATAAACGCACGAATGTGCTTAAACATTTGGTTGGTATTTTTAGTCTTTGCCAAAATTGAAATGAAATGGAAATTAAAGAATTTAAAGAGCAAATGGAAAGTGAAAGGAAGTGATCACACAACGTGAAAAATAAATAAAGGCACACGAATAAATCTTAATTGAATTAAAGCGTGCTTTTAACAATAGGGAATTGAAAGCCCAATCTAAAAACTTCACAACATAGCATCAAAGGAAACCACACATACAAAACAAAACAGGGGAATGGGAAATGTTGGTATGGCAAAATGTGTTTCATGAAATCGAGTTCAGAGGTCAAATACAAATCATAATTTTGTAGAGGGCGTTGTTATTCGTCAGGAAAACCGTCGAACCATACATACACAGAGTTTGAAATGTTATGCGTTGATGATCACAACAGAGCCGATCTGGAGACCGGAAAACTTGTCAGAGGCCAGCATGACACGTGCTGGATTCCTGGAGGCAAACAGCTCCCTCTGTCACATACTAGTGACGTTCTTCCGCCTCTGGGTGCAAATTGTAGTTTCCTTCTCCTACAATTAACTTGTAATTTATCATATCTCATGCTATATTCACTTATCTAACAGAATATTTACACAATATAACCAAAGGGATGCACTGTTTCCTCTACTATTCAATTTCGTATTAGAGCACGCCATCATATCTTTATAGGATGAAGAAGGCCTACAACTCAATGGTAGTTTTTGCTGATTATGCAGCAGTATTAGGCGATGGCGAGGGGATATTAAGAGCAAAACGCACACCCTATTGAGTAACACTAAGAAATTGGGACTGGAAGTAAACATCAATAAAACTAAATATATGGTCAAGCACATAATTACATTATATAATAGAAATGGACAGTTAATGACAAATGAGACAAATATTGAAGAAGTGACTGAACTCAAATACTTACGAACAATAATTATAAACAGGAATGAGGTACAAAATATATAAAACATAGGCTCAATTCTGGAAATGCATGCTATTATGTAATACAGGTACTTTTCTCGTTCCAACTTCATTCAAAAAACGTTAAACTGAAAAACATAAAACCGTTATTTTCCCATTTATATTATATGTATACGAAACATAGACTCTTTCATTAAAGGAGAAGCGTTTTAAAGTTCTTAGAAAACTATTTGGAGCAAATAGAGTTTAATATAGACAGGCGAATGGAGAAGAGTGCATAATAGTGAGTTACATTATGTTTATTGGTAACCAGGTATAATAAGAACAGTTAAGTCTCATAGATTTCGATGGGCAAGATATGTGGCACGACTGGGGAATGAAAGAGGGCGTGTAAACTTCTTGTGGAAAAATCAGAGCATCCAGTAGTTAGGCAAATAATGAGGTGGGAGAATAACATTAACCATGATTTGAGTGGAGTAGATTATGCAAGGGATGATTGAAACAATCTCAGGATAAGGATGAATGGAGAACATGTCCTAATCGCTATTATGAGTAGCACATGTATTTCTTAAAAAACACAACACAGAAATAAGACAACAACTAACAGTAGAGGAATTAATCACAAGAATAGTGAAATACAGAACAAACTGGAAAGAACACTTGGCAAGGATGACTGAGAATACAATACCAAAAGCAGCATACAGCTATTCACCACGAGGAAGAAGTAGTTTGGGAAGAACAAAAAAAGATGGAAACAGCAGGAATTTGGAGCCGGAACAGGCTAGTAAATAAGCCTAAACCGTGAAGAAGTAGAAGAAGAAGAAGAAGAAGAATGTATTTCTTACGGGTTTGCAATTTAATACAGGCATCAAGATGGCGCGACATCCTTACAAACATTTAGTCTACCAGCGGCTGCTGGCTACACATCCACATGTGGTGGATGATGATCCTACCAGTATAGGACTGAATGTGGTCAAATACCGCGTTTCCCAGCCGTTATAGCTAATTTTCTCAACCTGGAGGAACTGTTTAATGCGGATACAAAAATTCCTCACGATGCAGGATGGCCAGCAACTGTTTCTATAATAATAAATGTATTCTCCCATGGGGACTCAAACCAGGGCAATCTCGTAGCTCTGCATAAAGGGATGATGTCTTCGCTACGGCGCGCGCGGAAACCACCTGAGCTAGTACATGCAAATAAATAAACTGATATATTCTTTGGAAATACTTTACAACACGTAATGGGAATTTTTTTTTCCAAGTTCCAATCATATATCATGCGCATGCCAACAGACGCGAAGCGATTTACACAATGGAATCATGGGATGCAGCCAATATGTACACGATATTTGAACTCGCATTGTCAACGAACTACATGGTCTTTATAGGAAGCCAGATATAATAAGAACAGTTAAGTCTCGTAGACTGCGATGGGCAGGACATGTTTGCGCGTATGGGGAATGAAAGACGTGCATGGAAACTTCTTGTAGGAAAGCCAGAGGGAAAACGCCCAGTTGGTAGACCAAGAATGAGGTGAGAGAATAACATTAACTATGATTTGAGGGAAGTAGATTATACAGGGAATGATTGGAAAGCATTAGCTCAGGATAGAGATGTATGGAGAGCTTATGTCCGCGCGGCCATGAACCTACGAGTTCGATAGTAAGTAAGTTGTGAATGAACCTAAAAACTAACCTAATGCAATTTAAGTACTCTAACCTGTGAAAGACCAACCTAAAAACTAACCTAACGCAATTTAAGTATTTTAAAACCTCTGAAAGAATGCACGCTGATTTCATTTAGTGTAATTTAATTAGTACAGATTCTATGTTGGCTGCACTACAATACAGAATATCCATTAAAATCAAAATGGCTGCCACGTCTTCATCTAACTGAATATCGTAAAAAATATATATTCAAATAATCGTTAGAAACCATGTAAAAATCATTGTAAATGGTGCAAAATAATTTGAAAAATAAAACCCTAAGAATAAAATTTAACAGGTATTTACGAAGGAGTTAAAAAAGTCGCGTCACATGTTATAAAGTTTAGCCGATTTTTTTTTTCAAATTCTCAAATGTGTATACCATCGTGCCGAAATAGAGTTCAGCATTTTGTCGTATTTTTAGATCATTGATGGAAAATTGTTCAGCTCTGCAGATATTTTGACAAGATCTCCGAGACAAGAATAAGATCATAATTCTTTCATGGTGGCTGCTTCTTCACAATCGACTTGTAGGATATTCTACTTCCGGTCGGATGTTGTTGTTTCAAGTGAATGAACAAGTTAGGGTCTGGATGTACCGAGGGTCGAAAATCTACTTTACAACAACAATAAGAAGAAAGTTTTCAATTATGTAGTCAGGTCCTAAAAAAAAGGAAAAACGAATTGGATTGTTTTCTTTTTTAGAAAGACAAAACGGTAAGGGAAACCAGAAATTTGTCATTTCGCCTGGAAATATTTTTCATCACAATCGTTTTCCAGTTGAACTTTCTTTCTTTGTCTATTCCTCACGTGTATCGATTGCAGATATTACTTTTCAAAGCGTGGACAATCTGGAAATGCGGACTTTTCCTTCATCTCTTCTCCGTTAAAATTGACATCCAAGAGATGTACAGTCCATTAACAGATGTCAACATATCCAATAATAATAATAATAATAATAATAATAATAATAATAATAATAATAATAATAATAATAATAATAATAATAAATTATCTTAAGTAAAGCAAACACAAAATAATATGATTTGAGAAAAGTACACAAATTAAATAACTCATTAACTGGCATTATCGAAACCGGGAATCCATGGGTGCGTGCATATAAGCTCTCCATAAATTAATGTTGAGTGATTCCGGGCTTTGTGGCCGTGGTCCATCACTGGTGTTCCTACCAGACGTCTCTCCCTCAGCTGCGGAGGGCATCTTCAGTGTTTCCTGGTCGGAGGCTCGACTGTAAATGAGTGCGGGTCACAAAGCCCGGAATCACTCAACATTATGATTACCGGCCGTGAAAGCCTGCATTCAACTCTCCATAAATTCTTATTTCGAATTAAGATTTTCCAATCATTCTATATAATTTACCTCCCTCAAATAATGGTGTTTATTACTCTCACAGCTAATTCTTGTCTATCTATTGGACGTCTCCCCTTAGCTTTCTTACAAGAAGTTTCATTGCTTCTTTTTTCATTCCCTATTAGTTCAGATTTTCATTCATAGTATATATGAACTGTTCTTCGTTAATATGGGATCTCAAGATGCCGTTAGCCGGTCCTTAATTTAGTCTAGGCGTCCTAGTCATAACATAGTGAAAGTGATAAATACATATTTTAAAAACTGCCTGTCCCGACAGGCCCTTGGCCTACCAGCCGGTTGCTGGCTTCACATCCACATGTGTCAATCACAGAGGTAGACGATCATCCAGCCCTTGTAAAGATGACATGTGGTTAGAATGTTGGGTCCCCCAGCCGTTATAGCTGATTTTGTCAACCTGGAGCCGCTACTTATTGTAGCCACCCAAGTGCCTCAAGATGCTGTGCGGGCACCGGTCCCATACTGGTCGAAATATCTTCCCCCGTGGAGACTCGAACCAGCGCCAAGTCCCGTAGCTCTGTCCCAAGGCATCATGCCTTAACCACTCGACTACGGCGCGGGACTAAATAAATCATTACCGCGTTTCATTGCTCAACAAGTAACTAGCAGTGATAATAAAGAATTCGTACATATAAATATGGGGGCACTTCCAATCAAAAAGTTTGTATTTGCAAGATAAATAATCTTTATAATAATAATTATAACCTTATTCATTATTATTTTATGCACGCCGTAGCGTAGTGGTTAAGGCACTGAGCTACAAGCCGGAGTGTCGAGGGTTCAAGTCCCATTGGGGCCAGGATTTTTAAACTGACCCAAACCCTCTGGCGGCACTATGGCCCTGGCGTCGACTCAGCCTCTAACGGAAATGAGTACCAGACGCTTGTTCTGGGGTAAACGCGGCCGTCACCCAGGGCTGACAAAAAGTGCCGATTGTCTAGAAAAAGTGGGAGCCTTAACCTCCTACTACCGCAAAGGCCTCCGGGCCTGTTGTGGGATCACTTTACTTTTTTACATATACATATATCGAATAAAGTGAAAAGTGAAATTATTTGTGATTTTTTACATAGCCTATAATAATAATAAAATAGGTTTACATTGTTCTTTCCTAAAACTATGAGAGTGAATTTGTATATTGCAACAATCCTATCCTAAACAATGAATCACCCTTCATTTATTATTTCATTTTTTGTTACAGGTAAAATTGCAAATGGCTGACTACACATTCAAAATCGTAAGTTTCTAGAATTATCAATTTTGTTAGCACATAATTAGCATATGTAATTTTTATTTGTGTTTTTTTTTAATATTCCTAATAATCTCAACATTAGAACATACGAACCATAGTTTAATGGTTAATTTTGAAACATTACTGAATACGTAAGGATGTGTTAATATTTACTGGCAACAATTAAAATAATAAAATTAGACAAAATATGAAATAAATTTCATAACCCATATGGTGTACCAATTAGCATATCTGACCAACATCACAGGGGTCTCAGGTTCGATTTCTGGCTATTTAAAGCAAAATTTCTTTCGGTATTGGATTTAGTATCAAGTGAGGGAAATATTGAAGACGTGGCTGGACTGAAATATCTAGGGGCAATGATTGTCACTGGAATAAGATGAAGTAATACATTGAACACAGGTTTCTTCTTCTTCATCCAACCAAGTCTTAGGCCTGTAGGCCTGTTACGATCTCACTGATGAATTTTGTATCCAGCATTTCCTTGGACGACCTAGAGATCTCTTCCCTATTTGACAATAACGAAGCATGGCCTTGGGAAAATGCTGCATGGATGAAAACCCTATCACTTTACCCCTTGGGGCTAGCAACCCGTCGGGTAGAACTTTAGAGTTGCTTTCAATTCTCACAAGCCTCGGATGGATTGGAGGAATAATTCTGTCGAACACAGGCTCAATTCTGCAAATAAATGTTTTATATATTGCAGGATAACTGCTCACCATTAAATCGCGGGGAAAAAATTCAAACATAAACAATAATAAAAAAACTCCTGCGCGACAGGCCTACAGGGCCCTTAGCCTATTAGCCGACTGCTGGCCTCACATCCACATGTGTTAATCACACAGGTAGATGATCATGCAGCCAGTATTGGGGTGGCATGTGGTCAGCATGTCGAGTCCCCCAGCTGTTATAGCTGATTTTCTCAACCTGGAGCCGCTACTTATTGTAGCTACCCAAATGCCTCACGATGCTGGGTGGACACCGGTCCCATACTGGACGAAATACCATGAGAAAATTTCTTCCCCCATGGAGACTCGAACCAGCGCAAGTCCCGTAGCTCTGTGCCAAGGCTTATTACCTTAACCACTCGGCTACGGCGCGGGACATAAACAATAATAACAAAAACAAAATATACATACCATAGCACATAGCTCAACATTTTAATATATCCAAATTTTTCCGGAACAAATGGGCTTCATGTTTTCGAACACACTTAGTGGACCAAAGGGCTGCCCACCACCTGTTCACGGGGCAATTCACTTTTGACTTTGGATTCTTGTCATCCAAACTTTCTCAAAAATAAATAAAATAAAACAGTTGTTCTTCCAATTACATTACATGGATTCTTATTATAAGGAAGAATATATTATTACATTTGATAATGAAGTTCTTAGGTATAATTTTGGAGCAAAGAGAGAAAAACTCATCTCAATGAAGACGACTTTCATAACAGTGAACTACATGATCGTTATAGGAAACCTGATATATTAAGAGTAACGCGTCATAGTCGAGTGGTTAAGGCAAAGATGCCTTGGTGCAGAGCTACTGGACTTTGGCCGGTTCGGGTCTCTGTAGAGGAATTCATTTTCTCATGGAATTTCGATCAGTATGGGACCGGTGCCAACCCAGCATCGTGAGGAATTTTGGTAGCTACAATGCGTATCAGCTCCAGCTTGAGAAAACCAGCTATAACGGCTGGGGGACCTGATATGGTGGCCACATGTCATCCCCACACTGACTACATGATCGTATACCTCTGTGATTAACACATGTGTTTGTGGCCAGCAGCTGGCTGGCATGTAGTGCCATGGAGTTTAGTTTCAGTTGTATTAAAAATAGTTAAATCTCGTAGTCTATGATCGGCAGCACATGCGGCACGAAAAGGAATGAAAATTCCTTGTAGGAAAACCAGAAGGAAAGTGCCCAGTAGATAAGCCAAAAGTGAAGTGGCAGAATAACATTAACCCAGATTTGAGTCAGATAAATTATACAAGGGATTTTGGAAACCATTAGCTCAGAATTGCTTATGTCGGCACGGTTAGAGCCCATAAACTTCTGGTTTCGATAGTGTCAATATAATTATATATAAACGAATGTAAGTCTGTCTGTCTGGCCTTTATAGACTTCTAAACCGTTCCGATCTTCGTGAGCATTTGTATATACGGGTTTTCAGATGCGGAGAGTGTTCAGCCCTTATCTATTATGTTCTAAAATCATTAGGTGTGGGAGTTCACCTGAAACCAAAATTTAAAAATCGCTCTAGCGATCGCAATTTCCAATGTTTTACAACGTGTCTCGGAATATCCTATTAATTTAAACCGAGGCATGTATTATTCAAGAATCAGCGAAATCCGACCGCTAGATGTGGGAGTTTATATAATATTTGAAATTAAAATTTTATTCTAGCAACTGCCATGTTTGGTTAGTCGCAGTGTATACAATACAGTTAGTTAACCCTCAATATTTAATTTATTTACGCTTACCAGCGCACGCCGGGTATTAGCTAGTGCATGTATAAATTTTGATCATAGTTATTTTCGATGCATACTAGATAGGATTGGTGAAGGTCTGTAAAATCTTTCAAAATATTATGATGAGAACATCAATAGCTTCATTCCTTCCGAATTCGATAACATGGCTAATTATAGTTTTACATAGTCCCAACTTTGTATTTCTCTTACAGGTAATGAAAACTCTCAAAATGTACTCTCATTCATGAAAGTTGTTCCCACCGGGAATCTAACCCAGGCTCGTTGTAAATGTTATCCCCAGACCACAGCGGTGGAATGTAGAATTTCATTAAAGCATAAAATGTCTATTTTTATTCACTTTTCATTAATTTAAACAAATGCAATGTTAAAAAAAAGAGCAAGTTTCAAATTGCAGTATTAAATTTTCACAAACTAATATGAGCTGGCTTACACTTGTGAAGTAAATTGCACTGTGTAAGTCCACATAGATTCGCTAATTGGATCATTTTCAATAATTATATTCGAAAAACTCATTGGCAAAATATGTCAGAGAAATTAGTAGGGTAGTGGAATGACCACTAGGACTGTCAGATGCCGTGAATTTAATTTCCATGTGTTCTAATTTACAAGCCAAAGTTTAATTTCATTTACTATTTTAACGATCTCTCTCTGATACGCTATTAAAGTGCAACATTCTAGCTGATAATTTCTCTCGTCTCATGTAAATTACGCGGTTTCATTTACATACAGGTTGACAGTTGATAATACAATTTATGGCGCATTTTTAGAGACACGGAGCGTTGGTAGACTTGTAAAATAAATATACTCAAATCGACTCCAACTCATGATTTGAGAATATTTTCACAAAACATGGCCGCATTTTCCTTTCCCTTATTTCGGCGTAAATGAAGACGCAGATGTTGGTTAAAACCTCACTTAACGCTTTATCACTTTTCACAAATTATCAGTAAACTTTTATTACAATCTTCACCCACAATTGATCTTTAAATGCTACCTCAATCACAATTATTTTCACAGTCACTGATGGATATTTTCACCACAATTTTTCGTACACAACACGTCACTGTTATCGAACCAAGGCTAGCCTCGTGTCTCGCCTTCGCTCCTTTTATAGGAGCGAGGAAACTTCTAGTCTTAGCTTCGAGATACTTCGAAGCGTAGAAGCACTTCTAGTCTTAGCTTCGAGATACTTCGAAGCGTAGAAGCCTCTGTCCACCGATCTTTCCCGAAAGGTGAGGGAGATGTTGGTAGAGCTATCTGGACTGACAGCCCAGAAACATCGGTGGTTCACGTCAGTCTTTTAATTTAATGACGTTATACGACGCGTAACAATATTTATTTTACATATCCAACTCAGATTCAGGTCGAGGGATGAGATGAGATGAATACCCTATGTTCACATAGATCTGCGAGCTACAAGTGTGCCTGATGCGGATGAACGAAAATATTCTGCCACATCCTCAAAACGTCCCTCGTGTTTCCATTCACATTTAATAATGCATTTCTACATGGGAGTGCAGAAGTAAAATTCTCAAGAATATCGGAGATGTTTAATAAATTGTGATGATTATCTTTACAGGAAACCAGATATAATAACAACGGTAAGAATCGTACATTGCGATGAGCAGGACATTTGACACGAATGGGGTATGAAAGATGGGCATGGAAAAAAATTATTGTAGGAAAACCAGAGATAAAATGCCCAGTTGGTACGCAGGAGTGAGATGGAAGAATAGTATTAACCACTATAATGAAAGAGGAGCAAGGAAACGTCTTGTAGGAAAACCAAGAGTTCATAAATAGAAATGCATAATTGTGACAAATTTTATAGTGGAAGAACACTAGAAACTTCATTTCAAGAGTTAATGAACATTTTAGAGATTTCGTGAATATGAAGGCAAATCAAGTTTTTCAAAACACACAGTAGTAGCAGGACATCAATTTAGCACAATAGACAATGTATTAAAAACCATACATCGAAAATCAATGTTCTCAAAGAGATAGAAACACAAACAAACACCTGTTAAACGAGGACCCTCTGTACAAAATAATTACCAGCAACAGTCGGTACCAAACAAAGCAGAAGATGAAACTTAAGTTTTCGAAAGGCCTCCTACACAACTACACTGCTGATTTTAGAGGACGATTGAAATCTCAGGTACTATTTATATTTCTTAAAATTTTAACAAAGAATGAGGTGGGAGAATAATATTAACCATGATGTGAGAGAAGTAAATTATATAGGGGGTGATTGGAAGACATCAACTCAGGATAGGGATATGTAGAGAGTTTATAATCTCGTGGCCATGAACCCACGGGTTCGACATTGCAAGTTAGTCTTCTTCATCCAACCAAGTATTAGGCCTATAGACCTGTTATAATCTTATTGATGAATTCTATATCCAACGTTTCCGTGGAGGGCCCACGGATCTCTTCCCAGTTGGACAATAACGAAGCACGGCCTTGGGAACTCTATCTGAACTCATTCGTCGCAAATGATTCATCCAGTTGTTCTGGTATCTATGTATGTATTCAATGACCGGTTCTAAACATAGTTCCTTCAAGACATCATTGCGTTTGTGATCCCATTTGGTATATCCTGCTGTAAACCTCATGAATCTTATTTAACCAGAAATAATCCTGCTCTCTTCTCCTTTCCTCAAAGTCCATGCCTCACTGCCGTAGCAAAGTGCACGTCTTGTTAAGATTTTGTTTAACCGTACTCTGGTATCTCTCTGGACTAGCGAAGGTTTCATTACTGAATTTATTATTCCCATGGTTTCATTAAAATTAATAATGTAATTTGATACTAGCTAATACCCGGCGTGGGCAGCCACTTATGTTTACTTGAATAAGTAAAAGGAAAAATAATTATAAATTTATATTCTTTAGATTCCCCGTACGGATTACCCGGTGTTGCCCGGGGATTTACTTATCTCGATCTTCTTGGCATAAATGAGTTAAAAGACAAAATTCGTTATTATGAGTTATCCGTAAAAGAATACCCACCATGTGCTGCTATGCTTGCACAGGAATCTACGTACTTGTCTCGATCTTCTTGGCATCAATGAAAGAAATAAAAATGGTTATTGTGAGTATCCGTAAGAGGTAAATATATGCTGTCGCGAACTTTTTTGTAGAACTTTTTGAGATATTCAATTCTGTGTACATTAAGTTTATGTATTTGTTATGGTTTAGGCAGCGTAAGCCATTTAAGCGTCCAAAAGCTACTTTTTTCATGTTTTCCACTACAAAGGGCGATTTTTAAGGGTGTAGGAGTTGAGTATCACAACTGTCTTATAACCTATGATCATCCCGTTAATCTCCTGAACATTTTGCAAAAAGCCGCATCACAATCGGATCAACGGTATGGCCGCGCATAAAATACGAACAAACAAAGAAACAAAGATTCATGTTTATATATTAGATGTCTATTTCATCCAAATATGTTAATATGGTCCACCGCTGTGGTCTCGAGGTAGCGTGCTGCCTTGTCACGCAGCGGGCCCGGGTTCGATCCCCGGTCGGGGCAGTTTTTCTGGGTGAGGTTTTTATCGGGGGTTTTCCTCATCTGTAAGACAAATGTCAGGAAAACTTTAAGTCCCAAACGGTCCCCGAAATCATATGGTCATCATCCTTATCATTATCATCCTTACCATTATCATCACCATCCTTCACCGGTGTGGAAAGCAACGGGAAGCTACCACACCTACACAATTCCCTAGTAAAGCTGCAAGCATAGCATGAAAATGCTATGATTGCAGTGCTGCCTTCGGGCAGAATTACTATGGATGGATGGAAGTTAATATGGTAAGTAAATGAATTTAATCTTTCCAATATTTTTAATCTATACAAATTTTGCTACGTACAGGGTATTTTCCTCTTGTATTAAATTTCATATTATATTGTATGGTTATTTTGTTAGTTAGAATAATTAAAGTAATCGTTATACTGTTTAGACTTTTTGAGCTGAGTTAGCTTTTGATCAACTCATGACTGGCAATTGGAAGGTTTACAGGTCTGTAAATAAAGTTGGACGGCTGAGAGAGGCCCAAATAACCCCCTGCAATTGCACTTTGATGGCTTTTTACCGTGCTGTAACGAGCTCTACATTTTATTGCTCTCTGTGGGTTTTTAACTGTTTCGCGTTTATTTATACAATAAAGTTTATCGTACCATGCGCTTTATTGTTTCCATATACACGTGGTGTCCCGGATTTCTATTCTTTCCAAATCTAAATCACGACTTGGCGAATATACCATCACTTTTTGACCCACAAATACACGGATCCTCAATGAAATCCCATTTTAATTAAAGGGTATAGTACTGACGTATTTAAATTTACTTCCATAGTGGGAGGCAATTCAGAAAACTGTTAATAACAAAATCACGGGATACAGTTTGGTGTTGAAGCTACATATGCCATCTACATACACAATTTAATAACACCAATCGATAGATCAAGGATCAAATAATTCTTTACGTTGAGTGTGGACTGTGACGCATCGCGCGCGAGGAGAGGGAAACGCCGCCATTTTGAGGTATTTTCGCTGCGTCACATAATAGTATAAATTTTGACTCGTTCAAGTTACGACGTTCATTCGACTTTCAATCGTCAGATCTCGTCAAGATCTATCGATAGAGCATATAAAGCATTAGTGTGAAAGTTATAATGAATACATATGATATTAAAATAAAAAAAATTAATAAGTAATGCAACCTCGGCCTATACTCGTCAAAAAACCAAAGCAAAATATAGAGGAGGTATACGGTTGAAAAGGACTTCTCAAGAGCAATCCAGTGGTACCCAGAAAACACCATATGACAGAGTGAAGCGGTGCCGCGAATGTAAAAGAATGAAGGCGTCCGAGCGAATCGACGACGGCGCCAGTATATCTGCAGCTGGGGCAGCCACATACATATAACACGCTCAAAGAAAATATTACCCGTTACGTACGCGTATTCACGTAAAACATACGGCCGTGTCCACGACAGAGCCACATCCCGATTTTTTTTTCCTAATATGTAGAACTAAATCCCTAAATCGAAGTTTAATATCCCGATGGTGGTCCGACAAGTTTAGGGGAGTGCGGGGCTTGTTTTTACTACTTAAATTAATACCTGTTTGCTGTAACGCTGTCCTATGCAGTGAGAAATATGAGATATGTTTTAATTATATCTGAGTTTGAATCAACTTGTGATAACGTGGCCTATTTTTGCACTACTGTCTGTACTGTTTGTGTTTTTTGCAATTGTCTTCTTCCGAGCTATTTTATTTTTGCTGAAATCAAAACAGGGGATCTGTAAAATTTAATTCATTAAATAAATTTCTTATATAGAACATTTTCTTGAGGAGAGCAACAAGATGTTCAAAATTGGAAAAAAATAAAAATAAATAAATAAATAAAATAAAATAATAAAACTAAAAGATAAAGTCATACGAGAAAAGATGAATATTAGATACTCAATAGTAGATTATATAAAATACAAACAAATTGGTATGGGCACGAATGCAAGAAGAAAGGTTCCCAGAAAAACATTGGAATGGTGTCCACCTAGAAGGAAAAATATACGAAACCTCGAAACTCATGTATGCAAGAAATAGTAACTGTAATGAAAACAAGAGTACTGGAGGACATGGAGTGGAAAGAGATGTGTTAACACTGAAAACCCGTATGTAAATAAAAAAAAAATAGGTAATTTGTTTTAAAATTAGGTTTAGTAACTCGTCTTCTAACTTGAGCATCTCGTTACTAAACCTCTGCTCTTGTCTAAATAACTATTACTTACGGTAGTTTACTGGAATGGGTGACGTATCGAATCATTTGAAGTTTTCAACTTACCTGAAAAAGAGAAGAAACAATTAGAAATAATCACTTCGCATATCCTTCCACCACCCCCTCCGTGGCGCGACAATCTATGGGCTACTTGTATGCCATCGGCCTTACATACACAAGTGGACTATCATCTAGCCAGCATAGGGGTCAAATGGAGTTAGCATATCGGATCCCCCAGCCATTGTAGTTTGTTTTCTCAACATATAGCCGCTTACTTGTTGTAGTCACCCAAATGTCTCATGATACTGAGTGGGCACCGAACCTAAACCGACCGAAAGTTATATGAGAAAATTTCTTTCAGAAGCGGACTATAAAGCGCAAGCCGTAGACCGCTCGGTTATGGACCGGACACACGCATATACTGCTAAATAACTAAGTAGTACGTCATCCATTCCTGGTCACTCCACTGGGAAGCATAGACCTTGATAAAAGCTCGCCAACGAATTCTATTGTTTGTCACTGTCTTAATTTCATTTTAACTCATCCCGGCCTGTTCAGCTTCATCCCTGATGGCATTACTCCCATGTTGCCCTAGGTGTAAATAAGCATGATACTATTTTTATTGTTTTCCCCCTCTCTTGGTTAGTATATGGATAACATATTAAAAAAAGGTAATATATTCGAGAATTAGCAATGCATTGCGTTTAGATGTAAAAATACGAGTCAACGGCCATACTATGTTCAAAATACCAATTCTCGTCCGTAGTTAGCGCTTAAATTGGGGACCGTTTGGGAACAACGTGTACTTTTGACGAATTCATCAAGCTGAGAAAAACAGCTGCAGAAAGAAATACAACATAGACTCAATTCTGAAAATGCAAGTTATTATAAATTACAAGGACTCTTGTCGAACTAAAAATATATAAAACTGCTGTACTCCTACCTCAATCTTGGTCTACCATCAGGGCGTTTTCCCTCTGGTTTCAGATAAATCACCACTTTTAATAGTCTGATTTAAACTGATTTTCGGAGATTATTTTCATCGGTTTATTTTAATAGCATATAGTCTCCATAGTTTTATTGTGAAACATGGAAAATTGCGACCGCTAGGGCGATTTATAAATTTTCGTTACTGGTGACGTACTACACCTAATGATATGATTTCGCTGATAAATGAACTCGGTCTTCCTTTTTTTTTTAATTAATTGCTGTATGTCAAGAGCGTAAACGGATATATAAAGATATATACAAATGTTATCACTGATCACTTTTGGTGTCTACTAGATAGGATCAGTAAAGATCTGTAAAAAATTGGGGGTGTGGCTGTGTCGTGGACACGCCTGTGTGTTTTACGTTAATACGTATCCTCAACATCAATGTTGCATAGGCTCGGCCGCCCCAACTGCAGATATACTGGCGCCGTCGATGATCCGCTCTGACACCTTCATTCTTTTACGTTCCCGGCACTGCTTCACTCTGTCATGTGGTGTTTTATGGGTACCACTGGATTGCTCTTGAAAAGCCCTTTCCACCCAAATACGATCTCTACATTTTGATTTAGATTTTTGACGAGTATAGGCCAACATTTCATTACTTATTTTAATTACTTTTTTATTTTAACGCCATATATATTCACTATAACTATTTCACACTAATGTTTGATGTACGCAATCGATAGATCTTGACGAGAGCTGACGATTCAAATTCAAACGAACGTTGTAACTTTTCAGAGTCAGAATTTATATTAAACGAACATTATGTGACGCAGCGAAACAACCTCAAAATGGCGGCGCGATGAGTTAGAATCCACACTCAACATAACGAATTCATTAATCCTTTATTATCGAGTGGTGTAATTAAATGTTGTCCCCCCCCCGATTTTGCTATCAGTTTTCTGAATTGCCTCCCACTATGGACACAAATTTAAAGACGTATTCACGTCAAAAAATCCAAAAATGTTATCATGAGAACAACCTCACTTCTTCCTAATTCACTAAAATCGAAGAATAACTTTTAACTTCAAATATGACGCACGTGGAATGTAGGATAAACACGTATGTTATAATGTTCGACCAAACCTATAAACTTAATGGTTGGGCTGTTCGCTTGAATACATAATGTGAATGAACATTGAGAATCGGTTGACACGTAGATCAATATTTATTCAATATTGGCTATAAAACTTTCTTATCTGAACTTTAAAATGGCTGATAGTTTCTTTCTAAAACGTCATTTTGATGTCAGACAGTTGACGCAAATCACTTCTTTTTTTTTCCCCCTTCACCATTTTTTATACATGTTTAAGATATAAACTGACATTTAAGGTGCTATTTGCACAAATGCCTTTTCAACAGTGCCCTTAAGCTGTTGTGTATTCCCCCCTGGTAGGTTTGACTTTTGCTTGATGATACCCATAATGCATCACGGCAAGATATGCTTTGCCAAGTTTTCACTTGCAGGGGGTAATATTCAAACTATTTGTGACAGACTCGCACATCTTAAAAAAAAAAAACTGCTGAGAATGGTTTGTCGGAAAAATATTTAAGCAGATTTTATTTCTCTTATTCTGTCGAGTCTTGGAGATGAAAGCTTACATTCGCAAACTCATTTAGTTCGAAGTATTAAAAATATAACTCCATATTCAATATCCTCTCTGCATATATATATATGACATGAAAAGAAAATAAGGCATGATTCGGAAAATTTTAACTGAGTCGAGATTTTAACAGAGATCTCCAACTCTATACGTTAGCGGTCTAACCAATTGAGCCACTTAATTGGGTGGCTACAATAAACAGCGGCTCCAGATTGATAAATCCAGCTATAACGGCCGGGGGACGCGATATGTTGACCATATGTCACTCCTACACTGCTGAAAATTGTCGACCTCTTCGATTAACACATGTGAATGTGAGGCCAGCCGGCAGGTAATCCAAAGGCCTTTCTAGGCCTGTCGCACCATGGATTTTGTTTTTATAACTGAAAAACATTTGCTGAAGATAGGGATGAATGGAAGATGTCAAAGATTGAGGTAGTTGGGACATATCACAAGGATGGAAATCACAAGGAAAGTGAACATTGTCTTCAACAACTTTTTGATAAACAGGCGAATAAACCTTTGCCTAATTCCTTAAAATAATCCACCAAATAAAACAGATGAAACCAGATTAAGAGGAAGATCAAGAACAAGATGCTGGAATTGTGTAGAAGGAAATGTGAAAGGATTTGGAATAAAGAACTGGAGGAAGTTGGTGATGGATAGAGAAGGATGGAAGAAGGCCATAGGTTAAGGCCCACTCGGGCTGTAATACCAAATAAGAAGAAAAAGGGATCTATGGACAGCTTACGTCCGCGTGGCTATGAACTCACGGGTTAGGCATTGTTAGTCAAAACCCTTACACCTAGGGCTACTTATTATTGATTGCGATAAAATATGAATGATGCGTCAATAATATGTTAAATTGTACTGTGGATGTTTTCTAGCGTAAATGTACGATATGCATTGAACAAGTTGGCATACTGCACGCTTGTCTGTCAGATGTTTTAAACCATTTATTACTAATCATCATCAACATAATCAGCTGCGCATGAACAGAGGGTGAGCATCCCCTCCACGAGAGGAAAACTAACCAGATGACTGGAGCAAGCACGTGTCCACCCCATAAAGCCTTTCTCTTTTGTACAAACTCTTTCACTTGCAAATGCACTTTAATGTACTCATATTTTTAAGCTCTGTTCATGCAGCTCTTATTCTATCTTCTGTTACTACTTCCAATACTCTATGTTACTATATTTTCAATTTGTAATCCCAAAATAAGGACTTTGAAACAGTTAAATCATATCTACCGTGTACGAAAACCGACATATAGGCCTACAATGGATAAGTTTGTCAATTAATAAAATAACTCACTGGCACTATGCAATCCGTAGGTTCATACCCGCGCGGACATACATCTCTATCATCAGCTAATGTTTTCCAATCACCCTCTGTATAATCTACTTTCCTCAAAACATTCTATTCCATAGTGTTCTGTCCTAGGGCGTATCCTTCACTGCAATCATAGCATTTTCATGCTATGATTTGCAGCTTTACTAGGAAATTATAGGTGTGGTAGCTTCCCGTTGCTTTTCACATCGTGGGATGATGATAATGTCGATGATGATGGCCAGATGATGTTCGGGGACCGTTTGGGCCTCAAAGATTACTGACATTTGTCTTTACATGTGAGGAAAAACCAAGAAAAAATCCTCACCCAGGAGGCTTGTCCCGACGGAGATTCGAACCCGGGCCCGCTGCACGCTACCTCGAGATCACAGCGGTGGTTAATGTTATAGGCTTGACTACTGGTTTTCATATACGTAGTTTCCAAGCTCCTCTTGCATCCCCCATCCGTGCCACCGCAGTCTCCGAGACTTAACTGTTATTATATCTTGTTTCCTATAAAAATCATGTAGCTCACTGATAAGCAGTCTCCTCCATCATTCCCCTGTCTGTTCATCTCTTTGGTCCAAGTATTTTCTTGACGACTTTACTCTCATATTCTCGTAAGTGATAGCAACTTCGACTTCCTGGTCCAATTTTGTTGGTTTACGGAAAACATCCTATATTTGACCTATTAATTAAACACATTATATAATGTAAATGGACGGTTAATGAAAAATGAGGGACATTTTTAAGTAGCTGAATTCAAATACCTAAAAGTAAAGTGATCCCACTGCAGGCCACGGGAGGCCTTGGGGTAGTAGGAGGTTAAGGCTCCCACTTTTTCTAGACAATCGGCAATTGGTGTCAGCCGGGTTGTCAGCCCTGCGTGACGGCCGTCTTTACCCCCAGAACAAGTGTCTGGTACTCATTTCCGTTAGAGGCTGAGTCGACCCCAGGGCCATAGTGCTGCCAGAAGGTTTTGGTCAGTTTAAAATCCTAAACCCACCGGGACTTGAACCCTCGACCTTCCGACTTGTGGCGCAGTGCCTTAACCAGTACGCTATGGCATGCCCCCTAGAAACATTAATTACAAATGGGAATGAGGTGCAGAAACAAATCAAACATTGGCCCAATTTTGAAAATCCATGCTATTATGGATTATAGGGACTCTTGTCCCAATTCCTTTTTAAAAAACTTTAAACTGGAAATATATAAAACTGTTATTCTTCCAGTTATATTATATGGATCCGAAACATGACAGGTGAAAAGATTACGAATATTTGAGAATAAAGGAAAATTTCTGTTCCGAAGAGATATGAACAGACAGACGAATTGAAAAGATTGCGTAACAGTTGAGCTACATGATCTTTATAGGTAACCAGATATAATAAGAACAGTTAAGTCTCGTAGACTGCGATGGGCAGGGCATGTGGCACGAATGGGGAATGAAAGAAGTGCATGGAAGACTCTTGTAGGAAAAACAGCGGGAAAACGCCCAATAGACAGGCCAAGAATGAGGTGAAAGAATAGCCATGATTTGAGGGAAGTAGATTATACAGGTGATGATTTTAAAAGATTAGCTGAGGATAGAGATGCATGGGGAGCTTATGTCCACGCGATCTGAACCTCCGGGTTCAACAGTACCAGTTAGTTATAATTAAACAAGGAATTATTGAGAAAAAAAAGCTGAATATAGGGATGAACGGTAAGAGAGTAAATGGAGGAATATTTAGGGGGTAAATGGGGCAAGTTGAACAGTGACCACGTGAGCATTATCTCACAGTAGCAATTAGCAACGAAGTGCGGTGGAGTCTGTCTTGCGGTTAGTCGGGTGAATCCGCATGGGTTTCCAGTCTCTGATGAACTAACCAACTCCCTCTCACAATCACAACATCCTTAAATTAAAATCACCACTTTCACTGCATTATTATTACAACTGTCTTGTTTAATCCAAACATTGCATTCAGATATTCTGTTCTATAGTGTTCTGCCCTAGGGCTATGCTTTGCACCTTTACTAGGGAATTATATGTGTGGTGATTTCCCGTTGCTTTTCATACTAATGTAGTTACACTTGTTTTCGTATATATGTCATTGGAGTTGCTCGTGGTCAGCGATCCGCCTTATACTGGCATCTAGGAAACCAAGGTAGTACTAGGAGGTAAATTTTGCTTATAGGCCTTTTTATTCAGGCTTAAGGATCTTTTACGAGCCTTCCCGGAGGACTTGCTCCTTGGATTTTTCCTTCCTAAAAAAGTCGATCGACCCCGGCCGGGTTTGAACCCGCGACCCTCGGAACCAGAGGCAAGGAGCGTAACAAGTCCACCGCGGCCGATTGGATGATCATGGTAATAATGACGAGATGATGTTCGAGGACCGGTTGGACGACAAAGCTTTCTGACATTTGTCTTATAGGCGAAAAAAAATCAATTTTTTTGTGTATGTCTGATTGGATCCCTCGAAGGTTTAGATTCACAATTTGACCCTCTAAAACCATTAGGTGTAGGAGGTAACCTCATAGTCAAAATTTAAAAATTGCTCTAACAGCCACATTTTTCGATATTTCACAACGAAACTCAGTATATCATACTAAAATAAATCGAGATAGGTATTGTCCAAAATTGAGCGAAATCCGAGATTTAGAAGTGGAGGTTTACCTGAAACACGAAATTAAAAACTGCCTGGACGATTGTACCGATTTTGATGAAATGTATTTTTTGTGTTTGAATGGATCCCTGGATGGTTTAGATCCACAATTGGACTCGGTAGGTGGCGCCGCGATCGGGTTATAGGTTGCCAGATGTATAGTCATCTGTTTTATCGACATTCCATGCGACAACAATATGACCTCATCATGCAGGCTCAACAGATGGCAGTGAGGAGTTTTCTTTAGAACCTATTTAATACTCTTAATTAGTTAATTTTATGGTAAAAATGTAACATATTTTTATCGTCCCGCCATGACACGAGAATTTAATGTTCGGGCAGGACAACGGATGCCGGGACCGCTAGTATAATTTAAATTTTATTCTACGCGTGATTTGTTGACAAGTAGTTTCAAAAATGATTGATGTAGTTTCCAATTAACAACATTACACTGGACATTAAATCATCTGCCAGTTACGTAATAAGACCAAACTTAATGCTTCCTACATATATTGTAGCGTACAAATAAATTACGGTATTCAATTATGGTTAGGAAACGTAGAATACTTAGTGGCAATCTTCCAACATGCAACAGCCGACCAGTGGTCATTCATATTGCCTTGTAACATCTGTTCCTTGGAAAAAAAGATCATCAATTTATATGCGCTGCTAAAACGAGCTTCATTAGCGCTTATCTGGGTACAGTTGTTTACAAAAGTCATGTCAACACGAGAAATTTGTTTAAAACGAATTTAGTGACCCCAGTTATCACACAAACAAACTGGACAGTTAGTAATCTGTAGCATTAATCGCTCTGCCTTTGTATTAACAGACACGTGGCGAATTAGTTGTGCTATCTTAAAACCATAAATAATAATGATAATAATTCTTATAATGGATGCCATTACGCATTACATGGATTCTTGTCATCTTAAATTCTCTAAAAAAATTAAAGTTATTCATACGAATGCGATATTCGATTTTTTACTTTACATTAGAACAGATTTGGCATTAGTAAATTCACCAAAACGTTCTTTTGCAATTTAAATGAACAAATGGAACGAAACGATCTCCTGCATTGTCCAGCTTTTGTAGAAGACACCAGCCTATCTGCTAAATATTGGACTGCAAGAGAGCAAATGTTTCATTGTCAAGTGCTTGATATTAGATACCAACCAACCAACTTTAGATTAGAAAATCACATTACATGACTCGACTGCCTAGAAGGATCTTGGTCTACCAGCCGGTTGCTGGCCTCACATACACACTTGTTATTCACAGAGGTACACGATCATTCAGCCAATGTAGGGATAACATATGGTCAACATGCAGCCCCCACCCCCCTGTCGTTATAACTCGTTTTCTCAACCTGCATCCGCTATTACTGTAGCTATCCAAATCCTTCATGATGCTGGGTGGTCACCGGTCTCATACTGGGCGAAATTCCATGAGGAAATTTCTTCCCCCGTGGAGACTCGAACCAGCTGAGTTCCATAGTTATGCGCCAAGCTATAGTGCTTCAACCACTCGGCTACGGCGCAAATCACATTACAATAAGCTCGAATTTCGTGAGAATTTGAAATGGTTTTGTGGGCAGCTTTGGTATCCATCCATAGTAATTCTGCCAGAGGGCAAGTCTTTCACTGCAATCATAGCATTTTCATGCTATGCTTTGCAGCTTTACTAGGGAATTATAGCTGTGGTAGCTTCCCGTTGCTTTCCACGCCGGTGAAGGATGATGATGATGATAAAGATGATGATGATGGCCGGATGATTTTCGGGGACCGTTGGACTCTAAACTTCTTGACATTTGTCTTACAGGTGAGGGAAAACCCCGAAAAAAACCTCACCCTGGAGCCTGTCCCGATCGGGAATCGAACCCGGGCCCGCTGCGGGACAAGGCAGCACGCTACCACGAGACCACAGCGGTGGACAGCTTTGGTATAATATAATCTATAATGACATATTTCAATCTTGAGCTATTGCCTCTCCCTTGTCAGGAGCCACTAGACCAAGTTAATTTAGTTACATTATTTGCCCATATATGTCATGAATGACATGCGGTCAACATACCAACTCAATGAGACATCTAACAGGCAATTAAGATTATTACTATGAAGTTAATGTCGGTAAATTTTGTTTAGAGGCCTTTTTATTCAGGCTTAAGGACCGTTTACGAGCCTGAAGACCTTCAGAATAAAGATCCACGGCTTAAAGTCCTTCTCGGAGGACTTGCCGGCTAACAGACTTCCTGCAAAGCGACTATTTCACAAAACCAATCAATAGTTATTTAGCGCTTACTTCTAATGAGAATAGAAGAATTGGTTAATTTTGTGTTATATTTCTAGCATCCCACTGTGTAACGTCCTATATTCTCCATGTCGACACTGCCCCTTTATACTGACCAATTACAAAGAAAATAACCCACCCCATAAACGATATTGCACGATGCTCGACCACGATAGAGGATATGAGAAGTAACATATGGGTGGGATATGATTGTCAAATATGTGAGGAGTGTCAACAAGGGAGATTGTCTGGTAGGGTTGAAGCAGAAACACAAGAAGTCATCGCGTGTCTGTGTTAAGAGCGAGCTCGTGTTTAACGAACAGCTGTGAGGCATACACGAACTTATTTGCTTGCTCCAGTCCACTTTAAATTAAGAGTTATTACTATTTTAGATTTTCTTGTTTCACAGTGTGTTGCCTTACACGCAATAATGCTCGCACAAACTGCTAAAATACATGTGCTACAAGTACACCAGGTCTTACGTTGTTCACTCGCAAGAGAAGTACACTTCGATGTTGGATACTATGTGAGATCTAAGAATATGATTGACAGCTGATACCTATATGACTGCTGAACAATATATATATATATATATATATATATATATATATATATATATATTATTGAAGGGACTTAAAACTGAATGTTGACATCATCCCTGTGTCACATCTTGTCAAAACAAAACCATGTGACCTGCTCGGTTTTCATTTGTTATGGACACCGACATACGAATGTAGAAGCAATAAATACGGGAAAAAGTAGTCCCCTTCATTAAATTAAAAAATATGTCCTCTGAATATACTTGTTATTCTTCGTGAATGAAAACAATAATATCCAAAACATTTTAAAAATACCTAGTCAATAATTACAACTTAAAAAGTTTATTACATATGGGTGATGCATTTGAGTCATGCTTCAGTCGATTCTCATGAAACAAAATGGCTGAAAGTATCGAGTCTTCTGTTGCTGTGTCGTCATCTCCCTGTCAAAAGTGACAGTGATTGTGGCGCGAATGGCGGAAGGACATTGCTTCTACAACGAACGTCGGTGTCCATAACCAATTAAAAGCAAGTAGGTCACGTGGTTTTGTTTTGACGAAGAACACTTTAAGAGCGGACAGGATATTAGTGAGACGTACTTCTGGACATTCAAAGCAAGAAAAAGCTATATTTATAAATAATGTTAATCATATACTTTAATAATAATAATAATAATAATAATAATAATAATAATAAAGTAATTCGTTATCTCAGTTAAATATTCAATTTAATCAATAATTTGTCGACGTTTCAATCCCCTTGTGTGAGCACATTTTTAGAACATTTGACATTTCCAGTTATCCATTTTGTATGGTTGTTCATACTACATAGATACCATTGCCAAGACAATTGTGTGTTTTAAATAAATTTAAATTATCAAAATCAAAATTAAAATGTATGATTAAAAATATTTTAACAAGGGATCATATTACATTTGAAGAGAAAAATGTTCGCCTAGACTGAGATTCGAACCCGGGACCTTTGGCTTGCCGGGCCGAATGCTCTACCATATGAGCTACCGAGGCGAGTTGCGATCTAGACGCAAATTTTTGTCTTATATACATTGTAATTCCCTCTCGCCAAATGCTTTGAAACCTTTGCTTCTATCTTTGCAAATGGCGGCTTCTAAGAAGTCAAGGTTTCAAAGTATTTGACGCGAGGGAATTACAATGTATATAAGAAAAAAATGCGCCTAGATCGCAACTCGCCTCGGTAGCTCAGTTGGTAGAGCATTTGGCCCGGCAAGCCAAAGGTCCCGGGATCGAGTCTCGGTCTAGGCGAAAATGTTTCTCTTCAAATATAATTTATCCTTCAGTGAGAAGTTTTAAATCAATAATAAAAACATCAAGGAATCATATGTTTATCATCATTCATTTAAATAGTTTTGTATATTCAATGAATGGTGTGATACATATGAGTCCTTGTTAAAATATTTCCATTCATAAATTGGAATTTTGATTTTGATAATTTAAATTTGCGTATTTAAAAACACTCAACTGCCTTGGTAATGATAACTATGTAGTGTAAAGAACTATACAAAATGGATAATTGGAAATGTCAAATGTCTTGAAACTGGTCTCACACAAGGAGATTGAAACGTCGACTTGAATAAATTAAATATTTGACTTAGATAACGAATTAATTGTTATAATTATTAACTACTCTCAGGGAATAATATGAAGACATATTCGATATATACTTAAATATCACACACTATAGACATGATGACCTTCCAATCGATTTAAAATGGCTACCGAATTTCTCGCCTATTATAATGTGAGTTAGTGTTTTTTTCATTAAAACATTTCTTCAAAAATATTTTGAGAACTGTCATTCTTTTTATGTTTTTTTTTTTATTTTGTAGCAGTATAAAACTCAACATTATTACAATTTATAGCAAGCCGTATTTTACCGAGTATCAATGACAATAGACGTGCTACATTCTGCTGATGATGGGACTAGTCTCGATAGGCCTACACTTGTTTAATAGTCCAAGAAGTTGTAGACACGACATTAAGGATTTATAATTTTAATGTTATATACAACTGTTAAGCATTATTTTAGCCACTATACATTTGAAATTAATGCAATTGTAAATAAAGAATAACTATCCACACGTGTAAAAAGCGTAAAACTCTGATTAGATAGGGATATATATAATTTTTGTCATAAATAAGAAATGGAGGGAATTCATAATTATTGGTACCATATTACCTTGTATTTATATTTATTTCCGATAAAATACGATGTTGCCTAAGAACGATGTTTCTATCAATGGCATTTGCTTATACAATTCAGTAATATGGCAGGTAAAAGTAGCACCACGTTTTTTCCAATTACGGAGGCGGCGGAGTGATACCTTATACAAGTTTGTTAGCAGTACAACTGGAAATTAGCTCCGAATTAGTATAGGGCGCTGTAATTGCAGCTGTGGAATGTTGCTCTGTGTCATATTGGAAGAACAGTTATCTTACATTTATACCACCCTGTATAGGATACTGGACATAAAACACGTATGGGAACATGTCATAGTATCAATCATTACGTCACAATGTAATGTAATATCCATGTATCCGACACGTGTTACATCTGTCAGCATATTCTATGTGTTCCTTCTCACTGAATTCAGTCAACAAAATGTCTCATCAAAAAACCGGAACTGTTTAAAAGAAGAAACCCACTCTACACGACACGCTTATAGTCGCAATGCATGGGAAATGCATTAGGGGTATTCACCCCACCATATCATGCTTCAATACTAAATCTTTGCTAGTATTACACACTAAAAAAAGTTATAGTACCACCATGCACAGTTCTGGTGTCATTAGAAGCCAAAATGAGGTAAAAGGAGACGGTAAAATAGCCCTTGTGAGCATTTGGGAATTCGATGACACGTACTCTATGTAATCACATAAGAGGAACTATGAAAAAGACGCCATTTTTGTCCCGTTGTTTCCCTCAGTGGGGTGTATCGTAATACCGACTCCCCTAAATCTATATTCTTTCTTCTTTCACTGCTTTCTTTCTCCTTTCGCTTCATTTCATTTTATGTACAGTAGTGATACAGCGTTTTTATTTCATTTTTATTTTAAGATTCGTGACTCTTCGAAAGTGTTTACATTATTATTCAAATGCCGACTAATGTGACTGGATTTTTTCCAGCTTTTCCTTCAGTCGCGAACATATGCTCTTCATACAACCCAATCCTCAGCTAATTCTTTCCAAACACTTCTCTCTCTCTCTCTCTCTCTCTCCTCTTCTCTCTCCTCTCTCTCTCTCTCTCCTCGCTCTCCTCATCTCTCTCTCTCTCTCGTCTCCTCTCCTCTCCCTCTCTCTTCTCTCTCTCCTCCCCCTCTCCTCTCTCCTCTCTCTCTCCCTCTCGCCTCTCAAATACTTAAGAAATCTGCCATCTAATGCTTGGCTACCTACTGGGAGTCATTCTTTCCTCCGGATTTTCAGGCAGGTAGTTTTCTATGCCCTCTTTCATTTCATTCCCCACTGTCACATATTCTGTCCCCTTCGGCAGTCTACGAGAGTTAACAACAGTTTTTTATCACAATGTTTTCCCCACTAAGACATCTAGCTAACTGTTATGTAGTCTTCTCCATTCTGGCGGTCTGTTGCGTCTCACTCTTGGGTAAGTAAAAATGGCTAAGAAATTAATTCTCAAATACTCGAAATATTTTGTTCTCCATTTAGAAAAGTTACTATTTCGCATTCAACAATGTAACTAAAAGATAACCGTTTTATATCTTTTAGGTTTAGTTTTTTAGAGAGATTTTTGGATAAGAAACATCTCTATCATGCGTAATAGAATTGGCCGCTTGCACCATTCAATTTTGTTCAAAATGTTTTAACACAGCTCTGACGTTTGCCAATTTTTAGTTTATTTGGCGGAATCTGTAATTGTCCAGTGAAAAGAGTGCTGGGCGAGTTACGGGACTTGAACGGGTTAGGTAATCCCCCATGAGGGAAGACATTTTCTCATGGAATTTTGGAACCGGTTCGAACCTAGCAACGTGAGGTATTTAAGTAGCTACCATAATTAACGATAGCAGTCCGGTAAACAAAATAGGTTATACATAGCTTGGCTTGTTGATACTTGCTGAAATATATAACATTAACACATTTGGATGCGAGACCCGCACCCCAAGGTTTACTAAATGGTCTGCCCTCGACATGTAAGTTTCCACTGGTTAACTTAGGATACATAAATTAAGGCAATGCGCCTATTAGCCTGTTTCGATATCCCAGTGGGGGTCAGGAATGTTCCTGGTGTCGACTCAGTCTCTCATAGAAATGAGGACCAGCCGCTTGTGTTGGGCAGTAAAGGTGGTCATCACGCAGGGCTGACAAGTCGGCTACATCAAATGCCGATGGCCTAGAACAGGTATGTTAAAACTTGCTCATTAAGTGCGAAAAGACGCCTCCTCCTACCCGCATGCAGGTGCATTCCCAATGAAACAACACAACAGACAAGTGAGGTCGCAGTGTCTTACCTCTGTCAGCCTGAATCCGAAGTAGGGTTAAATAGCGGTCGGCGGGGCATATTTTCCACTTGTTGATCACTTTTTTAACGGTCCTGCTCTGAAAAATAAGTGGCAGCCTTAACCTCCTGCTACCCCAAGGGTCTCCTAAGGGCAGTAGTGGGATCACTTTTCCTTAGGACATCATCATTAATAACAACTGGAGATGAGGCCATTGGCCTGTTCCGCTTCAGGATAGAAATTGGTCCCTCCATTGTTTCTTAGGTCGTGCAGGATCTCTTCGCCCTGTGGGTCTGTAGTTGAATAGCCTCAGAGATAGTATATTGTTTGGCATTCTAAGGAGGTGTTCATACCAATTATTTTGGTCATATAAAACATTGATCTCCGATGTTACTAAACTTGAAGCGTAAGCTGCTATGATGCACAAAACACACGTTGGGATGGGGGTTGAGAGGAATTTAAATCCGCTGAATGTTTAGGCATCGAACGTAGATACGCTATGTATCTGTAATTCACATGAGCGTTACGTTACACGATGCTAGCAATGTGTTCATTGATGCATTGCAGAGAAATGCGTCTCAGGAGAAACCGGGACATTCATATGAATTTCAATGGATACAACTGTGTCGGATCGATAAATATAAAAAAATAAACCATTCCTAACCTCCACACGTCTTAGTACAAATTCATATGCTGCATCCATCAACTTATTTCTCAAAATACATTTTATGGTTAACTTAAAAAGTACTAACAACCTCCATGTCGAAGCTTTAGAGCAACCAATTAACACAAGGGCGTAAACTTTAAAGCCTGTGATGCGACTTTTTTTTAATTTCTTCATATACTCCTGCCAATTTGTATTTTTCAATTTTTTTTCCACCATTTAAAAACTCCAAGCGTGACAGGCCTAGAAAGAACCTTGGTCTACCAGCCGGCTGCTGGCCTCACATCCACATGTATTAATTACAGAGGTAGACGATCATCTAGCCAGTGTAGGGGGGACTTGTGGTCATGAGAAAATTTCTTCCCCCACAGGGACTCGAACCAGCGCAAGTCCCGTAGCTCTACTCCAAGGCTTCTTGCCTTAACCACTAGGCTACGCAGGGGGACTTTTCCACCATTTACTACCTATCACTTTTTAAATATTTTCTAACGATTATTTCAATATATATGTTCTTATATTAAACTATATATGTAGCAATAAGACGTGGCAGCTATATTGATTTTAACGAATGTTCTATGTAACAACAAAGATGTGTTCCAGTGCAGCCAACGTAGAGTATGTACTGATTTACTGGACATATATACTTGAGAATGTCAAAACTTACTTTTTTTTTGGCATTGCATTTTTCACGGGTTTAGAGTGATTAAATTGCGTTAGATTAGCTTTTAGGCATGTTAAATATCGTGTATATGTTGGCAGAATCCCGTGATTCCACAGTGTAAACCACTTCGCGTTTGTTGGCGCAATCGCATGGTGTATGATTGGAAAATAGAAAAAAAAATCGCGTTAAATGTTGTAAAGTATTTTAATGATAATCTTTCTTTATGTAACAAGGGAATTTGTCAATCATTGCATGCCGAAACCCACCTTAACATTTCTTCCAGAGAAGCATTGTGATGCACCAACGCCGTGTTCAAAAGATGTATGTGTGTGTATATATATATATAATATATATATCCATCCATCCATAGTAATTCTGCCCGAAGGCAGGTCCTTTGCTCCAATCATAGCATTTTCATGCTATGCTTGCAGCTTTACTAGGGATTTTTAGGTGTGGTAGCTTCCCGTTGCTTTCCACACCGGTGAAGGATGATGATGATAATGATAAGGATGATGATGATGATGGCCATATGATTCCGGGGACCGTTTGCGCCTTAAAGTTTTCCTGACATTTGTCTTACAGGTGAGGAAAAACCACGATGAAAACCTCACCCAGAAAAACTGCCCCGACCGGGGATCGAACCCGGGCCCGCTGCGTGACAAGGCAGCACGCTACCTCGAGACCATAGCGGTGGACAACATATATCTTTTTAATTCCAAAATACTAAAATACAGCTTCAAATCGCTCATTTAAACTATACGGAAGTAATACAACTTGTGAATTGGTAGATTGGATAACCCGCACTACCTACCGTCCGCGCCGCCTTATTTCACTTAACTCTTACACAAGCATGGAGTCCTCCTCAGTACAGTTTGGTTGTCATGCTGGATTCTGGTTTCGATGTCTGTGCCTTTATCTTCATTCATTCCCTAATCCTCACTTGTCATTTAGCTTCATGAGCATGTTCCTCAGTTTATAACATATATATATATATTCAATTGCAGAATGGTTTGGCCTTCTCAACGAATTCTTTCTGGCATATATAATTGCAAATATCTACTGTCTGATTGAAAGAGATGGGTCTATGGTTTTAATCCTGCCAGAATAAATAAAATGTTATTGTTAAATTCATTTTGTGAGGGTATTTCGATATTACGAAAAAGCTGTTGCATAAAAACATGAGAGACTGGCCGACTTGGTTGATACGATCTAGCATTTTTAATTTGCGTTCCATGTGTAATATCGAGAGGAGAGGGGGATTGCTTGTGGCTGCACATTAGTTAGGGGTTTGCATTTATTTTAACCCAGGAAACAGCTGCCAGATACAAGCAAGGCGTTTTGAAACTAGCCATGCGCACCGCACAGGGGTACATGTTGGATTTAGACCATCAAAGGAAGAGAGACTAGTTTTAAAATATCAAGTCACCTGCCCTGGCCATCTGCCTTTTTTAAAAAATATAATATGTCTGAAATCTAACTACTACAACAGTAAGGGGGAAAAAAAAAGTTTACTATTTGAGAAAATGTAGAATATTTGAACAGCTTTTTCAAAACTAACTATCCAACTCACTGGCACTATCGAACCTGTAGGTTCATGACCGCACGGTTATAAGCTCTCCACATATCCCTATCCTGAGCTAATATTTTCCAATCACCCCCTATATAATCTCTGATTGAGGGTCTTTCCACTTTTCAGCGGTTGCCCTTTTACCAGCCGGCTGCTGGCCCTTCACATCCACATGTGTCAATCACAGAGGTAGATGATCAACAGCCAGTGTAGGGGTGACATGTGGTTAGCATGTCGAGTCCCCCAGCCGTTATAGCTGGTTCCTCAACCTGGAGCCGCTACTTATTGTAGCTACCCAATTGCCTCACGATGCTGGGTGGGCACCGGCCCCATACTGGCCGAAATACCATGAGAAAATGTCTTCCCCCATGGAGACTCGAACCAGCGCAAGTCCCGTAGCTCTGCGCCAAGGCTTCCTACCTTAACCGCTCGGCTACGGCTACTTCCTTTAAATCATGGTTGTTATTCTCACACCTCATTCTTGGTCTGCAAAGTGGGCATTTTCCTTCTGGTTTTCCTACAAGAATCAGTACTAATAAAATTCATATCAAATTCCGTTGAGGTGAAGTCATAAGAAAAAATTAAAATATATATACCCGTTGGCAACAACCAATAAACTAATTAATTCTATTTCGACTCTATTTTTTATACAGTCCAGATAATAAATAAAATTTCATCTTCCAAAATTTAACATTCAAGCAATAGCCATGAGTAAAACTACATGTGCCATCGTCCTCAACTATATTAAAATATCCTGCGGATAATGGAAGTTAACTTCCGAAAGGCCTCCAGATAACATTTTAAATATAGTATTTTAACACAGTTGAGGACGACGGCACCTGCCAACAGGTATATATTTTAATTTTTATCTTATTCCTACAATAAGCTCCCATGCTCCCCTTTCATTCCACGTTCGTGCCACATGTCCTGCCCATCACAGTTATGAGACGTAACAGTTCTTATTATATGTGGTTTCCTATAAAAATCATATAGCTCACTGTTATGAGTCTTCTTCATTCGCCTGACTTTACATCTCTCTTTGGTCCTGTGTGATTTCCGGGTGTCTTTGCTCAAGATATCGTGAAGCTCCTATTGAAAATTCAGCAAACAGCCCTTCAAAAAACAAGTTTTATCAAAAGTTTGTGTCAAAAATATATAATTTATCGAATTTATAATTCTATCATATTCTGTATTGATCAATCCTAGTACTTAAGAGTTAAAAACAACATATTTCCTTTTGCAGTCTATAAATGCTACTACTTCCGCAGAGATCTGAATGCAGACCTCTAATACAACGTGCTTGTCTCTCTACGACTAATTACCTCATTAACTATTACATTGCCAACTCAAGACGATCGATTTTCCCGTAATCCTGCAACCATTACTAAAACTGCATATTAAACACATCCAGACTTACATTTACAACTTAAAAATACACTATGTTTTTTAAAATAGTACGTAAAACAACAACATATGAAGTTGTAAATTAAGGTGATTTTATAAAATTGTCATATAAAAAAATTAACTCTTCGGAATAAAGAGAGGTAGTGAATTACATGATGTATATGGGAAAGCAGATACATAAAAATAGTTGTCTCTTAGACCGACAAGGGAACTGTAAACCATTGCATGCCGAAAACTATCTTGAAATTTCAAGGCTTCAGAGAAGCTTTGTGGCACAATAAATATAACATTGCATAATAAACAAACAAAATTTAAATTTTATAAAACAATGGCAGTCCCTTTCCTTTTATATGGGAGCGAATCTTGCATTATCACTACAAACAAGAAAGTAAAATCCAATCAGCCGAGATATTTTTTTAAGAAGAGTAAAAAAAGGGTGTATTACATTGGAACAGATAACAAACGATGATAATCGTGAAGAGCTGCAGATCTACTCCATAAAATAAAATAAAAAGTATATTATAACAAGAAATAGTGGAAAGAACATGTAGAAATAATGGAAGAGAATAGATTACCAAAGAAAATCTTATATTATTTTCCGAGAGGAAGACGAGATATCGGACGTCCTCAGAAGAGATGGTCGTAGATCTATTAGTGAAGACGGAACAGGCAATCAATGCCTAAATTTGGAAGTGAAGAAGAAGAATCAGCAGCAGCATTATGATGCATTAAGGCCGTGTAAAAAACAACAAATCTGTATTTTAACTGCAAGGCACTAAAATCCAGCGGTAAACCTCTCATTCAAACTACTGGTAAATTGGATTACCCCTCACGTCCGCACCGCGTCCCGCCTCACTCCACTCCGTTCTTACACAAGCAGGAAGTACAGTGGGTCGCCATTGCTGGATTCTACCTTCGATTGCAGATAATCTTATGGACACGGCCTTTGTACATCACAACGCTTGTCTGGATGACATTTCAAGGTAGGTTTCGGTATGCAATGGTTGGCAGTTCCCTTGTGAGGTAGGCAGGGCATGTGATACGATGGGGAGTAAAATAGGGGTATTGAAACTACGTGTAGCGAAACTAGAGGAACAACATCCAGTAGGCAGGTCAAGAATAATATATTTTTATAGTGTGTGTCCTTTGCAATTTCAGTTTCTCTCATTTTTAGTATGATTTATTTTTTTCCATTAGGCATATGATGATTATAAATGACTATTTAACACATGCCCCAAATGGGAGTAAATGACCATTCACGATTCAATGAATTTTGTTTTCAACCAATGACAGTCGTGTTTCACCTCGCTCTTTATCGAATTCTCTTCACCACCTCCTGCTTTTGTGATAAAGAAAGCCCCCCTCCTATTTAATATTCTGGACAGGTCAGAGCATTATTTTGCAGTTACTGACTCTCCAACAAATACGTTGAATATTTTGCACACCATTAACAGATTCTTCCATCGAACTACACATTTGATAATTGTGTGTTCAATAACTTTACTGTGTTTTTAAATAATGATTTCACTAAGTTGTTTCCTAAAAGAAATAATTAATAACTATAATATTGGTTATAATATAGTATTCGATGGGTTTCATTTTTTCTCCACTAGTGTGCATTCTTACAATATTGCGATCTTAGTGAGTTATTGCTGATTGCAATAATATGTTCCAAGTTGTAGCGAATAAACACAACCACACATTTCTGAGTTATCAAACATCGCCATTTATATTAAGTATATAAATATTTTAAAATACCGGTAACTATATTTAAATGATGATTTGTGAGTAAACAGCTTAATTTTATTCGTTAAATAGTCGTAACAAATGCCACTCTTGATTTCCAAATCCTCTAGATAAATTCACTCGTGACATTACCTATGATAATTAAATTTTTTGATCATATCTAGGCTAAGGTGAACAGACTGTCCTAGGACATTGTGAGGATTTCCCACGCTGGTGTCGGCGCACAGGGCATTGAAGTGACATTATTTAACTTAGTTGAACCACGGGCGGACAAAAGACTTAAATAAACCCCATCCCGGACTTTCCGCGCCGTGCTTCTGAAAAGAAGCCAGGGTAGCAGTTCTTTTTTTTTTTTTTTTTTTTTTTTCCCATGCATCACTGCCTGCTATGTTGACCCGCCTGATACCAGAATGGAAACATTTTCACCACGTGATGCTGGTTTAAGTAGGAGAAATCATGATTAGAAAAAAAAAACTAGCAGCGTGCAGGCACCAGCAGAACATTAGTGCCATTAGAGTACGATAGCAGACAATTTGATAAATATTTCACTCTAAAATTAGTGGTGTAATAAAGACAGTCCGTTATGCCTTAAAAGAAACGATGAGGTCATCAAAAAATTTAATTTAATCGTCTTAAATGAACATGTCATTACCTACAGCAGAACTGATTTTTTCATGTTTCAGAATAGATCAAAGACAAAGATAAAGGCGAATTCCATCCATCCATCCATAGTAATTCTGTCCGAGGGCAGGTCTTTCACTGCAATCATAGAATTTTCATGCTATGCTTTGCAGCTTTACTAGGGAATTATAGGTGTGGTAGCTTGCCGTTGCTTTCCACGCCGGTGAAGGATGATGATGATGATGATGACCGGATGATTTTCTGGGACCGTTGGGCCCTAAGCTTCGTGACATTTGTCTTACAGGTGAGGAAAAACCCCCGCAAAAAACCTCACCCAGGAGCCTGTCCCGACTGGGAATCGAACCCGGGCCCGCTCCGTGACAAGGCAGCACGCTACATCGAGAAGTATTGTAGACTGCGATGGACAGGACATGTGGTACGAATAGGGAATGAAATATGTGCATGGAAGCTTCTTGTAGGATAACGCCCAGTCGGTAGACAAAGAATGAGGTGGGAGAATAATATTAACAATTTTTTAGGGAAGTAGATTATACAGGAGATGATTGGTAAATATTAGCTCAGGATAGGGTATCGAACTGTACTCTCTAGTAAAAGAGCAGGCATCTGAATACCTGAGCTAGCGCTACGGACCTGGCCTGAGAGTTTAGAATCAATATAATAATTTAAAAAATACTTCTCTTCACATAAACCAACTTCCGAAGTTTTACTAGATTTAATAAAATCATGGTCGCTGGTTATATTTACGTTATGTAAATGCCTTTATGAGGAATTCTAAGGTTGAGTTGGCCCTCCAGAGACAATAGGAAAACAGGTTATGAAAAGTTGGTACTCTGACAGGAGCTTGCATGTGTTGAGAAAGGTCGCAAGAGAGTTCTCCCTCGGGATGAGGGGACTAATCTATTTTAGCCAATCTCGCAGGATTTCTCATAAAATATGTGTCAGAGACTCGCTTTACAAAGTGGAGGAGAATCCAAGTTTAATGCTTAGAGTGATATATCAACACACTTACACTAATGTGGAGGGAAATGAAAAATTTACACACACCACCACCGTCGGACAAAGACTGCAACGAGTTCATAATGCTTGTACACGTTATATATGCAACCTCCGTAAATCAGACCACATAACTCTAACATTTGAAATGCTGTCTTATCTCCCATTGGAAGAGAGACGAAAATTACCTTGCCACTGCTTTTTTATACAACACTTTGTCTACCTCATCACCCCATTGTATTTACACTCGCTTCCATTCACTATCTTCCAACCAGAAATTAAACACACGATCGAGAGAAAATTAACTTTAGCTGTAGTTCCACATCTCACTATTCCTCATACTTCCTTGTTTCAGCCATCCGACTCTGGAATCCCCTCCCCTCTTATATCAAGGACTGTTTTTAAAAAGCTCATTAAATACCATCATCATTATCCAGGGATTAAGCCTGTTGGCTCGTTCCGATTACATGAAAGCTGGAATTGTTAAAATTCTTCAGACCATCTTTTGTGTGGGCGTCCAACATCTCTCCTTCCATGTGGTTTATAATTTAGCAATACTTTTGGAAATCTTTCTTCTGACATTCTATCAACATGTTTTTTCCAGGCGTTCCTATACTTAAATATTTCATTACAAATATAGTAGGCCTATATAACCATGTTCTACGTTTATTTTTATTATTTCATATTTTACAATTTCTTCTGCAAATCTATCTATCTATCTATCTATAATGCCGTAGCCCATTGTTGAGCCATAGCCTCTCCTTTGTAAGGAGTTACTAGACCAAGTTAATTTTTAGTTACCTTATTTGCTGATAGATGTCACGGATAGCATGCGGTCAACACACCGACCCAATGAGACACCTAACAGGCAACTAAGGTGTTACTATGACGTTGACGTCGGTAAATTTTGCTTAGAGGCCCTTTATACAGGTTTAATGATCTTTTTACGAGCTTGAAAATCTTCGGACTCGGAACCCACGGCTGAAAGTTCCTCCCGGAGGACTTGCTCATTCGATTTTTCCGTCGTAAAAAATCCAACGATCTCGGTCGGATTTGAACCTGCGACCCTAGGAACCAGAGGCAAGGATCTTCAGCAAACCAATTATTTAATCAAATTATACGTAGTTATTTTAATTTTTCTTTTGTATTTTTCTTGTCATCTGTATAAGTTATTGTGCAGTCTATGTCTATTATCCCTTACTAATCAAGCTTTAGATAATTACCATTAAAAGTTCATGGCACGTCAGGCCTAGAAGGCCCTTGGCCTATCAGTCGGCTTATGACCTCACATCTACACATGTTAATCACAGAGGTAGACGATTATTCAGCCACTTTAGGAGTGTCATGTGGTCAGCATATCGGGTCACCCAGCTGTTATAGCTGGTTTTCTCAACCTGGAGCCGCTACTTATTCCAGCTACTCAAATTCCTCACGATGCTAGGTGGGAACCGGTCCCATACTGGCCGAAATTCCCAAGAAAATTTCTTCCCCCATAGAGACTCGAACCAACGCAACTTCCGTAGCTCTGCGCCAAGGAATCTCGCCTTAATCACTCACCTACGGCACGGGACTTCTAAATAATTCATAATTGTTAATATATGCACTATAATGTGTGAATCATATATTTAGTTCTATTGATATTTACTTCCAGTCTTAATTTCTTACTGCTACTCAATAGTGTGTACGTTGACTCAAGTATCTCTTCGATATCACCTAATAATACTACACAATCAGCATAAACTAACAGCTTATTAATGCTACTGAGTTGTACGTCTTCCTCATCCTCTAAAGATGACACGCTCTTGCATTTTTTAAGTCCTTCTCAATTTGTTTTGTTCTTGAAGTAGCTAGCAAGACAAACATAGAAAGAAATCCGTTTACTGTTTTTCTCCAGTAATACGTCGCTTTATTATTCATAGATACATGTCTAAGAGCTTCTCGCTTGAATCGATATGTCTCCCGGAATTGATCCACAAAAAACCAGGTTACAAAGGAAAATAATTTAAACAGTTACTATTTATTTGTATTAGAACTTTCATCCAGTCGCATGTTAATATACGTGAGCATAACTAACTCACTGTCACTATCTAAACCGTAGGTTCATGGCCGTGCGGACATAAGATCTCCATACATTCCTACACTGAGTTAAAGTTTTTCAATCATTCCCTGTATAATCTACTTCAATGAAATCATAGTTAGGATTATTCTCCCACCTCATTCTTGGTCTATCAACTGGGCGTTCTCTTTCCGGTTTTCCTACAAGAAGCTTCCATGCACTTCTTTCATACCCATTCGTGCCACATGCCCTGCCCATTGCAGTGTACGAGACTTAACTGTTCTTATTATATCTGGCTTCTTATAAAGACTATGTAGTAATATATGTGACAATAATAATGATAATAATAATAATAATATTAATAATAATAATAATAATAAATAGTTCTTGTGCTCTAGGGGTTGCCTCTGATCCCGAAGTTCGCGAGTTCATATCCTGGTCGATGTCGATAGATCTCTAGGATGTTAGAAACCAAAGAACCTCCGAGAGGAAATTTAAGCCGCGAGTCGAATCTTGAAGATTTTAGGGGTCTTAAAAGAATATCAAGCCTATATTAGAACCGAGTCGGCCGCGGTGATCTAGTGGTTATGTTCCTTGTCTCCAGTCCCGAGGGTCGCGGGTTCAAACCCGACTGTCGACTGATTTTTTAGGATGGAAAAATCCTCCGGGAGGACTTCTAGCCGTGGGTCCCGAGTCTGAAGATTTTCTGGCTCGAAATGAACAGCAAGCCTGAATAAAAAGCCTCTGTGCAAAATTTAACCGATCTTCATTCATCTATTAACGACATATAATAAATTTATCCTTCGAGAAAAAATAATTATTTGACAACAGGTAACTGTATAAGCGTGACTTGAAAGTACCAAGTGTGTGATAAACTGGTATGGACATGTAGGATGGAAGAACTAGCAAAGGCTGTACATACATGGAAAATTAAAAGAAGGAGCAGAAAAGGTAGACCAAGAACAACCTGGAAGAATAACATTCAGAATTCAATGAGGAAATTTGGTGTAATGGATCAAACACAGAGGGCAGAGAACGATGGAGAACTTTAATTAAGGGACATTTGGGAATGTGTATTACAAACTGATAGTCTATAAGTCCGTAGTCATTATGTATTTTTTATACTCATGTCACTTATTAAGATCGGGTGGAGAAAACTCAACGATGAGGTAAATTCTCAAAATGAATTACTGAATTATTATTATTATTATTATTATTATTATTATAAAATATTATTATTATTATTATTATTATTATTATCATCTTTATCATATAAAATATCATATGTAGGTCCCACATGAAATTTACTTTCTGTGTTAATTGCTTTCAAACCATTATAAACAGCATATTGTATATACACTCAATACTGTACATATGTGTTTATATATTTGTGCTGGTTGAGTGGAAGAGAAGGTCTTATGGCTTTAACTCTACAAGAATAAATGAAATATTATTAATTATTATTAATATTGATTAATATTTATTATTACTTACTTACTCACTGGCACTATCGAACCCGTAGGTTCATGGCCGCGCGGACATAAGCTCTCCATACATCCATATCCTGAGCTAATCCTTCCAATCATTACCTATATAATCCACTTCCCTCAAATCATAGTATTATTATTATTGGTCTACCAACTGAGCGTTTTCCCTCTGGCCTTCCTACAAGAAGCTTCCATGCACGTCTTTCATTCCCCATACGCGCAACATGTCCTGCCCATCGCAGTCTACGAGACTTATTATCATCATTAATATTAATTAATATTTATTATCATAATTATTAAGTATTGAAATATTCAGAATACACATAACATGGAATCGAAAGTAATGAATTCTATTGACTATTTAACTCATGTCGCATATGCTAGTCAATGACCAATCACGTTTCAATCAATTCTGTTTTACACCAATGACAATCGTGTTTCACCTCGCTTTTTATCGATTTCTCTATATCAGCTCCTGCTTTTGTGATAAAGAAAGCTCCTCCTTTTTTAATATTCTGAACAGGTTAGACTATTATTTTTCTCCAACAAATACATTGAATATAGCAAATAATGAATATATTCAGTGAGTTGTTTACTCAAAATATAAATGATTAACCTATAATGTTGATTATAATAGTTTGATGTGTTTCATTATTTCTTACAATATTGCGATCCTATTTGGCAATAAATAATATGATCGAGTTGCGGTGAATATACATAACCTCACATTTCTAATTTGTTTTCAAACATCGCCGTTTACATTAACTATATAAATATTTTAAAACACCGGTAACTATATTCAAATAATTATTTGTTAGTAATGAGCTTAATTTTATTCGTTAAATAGTCCTAACAAATGCCACTCTTGATTTCCAAATTTTCTACATAAATTCACTCCTCACTTCGTGAGTCGTGAATTTATCGATAATTTGGAAATAACTCGTGGCATTACTTATGATAATTGTATCTACCGGTAAATTATGAATGGCTGATAAACTTAGAAAAAGCGTTGATAAACTCCACTGGGTAAATGTTTATGTATTGTTTGGAAAAGCAAGACGTATGAATGTAAATAATGTATCGTACATAATATTATTTGAGAGAAAGCTCCTGACATACACTGTGTACTACAGTATTCCATAAAACTAATGTAAGGAAAGATATTCCTTAAACACTGGGTAAACAGTAGAGATATCTTCTTTTGTTTCGTGACATCCAACTAAAGTATACTTTAACACGAAACCCTACTCGAGTATATAATACATTATTTATGATTAATATAGAATCTATTTCAGATTACAGAGTACTTGATGACTTAGTACAGGGTTGTGTAAAAGCATAAGTAAGGACTGTTTAAACTCGTGATACAACTTCAGAAAATCACAACCCTTGAAAACAACGCCCGATAATGAATTATTTATTATAAGATTTCCCATGGGAATTTCAGCATAATGTTAGAATAAAGAGGGCAGTATAATGAGGCAATCTAGCAGTTAACTAACCTCAGAATATTTTTAAGTAATCACAAAATGATACATTTTGTCTACTGATATATGGAAGTAGTAGTGTTAGTTTGAGCAAGTTAGGGCGAGAAAATGGTCGAGTTAGTATACCTGATTAGCATTCACTTGTCTGTTAGCTAATTTCATTGTGTTAAGTGGCAACACTGTCTGAGAAATGATTAATACACATTTTATATTGACTATTTAATTCATGCCCCAAATGCGAGTCATTCACCAATCACATTTCAATGATTTTTTATTTACAACCAATCAGTCATTTTTCACCTCGATTTTATCAATTTAATTTTATCACTGTAAAATCAAGCTCCTCTTTTTTAACATTCTGAATAGGTCATAACATTATTTTGCAGTGACCACATGTGCCTACCAGATTTTATATGTAGTGCACGAATGTAACCTTATCGTGGTTGCGGGAGATAATATAAAAACATTGTAACAATTTGATTATATCACAAAAAAACACTGTTAGCACTTTCTTAAATTTATTTCTTACCAGGTAATAACGTTCCAGAAAAATATAATTGACATATTTACATCATAGGACATCAGAAATTAATTAATAGGCCTATAGAGTTTGATGTGTTTCATTTTTTCTCCACTAGGGTGCATTCTTAAAATATTGCGATCCTTTGGCAATAAATATGATCTGGTTACAGTGATAAACAAGTTAAACATAACGTTTCTCATTTGTTTTCAAACATCGCCGTTTACATTAAATATATAAATATTTTAAAATAACTATATTTAAATAATGATTTGTGAGTAAACAGCTCAATTTTATTCGTTAAATAGTCCTAACAAATGGCACTCTTGATTTCCGAATTCTCTAGATAAATTGGAAATCACTCGTGGCATTACTTATGAAAATATGCTGGGTTTAAGTCACTTTGAGCTCAACTTTTCATTTCATTTAAAACATTTTTCACAAATTTTTAAAAGAAAAAATCATCAAGTATATTTTTCTCTCTGGTAATTAATTATGTACATACTGCAACAATAAATTGTGTGTTTAATAGTTTTTATTTGAATGTATGTATTTATGGTGGCATATAATCCCGTAGTTTTGTAAAAATTATTTTAATTTAGAGCTTTAGTGATAATGATTTTCAATTTTTCATTAAAAACCGAGATAGTGTGGAATGATCCTTTTTTTTTTTTTGTTTTTTTTTTCCCCCACTTCATTTCACCCTCTTTGGGGTACGTTGGATCAATCATTTCTCTGTGTGTTGTAGCTTTCTTAGTGGCCATTATTTTTTCATGCTTTCTGATCTTCTTTTCAGATAATACGTTTGGATTTTTGTTTAGATTTATCTTGGAACCTTGCGTTTTCATCTTCAATAATTAAGTTAGCTATTCGATCGATTAGTGAATTTTCTATAATATTTAATTCTACTAGGTATTTTTCAGTTTCTTTAAACCAGTTGGATTTTGTTTTGTGGTTACGGAAAATATTAAAGATTTGATTGGTTGATCTGTTAAGATTTCATTCTGAGAAGATGGCCGTAAAAATGTATTCTCCTTTTTTCGCACAGTATCTGAAAGTTTTACAATTTTTTTGTAGACAGTTTCATTCTTGATGTATATTATTTTATTATGTTGAATTGACCCTGTTTATTTATCAATGACGGACTTTTTTGATGGCAAGGAGAAGAAAACGAAGAAGGAAAAGAAGAAATATCAACCGGAACAAGTATAGTATCTTTCTGACTACTTAACTCATGCCGCAAATGGGAGTAAATGACCAATCACGTTTCAATGAATTTTGTTTTACAACCAATGGCAGTCGTGTTTCACTCATTATTCATCGAATTATTTTTACCAGCTCCTGCTTTTGTGATAAAGAAAGCTCCTCCCTCCTTTTTTTTTTTTTTTTAATATTCTGAACAGGTCAGAGAATTATTTTGCAGTGACTGATTCTCCAACAATTGCATTGAATACAGCAAATAATGAGGAGATTCCTTCGAACTACACATTTCATAATCGTGTATGCAATAATTGTGTTTTTAAATAATGATTTTACTGAGTTGTTTACTAAAAAAATAAATTAATAACTTATAATGCTGGTTATAATATACAGTTTGATGTGTTTCATTTTTTCTCCATCATAATGCATTCTTACAATATTGCGATCTTTATTTATCAATAAATAATATGATCAAGTTGCAGTGAATAAAGAAATTAAACATAAACACACATTTGTGATTTGTTTTCAAACATCGCCGTTTACATTAAATATATATACTTTTTAAAATACCGGTAACTGTATTTAAATGATGATTTTTTAAAAAATAAACAGCTTAATTTTGTTCGTTAAATAGTCCCAACAAATGCATTACTTATGATAATTAATTATGGATTCAAACAAAATCACAACAAGCTGAAGCTGATACATAATTATTTTACTCATATAATTAAATATGGAGCCTCTTGCTTGAATATTTTTCAAGTCTGCTTGAAGAGTAAGGTTTGGGGGGGGGGTTGTGTATTGAAATTATTTAATACACAGGTTGCGTGTCTCACGCTCTAAACTTGTTAGCACGCGTATTGATCACCAGGATGATCGCTAAGACGCATCTCCTAGCTGAATCACAGTTAAAACTTAACAACACAAGAATAGAATGAATATTGGATTCTAAGCAGGCAATTTCTGTGCGAAATCTTTAATTACAGTAGACCTTTTTTTAGTAACTGGCGCTTTAAGCACTTCTTCTAACGTTTAAATATGCAATTAGCACTTCTTTTCACTCGGCAATAACAATATCTCGAAATGAGAACTGGAAACTCAACTGCCACCTATATTTTCTTCAAATGTTTCTTGTTTAAAATTAGCAAGATAAATCTTAGCAACAAGTCCTTACCAGACAGTAGATTTAGCAGGTTACAAATATAGGCTATTCTTCAAGAAGATGTAATCGACCACTAAGTTATAGCCTAAGTAGGCAAATTGTTTAGTGCGCCGCGCGTAAAGCTGGAGATCTTGAGTTCAAATACCGGTTCAGACAGAAATGTTTCTCATCAGTTGTATTAAATGCAATGCGTTCGTAGCTCGGTCGGACCGTTCTGCGGCGGCCTTGGATTTGGTGAGTATTGGCGCGCCTACCGGCAGAGTTACACGTACACGACCAGCAAGTCATTGGTACGGAGCACTAGCTACTGTACTAAAAGCATTATTATTATTATTATTATTATTATTATTATTATTATTATTATTATTATTATTTCATGCTTGTGTTAACAGAGGACAATATTTTTGCTAGAAAGTAGCATAATTGTTTGCAGACGTTTTATCATGTTTATTGTTAATATGTCGACCGTGGTGGACTAGTGGTTATGCTCCATGTCTCAGGTTCCGAGGGTCGCGGGTCCAAACCCGACCGGGATCGATGGATTTTTGAGGACGGAAAAATTCAAGGAGCAAGTCCACCGGGAAGGACTTTAAGCCGTGGGTCCCGAGTCTGAAGATTTTGAGGCTCGTAAAATATGCTTAAGCCTGAATAAAGAGGCCTCTAAGCAAAATTTACTGACAACATCTACTAATAACTTAGTTGCCTGTTAGACGTCTCATTGGATCGGTGTGTTGACCACATGCCATCCATGACTCTATGAGCAAATTAGGTAACTAGAATTAACTTGGTCTAGTAACTGCTTACAAACGAGGGGCTATGGCTCAACAATGAGCTACGCCATTATAGATAGATAATATTGTTAATATTATTTCATGTCCTTTTATGACAATCCGGCTGATTTCCATGAAGCTTCTCAGTAAGATGAATGTCTCCTGGAAGCGTTACGAGCGCTTCGCAGGACAAGGATGGTGGAAGGGCTGCTTCCTCTGAGCCTCCAAACATGCTCCTCTGGGTATCCACCCCCCAAGAGAGGGCTGCTTCTTCCGCTCTTCAAGCCCTACAATTTCTTCTTCTTCCTTCCAAGTATTAGGCCAAGGCCTGTTACGATCCTATAGAAAATTTTCCCTCCCCGGGAAATTCTCGTATAAGACTTGAAAGCATAATAATAGTCCCTTCGATTGGTAGCTGGCCAAAGGAAGGCAAGACCAGTGATGGGGCTGCCATCTTATAGCCTCTGGTCAGGCTTTTTTCTGGAGAAGAAAAGAAAATAAAGGAAAGAAGAAATGGAAGAAAGGAAAGACTCCCTAGCCCTCGGATGCCCTAATAGCGTCGGGGTCGAAAAAAACAAGAGTTAACCAAGAGAGGTTAGATAGTAAAGTTAAAAGAGTGCAAAACACAAGTAAGTGGAAGAAATGTTTTGCTCAGCTTGGGCACCTTGTGGTCGCCATCCACATATCCCCTAGACGAGGACCCCTGAGGGTGCCCTACAAGTTTAGCTGTGCTATTCCTTGTCGCCCCTGTTGACCGTTGAAGACTTGACGAAGATGTGGCCGCCCAATATGGATACAGACGCCATTCCCTCGTCGTTAAATGAAATATGTAAATTATATGATCTAAAGATTTCTGTAAGGAAAACGAAGACCGTGGCTTTTAGAGGAAGAGATCCAGTGAGATCCAAAATTATTTTAGAAAATCAAAGTATAGAACAGGTGTCTAGTTTCAAATATTTGGGCTGTGATGTTAGCTACAATGTGAAAAGAGATATTGACTCCAAAATAAATAAATTCAGACGGTGTGTGGAACAATACAGAGAACATTTAAAAATAAAATTAGAAAAGAAACAAAGATAAGAATGTATAATGTTCCCACAATATTGTATGGATGTGAAACTTGGGCTCCAATGAAAAAACAGAAGGATAGAATACAGACGGCGGAGATGAGGTTCCTAAGACAAGTTAAAGGATGTACAAGACTTGATAGAATAAGAAATGAGGATATAAGAGAAGAATTGAAAGTACAGCCTTTATTGGATAAGGTCACGAATTACAGACAGAAATGGATTGATCATATGGATGGAATGAGTAAGGAGAGATATCCATTGTTAGCAAGAAATTATCAAGCACGAGGAAGACGTGATGTTGGAAGACCTAGAAGACGTTGGGCTGATGCATTATGAAGTCGGAACGGGCAATTGCCTAATCCCCGAGTGATGATGATGATGATTATTTCATGTTAAGTTTATTTTTATAGGGAAATATGCCTAAATACTAAATATCGTTTGATATCACTTATGCAATTTCTGAATTTGCCCTCATATAGCTTCTTATATTGATTATCAACTTTAATAAACGCCGAATTCAGTTTTATTTTTAATTCATAAGCTTCTGTTTTAATATCACGGAATTAGGAACTCACTCACGGCGTTAGGATACAACTATCACGGATTTAGGAGCCATGTCAGGTAGTTAGGAATCCTTGTCTTAGAGAAAATAATGAGGCATTTGGGGACAACTGTACATCGATTTGGAGTGAATTCGATAAATAATCTCGTGAAAGGTTCACACTCTATTCTTTTATTCATGTTTTGTCACCATTATTAACAATGTTACATTTGTAAAACACTATCACGCAATTACACAACCTTACCCTACATTTTGAAGTTGTGATATTGAGCTAAATATGTCGCAGGTTACGGTTTTGCGCCCTCTAGAATACACCATCTTCTACATCCGTGTTATGTAAATGTATATGAAAAGTATTTCAAAAACAAAATGCGTTCTCTCGAGACATGGCGTTGTTTTTACCAGATGCTATCACAAAAAGAAAAACATCCATTTTGTAATAATCATCAATGAAATAACTCACATCAAAACAAGTTTCATTAAAATCTAATGAAGAATATATCTCATAATGTATACAGACTATCTCACTGGCACTATGGAACCCAGAGGTTCATAGCCGCAAGGACATAAGATAACTCAAATATTCTTCCATTCTACTTCGACAGCATCACTTACTTTTAAAAAATGCCAAATCGTAAAAGACCGTTGGGACGGTCTAGGAAGTTTTGTAGGGCATGAACAGTCCTTTCAGAACTACAGCTAATCGTCATCATCAACAATCACGGATTAAGCCCACGTGGCTTGTTCCGGTCTCATAGATTCTCATTCAAAAAGTTAAATCCATCTGTTATTCGGTTTACCAACATTCCTGCCTCCTTTTGGTTTGGAATTAAGTATAATTTTTGGTATGCGTCCATCTTTCATTCTTCGAACATGTTCTTTCCATTTTTTCTATATTTATTTTATTTGATCTAAAAGTTTTAAAATATTAAATATTACAGCTAATTAATTAACTAATTAACTGCCATTATCGAACCCGGAGGCAAATGGCAGCGCGAACATAAGCTCTGCATACACCCCTATCTTGATTAAATGTTTTGTAATTACCCTTTGTATAATTCATCTCCCTTACATCCCACTTAATATCATTATTTCACTCCATTCTTGGCCTACCCACTGGGTGCTTTCCATCTGGTTTTCATACAAGATGTTCACGCGTCCCTCTATCATTCCTCATTCGTGCCACATGCCCTGCCCACCTCAGTCTACGGGATTTAAATGTTCTTATTACATCAGCGGGGCACGCCGTAGTATAGTAGTTAAGGCACTACGCTACAAGCCGGACGATCGAGAGTTCGAGTCCCGGTGGGGTAAAGATTTTTAAAACTGACCCAAAACTTCTAGCGGCACTATGGCCCTGGGGTCGACTCGCCTCTAACGGAAATGAATACCAGACACTTGTTCTTGGGGTAAAGGCGGTCGTCACGCAGGGCTGACAACCCGGCTGACATCAAGTGCCGATTGTCCAGAAAAATTGGGAGCCTTAACCTCCTACTACCCCAAGAGCCTCCTGAGGCCTGTAGTGGGATCATTTTTTTTTTACTTTTATTACATAAGCGTAGCTAAATTAGGTTGAACATGAAGCCTCTGATAGGGAGCACCAATGTCTCCACGTGGAACTATAGGGTATATATTACTGTTATGTAAAGTCTGTCTGTTCGTTTCTCTTTCGTCCAACATTTTCCCTAAGAACTTTATTCTCAAATATTCGTAACCCTTTGTCCTCTCTTAAAATAATAATAATAATAATAATAATAATAATAATAATAATAATAATAATAATAATAATAATACTTACTCTTACTCACTGGCACTATCGAACCCATAGGTTCATGGTAGCGCGGACATAAGCTCTCCATACATCCCTATCCTGAGCCAATGCTTTCCAATCATTCCCTGTATAATCCACTTCCCTCAAATTATAGTTAATGTTAAATAATAATAATAAAGTACGCAAAATTATAAGAAACATTTTAGGTCCTCAAGTCATAGATGAAGCATAGGCCTATAGACTCAAAAGTAAGTTAGATACAGACATTCACAGTAGTATTAGGAAACAAAGATTAAAATTTTAAGGACATATTAAAAGAATGGATTCAAAATTAATTTCAAAACAAATATTAGAATTCTATGAAAATAGAAGTAAAGCACAAGTGGATACTATAAAATGGACTGGTGAAGTAAAAAAGAACTTAAAATTGGTACGAATATTCAAGAAGATATAATAAACAGATATACCTTTAGAATTAAGGTAAACAAGTGGCAGGTTGACCAAGAGGACAAACCCAAGAAAAAAACAGGAACGATATGGATAGAAGAGAAAAAAGAAAGCCCATAGTCAAAAAAATGAGGGACATATACGGAGTAAAAGTAAACGTATCTAAGTACTTTGCGTAGTCCTAGATGGGATACTATTATTATTATTATTATTATTATTATTATTATTATGAAAATTATAATTTTTTTTTCTATTAAAGCCACCCATGCGCTTAATTAAATTCTCGAAAGTTGACATAAATGCAATGAAAAAAAAAACTGATACGATAACAGTGTAAAATGAAATTCATGCGTTATGGCCCCGCATTCTCAATTTATCTCTTACATTTCTGATGGAACTGAACTAGTGGCCTTTTCCAGGCACGAGAATTTGTCCTACTAATGACACAGAAAGCTTTTGCATGTTATTAAATGAAAGCTTGCTAGCAATAGTTGAAATATATGCAAAACCCTCCTCGCTTCATTGCTCAGTTATTGCATGGCTACTCATCGGTAAAAAGGGCTCTAACATAAAGACTGCACAAAAACTTTATCCACATGCTGTACCTTTGACCACTGTAGCATCATTTTATTTCTATAAATCAAATAATACCGTATGTTACATACACATCAAAACGTTGTTGTAATGAAGCTACTTGTTGAGAGAAAATCAACAGTATGTTCCAAAAACAAACCACAGTATAACAGTTGAACATTATATGTAATATTTGAATAATCAGGTTTTGTGTGTAATAAGAAAGTATATTACAATGCGAGATTGGGAAGTGGTTTTTACAGAAGTGAAAAAATGATTAATAACCGAGCGATAGCGAGATTCTGCAAAACACTTGACAAACGTGTGTTGTACATTATTTTTTGCGCGTGTTTTCAAAATAATAAATAAAAGTAAAATAATGACATATTTGTTGGAAATATTTGCGTTTCATTATAAACAACTGACTGACGTTAACAGTCTGGCCAATATTTATGCAGTAAATGCCAAAAATAATTTAGTTGACGGCAGCAGGCCGTGACACCAGTCATAAAATGGTGGCAGATACGTATTTGTATATTGTTTCAAATAAAGTTGAGTTAATTTAAAATGCAGTGATTTGTTTCGTATAATGTATATTAACACTACCTTTTGGATATATTTTTGTATATACATTGTACGTGGTATACATAAATACAGTGGTTTTACTTCCCGCCGTAGTTAGGTAATTTGTAATATTACAGTGTAGTAATGACATTTATTGGTAAATATGGAATTAGATCAAAAATTGTACTGGATAACAAAATAATAGAACAAGTATCACATTTCCAATATTTAGGATGTGATATATAGAGAAAATAAAGTTATAGAAAATAAAGTAAATAAATTTCAGGCTATTTGTGGAACCATAAAAAGAAACTTAGGTCGGAAAACAAGGAAAGATACGAAACTTAAATTATATAAAACAATGGCTGTTCCTTTGTTGTTGTATGGAAGTGAAAATTTGATAATGAAATCAAGGGATAAAAGCAGGATACAGACTGCGGAAATGTAATGTGAAAGGATGCACAAGAGCGGATAGAATAAGGAATGAAACTATACGAGAGGAATTAAACATATATGAAATTGAAGATAAAATCAGAGAAAATAATAAGAAATGGACAGAACACTTAATGAGAATGAACAACGAAAGAATACCAAAAAGAACTTTTCATAAGTAATGCCACGAGTGATTTCCAAATTATCGATAAATTCACGACTCACGAAGTGAGGAGTGAATTTATCTAGAGAATTTGGAAATCAAGAGTGGCATTTGTTAGGACTATTTAACGAATAAAATAAAGCTGTTTACTCACAAATCATTATTTAACTACAGTTATTTAAAAATATTTTTATATTTAAAGTAAACGGTGATGTTTGAAAACTAATGAGAAACGATAGGTAGCCTACGCTTCTACTGCTTCTTTTGTTTATCACTGCAACCAGATCATACTATTTATTGCCAAAGGAACGCAATATTGTAAGAATGCTCTCTAGTGGAGAAAAAATGAAACACATCATCTGTATATTAATTCATTTTTGATGTCGTATACATTTAAGAAAGTGCAAACAGTGGTTTCTTTTTTGGTGGTATAATCAATTGCTACAAATGTTGACATGTAAGCACTATATATACAATCTGGTAGCCGTATTTGTTATAGGCTCAGTCACTGCAAAATAACGGTCAGACCTGTTCAGAATATTAAAAAGGAGGAGCTTTGCTTAATATATGATAATCCTAACGTTGATAATTATTTCGTGAAACACGTCTCTGATTGGTTGTAATACAGAAATCATTGAAACGTGATTGGTCATTGACTCCCATTTGGGGCATGAGTTAAATAGTCTGTATAATCCCAGAGGAACAAGAGATGTTGGCTGACCACGTAGAAGATGGACTCCACTTTTAACTTCGCCGGAACAGTCTGCATAGCCTAAACCTTGTAGTAGAAGAAGAAGAAGACAGTGTAGTTATTTAGTTATTTATAGATTAGCAACACTGAAATTTAGGAAATTGAACTTTGGATAATGGTCGCCATTGTTATAAGTACTACAGAACGCACTATCGTGCAAAGGATAATATTGCAATACAGATAGTATAAATATTATTCGACCATTTGTGTGTGAAACCAAGATAAAAGACAGTCAGAAGTCTAACTTTTCATAACACTATTCAACTGTTTGTGTGTGAAACCAAAACAAAAGGCTAACTTCTTATTATACTATGTTGCAATCTTACCTTTTAGTACATAAAATTCCTGACTGTTAATAAGGGTTTACAATGCAAAAAATAAAATATATCATTTTAGGAGATAAGAGTTTGCTTCACGAATTAGGTTTAAAAATAATGAGAGTGGTAATTAGCTAATATTTTCATTGGCTCTATAATATTCATAACTCTGAGATCATCCATTCCATCCTATGACCCTTACATCCCTAGTCAGCCACTGGCAATTTTTAACCACGATTATTGTTATTCTGCGGCCTCATTCTTGAAACTACTCTACTGGGCTATTTCCCTCTAAAATTTATGAATCTTGAAATTGCTAACAATTTTGAAGTATTTATTACTATAGGGCAAACTCGGCTAATTTCGTTTGTAACGATGTTGCAATGGCATGAAAAATATATTTTTTTTCTGTCTCGTAGATGGCAGAAAGTCTAGTTTCTTGCTGTGTTTTCATATTTGTGATAACAGCGTTCCTTGGGTGTATTTTATGTTAACTTGTAGAGGAAGTGTTTTCATTCATGTTAGCAGTTGTTAGATTTAATACTTGCCGTGTTTGAAGAACTTTTGGAGTAGATATTCTTCGACACTAAAGGTTAACGGATACAATGTCGAAAATGTGATCCATGGTGCCATGAAAAGTGTCAAGGGTTGACTCTTTATAAATGGGATTTCAAATGCTTTGGATGTAACATGGAGAGTCATTAAAAAGTTTGTCAATAATTTATTCCAATACTATCGTGAAATTACCCGAGTTCTTTAAACCTCCAGAAAAAAATAGATATATAATTTAAGCTAATAAAATAAAAAAATATATTCGACAAGTCAGCATATATATTTAATTCATATATCATCATCATCATCATCATCATCGTCCTTTCAAGTATTAGGCCCAGTGGGCCGTTACGGTCTCCCGCCATCTCCGAAAAGGTCGACCCACAGATTTTCTGCCTCGAGGAATGTAGTGAAGAATTTGTTTTGGTATTCTGTGACGATCCATGCGCTGAATATGGGCTAGCCAATTGTTTCTATATTTTTGGAGGTATTCAGATATAGGTACGATGTTTAACTCTCTGGCTATTGTTGAATTTCTTTGGTGGTCTAGAAGGCTATAACCTGCAGTTCGTCGCAGAAATTTCTTCTCCGTGGCTGTAATATGACGATTATCCTGAGTTCTGATGGTCCAAGCTTCACTGCCATAACAGATTATGGGTCTAGCGAGAATTTTATAGATTTTCATTCTTGTGTGTCTCTGCACTTTTGATGGTTTAAAAACTTGGTTGATAATTCTTAAAGCTTTATTATAGTTCTGTATTTTAAAGGATATATTCCTTAACTTTAATATTCCTAAGAACCAGAAATTTTCATAATATTAATAACAGTCTAAAAGTTTAGTATCACGAAATTAGTCGAATTTGCTACATAAGTTTCTTCTTCAAAAAATATTTTGTCCAATACCATCAGGTTGTATTACATTTGTGATATTCTCTCTTGGTATTAGCGGAATTATAATCCACTTCTGAGGTAGGGGCACCTGCAAGTCGGAGATAAGTTACTCCGGTGCTATGATGGGTGACAAGTGATAAAACATCAGGAGAGTTCATAAACTAAACTTAAGCAAAATTCCATACCATGAGTTCAGAAGAATAAAGACTTTCCTTTCAGAAAAATCCCTCTGGTCTACCCGGGAGTCGAATCCGGGACCTTACGAACTTCAGTCAGTCGCTCTGACCATCAGTCCGAGTGGAAGTTTTAAGTGAAGACAAAACAGTTTTGTATTTAACTTGATGTGAGATTTATTTTTGGAACGGCGGTTACACGTCAGATCGTGCAATGAACAATGGATGTTCCACCTAGTGGGAGGATGGTGCATTATTCCATAAAAACCTTTAACAATTGAACGAACAGAAAAAAATAGCAGAGACCCCACAGGGTAGAGCCGCTTGTAATCTCTGTCTCGATAGACACGTCACGTTTCCTGAAATGCTTTCGTATCCGCTGCCTTTCTTTTATAAGCCATTTGGAAAGGTTCCTATTTCTCTCATACCTTCTTTCTACCATTTCCATCTCTTTTTCAAATGTTAGCTTTTGTGAAAAAAATTTAGGAATGAAAAGAGTTACTAATTCCCTCTTCGAATTCGCATCGAAAGAACTTGGACTTCTATATAAAATAAAAAGGCGATTGTATAGAGAGAAGAACTACTGTGTGAATGTGGCTGCCAAACTAAAAATATGGGTCACTGAGATTTAGAAGGAAATCTGTTTGCCTTTCAGTTTAATCTTTAAATAAAGAAAACTTACCGGTGCAGAATGTAGCTTCCTTCATCTGTCTCTACTTACAGTTTCCTAACTTTCATCTCTTCTAACACCGAGAATCACCTGGTAACTTGGACTTTCTTATAGTTCAGAATTTTACTTTGTCTTTAAACTCACATTAAGAGAATTAGAGCAACGGCACAAGAAAGAGATGTAGACAAATATATTCCAAAATAAGTCATTTTCAACCAGAACAGAATAGATACTGGATATGCGAATGTATTCCTTTATCACATATAATCGAGTTTCGATAATGTATATACATCAATGTTATTTATTTATTTACTTTACCTAATGGAGTTGAGACCGTAAGTTCTTCAATTCCACTTCACCAGGGTTAAATTATACATATAATAACAATTTTGAATTATCTACAAGTTGATTAACGGTACATAATAGGTATAGGCTACAGAATATAGAGTTGACAAGATAAAAAAATAATAATAATCCATCCATTGTAATTCTGCCCGAGGGCAGGTCTTTCACTGCAATCATAGCATTTTCATGCTAAGCTTTACTCCTTTACTAGGGAATTATAGGTGTGGTAGCCTCCCGTTGCTTTCCACACCGGTAAAGGATGATGATGATAATGATAAGCATGGTGATGATGATGATGATGATGATGGCCGGATGATTTTCGGGGACCGTTGGACCCTAAGCTTCCTGATATTTGTCTTACAGGTGAGGAAAAACCCCGAAAATAATCCTCATCGAGGAGCTTGTCCCGACCGGGAATCGAACCCGGGCCTGCTGCCTGACAAAGCAGTATGCTACCTCGAGACCACAGCGGTGGAAATAATAATAATAATAATAATAATAATAATAATAATAATAATAATAATAATAATAATAATAATAATAATAATATTCTTGTTCGTGGTAGGTCGTCGGCCTGTTCCGCTCTCAGAATTCATCTTCCCATCGTCTTCTAGGACGTCCGACATCTCTATAGCCTTGAGGTTGGTACAATAGTGCTTGTTTTGTTAGCCTAGAAGAGTCCATTCTTAAAATATGTTCATGTCATTTTTGTTTATAGTTTTGTACTTTTTCATTTAGATTACAATTTATGAGTTCTTGCCTAATGTATTTTTTCACTAGGAATCTGGTCTCTTAGAGTATATCCTGTAATGTATCTGAGGAACTTCATCTCTGATGTTTCTAGTAATCTTCTGTTTGATCTACTCATGGCCCAATTATCTGATCAATATGTCACAATGGGATCTGGCATTACCAAATAAAACTTTAGCATTGCTTCTTTTGTTGTTTTTGTTTGTAGTGTTCTTTTAATACTCCCACACATACTTTGAAATTTATAATTTTTTTCATGTATATCATTTTCCCTATTGTATGATATGTTACATCCTAAATATTTAAAACACTGTTTTCGTTCGATAATTTCATCGTTCAAAACTATTTTCGATCGAACTATATATTTTCCCCCAAAGACCATTGCTTTGTTTTTTTCGTTGAAATATTGAGATTACATTTCTCCATGATTTTTCTTGAGCAGTAGTGTGGCTTTTTGTAATTGATCTTGCAATATAATAATAATAATAATAATAATAATAATAATAATAATAATAATAATAATAATAATAATAATAATAATAATAATAATAATAATCCATAGTAATTCTGCCCGAAGGCAGGTCCTTCACTGCAATTATAGCATTTTCATGCTATGCTTGCAGCTTTGCTAGGGAATTGTAGGTGTGGTAGCTTCCCGTTACTTTCCACACCGTGAAGGATGACGATGATGATGATGATGATAATGATAAGGATGATTATGATGATGATGGCCATATGATTTTAATAATAATAATACCTTGGTAAAGAAGTTATAAGCTGGTAAAATATGTGGCGATTCTATGTCACAATGCCACCTACATGAAGTCAATTAAAGAAGGTACACACATCATTTATTGTTGCAGTATGTGAATAATTACCTGAGAAAAATATATATTTGATTTCACCCCCCCCCCAAAAAAATGTGAGAATATCTTACAATGGAATGAGAAGTTGAGCTCAAAGTAACCTAAAATTACCATGCTTACAACGTAAAATGTGTACAGGCTGTCAAACCTCCCACATGTTAATGAATTATAACTAACAAAGTATGCGGAATTATGAAATGAGGCCGGTATTAAACGAAACAGAAACTTAAAGAAATTGAACTGCCGGAAAGCTTGGCGAATTTATTTTTGTGGGACTTCTCTGAAATCCTGCTCTAATTTCTTCAATCATTTCTTCTGAAACACGTGTTACGAGCACCTCCTGATTCTTTTTTAACGCTTCCAGTCGCCAGAAACTTCTCAAGTCATGCCTTAATGGTTTTCCCATCAGAAGCATTTCCTCCATATCCTCTCCCGAAATTTCTTTGCACTGTAATTATTGACTTCGTCTCTGCATACCAGAAAACAGTTTGTGCTCGTTGCTGAGGAGTCGCCATTTTGTTTTATGTCATATTATTCATGCGACAGATGAGTTAACTGCAACAATGAAAACAAAAATTCTTTGAGTTTCTCTTTCTTTTAATACCAACCTCATTTCATAATTCCACATACTTAGAGAGTTACGATTAATTAAAATCGTGGGAGGTTTGAATGGGACTCGGTGTATTAGTCATTGTTCAGAAAGAGTAGCCTAATTATGACGAAAGAACCGCTAACAAACTAGTGAACGCTATGCTAATCTGGTGTACTAACTTATTCAAACTAACAATTGACCAGCCATCACTAACGTGTCCATTTACTCACCCCTAACTTGTCACTTCATGTAAGGATAGCGAAACTAAGGGAATTCCTCAGCAAGTCAAATTATTGTCCTCTTTGAGGTTTAAAGAATATATTCAGTGTGTGTAAAAACTGGTTATTTGATCGATTTATAGGGCCTACATTTATTCTCTTCTAATCCATGGTATCTTTACCTTGTGGTGGCTTGCGTGCTTAAATCATCCCGAGAGCTACGCCGGCGGTAGCATTGCTGCTGATATAGTTACACTGGTCGAAGGTGATAAGCCAGACGAAAAAAGTACCTTTGTCGAAAGAGTGACGATCTTTCACTGTAAAAATATAACCGTCAAAAAATGCGGACATGGGTTCAACTGGAGTAAAATTTTCCGGAGGTCAAATTGTCCCCCATTCGGTTCTTCGAGCGGGGACTACTTCAGGGAACCATGCGAAAGCGCGCGGCCATGAAACCTATGGGTTCGATAGTGCCAGTGAGTTAGTTAATTAGTTCTAATATAAAAAGTGAATAGTAGAAGAAATAGTGCATCCCCCCTTTTTTAACTCATTGTGAATATCAAAAGTATCTAAAAACTGTTTGGGTACCCGCACCATACTCTAGAAATATTCCAATAAGTCTAACAGTTTGGGAATTCCAAAGTCCAGCAGGATACTTTGCAACATCTCCCTCTTAATGAATCTGATGTCTATTGAAGTCTACATACAGATTATATAGAGTGTCCCATTTGTCTTGCCCACCCGAAATATCTTTGTACGTTTGTACAAAAATTAAAAATTGTTTTAAACAAAAAATTGTTCAACTATGAGAGAGAAATAATACTAATGGTTAGTGAAATTTGTAGAGTTATTATTAACAAGATTTGTATTTTTTCTTCGATGCGTTTAAATAAGCACTCTAAGGGTCGGTTTCACCAACAGAGGTAACTGTATTACGTCAGTTTTCCCCATTGTATAATGCATAGCTTAAACTGGCATAATACAGTTACTCTGTTGGTGAAACCGACCCTTAGACCCGTTAAAAAGTGTATCACAATGTGTCATTCTAACAATAGAACCTTTTTAATGGAAACTAGGATTGGTCATTAGCCAGCTCGATCTTCTGATCTTACACAATTGGACTTTTTTCTTAAGTTAATAAAGATATTGTCATTCGATATATTCCGACAACTGTAGAGAATACGCAGGATCCGTATTGTGCATGCTTGTAATTCCATTCACCCGGCAACAGTGTAGAAATCAATCTCCTCATTCATTCGGCGCGAAATTATTGTGTCAATGAAAATAGTCTCGAATTTGAGGACTTATAGTGAATGTTCTATTATTCATAATTCATGTGGTAGTACTGTAATATGGAATATGTACCTAGGAACAATAATCACAAATAGCAATGAGATGCACAAGAATTAAACATAGGCTCAATTCTGGAAATGCGTGCTATTATGCATTACAGGGACTCTTGACGTCCCAACTCCTTTCAAAAAACATTAAACTGAAAATATATAAAAACTGTATTCTACCAGTTATATTATATGGTTGTGAAACATAGACTCTTACTTAAGGCAGGAAAGATGATTGCGAGTATTTTGAGAATAAAGTTCTACCAAAATTTTTGGACAGAGGTAAATGTATTACGTCAGTTTTCCCCATGTATAATGCATAGCTTAAACTGGCATAATACAGTTACCTCTGTTGGTGAAACCGACCCTTAGACCCGTTAAAAAGTGTATCACAATGTGTCATTCTAACAAATAGAACCTTTTTAATGGAAACTAGGATTGGTCATTAGCCAGCTCGATCTTCTGATCTTACACAATTGGACTTTTTCTTAGTTAATAAAGATATTGTCATTCGATATATTCCGACAACTGTAGAGAATACGCAGGATCCGTATTGTGCATGCTTGTAATTCCATTCACCCGGCAACAGTGTAGAAATCAATCTCCTCATTCATTCGGCGAAATTATTTGTGTCAATGAAAATAGTCTCGAATTTGAGGACTTATAGTGAATGTTCTATTATTCATAATTCATGTGGGTAGTACTGTAATATGGAATATGTACCTAGGAACAATAATCACAAATAGCAATGAGATGCACAAGAAATTAAACATAGGCTCAATTCTGGAAATGCGTGCTATTATGCATTACAGGGACTCTTGACGTCCCAACTCCTTTCAAAAAACATTAAACTGAAATATATAAAACTGTTATTCTACCAGTTATATTATATGGTTGTGAAACATAGACTCTTACTTTAAGGCAGGAAAGATGATTGCGAGTATTTGAGAATAAAGTTCTTACCAAAATTTTTGGACCAAAGAGAGATGAACAGACAGGTGAAGGGTGAAAACTTCATAACAGTCAACTTTATAGGAAGCCAGATATAATACTAACAGTTAAGTCTCTTAGACTGCGATGGGCAGGACATGTGGCACGAATGGGAAATGAAAGAGGGGCATGGAAGCTTCTTGTAGGAAAACCAGAGGGAAAACGCCCAGTTGGTAGACCATTAATGAGGCGGAAGAATAACATTAACTATGATTTGAGGGAAGTAGATTGTACAGGTTATGATTGAAAAAAATTAGCTCAGAACAGAGATTTGGAGAACTTATATCCGAGCGGCCATGAACCTACGCGTTCGATAGTGCTAGTGAGTTAGTAGAATGACACATTGTCATACATTTTTGAACAGGTCTTGGAGTGCTTAATTAACGCATCGAAGAAAAAAATACAAAGTGTCATTGAAAGAAAACAAAGTTAGTATTCGTATATCGTTAATAAATAACATTACAAAGTTCACTAACCATCAGTATTATTTCCCCCAGTAGTTGGACACCTTGTGTGTATAACAATTTCTCATTTTGTACATACCTACAAATATATTTCAGGTTGTTAGGATACGTGGGACACCCTATATATAAACAGAATGTTATTTGTAATAACTAGATGTGATCTTTAGACTCTAGGATATACATTTATGTAGATATGCAGGCGAAGGTGTTGACGAAGGAACACTTCACTTCATTCCAATATCTTAAGGTGAATAACTTTTCTATTTCGAGTTCCTTTTCCTGATTTTAGGGTTCATACATCACTGACTGATGTATTTTTAAAAGCTTCCTCCCTTGTACTTCCTATGTCACTTTGTGTTGCTCGTATCTTCAAATATGCTGTTTTCGGATGTCAATCAAGAAGTCAGAATGAAGAAACATATATATGCCTTTATAGGTCCCTACGTATATATTTGCTTTTCAGTCAAATGAAAATTTAATATGGATCATGTGTAGTGTATTCTTTCTTCTCAGAACTTGCGATTCTTCGATTTTCTTCAATGATCGACATTCTACTGTCTGAAGGATATAAACTATAATCTTGTTCAGTGACGGCTGGTACGAAATAAGATCTCCTTAGTAGAATTAAGGCCTCCAGATAATTTTTACCATTTTCCAAAGGTAAAATGTCTTGTCGGTGAAACCAATCTTATTTACTTTCATCTACCTTTTATTTAACACTCCTGACACCCTTCTGTTATATCGAGAATCTTCCTTGACTTTTGCCTTAATTTTATTTTCACTCCCTGCATAATCCAACTCTCTCAAAATTGCATTGATTGATTGACCAATCACTGTTCGTCCCACACGATAAATGGGTACTCCCCTAGTGGAAAATTGCATAACCTGATTAATTTAGTTAGGCCTACACTTATATTCTATAGATGTCAGCGAGTGACATGGTTAATATATTACAAAGGCATAGTAGGGAACTAAGGTATTACTTGGATGGAAGGAGGTTAGTTAAATTTTGCTCAGATGCCTTTTTATTCAGGCATGAGGTTCTTTTACCAGCTCGAGAATCTTCAGACTCGGGAACGCCGGCTTAAAGTCCCTCCCGGAGGACGTGTTCCTAGGGTTTTCAATTACAAAAATCCATCGATCCCGACCGGGTTTGAACCTGCGACCTCCCTCAAATCATGATTAATGCTATTCTCCAATCTCATTATCAGTGTATTGGGCGCTTTTCTCACTTGTTTTCCTACACTAACTTTCCGTGTCACAATATCATTCCCCATTCGGAATGTGTTCTGTCCACGCAGTCTACAAGACTTAACTGTTCTTATTATATCTGGCTTCCTATAATGACCACGTAACCACTGTTAAGTAGTCTTCTCCATTCACCTGTCTGTTCATCTCTCTTTTCTTCTTCTTAATCATTAATTTGTACGATTTTCATTCTGTTTATTTCCAAAATCACTCCTCGGAGGAAGACGGATGTGCATTCACTGTCTATCCATCTCTTGGCTAGTCTTTTTCTTGTTCTTCTCCCGTCCATTGGTCTATCTTCTTTAGCACTTTTTGCAAGTTGGTTGTCTTCCATGAAATATATAATTTGGCGTAACAAACATATGTCAATAGAGAGCAAAACCGCATATACAATACGATAGTTCATCTCTGTTTGTTCCAAAAATATTCCTAAGAACAGTATTCTCAAATACTCATATCCTTTCTTTCCTTAAAGTAGGAGTCCATGTTTCATATCCATATAACATAACTGGAAGAATAACAGTTTTATATATTTTCAGTTTAACGTTTTTTGAAAGGAGTTTGGAGAATCAAAGTTTACAAGAATTAATTTCAAAGATTTTCAGTCAAAGTTTTGAGGGTACAAAATTAGATTTTGTTGAGAATAAGAGAAGTGGAGTAATTATGAGCATGGCCTGCTGTGTTTACGTTCATTACGTCTAGTAAAAGAAAACGGCCACAGGAAGGAAGTATGCGCAGCACGAAAGGCGCATGTATCAAGGCAGCACATTCAATTTGTAAACAGACCACATCGCCCATGAACGGATTCTGGAAAGAATCGCTTGCTAGAGGCTTTAATTAACTTTTATCTTGCTTCCATACTGTATGCACACACGTACCAACAGTATAACACTACAAATTAATTTCTTTCCTCTTTCTACAAATTGCTTGGGTTTTGCTCTTGTCATTTATGGGACAAACGTGTAAACGTTTCTAGACTCAGAAATTTAGTTTCACAGCAGTTACTATTTGGGTTTCATAAAATTCAATCGTTTATTTCTTTGAGTCGATATAGTAGGTTATAAACAATCTGAGTATGAAATCGGAAAGGGAACTGCTAATGTTTGAGGTTACAGTTGTGAATAATGGCGCGGATGGCGCTAGCGTACGATACAGATGGAATTTCTTTAATTTAACGTCACAAATGTTTGTAAAACATTTCTAAATCTTCTTCTTATCTTCTTCTTCTCTTTTCTTCCATTCCAGGATTAGATCATCGTTTCCTTGGCAGACCCAAATATATTTTTCCATGCGGTTTGTAGGTGTTGATCGTTGTGAGTAATCTTGTATTATCCATTCTGTCTACATCTTCTTTATTCATTTCAGAATCACGATGGCGTAACAATCCAATGTTGGGCCTTGGTCATTCCTTTATTAACAGTTTAGACGAAGTTAATTTAGCGACACTTATATCCCTGAATATGCCATGAATGGTATACGGTCAACATACCGACCGAATGAAACATCTAGAAGGTAAATGAGGTATTACTTGGATGAAGGAGGTCGGTAAATGTTGCTTACACGCCTCTTTATTCAGTTGGGGATCTTTTACGAGCTTAAAAAACTTCAGAGTCGAGACGCACGACTAAGGGCCCCTCTCAGAGGATTTGCTCCATGGATTTTTCCATCCTAAATATCCTCGACCATAGCCTGGTTTGAACCCACGACCCTCGGAACCAGAGACAAGGAACAAACCACTAGTCCACCGCGGCCAACTTATTTTAGAATACTCCGCTGTAATACACACTTGTAATTTTATGCTATAGGAGTTTCTTCTTCACACTTTATTTTATAACTCAGTTCTTCACACAAGTTAGAAGCTTCACAATTAATTCTCTTCGCGACTTAATTCACTTCTATGAACCCATACCTACGGGAACGACTACATCTCGCGACCAACTCTCGCTATTGTCAGATCCTCGCATCTCCTTACATATGGGATGGTAGGAATAATCCGGACCGCAGTCTGGACTCCTCTCGAATGAAAGTGTCGAGATGCTGATTCTTCTAGAATCGATGTTTCTGGAGAAAAAAAAAACGATTTCTCCAGAAAGCACGTCAGGAGAGATCGTTTGCAAGCTGCATCAGGACCTGAATCCAACTCCAAATTCTTTAAAAGGAGTCCTGTCGCCGGCGAAATACAAAGCTGGCTGATTTGAGCATAGGATCAACAATGCCTTATAATAATTTGGACCTTTAAAAATCGAACATCTCTGCCGGATTTGAACACACGACATTGATTTTCTATACAGCCATATGTTATTTTGTGCCAGAACTCATTCAAATTAACCATGACCCTTCCAAACGGTCGCATGAGAATTTATTCCATTATACATATAGTACTCTTTAGGGTACCCTAAGCTTAAATTGGGTCTCTATACCTTAATTATTACTCAAAAATGTACTATAAAATACACTGTTTAGAAATTAGCATTTCATATAACTGGCTGTAGTATTCTCAGGTCCCGATGTTCTTCTTCATTCTTCCATTATAGGTTTTAATCTGTTCTTTCTTCAATTCTTGTTGCCTCATCTTAGGTCATCATACCATCGCTTTCAGGGACGTCCCTGTTGTCTTCTGTCGCTAAGTAGATTATCCCTTGCAGCCTTCACAATTATATTGCTGTCCATCCTGCTTATATGCGCATCCATTCTTGTTTTCTCCTATATAACCACTTTTTAATATGTTTGACTGCACATTTTTCTCTGATACTTTCACTCATTACTATTATTCTACGTCTTTCAGTACTCTGCCCGCTCCTGGAATTTCGTTCCCCAAGATATCAGGGGTTGCCACACACTTGGTATTTTTAAGTCACGCTTATACAGGTACGTGTTGTTAAAAAAATAAATTTTCTCGAGAGTTAAATTTATTCTATGTCATTGATAGCTTTTTCTCATTTTCTATCTTATACATATTATATTTAATTTGTTAAATCTAGATTCAATCAAAATATTTTGTAAATAATAATTATATTTTAGACATACTATGTGATATTTATTTTTATTGTAATTAGATGTAAGAATCGTTTTGTATTTTTTTAACCTGGTTGAGTGGTAGACAAGGCCTTAAGTCTTGAACTCTGCCAGGTAAAATAAAGCTGCTATTATTATTATTAATTATTATTATTATTATTATTATTATTACTAGTATTATTATTGTTGTTATCATCGTCATCATTATTAGTCCTATTATTATCCCATTCATTTTCCCCACGATTTAACGAAGTATTTTATTTCTTTCGTTTCCAATAATCCTGTTGTTTTTACGGTATCTGATCTTGTTTCTGCCTGATTAGTTATAATAGTTTTTTTGTCGTTATAGTATGATATATTCCAAGTTCGTGGGTTCAACATCCAGCACATATTAATGTGAAGCCATAACTGTGTAGTGTACCAAGGACTTTTAAGACCAGAAGTGTCGTGCAAAAAAAGTGGTAGTGGTGGTGGTGGTGGTGGTGGTGGCGGTGGCGGTGGCGCGGTGGCAGTGGTAGTAGTAGTAGATCGGTCTACAACTAACCAGGTTCTCCAGGATTCCGGTGTCCGAAGACACCTTGATCTCTTCTACTCGGTGAGATAGTTTTTCTTTTTGTTTGTAATTCTAATCAGGTAAGCCCAGGAGCATATAACTCTAAGGGCTTATAGTAGTAGTAGTAGTAGTAGAAATATATACCTTATTCGCTCTTACAGGGATCCTAACATCAACAGACGCCAATTGTATCCTTCCACCATTCACGCCACAATTACTGTCACTTTTGACAGGGAGATGACGACACAGCAACAGAAGACTTGACACTTTCAGCCATTTTATTTCATGAGAATCGACTGAAGCATGACACAAATGCATCGCCCATATGTAATGAACTATTTTAAGTTGTAATTATTGATTAGGTATATTTTTTAACATTTTCTGTGTTTTGAATAATATTATTTTCATTCACGAAGAATAACGAGTATATTCAAAGGACATATCTTTACTTTAATGATGGGAACTACTTTTTCGCGTACTTATTGCTTCTACAACGTACGTCGGTGTCCATAACCAATGAAAAGCGAGCAGGTCACATGGTTTTGTTTTGATGAGGATCACTTTAAGAGCGGACAGCCTTAGTATTAAATTCTTTTTATCGGAGCTGGCAGCCTAAACAGTGCAAACTTAAGGATATCTCGCATCTTATGTGACAAAATGGGCGTTTCTGTATTTTCTGAACAAATAACGTGCCTGTAGAGGAAGGGAAAGAAACTCTCTAATGGCTAGAAACAGTGCCAAACCCATGTTTTATAATGGCTTGCTGTCAAAAATTCTTATCTTTAAAAAAAAAAATTGCTAGCTCTTGTAACGCTCTAGGAGATAAGAAATCTTGAAGAGTGAGTTGCATAGAACGCTCTAGTTTTCATGCAACCGAAGGGCAAATCGTCTGGAACTTAGAGCTGGGGGGGAACACGTGGTGGGCGGTGCAACAATTACTCACTTTACTCTTGCCTCCTCCTTTCCAAATCAACCGAGTTCAATACCATAACGAGGATCTGCTATTTACAGAACAGACCTCTGCGCTTCACCTGTCATACAGGAACAGATGTAAGGTCCGGTTTTATATCCTACACCATTGCTGAAATATGAATTGCAATTATACTTGAAGAAAGTATGGTATTCTTTACCTTGTCGTGGTGGAGTGGCTTGCGTGCTTAAATGATCCTGAGAGCTATGCCGGCGGTAGCATTGCTGCCGATAGGGTTACCCATGCCGGACTGGTCGAAGGTGATAAGCCAGACGAAAAAAGTACCTTGGTCGAAAGAGTGACGATCTTTCACCGTAAAAATAGAACCGTCAAGAAATGCGGACATGGGTAAAAATTTTCCGGATGTCAAATAGTCCCCCATTCGGTTCTCCGGGCGGGACCTACTTCAGGGAACCCATGCCAAAGTTATGGGTGCGAAACATGGACTCTTACTTTAAGGGAGGAGGGATTACAAGTATTTGAGAATAAAGTACTTAGGAAAATTTTTGGACCAAAGAGAGATGAACAGACAGGTGAATGGAGAAGACTACATAACAATGAACTACATGGTCTTTACAGGAAGCCAGATATAATAAGAATAGTTAAGTCTTGTAGACTGCGATGGGCAGGACATGTTGCACGTATGGGGAATGAAAGACTTGGATGGAAGCTTCTTGTAGGAAAGCCAGAGGGAAAACGCCCAGTTGGTAGACCAAGAATGAGGTGGGAGAATAACATTAACTATGATTTGAGGGAAGTAGATTATACAGGGAATGATTGCAAAGCATTAGCTCAGGATAGGGATGTATGGAGAGCGTATGTCCGTGCGGCCATGAACCTACGGGTTCGATAGTGCGAGTGAGTAAGTAAGTACTTGAAGAAAGTTCCAAAATATAATAAACTGATATCGCAACCAAAACAAATTGAATTATATGTGTGGCACAATAAAACGAAATCTCAAGGTAACTAGAAGGAGACACTTTTAAAATTTTATAAAACAATGGCGATTCCAACACTACTATATGGATTGGAACACTGGGTCTTAAACCAAAAACCAGGAACGGAGAATAGAAACTTCAGAAATGAGGTTTCTGAGGAGTGTGGCTTACAATACAATAACAGATCGGAAATGAAATGAAGATATACGAACAGAACTAAATATATCCAAGCTATTAGATAGGATTGCACAATAAGAGACGAATGGATGGACCATATCAATAGAATGGATTATAACAGAATACAGAAACAGATTCTTCAATACAGACCACTAGGATGAAGAAATGTAGGAAGACACGGTAAATGGTGAACAGACTAATTCTAACATGAGATCGGAACAGACTTTAATGTCTAATCCTTGATGCTGATGAACCAAGGAAGTATATGTTGAGCCCGGTGTGTGGCTCAGATGTAGTATGCCTGCTTCCTGACTAATGGGTCGGAGTTCGATACCCGCCGGAGTTCAAACTTTTATTCTTACATTAATTTCATTATAAAATTTACAATTTCTGGACCAGGAATGGTGGTGGTTTCAATTTTTAATCGCTAGATTACTCGCCAGATTCCTGCATTAAAAATAGCTGATTCCACTGCAGTTCATATGTAGAGAAGGCATGTGGTACTCTTGATACTGATTCGTCCGTAAATGATTTAAGAACTTTATTCTCAAATACTGGTTATTGTTCCACTCTTAAAATAAGAGACAGTGCCTTGATTCCATATAACTGGAAGAATAACCCTTCAGATTACATCTGGTTTCCCGTAAAAATCATATAACATACTGTTAAGTATAATAAAGAATAAAACTACGGCATTACAACAAATTTAATAAGCGAAAAATAGCATTATGGACTTGTTCTTCTTTCCTTCCTACCACCGAAATAGTGATGTATACCTCGTACACATTAAACTTGACAGAGAGAAGAAGAAGTAGTTCTTCTGACGAGATATCTCTTCAGTCGACGAGGTATTACTGAAGATAAAGCTACCAAGGCTTTGAAACTCTGTATAATTAGAAGACTAGATATGGAGTGAGGTATGAAGAATTTTAATTTAATATTATATGAATTTGTTTTTTAAAAGAGATTCTAAGTTAAGCTAAATTTATAAGTGACTGTAAAATTATGGCCTGCAGAACACGACAAGAACTATCTCAACACTGATACAAACAACACAGACAGCATTTTCTTGCAGGTCTATACTAGGAGTTGGAATGTAGAATGAGAGGTAGCCCTTATGCTATAGGAAGAAAAATAAGTAACGGTCCACAACTGCCAACTGCAATATTGCATGAAGAGTGGTCTCATTTTTAGACATTTCTTCTCTCTTCTTCACTTCACGGGCTAGGCAAAATTCCTGTTCCGCCTCACAGCTTGTTCTGTCCATCTTTTCACTGGCCTTCCTACATTCCTTGAACCTCTTGGCGTGGGTTAAATTTTGCTGTTGGTAATCCTGTTACGTTCATTCTTTCTACACGTCCTAAACCATTTTTCTCTATATTCTTTGATTTTATCATTTAATGGGTAAGTATTTAACTCTGTTCTTATATCTTCATTCTTTAACCGATCTATTCCTGTGCAGCCTTTTGTTCTTCTAAGGAAGTACATTTCTACGCTTTGTATTCTACTTTGTAATTTTTTTGGTCATTGCCCAAGTTTCACTCCCATAAAGTAGTGCATGAACTGCCAATGTTTTATAAAATTTCAATCTAGTATTTCTTGTTTTGTTCTTTAATGTTCTATGTATATTTTTAGATACACTATAGTTAATAAGTGGACACGCAGTCCGATCGCTTTTTTTCTTGTTTTACAAGTGAACAGTGAAGTTACATCTAATAACTTTTAATGTATTTGAGTGTATGTTGTTGAATATACAGATAACGTTCTTATCTGCGGGTTCAGAATCATTAATCAGTATACGTCAATCATCTGTAACTAAATGTGTTGTCCGATGCCCATTCACCACATCCATTACCTCTGACAAAGAGTTACTTAAAGTCAGTCTGCGTCACCAGGGGAAGGGACCATACCATTATATTTCCCATTTTATATTCTGAAGATACACCTTTCATTATTGGAAATGGACAGTTAATAACAAATTAGGGAAATTTCGAAGAAGTAACTGAATTCAAATACCTAGCAACAATAGTTTTGAGCAAGAATGAAGTGCAAAAGGAAATTAAATATAGGCTCAATTGAGGAAAAGCTTGATATTAAGCAGCTATTGACTTTAGCTGTTCAGTAGCGAAACAATCTTCTAACTTTCTGCTGAGGATGGGACAGGTTCCGAATGACCAACAATTTTTAACTATTTTACTAGTTGAGATTGTATACATGGTATATAATTTTATAAAATATTCTCAACTCGTGTCCAACTCAGGGTCGGGTCGAGGAATGAGATGAGATGAAGCCCTTATATAGAAGTCTATGAATTACAAGGGTGCCGGCCGACTATGCCTGTCGCACCATTACAGGGATAGATGAACGGAATGAAACGAAATGGATGAGAGGAGTATGGAAAAATGGCAGAATGAAATATATGGCAGGGAAAAAACGGAAGAAACTCGAGGAGAAACCTGCCCAAGCTCCGTTTAGTCCACCACTAAACACACATGGAATAACCAAGACTCGATCTCGGGACCCCAGCGGTAAAAGGCGAGCGTCTAACCGCTTGCGCCACGGAGCTGCCTTATATTTTATTATGATTGTGACTAATTATATTCAACAGGTTTTGAACGTAAACATAATCTCCTACGCCCAATATTAAGTTTTGAATGTATTTCTCCATTCATCTCTATGTTTCCTGTCACCATTCTGCAGTCTCCTGTCCTTCATCAAATACATGATTTCCTCTATCCATGTCTTTTTGGGTCTCCTCATCTTTTTCTCCCATTTGGAACCCACTCCAAACTCCTAACTGACCATCTATCTTCATTCACCTTCTTCACGTGTCCAAACCATTATAATTGTTCATTTCCCACGAATTGTATAATTATTTCGTTAAAGTAAGTTTTTTCTCGGATAATACTGTTTCTAATTCTGTCTAATTAGAATATTCCATTTCTGTACATTCCAATTTGACATTTATAATTCACATTTCTGCTCCATAGGTCATTAAACTTTTTACTATTGATAATACATCAACGAAATTTTACCACGAAATTTATTATTAAAATTGTCCGACATTTGTATCTCTGAGCGGGAACTACTTTAGGGAATCCTTGGGTGAATAACGTTAACCATGATGAGGGAGGTAAATTTTTACACAGGCTTATTGGAAAACATTACCTTAGAATAGCGATGCAATGAGAACTCCGCTCACGCCGCTATCAACAATATGAACATACGGGTTCTCTAGTACCAGTAACTAACTAGCTAACCGGCACTGTCGAAACCGTAATTTTCGCGGACATTAGCTTTGCGTACATCCCTATCTTGAGTTAATATTTTTCAAGTCATCTCCTCTATAATCTACTTCCCGCAAATCGTGATTAATAATATTCTCCCACCTCATTGTTCGTCCATCAACTGGGCGTTTTCGCTCTGCTTTTCCTATAAGATGAGTCCATGCCCCTTTTCATTCCATATTCGTGCCAAATGTCCTGCCCATCGCAGTCTACGAGACTTAACTATTCTTATTAAATCTGGTTTCCTATAAAGATAATGTAGCTCACTGTTATTTAGTCTTCTCCATTCGTCTGCCTGTTTATCTCTCTTGGGTACAAAAAAAATCCTAAAATTGTATTCTTAAATACTCGTAAATTTTCTCCTACCTTCAAGTAAGAGTCCATGTTTCGCATCCATATAATATAACTGGAAGATAACAGTTTTTATATATTTACACTTTGACGTTTTCTGAGAGAAGATGGGACGACAAGAGTTCCTGTAATACATAACAGCATGCATTTCCAGAATTGAGCCTATGTTTAATTTCTTTGTGAACCTCATTCCTATTTGTAATTATTGTTCCTAGGTATTTTAATTCAGTCACTTCTTCAAAATTTTCCTCATTTGTCATTAACTGTCAATTTCCATTATATAACGTATTTGGATGTGTGAGCATGTATTTAGTTTTATTGATGTTTTACTTCCAGTCCCAAATTCTTAGTGTTATTCAGTAGAATATGTGGATTGACTTTACTACCTCCTCGCTATCGCCTAATATACTACCATATTCAGCTATCATTCGCTAATACCAGCTAGTTAGTATTGTGAAAGAATTTTCGTTTTGTATAAGCTATTATTGTTGGATTTAGAGCCTGCGAGATGAGAAGTTTCTAAAAACATGCAGAATATTTTATTTTAACGTTAGCTAAATAGGGCATTGCAGATTCCATTTAAGAATAGAGAATTAAAATTCCTACTCAGTGTGGAGAGAACTGTCCTGGTGGAGAGCATATGGACGTCTGCAGGTGTTGTGCTGAAAATATTGTACTTTTTGCGGACAGGGGGTTTTGTTTGGGCAATATATTTTCCCAGAATCACGTTGAATGCACATTTCACTGTCCGGCACGTGTCCCTGGCGCAGCAGGAAAAAGGCGGACCACTGTGTCCACTGGGACACACTTTCCAAATGTGTAATATTTGTGGAGTGTATTTTTAACCCAGTATAACCTACAATACATATAGCTTTAGAGAAACATTTTGGTAGGCGATCCACTTCCATTCGCTGGACATGTCCGTACCATTTTAATTGATGGTTTTAATATGATCTAAAATAGTGTATTCAATTTTCATTTTCTCCCTTATAATCGAGTTTTTAGTGTTTTTCTCTTCTTGAAATCCCTGCTGATCTTCGCATAGAATATATTTCAGTTGCTAAAAGATACTTCTTTTTTCGCGATGGTGCGTTTTTCGTACTTACAGCAATGGCGACCATGATTGAAAATTCAACTTCCTATATTTTAAGGTTGCCAACCTAAATAACCATACTGTAATAAAATAACTATACTGTAATATTGCATATTGCAAAACGCGTGTGGGAAGTAAAACCATGCCCTCTAGGCCTATGTATACTACATACAATGTATATGAAATATACAAAAGGTAGTGTTAATATACATTATGTAAAACAAATCACTGCATTTTAAATGAAATGAACTTTATTTGAAACAATATAAAACAATAAATACGTACTTTTGCAATTTTATCACTAATTGGTCTCACGGCCTCCTGTAGTTTCAACTAATAAACATTGCCCCAATGTTAACGTTAGTCAATTGTTTATATGAACGCAAATATTTCCAACACAGATGTTAATAATATATTACTATTATTTATTATTTTGATAACACCATCGCCGCAAAAAATAATGTACAACACATGTTTGTAAAGTGTTTTACAGAATCTCGGAAATTAAAAACTTCGCTATCGCTCGGTTTTTACACATTTTCCTCGGTTCTGTAAAAACCACTTCACAACCTCGTATCGTAATATACTATTGTGTTAATGGCCACAGTTCTGCTCCGTATGTAATGATACTTTTATAACAATTGTATAATATCTATTAATTTTATTTTATTTTTTCAATAGTTTATTATTTTTATGTTTGCAGTTTTTAGGAGAAAGCATAAAGTTACTTTGTAAGTCAACGAGCGGGATGTGAAACGATCAAATAATGAATCCTGTAACCAGGTGTAAATATTGAATGTTGACTATGATTTTGTAAGGTGGGAAAGTAAAATATCTTATAGATATTCCCTGTAAATTCACGATTATTATATTGGTGGTTTTTAAATGTCGAACCCACAAGTCACGAAGAAGATTCTCAGGGAAAGTATCAACTGAAGGATGAGATCATGACACACACTACCGCCCCTACAGTCTCACTCCCACACTATACAACATGTTGTCTATCCTTAAACGTAAAACAGCTATAAATTTTACAGAAATAGATCTTTCAGCGAGTCATGATTCTAATAGATCTTTGGTTTTTATTCAAAGGTTTTTCCTTGAAAAGAAAACTCCACATCGCAAAAACACCTAGAAGGCTCTTGGCCTAAGAGCTGCTGCTGGTCTCACATCTACATGCTAATCACAGAGAGAGACGATCATCCAGCCAGTATATGATGACATGTGGTCAGCAATTAAAGTCCCCAGCCGTTAAAGTTGGTTTTCTGAACCTGTAGCCGCTACTTATTGTAGCTACCCAAATTCCTCGCGATGTTAGATGGGCACCGGAACTACAGAGGCTGAAATTCCATGAGAAAAATTCTTCACCCATGGAGACCCGAACCAGCGCATCCGTGTGGGTGTATTGTGTCCTTCGCCGTCGCCGAAGGTATGATGCAGAGCTACGGAGCTAGCCAAGGAGAAGAAATTTTATCCTGGAATTTCGGACAGTATGGGTCCGGTGCCACCCAGGATCGTGAGGAATTTGGATAGCTACAACGAGTAGCGGCTCCAGGTGAGAAAACCAACCAAAAAAGAGCTGGGAGACCCGACATGCTGACCACATAATCATGTGCTCTTATATTGGGTGTAAGATGTTTAATCTCTCTGATTAACACATCTGGATGTGAGGCCAGCAGCTGTTTGATAAGGTAAGGACCTTCTAGGCATAACGCGCTATGGGGGTTTCAATATTACCTTAGGACAATTTAATGCGAACGTCGGATGAGAAGATATATTCTTTCAAAAGTGGGCAAATTCGTCTTCAGGAATATAATAACGATAATGGAGTTTGCCATATCAACGAATCATACTGTTACGAGCATAACATTCAATATATGTCGTCAAAAAATTAATGCCCGAACCGAGATTTGAACCCAGGACTTCAAACTCTACATATTAGTGCATACCGACCACGCTATTAATTCTAACACCCCCACATATAGATATATAGTAATTCTGCCCGATGCGAGGTCTTTCACTGCAACCATACCATTTGATGCTATGCTTTGCAACTTTACCAGGGATTATAGATGTGGCAGCTTCCTGTGCTTTTCACTAACGAATCCGGTGGTCCATGCTGCCATGGACATAAGCTCTCCATAAACCTATAGGCCTACTATAAAAATGGTATAACTCATTTCAGATGCTTATTAAGTCGGATCAATAAATATCTGTAAATTTTTCAAATACAAAATTAATGAGAACAACCTCAGTAGCAACATGTTTTTAAAATTCGTTAATAAATGCAAACATTAAAGAAATACTATTGATATATTCTTGACGCATGTTTTTTACTAAATTTTGTAGTTATTGTGAACAAAAAAGTCTCATTTCTGATTAGTCTGAGAGAACATTAGAATCATATTGGCTGTGAGTTTATTAAAAATTAGCTGCGAGTTGTATGGAATAAATTCTCATTTGTAGATTTAACTTGTAACGCCGTTATTTCGTCTTTTCCATTCCAGCTGACATTTAATATCAATGCAGATTTTAAAATTCATTCTCATGCAAATGATGGCGCTAAAATAGGGAGAAATCTGATGAATTCTGCGGAAAGAGACATCTAAAGTGAGAATCTAAACGAGTTTTATTCATCAGCACTACTCCAATCCCCTTATTTATTCATACAAATATCGCCAGGTCACTAGAAAAACAACTATTTTTAATTACAATTTGTTTCTGTTTTCACTTTCTCGTCAATCAAACAGATCTACTAAAATTTATAAGCAAAATCGAGAAGAAAACGTATTTTATTCCCTTACATTTATTTACTAGCTAATACCCGGCGTGCACTGCTACGCCTAAATAAATGAAAATTAATGTGATGTTATGTTTAGTTGAATAAGTAAAAGGAAAAATAATTATAAATGTATATTTTCTAGATACCCCGTGCTTATTACCCGGCGTTGCCCGGGAATCTACTTATCCCGATCTTCTTGATATAAATGAGCTGAAATACGAAAATTAATTTATTTGACGTTTAGATAAATAAGGAGGAAGAATTTATAAAGTAATTTATTTTAGATAAACCCGTGCTGTTTACCTGGCGTTGTCCGGGAATCTACTCATCTCGATCTTCTTGGCATAAATGAGCTGAAAGACAAAATTAATGTAGGCCTACTTCTTATGATTAGTTGAATAAGTAAAATGAAAAATAATTATAAATGTTTATCGCAATTATTTTAAGAATCCGGTGCTGATTACCTGGTGTTGCCCGGGAATCTACTTACATCGATATTTTTGGCATAAATGAGCTAAAAGACAAAACTCGCTATTGTTAGTTATCCGTAAAGAATACCCGCCATGTGCTGCTATACTTCCACAGGAATCTACGTACTTGGTCTCGATCTTCTTGGCATCGATGAAAGACAAAAATGGTTATTGTGAGTTATTCGTAAGAGATAAACATATGCTGTCGCGGACTTTTTTGTAGAGCTTTTTGAGATATTAAATTCTGTGAACATTAATTTTGTGTATCTGTTATGATTTAGGCAGCGTAAGCTGTTTAAGCGTCCAAAGAGATTTTCTCTTTTCACGTTCTCCACTACAAAGGGCGATTTTTAAGGGTGTAGGAGTTGAGTATGACAACTCTCTTATAGAGTATGTTCGTCGCGGGAATCTCCTGAACATTTTGCAAAAAAACCCCATCACAATCGGATCAACGGTATGGCCGCGCATAAAGTACGAACAAACAAACAAAGATTCATTTTTATATATTAACTTACATTTAGCCTGTAGCCTGGTGAAGTTAAGGCTATATGACCTTCTCTTTCATTTTATTTAACTTTTTCGCATTTCATTCTATGTTCACCTAACTGGGCGCTTTTCCTCTGGCTTTTCATGCCTCTCTTTCGCCTTCCATTCGTACCACTTGTCCTGCCCATAGTAGTATATGTATACTTAGCTGTTATAATTATGTACTGATTCGAGGGAGTAACGGCTACTGAAATTGTACAACAAACAATAGTTTTTAGTATTCTCTCATAAAATTTTGAGTAGAATTTATTGTCCTATCAAAAATATTGTTAGCCCCCGAAGAATTAAAAGTAATGTGGACCAAATAATCTAATTAAAATGAAACCGTTGTTAATTTTACTACAGCAAGCGTGGTATGGACATGCTAAATGAAAGAACTCAAAAATGAGAAAAATTAGACTACAAATTGGACTTGCAGAGAAATTTGCCTGCGTTACTCTTAGTTGGGTGAACAGATCTGGAGTGAGGGTTTCAGATAAGTAACTGAATTAGGGTGTGCAGCAGATGTCGCCAATGTATGGCAACATTGACTGGAATACAGCCAATAGGTACATACGGTCAAGTTACCAGTTTGGGGTCAATTAACCCTATGAAATGACCCCCTAACAACGTGCAACTACTTAAATATTAGGCTTTTACAGTTTCAAGCAGATATTTTCTCATGTACGAGAGCTGTTCAATAAAGATTGATCAATATTTTTTTTTTCACAACACACTTTTACCGATGCTAAGAATTTCAATGGTCCTTCTCTTGAGTAATGTCATGAATGATTTCAAAATCATTGATAATTCACGAGTCACAAGCGATGAGTGAATTTATCTAGAGGATTTAGAAATCAAGAGTGGCATTTGTTAGGACTATTTAACGAATAAAATTAAGCTGTTTACTCAAAAATAATTATTTAAATATAGTTACCGGTATTTTAAAATGTTTATACAATTAACGTCAACGGCTATGTTTGAAAACAAATCAGAAATGTGAGATTATCTTATTCACTGCAACTTGATCATATTATTTATTGCCAAATAGGATCGCAATATTGTATGAGTAAACCATAGTGGAGAATAATTAAACACATCAAACTGTATATTATAATTTATAACCAACATTATATGTTATTAGTTAATTTCTTTAGTAAACAACTCGGTGGAATCAAGAAATCTTGTCATTATTTGCTATATTCAATGTATCTGTCGGAGAGTCAGCCACTACAAAATAATTCTCTGACCTGTTCAGAATATTAAAAAGGAGGAGCTTTCTTTATCACAAAATCAGGAGCTGATAAAGAGAATTCGATAAGAGTGAGGTGAAACACGACTGGTCATTGGTTGTAAAACAAGATTCATTGAAACATGATTGGTCATTGACTCCCATTTGGGACGTCTTAAATTGTCAAAGTAATGTTTTCGGATGCAATGGATTTGTCCCAGCGTTTCTGCAAATATTCATATACACGATGGAACCGTTTTTTTATGATCCAATTCAGGATGCAAATGGTTGGAGAATTAGATATAACTAGGAACTATACCATCATTATAAATCGCCAGATGTTGTAGCTTCAATAAAAACAAGTAAACTGAGATGGGCCGGACACGTATAAAGAATGGATACAAACGAGATACATAAGAGGGTGATGCAAACAAAGTGTGGTGGCAAGAGCTCAGCTGGAAGATCGATGGTTAGATGGTTATATGGAGTTTTTGAGGATGTGAAGAAGCTTGGCATTTGCAACTGGTGGCCGGCCGACCATGGTACACAGAAATGGAGATATTTCCTGTGAGCAGGAGAGGCCCAACTTGAGCTGTTATCCTTGTTTACAAAATATGCTTCTGGTTTAGAAAATAATTTATAACCGCTGGGGAGACCCGACGTGCTGTCCACATTTCATCCCTATATATGCTGTGTGATCGTCCACCTCTATGTGGATGTGAGGACAACAGCCGTTTCGTAGAATTGCTTCTAGGCCTGTAACGCAATAGAGTATAAATACGAGTAGTAAAATTTCTCACTGCCTGCTATGTATTCCAGCAGAAGAAAAAAATATGAGTCCTAGTAGTAAAACGATTGTATTGGCAACACTGTTGATTATAAAGGTTCCCCCTTATGTACCTTGAGATAAGACAGAGTGGTCCTGCACGATGCAGAAAACAAAAGCAGCACTCCTGAAACCCTCCTGACCGACAAGTGGTTTGCGGGCGAAGAGGAGGGCAGCACGTACTCGTAACTTGACATTTTCACTCCCATCAACGTTCCGAGGTTACGTATGTAGCGTTACATCACAAATGCAATGCTCATCTGCCCCCTCGGGCATGCGTATTATTGAAATATAATACATCACGCTTCTTCCACAGCACGTGTTCTACTTCAGCTGGGATTGATAGAAATCATAAAATTCCCATATAAAAAATTGGGACAAGAAGTAAACACCACCATCATTATCATCACCATCACTCCAAAGGATTAGGCAATTGCCCGTTCCGACTTCATAATGCATCAGCCCCAACGTTTTCTAGGTCTTTCGACATCACGTCTTCCTCTTGCTTGATAATTCCTTGCTAACGATGGATATCTCTCCCTACTCATTCCATTCGTGTAATCAATCCACTTCTGTCTATAATTCGTGTCTTTATCCACCAAAGGCTGCACTTTTAATTATTTACTTATATCTTCATTTCTTATTCTATCAAGTTTTGTACATCCTTTAACTTGTCTGAGAAACCTCATCTCCGCCGTCTGTATTTTATATTTTCCTTTTTTTCGTTGGAGCCCAAGTTTCACATTCACACAATATTGTGGGATTTGCCATAACTTTATATATTGTTATTTTTGTACGTAAACACCAATAAAACTAAATACATAGTGATTCATAATTCCTATTACAAACTTCTGGGGGTTGTAGAGGGGACTTTGTAGATAAAGTTTTGATAAGGAACCCATGTTCGGAAACATACCACTTCGATATAAAATAAGTTTGAAGGTCAAAACATTTGGCTGATATCGTGTGTCTTGTGTTTCAGAATAAGTATTATAGACTTCTAGGGATTTTACTACATCTATCGATTCGGAGGAAGATTTTCTTGCACGAATTCTGGCGGCAGCAGAAACTTAAATACACCAGGTCTTGTGGGGCGTGTGTATGAAAACATGCGTCGCAGGTATACTTTGTGCAACGAACAACAGGGTCGCCACGTGGAACCACAGTTGTAGTACAACCCCTAAAAGTCTGTAATACTTATTCTGAAACACGAGACACACGATACCAACCCATTGTGTTTCGATCTTCAAACTTATTTTACATCGATATACATCAAACTTTATCTACTAAGTCCCCTCTATAACCCCTAGAAGTTTGTAACATGAATTAACAATTACCCTGTATATGCTCACATTTTTTATCCAATACGATGCATTCACATAACAAACAAAAACAAATTAATTACATATGGCACGAATTGCTGTGAACCAATCCGCTCGGTCTATCCATTGAACTTCTCTTAAATGCCTGCTCTCCAGATACCCTTCATCCATGTTGTCCGTGGTCTTCCTTTTTTCCATCGTGTTGATGGAATCCATTCATAAGCCAACCTTGGTAACCTCTCTTCATCCATTTTCATTAGATGTCCATACTATATGAGTTTTTTGTTGAGATATCTTTGATCCGATTGAGGGTCTTTCCACTTTTCAGTGGTTGCCCTTTTACCAGCCGGCTGCTGGCCCTTCACATCCACATGTGTCAATCACAGAGGTAGATGATCAACAGCCAGTGTAGGGTGACATGTGGTTAGCATATTGAGTCCCCCAGCCGTTATAGCTGGTTCCTCAACCTGGAGCCGCTACTTATTGTAGCTACCCAATTGCCTCACGATGCTGGGTGGGCACCAGTCCCATACTGGCCGAAATACCATGAGAAAATTTCTTCCCCCATGGAGACTCGAACCAGCGCAATTCCCGTAGCTCTGCGCCAAGGCTTCCTACCTTAACCGCTCGGCTACGGCGCGGGACAGATATATTTGATAATATTTTTAATTCCTATTCTTTATCTTATTGTATTATTTGATATTCTATCTCTGATGAAATTCACGTCCGTAGCCAAAAGCTTATTTTTGAAAACATTCTTAAGTTGCCAAGTTTGTGAACCATATATAACTGCTTCTGACAATTGATTTTGGCCTATAAATTTGATTTTTGTTTCTTTCTTTTTTATTTGTTTGTCACATAATATAGAATTAAGAATTTATACAGCATTTATGGTCACACATAGAAATACATTATATAGTTCAAATGGCAGTTAATGACTAATGAGGGAAGGTCTGAAGAAGTCTGAATTTAAATACCTAGGAACAATAATTACAACTAGGATTGAGATTCACAATGAAATTAAACATAGGCTCAGTTATGAAAATGCAGCTATTATGCATTACAGACACTTTTGTAATTCAAACTTCTCTAAAAAAAGGTCAGGCTGAAAAAAGGCCTATGTAAAGCGGCGAGTTTTTTGCTATTGCAGTTTATGAGACATAACTGTTTTATTAACTCTGTGTTAATCAGTATTCTAATTCACCTGTTTGTTCGTTTCTCTGTGGTCCTACATTCTCCGAACAATTTTATCCTCAAATAGTTGCAATGCTCGCAATTATCGTTCGTAGGTATTTAAGTTTACTATTTTTTTCTAAATTCACTTCATTTTAAGAATTTACTTCTCTGTTGATCATAATGATGATAATATTAAGAACAAAAATATTCTTAAAATATTCCAAAGGCCATCTCTTTAAAATAAATATTCCATTTACATATATAGATTTAGAAGTAGTTCCTCTGAAGAATGCTGAATAATTTTCAGCTATTTTTTACATGAACGTCACCTATGGTAAATTTATAATTAGAGAATAAATACAAGCTGCGGTAACAGGAGCGGTGTATTCTTCTGTAATTAAAGTTCCTTACGCGCATCACACACATCGAGGCTCATTAATTTCCTGATAATTAACAAATGAACATCTCTCTGAATCAGGGCGTTAAAAAATACGAAAAACAGGTCTATGTTATTTAACCAAAGGAATTTTCTTTTCAGAAAACAACATTTAGCAAGTCTAACTTGCGTAACTCATTATATGTATACTTACTGTAAGATTATATCCGAGATCAGTTAATCACATTACACAATAATCTAATGGTTTTTTTAAATATTAGAATATTGGTATGGTATGGCCATGTACAAAGAATGGAAAATGAAAGATGGCCAAAAAATATATACCAATGGTCACCCCCTGGAAGAAATAAACGTGGCAGACCAAGATTGAAATGGAAAACCTACGTCAGAACAATAATGATTGATTGAGGGTCTTTCCACTTTTCAGCGGTTGCTCTTTTACCAGCCGGCTACTGGCCCTTCACATCCACATGTGTCAATCACAGAGGCAGATGATCAACAGCCAGTGTAGGGGTGACATATGGTTAGCATGTCGAGTCCCCAGCCGTTATAGCTGGTTCCTCAACCTGGAGCCGCTACTTATTGTAGCTACCCAATTGCCTCACGATGCTGGTGGGCACCGGTCCCATACTGGCCGAAATACCATGAGAAAATTTCTTCCCTCATGGAGACTCGAACCAGTGCAAGTCCCGTAGCTCTGCGCCAAGGCTTCCTACCTTAACCGCTCAAGCACGGCGCGGGACCAGAACAATAATGGAGGATAGGAATTTGGAAGAGGGAGATTGGAATGATAGAGATAAATGGAAACTGAAGACGGCAAACCTATAAGTGGGGGAAGGCCGAAGAAGAAGAAGAATATTTAGGAACTAACTCGTTAATACAATGAGAGAATAGGCTGCTGCAGTTTGTTAGGTCAAATAATGTTTAAATGACAATAGATTACATGGATAGACCTAAAAATAATAGCAATATGTCCATAAACGATATGAAATGACACCAAGATTGGCCAACATACGTCCAAGGGATGCCTACTTTTGTCATCACTTTTAATATAACGCATATATTGACCAGCCAAGGAAGACTAAGAGGAGGACCAGCCAATAGATGGATAGACAGTGAATGCACATTCAATACGTCTTCCTCCGAGGAGTGATTTTGAAAATAAACAGGATGAAAATCCTAGAAATTATTACTAATGAGAAGAAGCAGAAGAAGAAGAAGAAGCATATATTGACGATGACATATAGAGATGACAAATTCTTTAACCAAACATTTTAAAATTAACGATATTTCATTAGATACTTAACTTTTTTCAGACGATCAGGTTATGATATCTGAGAAAGTGGATGCCTTACAATGGGCAATTTGCAAATTGAGTAAAATATGTGAAACATACAACTTAAAAATATCCAACTTACTCAAAAAAATAAATAAATAAAAGTTTTATCTAGTTTTAGTGAGCTACATGATGTTTATGGGAAACCAGAAGAGCACGCCGTAGCGTAGTGGTCAAGGCACTACGCTACAAACCTCTAACGGAAATGAGTACCAGACGCTTGTTCTGGGGTAAAGGCGGTCATCGCGCATTGCTGACAACCCGGCTGACATAAAGTGCTGATTGTCCAGAAAAAGTGGAAGCCTTAACCTCCTACCACCCCAAGGGCCTCCTGAGGCCTGCAGTGGGATCATTTTACTTTACTTTACTTTTAGATGTATAAGAGGAATTAGGTATCTTAGACTGAGATGGGCTGAATATATGGCACGAATGGGGATGAAAGAGGGACATGGACAATCATTCTAAGAAATGCGTAGTAGGCAGGTCAGAATGAGAAGGGAGAATAATATTACCATGATTAACCATGATTTGATGAAAGTATATTATGCAGGAGAAGATTTGAAAACATTAGCTCAGAATAGGAATGTTTGGAGAGTCTATGTATGTGCGGACATGAACATACGGGTTCGATAGTGCCAGTGAGCTAGCATGTAAATCCTTCCATACATTATTTGTCATATTGGATATGTAGAATGCACTTGTGTTGTCTTATTGTTTTATTCATAAAGTCTTCATTTGTTTTTCACCTTCATTATTTCCTTGAAAGTAAAACACATTATATCTGTAAATGGCAACAACTCTGTTTAACTTGTCTAAAAAATGTGACGTGGAAACAGTCCAGACAATCTATCGATACATAAACATACAGGATCAATTGTTAGTTTCCAAACTAAGCATCATTTTATGGAACATGTCCCACTATATGGCAATTGGATTACATCCAAATGCGCTGAATTGGTTTAAATCATTATTTGTATTCAAGGTCCCCTTTATTACCCGGAACAAGAGTATAAATATCTCCAATCCACGTTACTTTGACTTGTTTGCGCAACAAGTCAACTTTTTGTTTTCTGAGTAGGAGGTTCAAAGTTCGAATGGAAACGCCATTACAGCATTCATCCTCACATCCCACTTAATAATTCAATGAATGAATGGGTCCAGAAATATCCTCAACTCTGAATGAAAGATTTTGTATATACTCCGCTGATTTTGTAACTTCCTCAAACGTCAAATTCTGAACACTCCTCCCGCATCAAATGTGAAGTCTTCCTCCTCATCCATAGAAGTCTTAGGCCTAGAGGCCTGTTACGATCTCGCTAATGAATTTTATATCCATAGCTTCCTTGAATGTTTGCAGATATCATGGATGGCATATGGTTAACATACCGATACAATGAGACATCTAGTAGGCCAAATAAGGTATTAACTGGATGATGAAGATCTATATATTTTGCTTAGAGCCCCCCCCCCCTTTTTTCCAGCCTTAAGTTCTTTTACGACGACAGATCTCTTCCCTGTTGAACAATAACGAAGCATGGTTTTGGGAATTACATTTGAACACATTCGTCGCAAATGATTCATCCAGTTGTTCTGGTGTTCTTGTATGTATTTAATGACTGGTTCTATACTTAGTTCCTTGAAGACACCATCATTGTGTTTGTAATCCCACTTGGTGTACCCTGCTATGTATCTCATTTCTCTAGAAGTTATCCTGCTCTTTTCTCCTTTCCTCAAAGTTCATGCCTCACTGCCGTAGCAAAGTGCAGATCTTGCTAAGGTTTTATTATAACCATACTCTGATATCTCTCTGGACCAGCGAAGGCTTCATTACTGAATTTATTACTCCTATGGTTTATTAAGATAAATAATTTTATTTGATGTCTCAACTCTAAGCGCGATATGTCTTGAATGCCCTTGGCCTACCAGCCGGCTGCTGGCGTCACGTCCATATGTGTTAATCACAGATCATAAGCCAGTGTAGGGTGATGTGATCAGCATGCTGGGTCCACCAGCAGTTACCTGGTCTTCTCAACCTGGAGTCGCTACTTATTCTAGCTACCCAAATGCCGCGCGATTCTGGGTGAGCACTGGTCCCATACTGGCCGAAATTCTATGAGAACATTTCTTCCCCATGGGGGACTCGAACCAGCCAAGTCCGGTAGCTCTGCGCCAAGGTAGCTTGCCTTAACCACTCGGCTACGGCTCTTGTCTACTTCATCCAAAATCTATTATATTTAATCTGAAAGACAAGACACACGATATCAGCCCATTGTGTTTCGATCTTCAAACTTGTTTTACGTCAAAATGGTACATATCCGGACATGGATTCCATACCAAAACTTTTTCTACTAAGGGTCAATTTCACCAACAGTTTCACGTCAGTTTTCCCGTGTATAATGCATAGCTTAAACTGGCGTAATACAGTTACCTCTGTTGGTGAAACCGACCCTAAGTCCCCTCTACACCCCTAGAAGTCTGTAATACTTATTTTGAAACACCCCGTATAAACTGATGTATATTTTTAATGATCGTGATCAAATTGATCCCGAAAACTTGTCACGCTATTAAGTGAATCAGATACAGAGTGTGGAAGGACACACGAAACGTTTAATATTCCCGCATGTAAGTAGTTAAAAAAATTATGGTTAAGAAAACAATATTCCTTGTGGCTAACCTTGTATTGCTCCTATTACAATATGACTGAATGGTATTTAACAAGAGGGCGGACTTGTCCTTGATCGGCTACAACACGTCTACCAGTTTAACAGCATATAATTATGGTTTCCATTAAATTGGCACATGTCCTATCTTTCTAAATCGCCAAAATTAGATCGTAAGGATTTCTCATTTTTAATATGTTATGCCTTCGTTATGGGAAGTAGCGATTACTGTAAGCAATAATTAAGTATCCTTGAGGACAGAAAAAATTGCAGTTCACTTGTTGAAACATATTATTAGCAATGAAATAATTAATACGCTAACAACATATATGTAAGATTCATTAGAAAAATCGAGACAAACTAATTATAAACTTAATCCAAAAACAATTTATATTTGATATTATTCCAAGCACGTAATGCAAAAAGTTTTTTTTAACATTTGACCTTTTCACTCGTAAAAATCTGATCTAAATCCACATTGATGATCACCTATTATATCTTCAATATATGGAAAAAGTCTGGATACTAATGTATTTGTTTGAATTTTGTACGAAGTTGGAAGTAATGAGATGTCCCTGTAGTTGTTGCAATCAGTTTTATCTCCCTTCTTATAGATTGCTACGATAATCGATTATTTCCATTCATGTGGAAGAATCTCCTTTTCCAAAATCATACCAAGACGTAAATCATAAGACGTATGTTGTCCATCAAAGTTTCTCCTATTGATTTCATAACTCCTGCTGGAATCTCATCTGAACCTGATGCTTTAAACGTTTTTGATTTTTCTATCGCCAGTTCAATCTCCAATGCACTTTTTTCTGTGACTAATATATATATATATTTTTTTTTTGCTGTCCGAAAATCATCTTCTTCAATATTCTGTTCTGCACGCACATTTAATAGCTTATTAAAGTGGTTTTTACATCTATTAAATGTACTCCTGGAATCTTCAATAATTTCCCTATTTTCATTTCTAATTATGTTTGATATGGCCTGAAATCCTTTCCTTTCTATCCTAATTTCCTGATTTAATTCTCCGAAGCATCTGCACGATGCTCTAAATTAGACAGGATCAGAAACAGGATTATCCGAGAAAAAACTAATCTTTAACAAATAAACTTTACAATTTGTGGGAAATAAACAATTACAATGGTTGGAAAGTGAAGAAGACGAATGAAGGTAGATTTTCAGTTAGGAGTGTGGAGTGGACTCCAAATGGGGAGAAAAGAAGAGGGAGACCTAAGGAGACAACAATAGAGGGAATTATTAATTTGATGAAGGACAGGGGACTAAATCAAAACTTAATTTGGGCAAACAAAGGTATTGTACACATTTAAAACCTAGTAAATAATATTAATTATGTAAACTATAGATATTTATATTTTTTATTTCAGGATTGTTTCTGTTATATACACAGGTATCCTCAACCAAAATTACAATTTTTTCTTGCACACTTCCCGGTCTTGCGTGTCTGCTTCTGTCATATTTCTCTGCTTCGTGTTGTCTTGAATTTCCATTATCCACGTTGGCTTTGGTCTACCATGATTCCCTTTCAGGGGGTATCAATTTCAATACTTCTTTGTTTGTTTCTGTGTCCCTTCTTCTCATTATATGCCCATACCATCTTAGTTGGATTTCTTCAATATCTTGTACAATATCCTTTTCACATTCATAACTTCTCTTATTGTATTATTTTTTTATTTTGTCTAATTTTGATATTCTTGCCGATCTTCTTTAAAAGTCCATTTCTGTGACTAATTATTTATTTTTGTGTTTTTGTTTCAACGTCTAGTTTCCGCGCCATGTAATAAAATACTCTTCACAATTGTGTTATATATTAATAATTTAATCCTCTTGATTATATTCCTACTCCATAAAATAGAATTTAATATGCCAATAACTTTCTTTGTCTCTATTATTATTTTTTCGGTATCTAATTCAGATGATCCATCTTTTTAAATTGTTGATCCCAAATACTCAAAATATTCCACTGTTTTAATATTTGTTCCATTTATTTCTAATTCCTCAGGAAGATCTGTCATATATTCTGTTTTATTGTATTTAATTGTTAAACCCCATCTTGAGTATTCTTCCTCTAGTTTCCTACCCATATAGTTTGCATCTTCACATCCTGAAGTGACTACCACTTGATCATCTGCGAATAATAAGTTATGTAATGTATGTTCTCATTTAATTTTAACCCATTGGTTTACATTTTTTGGACCATCCCTGTAATACAATATCTATGTATATTTTACATAATGTCGGTAACATTGTGCACCCCTGTAATAACCCCTTTGTAGTTACCAACTCTTGTGTTAATAAAATCCAAATTATTCAATATAACAGCAAATAAATATAAGAGATATTTTACAAATAAGATGCAAATTGTTTAATGAGACAAACAGTTGTATAACGGTGAACGGGTAATAGTAGGTGTCAATAACGTGGTATTTTTATGAAAGTGCAAGGCTTGTGGTGAAAGTAAACGTAAAGCATCAAGTATTCCATTTGAAGACGGCGGCGTCAAGATTCCCAGACTGTGCAATATTACTCTTGTATGTATTATCTCGCCTACCAGTTCGCGTGCTCTTTATAACCCTCCATTCAATCCAAAACTTCATATCTTGACACCCACAACACTACTTCCTCAAACTTGGGAACGTTCTGTTCACAAACTACATTCTAATTCACAATCAAACGTGACTTCATATTTTAACATACATAATCAAAATATATATAACATATATAATCAAAACAAATACTGGATTACGACAAGGATGTAGTTTATTACCCACTTGTTCAATATATATATATATATATAGACGATATTTTAAATACATGGAAAGTTTTTAGTGAATCCAGGAATAATAATAGATAATAAAGTGTGCATAAATAATCTTCTATTTGCTGACGATGTAATCATAATACAGAAAAATGAAGACGACTTACAGAAATCTACGCATGCATTAAATGAAATATGTAAATTATATGATCTAAAGATTCTGTAAGGAAAACGAAGACCATGGCTTTTAGAGGAAGAGATCCAGTGAGATCCAAAATTATTTTAGAAAATCAAAGTATAGAACAGGTGTCTAGTTTCAAATATTTGGGCTGTGATGTTGGCTACAATGTAGAAAGAGGTATCGACTCCAAAATAAATAAATTTCAGACGGTGTGTGGAACAATACAGAGAACATTCACAAATAAAATTAGAAAAGAAACCAAGATAAAAATGTATAATCTTATGGCTGTTCCCACAATATTGTATGGATGTGAAACTTGGCTCCAATGAAAAAACAGAAGGATAAAATACAGACGGCGGAGATGAGGTTCCTAAGACAAGTAAAAGGATGTACAAGACTTGATAGAATAAGAAATGAGGATATAAGAGAAGAATTGAAATTACAGCCTTTATTGGATAAGGTTACGAATTACAGACAGAAATGGATTGATCATATGGATGGAATGAGTAAGGAGAGATATCCATTGTTAGCAAGAAATTGTCAAGCAAGTGGAAGACGTGATGTTGGAAGACCTATAAGACGTTTGGGCTGATGCATTATGAAGTCGGAACGGGCAATTGCCTAATCCCTGGAGTGATGATGATGATAATTCTTCTGTACACGTGTTTGTCACTCTACTCCTCCTAGACGACTGGACAGATTTTGATGAAATTGTGTGTGTGAGTGTCTGAGTTCCGCGATGATTTAGATTCAAAACTGGACCCTCTAAAACCATTAGGTGTAGGAGTTCACTTGAAGTGAAAATTGAAAAATTGTTCTAGCGGTCACATTTTTCAATGTATCACAGCGAAACTCAGTATATTCTATTAAAATAAACAGAGGTAGGTATTGTCCAAAAAATGAGCGAAATCCGACAATTTGAAGTGGAGGTGTACTTGATATCCGAAATTAAAAATTGCCTAAAGGATTGGACCGATTTTGATTAAATGTTTTGTATATGTTTGAGCGGATCCCTGGATGGTTTTAGATTGACAATTGGTCTCGGTAGGTGGCGCTGCGAACGGTTATAGAAATGTTTATGTCAGGTGTATAGTCATCTGCATTATCAACATATTCCATGCGACGTCGTTATGCATGCTTAACAGATGGCAGTGAGGAGTTTTCTTACAAACTTATTTAATACGTCTTAATTAGTGAATTTTATGGTAAAAAAGTAATTTATATTTTTTTCATCCTGCCACGACACGACAATTGAACGTTCGGGCAGGACAATGTCAGCCGGATCGGCTAGTATTAATACATAATCTATATTTTAATATCCATGGAAGAATTTAAGGCGTGGGTCTCGAGATTTTCAGGCTCGTAAAAGAACCTTAAGCTTGAAAAAAACAGCACCTGAGCAAAATTTTAACCGACTTTCCTCCATCCAAGTTGCTAATGGTAGTGTCACAACTCATCGAAGGCAAAACTTGGAGAACTCTAGGGACAGGTTTTTAATGGGGAAGAATGTAGCGGTACTTTTAGGATGAATGTACTCTCTTCTTCGCAATACACTGTACTTGTTCGAAAAGCATTTTCCTCAGTTATCTACGAGTGGAATGAAGAGTGGCTATCAGCCGATTTTTTTTTTTTTTTTTGTTATTTCTACCTAAACATGGACTCTTACTTTATGGGAGAAGAAAAATATTATGAGTATTTTAGAATAAAGTTGCTAGCAAAAAGTTTGGACCAAAAAGAGATGAACATACCGGGGATGGAGAAAATTACATAAGTGTTAGCTACGTGATTTTTAAGGGAAATCAGATATAATAATTAATAAGAATAGTTAAGTCTCGTAGACTGCGATGGGCAGGACTTGCAAGGAATCGCGGACTATCATTTGGCTGGGAGACTCCATCTGAAGCTTGAAAATGGGATCCGACAGCAACGATAGTATTTCTTCGACTTGTACTTAGGAAAATTTTTGGACCAAAGAGAGATGAACAGACAGGTGAATGGAGAAGACTACATAACAATGAATTACATGGTCTTTGTAGGAAGCCAGATATAATAAGAACAGTTAAGTCTCGTAGACTGCGATGGGCAGGACATGTTGCACGCATGGGGAATGAAAGACTTGCATGGAAGATTCTTGTAGGAAAGCCAGAGGGAAAACGTCCAGTTGGTAGACCAAGAATCAGGTGGGAGAATAACATTAATTATGATTTGAGGGAAGTAGATTATACAGGAAATGATTGGAAAGCATTAGCTCAGGATAGGGATATATGGAGAGCTTATGCCCGCGCGGCCATGAACTTACGGGTTCGATAGTGCCAGTGAGTAAGTAAGTAATTCTAACATCATGAAGAGGCATTAATTAGACTCTAAACCAACCTGGAAGTGGCAGACTTCTCTGCAAAGGAGGAGGTTCTGCGCTTCCGATCACACTACAGGCCATTTCATGAATAGGAAATTAGAGGGGGCATGGAAACTCCTTATAGGAAACCAGATCAACAGCAACCAATAGACAGGCCAAGAATGAGCTTGGATAATAACACTAGGGGAGCATGGAAACTCCTTATAGGAAACCAGATCAACAGCACCCAATAGACAGGCCAAGAATGAGCTTGGATAATAACACTAGGGGAGCATGGAAACTCCTTATAGGAAACCAGATCAACAGCACCCAATAGACAGGCCAAGAATGAGCTTGGATAATAACACTAGGGGAGCATGGAAACTCCTTATAGGAAACCAGATCAACAGCACCCAATAGACAGGCCAAGAATGAGCTTGGATAATAACACTAGGGGAGCATGGAAACTCCTTATAGGAAACCAGATCAACAGCACCCAATAGACAGGCCAAGAATGAGCTTGGATAATAACACTAGGGGAGCATGGAAACTCCTTATAGGAAACCAGATCAACAGCACCCAATAGACAGGCCAAGAATGAGCTTGGATAATAACACTAGGGGAGCATGGAAACTCCTTATAGGAAACCAGATCAACAGCACCCAATAGACAGGCCAAGAATGAGCTTGGATAATAACACTAGGGGAGCATGGAAACTCCTTATAGGAAACCAGATCAACAGCACCCAATAGACAGGCCAAGAATGAGCTTGGATAATAACACTAGGGGAGCATGGAAACTCCTTATAGGAAACCAGATCAACAGCACCCAATAGACAGGCCAAGAATGAGCTTGGATAATAACACTAGGGGAGCATGGAAACTCCTTATAGGAAACCAGATCAACAGCACCCAATAGACAGGCCAAGAATGAGCTTGGATAATAACACTAACCATTATTTTAAGGAAGTAGTTTATTCAGGCGATGATTGGAAAAAGTTATCTCAGGTTAGGGATGTATGGAGAGCGGTCATGAGCCTACGGGTTCGATGCTATGAGGTAAGATTAGCATTAATTTTATTATCTTTTATTTTTTAGTAGGTAGTTATAATTTGATAATATTTAATGTATTTCAGGATTATCTATGATTTATTTTTTTAACTTTACCTCTATCTTTAGTGTGATTTACTTCTTGTTTAGCTGAAACCAACCGAACTCCCTTTGATTTTGCTGAAGTGAGTCAGTTACTGAGAATGCGAAGGCAGGACATGTGGCAAAAAGGAATGAAGGAGAGGCACAAAAACTTGTATGAAACCAAGATGATACATATAATTATCTTGGCACGCAATAGCGTAGTGGTTAAAGCACTGCGCTGCAAGCAGGAAGATCGAGGATTCGAGTCCCGGTGGGGGTCAGGATTTTTAAACTGACCCAAACCCTCTGGCGGCACCATGGCCCGGGTCGACTCAGCCTCTAATGGAAATGACTACCAGACGCTTCTTCTGGGGGTAAAGGCGGTCATCACGCAGGGCTGACAATCCGGCTGACATCAAGTGCCGATTGTCCAAAAAAAATTGGGAGCCTTAACCTCCTCCTACCCCAAGGGCCTCTTGAGGCCTGTCGTGGGATCACTTTACTTTATTTTTTATATGTTATATATTTTCAGTTTAATACTTTTTAGACAAATGTTAATGACAGAGTTATAATCACATTAATTTCTAGAGTATGTGTATGTACTTGCACAACAATGAGATTGTTTTAGAGCTAAATTATATAGGGAATTATCGGTAAACATTAACTCAGAAGAGGGATGTATGTGGAACATCCGATATCCATATTGGCAGTGATCGAGTTAAATATTTCCGATGGTTATTAATAGTGCTAGGATTTTCATTTACTAGAAGTTAATTCTGAAACATAGTATAGTGAGAAGTTAGACTTCTGACTGTCTTTTATCTTGGCTTCGCACACAAACAGTTGAATAATATATACCAAGTGCATTGCAATCTTATCTTTTATTACATAAAATCCTAGCCCGAGCTAATGATGATTTCTGTTAGGAGAAATTAATTATAGTTTTAGAGGTAGTAAAAAATTTGAAAATGATTTAGAATTGTTAGAATTTCTTAGTATTCAGTTACTAATACGAACGCTTGAAAATGTTGAAAATTAATTCCTGTTTCCATATTGCGAAGCTCCATGTTAATAGCAAAAACTAGAAGTTGAAACAAGTGAATGTCAGACTGCCACTGTGGTAATTGGGTCAAATAGAGGTTTCCGGTGACTATATATGGAAAGTGACCTGAGCCGATTTCAAGTTCACAACTGCTTCCAAAATAATTATTATACGGAAATAACAGTATTTTTTATCGGCGAAACAACTATCATTTCAAGGTAGTGTATTTTTATTTAATGACGCTGTGTGACAATCGTCGAGATTTCCGAATAAATGTAGCTTTTCAGGTTGTTCTTACGAAATAAATATACTTTTTTTTTATTTTTACAAATTTACATTCATCTGCTTACTTCTAAGGCACTTACAGCCCAAGTCAGGCCTTGGGCTGCCCTTTTGGAATTTCTTGACCAATCGGATTTAGTTACGCTTATTTCCTTATATAAGTATGCCGTGAGTAATATATGGTCAGCATGTCGCTACAAGTGACATCTAGGAGGCAACTAAGGTATTACAGACAGGGACGAAAGAAGGTTAAATTTTCATCAACGGCCTGTTTTTCAGGCTTGCTGGTCATTTACGAGCCTGAAAGTCTTCAGACTAGGGATCCACGGCTCAAAAGTCTGTCACGAAGGACTTGTTCCTTGGATTTTTTCATTTTATAAATACACTGACCCCGACTGGATATGAACTCGAGACCCTTGGGACTAGAGGGAAGGAACATAACCACTAGACCAGCGCGGCCAATACGGCTCAACTATGATTATGATGAATTTAACTTATGGATCCCGTGAAGTTTCAATATTTTTCAAGATGCACCATCTACTTTAAGGTTATCAACTGATCTTCTATATCTAAGTCCAATGCCATCAGATTGTCCTTTATGTCATTTCTGGCTTTTTCTCTGACATTGACGAAATTGTAATCCATTTCTTACGTTGGGCCTCCTGGAAGGCGGAGTTACGTTACCCTGATTATATGATAGATGATAAATGATAATGAAGGGCCAGGATAATCGTTAACCCGAACTTATCCTAAAGTCCAGACCATGGGAAATTACAGGAATAATTCTCTTTAAGGAAAAATCCCTATGGTCTGAACGGGAATCGAACCCGGAACATCATGATCTGTAGTCAGAAACGCTGATCATTAGCCAAGGAGGCTGTTCAAGTGATAAAATGTACAGGATGTAAGACGACCTGATCGACAAATGTCTTAGAACGATGTCACACGTAGAGAATCATGTTTTGTTGATGGACGTGTGCTCCAAAACACATCGTTTATGAATTCTTCGCATTGATCAAGGTGTGCACTACGTCACTTAACCAAGTCCAAGTTTTTTTTTTTTCTTGGGACTTGTCAAAAGATTGTATAACTCCTGAGTTGCCACTAAAAATCTCTTGATTGGGCGAATGAATGACGCATTTCACTACATTAAACAATCGTGCTGAACTCGATCTTAGATACATTAGAGAAACCATCATCACAACAGCAAAGAGGTCAAAACACAAATTGACACGCGCACACAAATCCATTGTTCTACTGCACAACGTACAGAACCATAGAAGTCCCCACATCCTGACACAATAGCAGAAAGCCCATAGAATTAAAAAACAAATAAGAGAACAGCGAAGTTATATTAGGAGAAGTTTCTAAATTCCAAAAACAAATAACAAACTTAAAGAAAACACAAAAAATACAATGAACAGGTCAAAGCGAACAAACGCTGGTACCAAAAAATTCCAATAGATATGCAGGTCTATGCTGTACAGAGTTAGACGGTCGTTGCTGCGACGTTACTAATGAAGCATGGGACGGACTGTTTGAACACACATTGCAAACTATCAAAACATACATTTTAATAACATCTTCTTTTTCTCCACTTCATGTATTAGGCTCACTTATTGTTCCGCCTTCACAGTGTCTCCTTCTCGGTCCCCCTACGTCTTTCTTTCCTTTAGGACCATATTGATAAGCTGTTTTTGCAGTCTGGTATCTTACATCCTTCCAACATGTTCAAACCATCTTGTTCTGTATCTATGCATTCTTGAGTTTATAGCTTCCACTTCTAATTCTTTTCTTATTTCTTCGATTCTGATTCTGTCTTCTCTTGTACATCACTTTTTGTTTCCTCAAACATCTCATCTCGCAACTTTGTACTCTACCAATTGTCCTTCGTGTAGGTACACAACTTCACATCCATAAAGTTATATAGGAATTGCCATGGTAGGGCTACTATAACATTTATTTTTTGTATAATTGCTTTTATTCAATATACGAAACTTAGTAGCAAGCAACTTCAACCAATGTATGGAAATCATAAACAATGTTTTTGGATATATATTCCTTAACACAAATGGTTCTTTCTGCATGATCTATTTTTCTTAAAAGTCGGTAAAGTCATGTGACATCCTGTATAATCGCGGAACTGATTTATTTATCTGATTCTAACGATATATAACAACATTAAATAACAAATGGCATTTTCTGTCATTGAGTTGGCACTGAAGGATTTGCAGATTGCTATTACGTAATATGTGATGAACACTGAATATCCAAACTTGTTTAACCTCATTTTCTTGTGAAGCTTAACTTGACAGCCAAGGGTAACACAATTCCACTGGCTGCCAACGTAACAGACATCAACTTCCCGTGCTTTTTGTAACAACTATGCTGCAAGGCTACTTCCATGCATTCAGCATCCCTCTGAAACATTGCATTATTCAATTAAAATACCTTTATTCGTTAATTCAAAAGACTATCGAAACTGCGCAGAGTCTCGATGAAATCAAAGACGTCTAAGGCAGGAGCCTAACTGACAAACCGGCAACATAAAACTCGGAAGTTCGTGGCTCTCCATACATACATATCCTGAAATGTTCTCTATCTTTACCTGCATAATATTCCATTCCGTTAACACAGTTTAACCTCTCACCATTTAGGTACTTTTACGTGCCACACGCCATCCGGTCCCTGCATGATCTAAAAATAATATAATATGAAGAAATATCTTGTCTCTCTAGTTGTATGCCTGCTGAAATCAAAGGATGAAATTTTGAGAAAGAAATGTGGAATTAAAATGCAACGATCATAGAGGCCTATTTTGCTAAAAAAATTAGATACTATGTAAAACGACTGGATTACTATAATTTTTAATTACTACAGTATTTTTAAATACTATAATATACTGTACAGTATATTAAATGACAATTAGAGTGTCTATACGATTTATTTTATCTACTACTATAATAATGAGTGAAGTAAATAGTTCGTATTATTCTTCTAACAAAACACGCTATCAAAATATAAAATACAGGTTCAACAAAACGTAAAATATACCTTAATGTTGGCTTCGTATAAACAACATAAAAGACTTTCCTATAGACTTTTCTGGAAGTATATTAATAGTTGCAACTTGGACTGCTTTTAAAATGTTTCATGAAGAACCGTGAAAATCACTTTCGCCGCTTTTTTTACTTTAACTTCACATTTAAAACTAGTTACTAAATATCTATTTATATATATATATATATATATATATATATATATATATATATATATATATGTGTGTGTGTGTGTGTGTGTGTGTGTAATAGTATTAATTTTAAAGTGTTGATATGAAACTAGCACCAAAAATTGCAGACTATAGCAACAATGTTTGTTGATCGATCGTTTATTTATTTATTTTTCAACAAAGTCCCCATTACTCCTTCTCTAAACATATCGTTTCCGCAATAAATACATTTCATTAAATATACTAATATACAGAACATGTACTAAAATACTCTGAACGTAGATAAAATATTGTAGACAACACGTTACAAAATTAGGTTTAGTAACTCGCTGCACTGCCTTCGGCCATGTTCTGAGTTGAGCACCTCTTTACTAAACCTCTGCTTTTGTAATTAGTCCACTAAGGGCCAGTTTCACCAAGAGAGGTAACTGTATTACGCCAGTTTAAGCTATGCATTATGCATGGGGAAAACTGGCGTAATACAGTTAACTCTCACGGTGAAACTGACCCTAAATAACTATTTAAATTTATAGATAAATGACTATTTATTTCCACATTTCGATATTTTATTAACCCTTTTTAAGAGACCACCCCTTATAAAGACCATTTTTCTTTGAACCGTCGGCGCTCTCTTTATAGAGGTTTTATTGCATATGACAGTCAGCTTGATGTCTACAAAGTAAGATCGATAAATGTGTTGTATATTATAAATAATTTAACTATGTAATTAATTATTGAAATATAATATTTATAATATAATATATATGTCATACACATTTCTAATAATATATAAATTATTATATAATAAGGATATACACAATTTAAATGGATTATATTAATATAAATTTAATTATATAATTATTTCTATCTATTTCATATAAAAAAACACTTGGAGGAAAGATTAAGAGTACCGATATTTTAAAATAAAGATCTTAGGAAAAATTTTGGACGAACAGACAGGTGAATGGAGAATACTGCATAACAATGAGATGATATGGTCTATATCCTTATGTTCCACATGGGAACATGGATGCTCTCAAGCGGAAGTTCATTAACCAAGCTAATTTAGTAACGCTTATTTCTCACCAGACATCGGAGAGTTATATGTGGTCAGCACATCGCCCAATGAAACATCTAATAGGTAGCTACAATTTTCTTTTATTCTAAAGAAGGCTGCAAACGTCCTATCACAACACCGCCGCAGAAGGGGGAGGTTGTGCAGTTTGAAAATAGTGGCGATATCTTTCCTTCCTTAGGAAAAGAAAAAAACACTATAAAAGTATTACTTGAATGGGGAAGGTCACTTATTTTCTAACATACACTAATTTCAGCTTGAAGTTTTTGGGTTCTTTCAGACTCGGGACCTACGACTTGGAAGTCCCTCCTGGAGGACTTATTTCCTGGATTTTGCCATTCTAAAAATTCATCGACCCTGCTCGGGTTTAAATCCGCGACGCTCTGGAGTAAGCCATTACACCACCGCAGCCCCCAACAGCACAATTTATATATTACTTTATTACATATCCCTAAGTGTTTCTGCTTTCCCTATAATTTTCACTTCACATGATTAATGACTAATATGCTTACGTAATATAACAGCAATTCGATTTAAGTTCTTCGTTCTTCACCGAAGTTGTAGCGATAACGTTGGGGGGAAAACAAGCAATTAGTGAAAGTGTAGGCCTACAGAAGTACACAGTGCGGGGGTTCCCAAAGAAGAATTCAACAAAAGATTAACTTTTAAAGTTAGAAAATATATCATAAATTATTTAAGTTAGAAGTTGAGACAAAGAATATCTATCTTCATAAAGTAAAAAAATGACCGCAAAAATTGGAGGCTTGAAAATCTGGGTCCTTTGTCGCTGACGTAGCAGGAGTGAGACAGAGAATGAGAAAGGACTGCCTTGTTAGTGGCTGTGACATAAAATTGAGAATTATTGTTGAGGGGATGCTGGAGTGTCACTGCTTTAAATATCATAAAAATTTCTCCACGACTTGGTTTCTGGAAGCTAAAAATAAATGGGGCAGTGGTTTCAACAAACTCTTTCAATGTTTCCAAACAGCACCTTTCCATCTGGGATCTATCATATTATATCGAGTAACATAAATGAGGAACACACTGTAAAAAACCATAGGTAAAGTCGGTTTTTAATGTAATGTGTGTGTGTGTGTGTGGTGACATTTTGAAGGTGTGATTCACTGGAAGTTTGTTACAAGTGGATGTGGATCTTATTCTTATCAAGTGAAATGAGTTAGTGAAATTTTGAGGGTCGTGGGTTCAAACCTGACCGGAGCCCAACTATGACAAAGATTCAGGAATTGGGAGAAATCGAATTGCTACCACATTCAGCACATACCCCAGATATAGCGCCATTACATTACTATCTGTTTCGATCCATGGCAAATTCTTGCGTGAAATTCGGAAAACATTGAAAACATAGGATCTATATCCCACGCCGAAAGATGTGTCAATATCAAAGAATCGGCTAAACTTTACAACTTGTGACGCAACTTTTTAATTCCTTCATAAACTATTGTCAAATTTTATTTTACGGTTTCATTTCTCAAATTATTTCCCACCATTTACAATGATTTTTTACATATTTTTTCTAATGATTATTTCAATATATTTTTCTCTGATATTTAACTACATACATAGCATGAAGACGTGGAAGCCATATTGATTTTAATGAGTATTCTATGTAATAACAAATACGTGATCCAATGCAGCCGACATAAAGTATGTACTAAAATTAACTGTACACATATATGTCAGAATTTGGGAACTTACTATTTATTTTTGGGCGTTGCCTACTAGATGTCTCATTTAGGCGATGTGCTAACCACGTGCCACTCGTCGACATCTGTAGGTAAATAAGCGTTACTAAATTAGCTTGATTAAGAAACTCTCGCTAGTGAGCACCCTTGTCCCCATACACGGGACGTATGGGGTATATATACATACATACATACATCGATACATACGATACAATAAATTATTTTACTAATTTCGACATTACTTACTGTAACGTTATTACATGCTATATGATTACAGGTCTCGTGACGAAGCGGCACGCAATATGTTACGCACGAACAGGGTCGTCTGTACAAATACGATGCTAAATTATTCATATAACCTTTATTTCATTTTCTTACAAATTTGTCCCAATTATTTTCCCCCTGCTTAAAAAATTAACTGTAATGTTAATTGAATTAACAATCACACTATAATGTTCTGTTTAAACAAGGTATCTCATAGCGGATAATATACACTGTATTATCAACACATAACTTGGTTGAACCATTCAAGGAAACATATAAATATATTCACTACAAGTACTTACATTTTTAATAGCCCTAAATAAAGTTCATTTATGAGCAAGTAGAAATTCTACAGATTATAAAATGGAAACTCATCAATAATTGCGGGATTTTTTTAAATAAGTGGCTTGGAAATCAGGGGCTGGCGGACGTTAGAATCATTAAAAAAATCAAAATGTATATTTACTCTAACTTAGGCTTGATCGTTACCTCATATAAAAAGTAGCTGAAATGAAATGTTTATGTTCAGTAGCAGGCTACACATTGTTGGATAAGAAATATACTGAACAAATAAAAGCCGAATTAAACACCTAGAGTGATGTGGAAGAAATTCAAAACTCAAGAGCTAACTGGCTCCAATACACAGAATGACACCTAATAGACTCACTACCTACCATCCCAAAGGAAGAAGTATTGGGCACCCCATAGCTAGATGGAGGAATACGGTCTCTTGATGTGGAAACAGGTCTAAGGCCTAATACCATAACGTATATTATTATATTATTATTATTATTATTATTATTATTATTATAATATGTTTTCATAAACATAGATTCAATTCTGGAAATGCATGCTATTATGCACTACGGTTTCGTTTTTCAAATTATTTCCCATCCTGTCGTAACATCTCCTTTCAAAAAATGTTAAACTGAAAATACATTAAACTGTTATTCTCTCAGTGGTTATGATACATGTGCTCTTACTTTAAGTGAGGAAAGAAGATTACGAGTATTCGAGAATAAAGTTCTTAAGAAAGTGTTTGGGCCAAAGAGAGATGAACAGACAGGAGAATGAGAAAAAAAAACTACACAATAGTGAGCTACATGATATGTATATACGAAGCCAGATATAATATTAAGAGGTAAGTCTCGTAGACTGCAATGGGCAGGACATGTGGCACGAATGGGGAATGAAAGAGGTGCATAAAAGCTTCTTATATGAAAACTAGATGGAAAGCGCCCAGATGATAGATCAAGAATGAGGTGGGAGAATTGCATTATCCATGATTTAAGGGAAGTACATTATGCAGAGGATGATTGGAAAATGTTAGCTTAGGATAGGGATATTTGAAGAACTTATATACGCGCGGTTATGATCCTACGGTTCGATAGAGTCAATGAGTTAGTTAGTTAGTTATATCTTTTGAAGAACCCTAGTCTCCGGACATCCCCTAATTTCATGTAATATGAATTCACGAACATGAGTGACCAGAAAATAGGCCCTGCTGCAACTACTGAACTAGTAATTGGCATTGAAGGTTAAACAAGGACATTACAACTTTTCCTTGTTATTCATACATATAATTATACACTTGCTGGAATGTGTATGAAGAACGCTCTATTCATTTAGTTAATCATACAGATGCCATATGGAAAACTTGTCCTCGACAGCAAATCTCAGAAGGCAAGACCTCGAGTTTCTTCCGCATCAACTGAAGTCTTGTTGACCCTGAAATCAGTTTATAGATGTGTCCATATGTCAACAGGATGGTCATGGAAGTCGTCACTTAACATCTTAGGTCAATATTTACAACAATAATAATCAAGATGACTTGATTCGTCCACTTTAGTGAATTATCCTTGGATATTGTGTTTGTCACGATTCAGTTTGGAGATGTTGAAAAAATTGTTTTTAAAAGATGGAAGAGGACTCTGCAGGTGCAAGTCATAAGTTATACTAATTATTTATAAAACGTGCTTCATGATTTACAAATGGCGATGATTTAGCTCTATTCAACAAAAGGTAAAAAAACTTTGCTTTCAGGCTCAGGGATAAAATCAACTTCCTATTTCTTTTCTTTCCTTCTTTTTTGCTTTTTTCGTTCAACTCTTCAAATAAGAGATTAGATTAAACGCGAAACTTTTACTTGGGGGATTTCCTTTGAATTAATTCACCTTTTGCTGGCCCTTATTTATTTTTCATTTGTTTGGTTGTGTCAGACGATAAGACTTTTATTACACACATTTCGTGACTTTTAACTTTTTTAAAACTTGGTTCAAAATCATAAAAATATGAGAATTCGATGTAGAGCTGCATTCAAATGTTTTATGCTTCCAGGGTTACCAATGTTTTTACATACAAGTTATGATTTATAGGTTTCCCTATTTTCTAGAGTAGGTTTATATACAACTAATAAATTGGGACTGGAAGTAAATATTAATAGAACTAAATATTTGTTCACAACATAGAAATAGCCTACATCATATAATGGAAAAGTGCAGCTAATGACAAATGAAGAAAATTTTGAAGAAGTGGCTGAATTCAAATACCTAGGAACAATAATCACAAATAGGAATCAGATGCACAAAGAAATTAAACATAGGGTCAATTCTGGAAATGCATGCTATTATGCATTACAGGGATTATTGTCGTTCCAACTGCTTTCCAAAAACGTTAAACTGAAATTTGTAAAACTGTTATACTACCATTATGTGGATATGAAACATGGATTCCTACTTTAAGGGGGAGGGGGAAAGGAAATTACGAGTATTTGAGAATAAGGTTTTTACGAATTTTTTTGGACCAAAGAGAGATAATCAGATAGGCGAATGGAGAAAACTGAATAACATTTGAACTACATGGACATAATAGAAGTCAGATATAATAAAAACAGTTAACTTAAGTCTCATAGACTGCGATGGACAGGACATGTCACTCGAATGGGGAATGAAATATGTGCATGGACGCTTCTTGTAGGAAAACCAGAGGGAAAACGCCCAGTTGGTAGAACAAGAATGAGGTGGAAGCACATTAACCATGATATGAGATAGTTGGACTATACAGGGAATGATTGGAAAACATTGGCTCAGGATAGGGATGTGCGGAGAGTTTATGTCCGCACGGCCATGAACCTAAGGGTTTGATAGTACCAGTGAGTTTCTTAGGCCTAAATAAGGAGTGGAAGTAATAGCAGCAAAATCGAAGGCGTTAGGTGGCATTTGTGGTAGTAGGAGTAAAATTAAAGCTGCTACATTTCTATACAATCGGCACAAGGTATCAGAGAGTTTTCAGCCCTACATTACGCACACAATATAAGTGAGTTGGTTCAGTGCCACGTTGCTCCTACAGGGCTTAGGCCATTAGGATTCGAACCCCGTTCTTTAGATTGAAGCATATTGCCTTAACCAATTGAGCTAAGGAGTTATGTTAAATGTGAATTTTTGTGGTAAATATGACTTATACAATCGGGTTGAGAAAACCAGATATAACGGCTGGGGGACCCGATATGGTGACCACATGTCACTCTTACACTGGCTGGATGATCATCTACTTCTGTGATTAACACATGACGATGGGAGACCAGCAGCCGGCTGGTAACTCAAGGGCCTTGGAGTATTATTATTATCATCATCATCATCATCATCATCATCTGCTCCTTCATCATAGTCCATTCACGAATTTTGGCCATTTGTTGACCTGTTTCGGCCTCACCATTTTGAGTAGACGTCCTGCTGAAAGACCAGCAGATTGATAGCTTAGCATTTGCTTTGGTATCCTCTGATCTTCCATTCGATGAACATGTTGCATCCATCTTAACTTATAATCAGAAATTTTGTTTTGTTAAGGTCCCATGTTTAATTCTTCTAAGATGTCTTCATTTTTTAAAGATCTAGTAATGTGGGTATATTATTATTATGAAATTGAAGTAACAAAAGGCCTTCATCAAGGTTGTAGCATATCAACCATATTATTTAAGATATTTATACATAAAGCACTGTCAAACTGGAGCTAAAAATGTTCAACAAATACAACATATACAATGTTATTTCCGGATGACCTGATAATAATTGCTCAAGAGTATGAAGACATGGAGTTATGTTCAGAAAATTATTGGACGAATACGATAACTGGGGTCTGAAAATAAATTTAGAAAAAAAAACATTTTATATGGGATGTGGGGCCGAAACCGAAGATTTAATTGTTAGAAGATCAAAAGGGGTATATTAGAGGATATGAAGAATTTGAGTATCTGGGATTAAAGTAGATAAAGAGGATAAACAAGAAAGTGATATTAAGAACAGGAAAAATAAAGGTAGAACAATAACAGCAATGATGAACGGAGTCTTATGGAACAGACATAGGCTTATAACCAGAAAAAAATAGTTACAAATATATAATTCATTAGTTAGAAGCCTACTGTCACATATGGAGCTGAAGTTTGGGAATTCAACAAAAAACTTATGTCGATGGAAATGGATTCCTTGAGGAGAGTATCAAGATGTTCAAAATTAGAAAAAAAAATAAGAAATACTGTCATACGAGAAAAAAATGAATATTAGATAGTAGATTATATAAGATATAAGCAATTAAATTGGAATGGGCACATACGACGAATGCAAGAAGAAAGGTTTCCCAGGAATGGTATCCACCTGGAAGAAGAAGGAAAGGAAGACCTCGAAACTCGTGGATGCAAGAGATAAGAACAGGAATGAGCACAGAGGACTGCAGGACATGGAGTCGATAGATAGAAACGAGTGGAGAAGAAAAATAAAACTTTAGGCACAGAAAGATGTGTAAACATTAAAAATCTGTACATAAAAAATAAACAGCAATAATAAAAATATAATATATTATTATTATTATTATTATTATTATTATTATTATTATTATTATATTATTATTATTATTATTATTATTATTATTATACTTGATAAGGACTGTGAGTACTGACCCTATTTTCATATAGTACATATAGGAAAGTTATACAGATTTTTTAAACTATTTTTCTATCCCGTGCATAATAAACATTGAAATTTATAGAAAATTTAGAATTTCAATGGAGTTTATGACGTTTTATAATTTAAAAAAAAATGAAGAGTAAAATCATGTAAATGTGGAATAGAAGTTGTAATTGAATGAGGGACCACACCCATGCACAGTGGTACCTGCTGTTCATTGTGTTGGAGTCGAGTTTCGTCACGTTTACCAATTGGTACAGCCTCGTGAGTAGAATTCTCTCCCACTCGAATGTCACATCGATCAACCACAGACCAAACCACTCCAGGACATTGTTTCCTATTCTTACACCAATCAAACATCCAGCCCAGGTATTGCTGCTATAATTAAGCCCAACTCAGAATTATACCTCGCAGCTTAATTTGCCAAAGTGGATGCCATAAAAATAAATTCTCTGTTCACAGGGAATAAGATAAGTAAACAATTGCTAGTTTTCAGGGGATTCTTTTTTTAACACGAAAACAAGCATTATTCTTACGACACATACGGATTTTTTAACACTGTAAGTATTACAGTCATTACATGATCTACCAAGTCTAAATCCACTCTATTCCTCACTGATTAGGAAAGAATGACAGAGAATAGGATACCAAAGATGGAACTGATGTATAATCCTGGAAGACGAAGATCGATAGGAAGACCAAGAGAGCGCTGGGCTGAACAGATGTGAGATCGGAACAGGCAAATACCTAAACCGTGAAGTTGATGATGATGAAGTATTACAGTCCTGGGTTGCCCAACCTCTTCACGGTGCACACCTTACTCATTGTCATCATCATTATCATATGCATCAGCATTCACGGATTAATCCCATGTGGCAAAAATTCTCATTCAAAAAGTTGAATCCATCTCTTTTTCGGTCTACTGTCTCCTTTCGATTTGTAATTAAATATAATTTTTGGTATGCTTTCACCTTTCATTGTTTGGACATGTTCTTCCCGGTTTTTACTAGATTGTTTTATTTTATTTATTTTTTAATTCAGGATTGTTTCTGTTATTTACACAGGTATCCTTACGAAAATATACATTTTTTTTCTTCCACACTTCCCGATCTTGTGAGTCTGCTTCTGTCATATATCTCCTCTTCATGTTGTCTTGTAATTCCCTTTATCCAAGTTGGCTTTGGTCTACCTTTTCCAGAAGGCATCCATTTCAATACTTCTTTGTTTGTTTCTGTGTCGCTTCTTCTCATTATATGCCCAAACCATCTTAGTTGGATTTCTTCAGTCTCTTGTACAATATAATTTCTGTGACTAATAATTTATTTCTGTATTTTTTGCTTCAACGTCCATTTTTCCGCACCATATAATAAAATACTCTTCACAATTGTGTATATATTAATAATTTAGTCATCTTGACTGTATTTATACTCCATCAAATATAATTTAATATGTCATACCTACAAGTTTAGCTCATTTTTAATATATTCATTTCTTCTTTTATCTATAAGTTTGCAGCCAGCAACACTTCTCAGAAATCTCATTTCAACTGCTTCTATGATCTTCTCTTCTCTTTTAGTCAAAACCCAAACTCACTACCCCTAAGGGGACTGCCATTTCTTTATACAATTTTTAGTTTTGTTTCCTTTCTTGTATTTTAAATATTCTCTTAATTGAGCCCGTGCATAATTAAATGTATTAAGTTTGTTAAAAAGATCGTCATTTTACTAAAGTATCACAGCACATCTGACTCACAAAGTAAATATTAATTTAACGTTTAAAAACTGTAGGCCTTTCGGAAACAGGCTTCCGTCATCAGCAGAAGGAAATGCGCTACTATAAATGTTGTGGTTTTGCAATGCTTTAGACATCAGCGTCATCAGTAGCTACCGATGACTCAAGTGTTTATCCATAAGTAATGTCACGAGTGATTTCTAAATCATCGATAAATTCACGACTCACGAAGTGAGGAGTGAATTTATCTAGAGAATATGGAAATCAAGTGTGGCATTTGTTAGGACTATTTAACGAATAAAATTAAGCTGTTTACTAACTAACAAATCCTTATTTAAATATATTTATTTTAAAATCTTTATATATTTAATGTAAACGGCGATGTTTGAAAACAAATGAGAAACGATTGTTATGCTTAATTTGTTCATCACTGCAACCAGATCATATTATTTATTGCCAAAGGATCGCAATATTATGAGAATGCACGTTAGTGGAGAAAAAATAAAACACATCAAACTGTTTATAATACAAATATTGTTTATATTATATCCCGCAAGCACTATCTGATAACATTAGTGCTCTATGTATATATATATATATATATATATATATATATATATATATATATATATATGTAGCCATATTCAGTCACTGCAAAATAATGCTCTGGCCTATTCAGAATGTTAAAAAGGACGAACTTGACTTTAAAGTGATAAAATTAAATTGATAAAATCGAGGTGAGAAATGACTTTGATTGGTTGTAAATAACAAAATCATTGAAATATGACTGGTCATTGACTCCCATTTGGGGCATGAGTAAAATAGAAATAACCAATGAAAAGTAGTTTAAATTTATTAAACTCACCGCTGTAGAGTAGGTCAAAGTCAAAACTTACCTGTAACAAAAAACACAAATCGTTAAAATTACATCTGTTAACTGCCTTCCTTTCCACTTTTATTCATTTTATTAACTATTCTCTTTCATATATACAAGTTTATAATACAGTAACGTTGACAAATGAAAAATAGTATATTATGATGCGAGGTTGGGAAGCAGTTTTTACAGAAGTGAGGAAATGTTTAAAAAGCGAGCAAGTTTTAATTTCCGAGATTCTGTAAAACACTTCACAAACGTTCGTTGCACATTACTTTTTTGCGCGATGGTGTTTTCAAAATAATAAATAATAGTAAAATAATAACATCTTTGTTGGAAATATTTGCGTTCATTATAAACAACTGACTAACGTTAACAGTGTGGGCAATGTTTATTAATTTAAATTACAGGAGGCCGTGACAATAATCTAGTCATAGTATGGCGGCAAGTACGTATTTATTGTTTTATATTGTTTCAAATAAAGTTCAGTTCATTTAAAATGCCACATTTGTTTCGTATAATGTACATTAACACTACCTTTTGGATATATTTTTGTATATACATTGTACGTAGTATACATAAAGGGCAGTGGTTTTACTTCCCGCACGAGGTTTGTAATATGTAATATTTCAGTTAGTTATTTAGATTGGCAACCACGAGATTGTAAGAAGTTGAATATTTAATCATGATAACCATTGCTGTAAGTACGACAGAATGCACTATCGCGGAAAAAATAATTTAGATAATTACGATATACATTTATAATTATTTTTCCTTTTACTTAAAACAAAAAACATGTTTAACTTATTTAGGATTAACAGCGGACAACGGATATTAGCTAGTAACTTATATAGATATAGGTTAGAAAACAATTACACTGCAAAATAAAACAGGATTTACTCAAAACACAGGAAAATTCCGTAGTTATTAAATGCCTCTGTAGACAATAATGTTTTGGCGTTTCTAAGAACAATGTTTACCAAGGGAGACGATCGCTGGGCAATGTTTACTCTATCTTGTATCCGCCGGCTACCTTGCTTTGTTCGTAGCATCCGAAGTAAATAAACAAGAGGGAAAAAAGGAAATATGAAGGCAGAGTGTTGTGTGGCCAGAGGACGGTCATTTGAAACTGGAGACAAGACGGAATGTTTCTTTTACGGCGCGTGTAAATGAAAGTTCCGGACAAACCATGTGATTGTGGTTTGGACTTCATTGCGTCGAATGTCTGACACGAGCATCCAAGTTCAAAAAGAAACACTGTATTGCCCAGTGGCGGCCATGTTAACTGCAGATTCACTAGTCTTTTCGTAAAATTAGTTTCTTTACCTCTTTTCCTTAGTAATTGCAAACAGGAATGAGGCGAAGAAGTAAATTAGACATAGGATCACTTTGAAAATGTAAAATAAATAAATAATCAATTGGGTTGGTGTTTACTTGACGAAAATCCATTATGTTTAGTGATTAAATAAAATAAAACTGTTACAAGTTGTATACGATTTTCATATTTATTTTAATACAAATTCGTTAGAGCTGTTTTAGTAGCCTACTTTGTACCTTCTTCAGACGAATACTACAAATATAAATGAATGTTAATATTCACGCAGCGGGCCCCGGGTTCGATCCCAGGTCAGGACAGTTTTTCTGGGTGAGGTTTTTATCGGGGTTTTTCCTCACCTGTAAGACAAATGTCAGGAAAACTTTAAGGCCCAAACGGTCCCCGAAATCATATGGCCCAAACGGTCCCCGAAATCATATGGTCATCGCATTCATCATCATTCATATTCATCTTAGGTTAAGCTTAGGATTAGGGACTCTCCTGGCGCACCGTTATCATCATCATCACCCATCATATCGGGGCAACGCCTTCCAGGCGCCCCAACCTCAGGAGTGGGTTACAAGTACGCCATGCCAGGAGAGAAACCAGGAATGTCGAAAGACAACCTGGGGCATTTGAAAAATAATGTATATATATATATATATATATATATATATATATATATATATATACACTCAAGTACGTAAAAAGTGTAACTAAGCAACTAAACAAAAACAGCGTAAAAAACTCTTATTATAAATTTGAAAGAGGCAATAGATTTAAATCCTGTTCGAAATTTAAACAGCCTATTGCTCATGTTCAATTTATTATTTCTAAAAGATATAGTTTTTTTCTTTGTTATAAACGTGTAAAACTTTAAAATTTGAATTAAAACAATGATCGTATTAAAGTTCATGGTAGCGTACTTTGAAGTATTTCTCGTATAAAAGAACATATGAGACCATATAACATGAATTAATTCTCAAATACTCGTAATCTCCTCTCCTCCCTTAAAGTAAGAGTCCATATTTCGCAACCATATAATATAACTGCTAGAATAACAGTTTTATCAATTTTCACTCTTAACGTTTTTTAACGGAGTTGGGATTACAAGAGTCCCTGTAATGCACAATAGCACGCATTTCCAGAATTGAGCCTATGTTTAGTTTATTTGTGCACCTCATTCCTATTTGTAATTATTGTTCTAGGTATTTGAATTCAGCCAATTCTTCAAAATGCCCTTAATTTGTTTAGGCTAGTTTTGAAGACATGATCACATCGGAAATCAAACCAGCGACCTTCCAGATTATATATAGCGTATTGCCTTAACCAAAAACTACTCTACAGCTATCTCCTATTTTATTAACGACTTTGTTAAAATTTCATGTGAAGTTGATGCCATTTATAAATCATGAGATTTTAATGCACTAAAAAGAATTATAAATTAAATATACAATCGTATGCAAATAATGGCAATATCAGAAGAATAAAAATACTCAATGCGCAGGACACAGACAACATTTGATATTATATTCAATATCCAGACACAGAAACAAAACTATGTACAATATACACATACCAGACGAATATGGAAAAATGTATATGACCTCAATTAATTACAAAAATTGTAGGCCTATTATTCTATATTCGAAATGTTCGCATGCCTGGCATATTCGTTTCATGAATGTTATTGCGCAGGCATTTGTAAGTACGTAAAAATGTTATCGTAGGAAGAACAAATTGAAATCGCACTGTTGATAAGTTAACAATATACAATCGAATACCGCACATGACTTCATATGTGAAACAAATGAAATATGAATGTAGTAAACTTTAAGATTTGTCAATTGATGTTTAATAAGAATAAGACGGCCAGATAGATTTTCAAATTTAGAATTATAGAAAATAATGAATTAAAAATAAATTATAAGTCCACCAATATCATATTCACCTAATTTGATAATAAATTATAACAGAAATATTATTTATTCGACTGGTTTTAAATGTTTACACAACTTTCTGTGCTCAGCTACAAGTTTTCATTCTCTTCCTAAAATCATCTCTAGCCTTCCAGTCGCAATCCTGCAGTCCCCTGTCCTTCATCAAATCCATAATGCCATTTATTCATGTCTTGTCAGGTCTCATCTTTTTCTCCCATTTGGAATCCACTCCAAACTGCTAACAAGCAATCTATATTCATTCTTCTCTTAATAAGGAAATAGGAATTGGATAGGATAGGAAGATAAAGCAGTGAAAATAATATATTTGTATTGCAATCCCTAAGGTAGTAGAAGAAGAGAAAGACCAAGAAACGCATGGAAGAAGTTATTCCTATAAGAAGCTTCCATGTCCCTCTTTCATTCCCACTTCGTGCTACATGTCCTGCCATCGCAGTCTACGAGACTTAACTAATCTTATTACATCTGGTTTCCCATAAAGATCATGTATGTAAATCTTCTCAACTCTCTTTGTCCCAAACGTTTTCCTAAAAACTTTATTCTGAAATATTTATAATCTTCTCTGAAATTAACAGTTTTATACATTTTCGGTTTTAATGTTCGGTAGTGAGTTTTTGATATTTAAGAGATAGAAGCAAGATTGAATCGGCTGAAATGACGTTCATTCGTAGGGTAAAAGGCTGCACAAAAATATATCTGATAAGAAACGAAGATATAAGAGACGAATTATATATATACAACTTAAATGAGAAAATAGAGAAGTGAAAAGACAATTGGAGAGCCCACCTGGATCGTATGAATAACGAAAGAATCTCAGTACTATCGTATAACTATCAACCTGAAGGAAGAAGAGATGTGGGACGTCCGAGGAAGAGATGGTTCTAACAGTGTGAAGACGGAACAGGCAAGATTGTGTAATCCCTGCAAGGGAGATGATGCTTTATTTTCAGTTACTAGAGTGGATCACCAAAGGAACACTGGGACAAAGGAACAGAGAAAAATTTGGAGTACCAAGTTTAAATGAAGATATAGAAAGAAACCAACAAGAATGAAAAAAATCAACTGAGAAGTAACGAATGAAAAAGACTTCCAAAATTGATATTCCAATATACTCCAACTGGACATAGGGACCAAGGAAGACCAAGACATCGGTGAAAAGATCAAGACCATTTTCTTTACGTTTACCGCCACAGGCCACATGGCTTAAAACGGATTTGTTCTTGATAATGCTATATTTGCAGTTTAACTTATCTCAAAGCAGTTGGGATGACAAGAATCCATATAATGCATAACAGCATGCATTTTCATAATCGAGTCTATGATTAATTTCTTTTGTGTAACTCATTCTGCCTTTTACGTAATAGTAGTGATCCTGGTCACTCCGCTGGGAAGTATAGAGCTCGCCAAAGCACTCTGTTGTTTACCAATGCCTTAATTTCATTCCAACACAACCTGCCTGTTCAGCTTCATTCCTGATGGTATTACTCCATGTTGCCCTAGGTCTTCCTCTTTGCCTTCTCAATCCTTGGGAATTCCAAACAAATGCAATTTTTGTGACGTTATCATTCTCTCTCCTTAACACATGACTAACCCATTTCCATTTTCTGAATTTAATTTGCCTTTTAAAAATTATTACTTCATCTAGAGATTCGGACATATACATTACAGTTCATACGTAATAGTATATTACGATGCGAGATTGAGAAGTGGTTTTTACAGAAGCGAGGAAATGTTTAACTCTTAAATTGGCAAAACACAAATTTCTTCTGTTAATTATTTAAATGTGGCGGACCGCAGTGAAAACGGAAACTTCTATAACTGTTATTATTAGATATATTGTATAATTATACACACATTTAAATGGTTTCTTTTTGTTCGTTTTCTTCTGATTTATTTAAAATATTAAATTAATTGAACCAACTCATGTATCCATAAAGATACATTACGAATTTAAGGGTTAAAAACAGAGCGATAGCGAGGTTTTTAATTTCCGAGATTTTGTAAAACACTTCATAAACGTGGGCTGTACATTATTTTTTGCGCGATGGTGTTTTCAAAATAATAAATAATAGTAAAATAACATATTTGTTGGGAATATTTGGTTCATTATAAACAACTGACTAACGTTATCAGTGTGGGTAATGTTTATTAGTTGAGACTACAGCAGGATGTGACACCACTCAGTCATAAAATAGTGGCAAGGACGTATTTATATTTTTTTTATATTATTTCAAATAAAGTTCAGTTTATTTAAAATGCAGTGATTTGTTTCGTATAATATTAACACTACCTTTTGAATATATTTTTGTATATAGGATCACATTGTAGGCCTACGCAGTATACATAAATGACAGAGGTTTTACTTCCCGCACGAGGTTTGTAATATGTAATATTACAGTATAATTATTTAGGTTGGCAACCCCGAAATGTAGGAAGTTGAACTTTCAATCATGGTGGTCATTGCTGTAAATAAGACAAAACGCATTATCGCGTAAAAAATGTATTCGATCCTTGTATTGTAATATACTATTACGAGAAGTGAGTGGTGATTCTGTTATCCCAGATTATTATAATGAAGTGATTGCGACCAGCCGATATGGAGTTCAACATGGGAATCCCCTTCACTGCTTTCTGAAAGGTTCGAGATGTTTTTATTAAACTTACACGTACTCATAATGTAAAGCAGAATAGAATATCCAACACAAAAGCGTGTATAAAATATTGAATATGCGGTCACACCAGGCTCTTTTTTGACATCGAAGAAAAGAACGGATCTTTTCACACACTTGGTGGCGCTGATGCAAAGCAAAAGGCCACCATAAGCAAAAATATAATTAAAAACAATTGCAGTGCCTCACAATTTCACCTACTGAAAAGTTATAGGCCTATAGATGTACTGAAGTTGTATTTAATTTGGCCTAAAGCAATTATTTAAAGTTTGAAATTGGTTCCGACCTTATGAAGGTCTTGACCCAGTATCTTTATGTGTTTGTAATGAGGTGTTTGTAATTTTATATTGGTAAACAGGGAAAGTGTTCCTCTCTCTGTTTTGAGGCTTTGGTGTCTTGTTTGTGTAATTTATATGCTGTGTGTGTGTGAGAATTTATGCTTTATTTTTATGGAACGTTTGTGCAAGATTTTATTTTCGACGAGGAGTTGACATGAGTAGAAAGTTTAAGTAACTCGGCCTTAAAATTCTTAAAGTATTTTCTGATGTGTTAGGAATTAATGTGTGATGTGCATTGGTGTCCTGTATTGTAGTGTAGTGTGGATTTGTGTATTTCCTATCTCGTTTATTAGTCTGTTGTTATGTGTAAGAATTGTGTCTCTTTGTCTGCGTGCTAAGTGTTTTATGTGGTCTATTATGTAAGAGATTTCTGTGACATCGTGTAGTATGGAGATCTGAGTTTGACGGTCTGCACGAAGTATGATTCTTAGGGCTTTATTTTGGGCAATTTGTAAATTTTTAATGTACGAGGCTGCTGCATGTCCCCAGGCTGGACTGGCATATGTCATGAGTGGTCTGATGAGAGCTTTATATAAGTTTATTTTGTGTTTTAGTGAAAGTGTGCTTGATGTAAGTATGGGAAAGATGTGTGAAGTTCTTGTTTGCGCTTTTATTTTCAGTTGTTTAATGTGATGTTTAAATGTTAGTTTTTTATCTAGTATTACTCCTAAATATTTAACTGAGTCTGTGTATTCAATGTTTGTATTGTTTATTTGTAATGTAGGTGGGTTTGGTCTTCTTCTTGTGAATGTGATGGCTTGTGTTTTATCAGCATTTAGTCTGATTCTCCATTTGGAGAACCAGTTGCTGATCCTGTTGATGTGTAGTTGTATTTTTCTAGTGGTGTGATGTATGTCATGGTGTGTACAGTATATCGCTGTGTCGTCTGCATATTGTGCTATTTTAGTGTGTATTGAAGTTGGGAGGTCTGAAGTGTATATGTTGTATAGTGTTGGTGCCAGTACAGATCCTTGGGGAACGCCTGCTTTTATTGGATGCCAGTCTGATGTTTGATTATTAAAGATGACTCTGAAAATACGCTTGTTTAAAAAGGAGTGAATTAATTTAATGTAGCTGTCAGGAATTTTATATTGAATTAGTTTATATATTAGGCCTGTATGCCATACGGAATCAAAAGCTTTCTCAATGTCGAAAAAGACTGCAGTTGTGTATTGTCTTAGTAGAAATCCTGTTGTTATGTCGTCCATGAGTCTAGTTAGCTGTAATGTAGTTGAGTGTTCAGGTCTGAAGGCAAATTGTGTCAGAGGTAGTATCTGAGTTATGTAAGGAAGTAGTCTCTTGAGTATAAGTCTTTCTAGTATTTTGCCTGTGGTCAAGTAAGCTAATAGGTCTATAATTTTGAGGAAATAACGGATTTTTGCCGGATTTGAGAATGGAAGTGATGTTTGCTTGTTTGAAAGGAGTTGGGAAATATTGTAATTTAAGTGCGGAATTTAGGATTTTAGTCATGTGGACTAGTCCTTTTCTAGGAAGTTGTTTTAGAGCAGTAGTTGTTATTCTGTCTTGTCCTGAGGCTTTATTGTTGTCTAGAGAGTTGACGATTTTCTTTATTTCGTTAGTGGTAGCTATTGGAATTTGAAATGTCGGTGGTACGTTTAAGTAGGTCTTTGTTTGCCTTCTGATTTTTGCTTGAAAGTGTTCGTGGTGATTATTGTTTGTCCTTGATCTAAATTGATTTTCTAGCGTCTCTGCAAATGCATTAGCTTTGTCTAGGTCATCGTAGAGTAGTCCGTTTCTTCCATGTAGAGGTCTGTTTCTGGTCGTTTGCCTATGTGTGAATTTTTTTATTATTTTCCAAGTGTTGTCATTTTCAACTGCAGTCTTTAGTTGTTCGTCAAGTTGTTTGAATTTATGGTTTTGAATGTGTCGATTTATTCTTTTAGTAATTAAGTTGAGTTGTCGTTTGTCTTCTCGTAGTCTTAGACGTTGCCATTTTCTTCTTAATTGTCTTTTCTGTTGAAGTAATTCCGTTAGTCCTGGGATGTGGTGAGTATTTTGTTTCCTATTTGGACTGATGGTAGTAGTATTGTTGTATGTTTGCAGTAGTGTGTCTTGAAAAGTTTTGGTAGCTAGGTCTAGTTCTTCTGTGGTGTTTATTGTAATATTTGGAGTTATGCTGTCATTTAATTTCTGTCGAAAAGATGCCCAGTTTGTAGTTTTAGTATTAAAGTTTCTAGTCTGTGATCTGATGGGATGAAGGTCTATTTCCATTATTACTGGGCTGTGGTCTGAGTTTAATTCATCAAGAACGTCTATGTAATTTATGGTAGGTCTTGGTCTCATGATGAAGATGTCCAGTACATCAGGTCTGTGTCCTAGGTAGCTGTAGTGAGTCGGTTGTAATGGTCCTGTTACTTGATATCGGTTGTCTAGTGAGTGTTGTAGTAAAGTCTTACCTTTTGCGTTTGTAAGTCTTGAGTTCCAAATTGGGCTTTTTGCGTTAAAGTCTCCTCCAAATATGAATTTATTATTGTGCTTCGTTAGTGTGTCTAGTTCTGCGACTGTTAGTACGTTTCTAGGTGGTATGTATATTGCTCCAATAGTAGTTGTTACATTATAAGAGTATATGTCTATTGCAGTTAGTTGAATGTTAGTAAGTCCTTGGATAGTGTATGTGAGTGTTGTATTGTGGATTTAACTATTACAGCTGTGCCGCCATGTCCGTTTTCGTTGTCAGTTCTGTAAATGTCGTAATTTGGTATCCTCCAGGTAATATGTTTCTTTAGTTTAGTCTCGGCTATTAAGGCAACGTCTATGTTCAGTCTGGTTAGTAGGTTGGTGAGTTCTAAAATTTCGCTTCTGACTCCGTTTGCATTCCATTCCAATATGAGCAAAGGTTTTATTATTGTTTTGGGTTTAAGGGCCATTTTGGGTTAAAGCAGTGAGTAGTGAAATTATAGTATTTAGTAATTGGGGATTTTCTAGGACTTTTTTAATGAGAGTGATTAGGGCTTCTATTGAATGTGTGTTATTATTATTAGTGGTGTTTCTCACTGCATCAGCAATAGTGTGGTTTCTATTTAGTGGGGGGAAGTTTAAACTGTCGGTCATAGGGCTTTCAATTTCAGCATTTTGCGTAGCTCTGCTTATAGCGGTTGGTCTTAGGTTATCTGATGTAGATCTTTGTGTTCTATTAGTGCCATTTTGAGGTGTTGATTTTACAGCTGGTTGTTGAGGTTTGGCTGTTGACGTTTGTTGAGGCCTTGCTAGGTGTTTTTTGTAGATTGGGCAGTCCCTGTAACTTGCGGTGTGTTCGCCCTTGCAATTGGAACATTTAACAGTGTTGCTAGAGCATGCTGAAAGCCTGTGCGTTCCAGAACATCGGACACATCTCTCAGTCCTATTACAGTACTGAGCTATGTGTCCAAAGCCCTGGCATCTATAGCACTGGGTGATTCCTGACAAGCCAATGTATTTTTCTAGTTTTAATTTTATGTAACATATGTGACTGAGTTCATTTAGCATTTCCTCTAAGTGTTCATTTCTTTTAAATGTGAGTATCCAGACAGGCAGAGGTGTTTTGATTCTATTTCCACTCTGGAACGTTTGTTTAGTTAACTGTCTGATTGCAATAATTGGGTAATTGTGATTCTGTAAGTAAGAAAGTATGTCGGCAGTGGGAAATTCAGATGGCAGACCTTTTAGTGTGACTTTTAGCGCTGTGTTTGGTTCATTTGCATGAGTGTAATATTTGAAATTGTTTGTTTTCAGTCTTTCTATGACCTCATTGTATGTTGTGTTGTCTTCAGTTTGAATCTTTAAGGTGTTGTTAGTGTATGTCATTTTTACTGTTTTGATGTTTTTACCTGCAATTTTTTCAAGTGTCATGGCGTTAGTGACTTTTATGTCTGCTATTATTGGTGGTGGTTTACGGAATTTTGGCTTAAGTTTCTCTTTTTCTACTGTGTCTGTAGTTATGTCAGTTAGAGGATTAAATCTGTTTTCTGTGTTAATTTCTGAGGTTGTTTCATTTAGAGTGGTTTGTTTACTTGTGCGCTTTGGCAGTATGAAATCTGTGTCTTGTGTATTGTGTATTTCTTCTTCCTCTTTATCAAGTGATTTTTCATGTTTTTGGTTAGATGTGTCATGTGATGAATCTGAATCTGTATCTGAGTCTGAGTTTTCATAATCTGTTTCTCTTGACTTGGATTCTAAATCTGTTTCAGATATGTCTGGTCCGTGGGGAGGATGTTTGGGATAGGTATCTTTGGGTTGTACTTTCATCATCATTTGATGATGGGAAGACAGGGCAGGAGGTTCCCTGTCCTTACTCCGGGATCGAGTAAGGCCTGGGGATTGACGGGAGCGAGGAATAGGTGATGCCGAGCACCGTGATAAGGGATGGAAATTTAGGAGTCTAGCCGTGTGTCTAGCCGTATGTCTAGCTTGAGAAAGCTAATTTTATGCTCTTTTGTAGATTTACGATGTTCTGTAGACGAGTGAGAGGCGAGCAGTCCAGTGAATCTGGCAGCCAAAATAATAATTTCTCGTATCATTTATTTAAATGTGGCGGACCGCACTGTAAACGAAACCGTGGTTAACTGTTACTACGAGTATTACGTAGGCCTATGTGCATGTTGTGTAATTCCACACCCATTTCAGTAATTTCTTATCGTTAGCTTTCATCTGTTTTGTTAACAAATTAATAGTATATTACGATGCGAGATTGCGATGTGGTTTTTACAGAATCGAGGAAAATGTTTAAAAGCCGAGCAATAGCGAGGTTTTTTAATTTCCGAGATTCTGTAAAACACTTCACAAACGTGGGTTGTACATTATTTTTTGCGCGATGGTGTTTTCAAAATAATAAATAATAGTAAAATAATAATATATTTGTTGGAAATATTTGTGTTCATTATAAACAACTGACTAACGTTAACAGTGTGGGCAATGTTTATTAATTGAAATTACAGGAGGCCGTGACAATAATCTAGTCATAATATGGCGGCAAGTACGTATTTATTGTTTCATATTGTTTCAAATTAAGTTCAGTTCATTTAAAATGCAGTGATTTATTTCGTATAATGTATATTAACACTACCTTTTGGATATTTTTTGTATATACATTGTACGTAGTATACATAAAGGTTAATGGATTTACTTCCCACACGTGGTTTGTAATGTGTAATATTACAGTATAGTTATTTTATTACAGAATAGTTATTTAGGTTAGCAACCCCGAAATGTAGGAAGTCGAACTTTCAATCAAGGTCGCCACAGCTGTAAGTACGACAAAACGTACTATCGCGCAAAAAACAATACTGATGTATCCTACAGAATATATTGCGAATTTAAGGGTTAATTAAAATTAGTGAGGTACTTAAAGTTGTTTTGTTGAACGAGTGGCTGTTGTGATCCCAGATTCCTATCCTGGCGATTCCGGAGCAGTATTGGTGGTGTTGACCACGAGATCTTTCGGGATTTTCTCGCGGTTCTCCTGTTTCCTGAATTTCTAGCCTCCACTCCCCTTCCCATTATTTCATGCCATTTCGTTTATCATTCATTCATTTCATATCACCCTTCACTTCATTTCAGATCAAGTAAAAACCACAAATATGGGGACACACTCTCACTTCATGATTCCGAGCCTGTGTGTTAACTAACGGCAGAATAGGGCCAAAAATAGGTTTCTGGCCCCTCCTCGAGGCCCTGGATCTAGTCCTAATAAAATGGCGGTATGAATTATTGTGAATGCTTGATGTGTGTCGAAACGAGGAACGCCAAAACAGTCTACATAATACCAAAGAGAAATACTGAATATTTCTTTGTATTTCCTGGGAGTATTTAAATTAACAGAACCCTAATAATAAAAATAATAAAGAAGATCGTTATCACAGTCAAATATTCAATTTATTCGATAATTCGTCGACGTTTCGATCACCTCATGTGAGACAATTCTCAAGACATTAATTGCTATTATTTAAATAAAATTGTCTGTATTAAAAGATCCTGTGAAAGAGTGAATCTCTAATTATTGCTAGAAGTGTAGCGGTAGCGTAATTCCGCCTTCCAGCCGTTCCAAATCTATGCAGTGGACAAAAAAAAAGTTAAATTATATAGTTCATAGTAAAGTAAAGTAAAGTGATCCCACAACAGACCCGGAGGCCCTTGGGGTAGTAGGAGGTTAGGGCTCCCACTTTTTCTAGACAATCGGCACTTTATGTCAGCCGGGTTGTCAGCCCTGCGTGACGGCCGCCTTTACCCCCAGAACAAGCGTCTGGTACTCATTTACGTTAGAGGCTGAGTCGACCCCAGGGCCATAATGCCGCAAGAGGGTTTGGGTCAGTTTAAAAATCCTGACCCCAACGGGACTTGAACCCTCGACCCTCTGGCTTGTAGCTCAGTGCCTTAACCACTACGCTACGGCAGTTGAATTAGTATTTTATTTTTTACATATTAATGGATGCTAGCTGTTTTTTTTTTGTGAAGGGGGATTTGGTTCTTGACATTTGTCTTATCAGATGAGGAGGGTTTTTAGAAATTCAAGAAGACACAAAATTAGGAATACTAAAATCAGAAAAGTAATGGATGTTCAAAAAGATGTTCTTCAAATTGTTGAAGAAAGAAGACTGGAATGGTTTGGTCACGTAAAGAGGATGTCAGATGACACAATATCTAAGATGATGTTATATTGTGAATCAGAGGACAAGATAAAACAGAGGAGACCAAGAGAACAGAAGATTCAAAGAGTGCATAGTAGAATGGTGTGGAGAGGATTAACAGAGAATATCGGACATCATCATTACCATCATTAAAATATCCGCTATGTTTAGTATGAATATGTTTGTGAATTGTGTGTTTCGACTTAATGTTGTGTTGTCTCGGAGGAGGCCCTGATATTAACCTGATCCCTCATTCGCAGGTCCCTTCACATCCTACGTGGTCAAAAAAGTATGTGTGTGATCTATAGTAAAATCCCTCTCCCGACAGGTCATGCCACTGTAAGGCCCGTGTGGCGTGAACTTATGTTAAGGGGACCCGGAACAGCCTATACTTATGTTAAATGTAAGGAACATTTTCTCCTTAAATATTAATCCTATCATGTTGAAATTTTTACAGTGGTTAGGTTCATATATTTAGAGCCTTCTACCATAAGGATTTATACTTACTTACTCACTGGCACTATCGAACCCGTAGGTTCATGGCCGCGCGGACATAAGCTCTCCATACATCCCTATCCCGAGCTAATGCTTGCCAATCATTCCCTGTATAATCTACTTCCCTCAAATCATAGTTAATGTTGTTCTCCCACCTCATTCTTGGTCTACCAACTGGCCGTTTTCCCTCTGGCTTTCCTACAAGAAGCTTCCATGCACGTCTTTCATTCCCCATACGCGCAACATGTCCTGCCCATCGCAGTCTACGAGACTTAACTGTTCTTATTATATCTGGCTTCCTATAAAGACCATGTAGTTCATTGTTATGTAGTATTTATATCAAAAATAATTTTTTCTTTACAAATATTTTTTTCAGTTTTTTACACTGCATTTTGCAACCTAAATTCTTTACTTACTGAGCTATCACAACATCAATATGGTAAAAATTGTATTTGAGCACTATATTGAAGCCCTGAAAATTTCAGGTCTCTAGCTTTAATAGTTTAGAAGAAAATGTTCTTTATATATTGAAAAAATGAATGCTAACCATGGGAGATAGTTGACGGCTCACGCCCACATTTTAAAGGGACAGGGAATATTTAAAACAAATAATAAACACACTTAGAAACAAGATACAGGCAAGATAATTATACCATATGAAAGAGGAATCTTTCTAGTATTTTAATTGATAAAAAATGAAAATGCATTTTTTCATCACATCTGGCCTTCCGGGTCCCCTTAAGTGAATGACATAAAAACTCCTGGCGCGACAGGCCTAGAAGGTCCTTAGCCTACTAGCCGGTTGCTGGCCTCACATCCACATGTGTCAATCACAAAGGTAGTTGATCATCAGCCAGTGTAGGGGTGACATGTGGTCAGCATGTCGAGTCCCCCAGCCGTTATAGCTAGTTTTCTCAACCTGGAGCCGCTGCTTATTGTAGCTACCCAAATGCCTCACGATCCTGGGTGGGTACCGGTCCCATACTGGCCAAAATACCATGAGAAAATTTATTCCCCATGGAGACTCGAACCAGCGCAAGGCTCCCTGCCTTAACCACTCGGCTACGGCGCGGGACAAGTGAATAGCATAGACTATATTAAAGGGTGAATCAACTTATGCAGTCGTTGTAGTAAATTATATTTTTGACATTCTGTATATACGTGAAATTTTACATTTTAAACGGTTAAATCTATTTTTGCCGGTGTTTACTGTGTAAAAAAAATATACATATTAATATGTCATGAAAGTTACATACTTTTTTTTGGTGAAATTTGTGTTTGTTTAGCAACTCGAAGTAATTGAAGTTGGTATGGAAGCATGAATCGTTCAGTTGGTTCGTTATTTGACTCAGAGACCAGTGAACTGGACCAGTTTCAACAGAATAATTAATTTCTAGTACTGTTGGTAGCAGAACAAAAACAAATACACATCGTATTCAACCTTTTTTCAACCTCTTTTATTGTCACACTGATGATGTGGGGGATCTCTATAAACATTAGCATCAGAGAAAGTTGAAATAATAGATCATTATTTTCGCAAAAAAACTTTCTATTAGACCATTATTTTGTTGTGGGGAGTTAGGAGGTGGAGTTTTTAGTTCCCGACATTATTTAACAACTAAGGGCATTAGCGTCGTAATTCAAATATAGGCGTGAAAGATCAACAACTATAATATTGTTCGTTTAATTGCCATGAACATATAGTACGTCCCTTATCAATGAAGACCTACTAAGAATTTTATGCATTCAAAATTCTCCCTGGTGCGACAGGCCTAGAAAGTACTTGGCCAACTAACCGGCTGATGGACTCTAATCCTCACGACATTTATACAGGTGGACGATCTTTCGAGTATACGGATGACATGTGTTCAGCATGTCAGTTCCCGCAGCCGTTATGGCTGGTATTCTAAACTTCGAACTGCCACTTTTATTTTTTTTCAAATGGCCCAGGTTGTCATTTCGACAATCCTGGTGTTCTCTCCTGGCGTACTTATAACCCACTTCTGAGGTTGGGGCGCCTTTAAACGTATATTTCTCGAAACTTATATAATGGCGCATAGCCGGTTGATGCATAACGCCGTCCACTTATGCAAGGGATGTGTGGAAAATATTATCTGAGGATGTATGAAAGCTTTATGAACCACACAGGTGAATGGAGAGAACTAGTTAATAATAGCTCTGATGCGTATAGGAAGCCAGATATTATGAACAGTTAAGTCTCGTAAACTGCGATGGGTACGTATGGGGAATGAAAGAGGTGCATGGAAGCTTCTTGTAGGAAAACCAGTGGAAAAACTCCCAGTTGGTAGACCAAGAATTACGTGGGAGAAAAACATTATCCATGATTTGAGGGAAGTATATTATACAGGGGATGACTGGAAAACATTAGCTCAGGATAGGGATGTATGTTGGTAGATCAATAATGAGGTGGGAGAATAATTAACTATCATTTGAGGGAAGTAGATTATACAGGGAATGATTGGAAAACATTGGCTCAGGATGGGGATATATGGAAAGCTAATGTCCGCGCCGCCATGTACCTACGGGTTCGATAGTGCCAGTGAGTTAGTTAGTTAGGGATGTATGGAGAGCTTTCGTCAGCACGGCCATGAACATACTGGTTCGATAGTGTCAGTGAATTAATTATGAATGAAAGCTTGTCTGCGCGTCCATGAACCTCCGGGTTCCATAGCGCATTTAGTTATAGCCTAAATTAAGATAATGACAAAAAGAAGAATTTAGAGTATTAAAATTACCGTTACGTATTTAAGACAGGTGAACTTGATTTGTAGACTTGTGTCATAGGTTTATCTTAACTAATTCAGTAGAGGTTCCACCATGAGTCAATGTCCTGCAGTGATGTGAACACAGCGTGACGGAATGGGTACCAACACAAATAAACCTCGCCTTCCTCAGAGGAAACGGTACATTACTCTACGTGCTGAAAACTTTTGCCATGTCATCTTTTTTCTATCAACCCAGGATATTTACAAAACCTGGTGTCTCCAAACTTCCGATATTTCCCTAAAATCTCTGACGAAGGCGTGTTTCCATATCAAACATAACATTAACAATTGCCCAGCTAACTAACTCGCTGGCTCTATCGAACCCGTAAGTTCATGACCGCGCGGACATAAGCTCTCCATACTTCCCTATCTTGAGCTAGTGTTTTCCAATCATTCCCTGAATAATCTACTTCCCCTCAAATCATGGTCAATGGTATTCTCCCAGCTCATTCTTGTTCTACCAACTGGGCGTTTTCCTTCTGGTTTTCCTACAAGAAGCTTCCATGCGTGTCATCCATTTCACATTCGTGCCACATGTCCTGCCGAACGCAGTCTACGAGACTTTACTGTTGTTATTATATTTGGCTTCCAATTAAAGACCATGTAGTTCACTGTTGTAGTCTTCTCCATTCACCTGCCTGTTCATCTCCCTTTGATCCGAAAAAAAATTCCTAAGAACTTTATTCTCAAATAATCTTCTTTCCTCCCTTAAATTAAGAGTCCACGTTTCGCATCCATATGATATAACTGGTAGAATAACAGTTTTATATATTTTCAGTTTAACGTTTTTTGAAAGAAGTTGGGACGTCAAGAGTCCCTGTAATGCATAATAACATGCATTTCCAGAATTGAGCCTTTGTTTAATTTCTTTGTGCATCTCATTCCTATTTGTGAAATTCTTCTTCTCGTGGTTATCTACCATATTTATATATACTTGAATAATTGACGAGTTCTTAAACTACAAAAAAAGGGCCAAGTCATTGTAACTAGTGACATTAATGGCATTTACTTATTCTGGAAAAAACAGAAGAAAAGCGCTTAGAGATGTGAGAATAACCATCATCGTCATCATCTTCCTTGCATGGAATAGGCAATCTTGCCTGTTCTGTCTTCACATTGTTAGAACCATCTCTTCCCTCGGACGTCCCACATCTCTTCTTCCTTAAGGTTGATAGTTATACGCTAGTACTGGAATTCTTTCGTTATTCATACGAACCAGGTTGGCTCTCCAATTGTCTTTATATTCCGCTATTTTCTCATTTAAGTTGTCTATTATATTTTCATTTCTTATCAGATCCATTTTTTTGTGCAGACTTTTACCTTACAAAGGAACCTCCTTTTAGCCGATAGAATCTTACTTCTATCCCTTTCCTGTGAGAATAATAATAACCATAATTTTATGCATTACAGGAGCTCTTGTCGTTCCAAATTCTCTCAATTAACGTTAAACTGAAAATATATTAAGATGTTATTCTCCCGGTTATATTATTTGGAAGTGAAGCATGGAATTTTACTTGAAGGGAGGAGAAAAGATTACGAGTATTTGACAATAATGTTCTTAGGGGGAAAAAATGGGCAAAGAGATGTGAAGACAGGTGAATGGAGAAGACTACATAACAGTGAGTTACATGAACTTTATAGGAAACAAGATACAATAACAAGAGTTAAGTCTCGTAGAATGCGATGGGCAGGACACGTGACACGAGTGGGGAATGTAACAGTGGTATGGAAGCTTCTTGTACAAAAACCAAAGTGAAAATGCCCATTTGGTAGACAAAGAATGAAGTGGTAGAATAACATTTACCATGATTTTAGGGAAGTAGATTATACTGGTCTAATGCTGTGATCTCGGGGTAGCGTCGATGTCTTGTCCTACGCAACGGGCCCTAGTACGAACGCTGGTCTGATCGAGTTTCTGGGTCTTTTTATTTCGGGAGATTTTCCTCACCTGGAAGACAAATGTCAGGAAATGTTAAAGCACGAACATCATCTGGCCATCTTAATCTACATTATCATATTCGCAATGTTTAAAATGGCTGAGTGAATGTAGATGTTTATCTTCTCTTCTTCCTTTGGCTCTACAGTCCTCTAAGAACCTTGGCCTCCTTCATAACATCTGTCCATTCTTCCCTATTCCTAGCTTTCTGTCTCCATCTTTTAACCTTCAGTTCTTTTAAGTCTTCCTCAACCTTATCTAACAATCTTAGTTTCTGTTGTCCAACCTTACATCTTCCTTTTGGTTTTCCTTCTAAAATCTTTCTTGCGCCTCTTTCTTGCTCAATCCGCAACACATGCACAACCAATTCTAGTCTCTTTCTTCTAATATCTCCTACCAGATCTAAATCCCTATATAATAATTTCTTTGAATTCCTGGTTAGTTATATTTCTCCACATATATTGTTCCTATACACCGGTCCATATTATCTTCCTTAATAGTTTTCTTTCCCGTGTATTTAACATACTTTTTCTGACTATTTAACTCGTGCCCCAAATGGGAGTCAATGACCAATCACGTTTCAATGAATTTTGTTTTACAACCAATCAGAGTCGTGTTTCACCTCGATATTTATCGAATTTTGATTACCAAAATAAAGAAAGCTCCTCCTTTTAATATTGTGAACAGGTCAGAGCATTATTTTGCAGTGACTGACTCTCTAACAAATAGCTTGAATATAGCAAATAATGAACAGATTCCTTCGACCTACACATCTGATAATTGTGTGTTCAATAATTGTGTTTTTAAATACTGATTTTACTGAGTTGTTTCCGATTCCGATCCGATTGAGGGTCTTTCCACTTTTCAGCGGTTGCCCTTTTACCAGCCGGCTGCTGGCCCTTCACTTCCACATGTGTCAATCACAGAGGTAGATGATCAACAGCCAGTGTAGGGGTGACATGTGGTTAGCATGTCGAGTCCCCCAGCCGTTATAGCTGGTTCCTCAACATGGAGCCGCTACTTATTGTAGCTACCCAATTGTCTCACGATGCTGGGTGAGCACCGGTCCCATACTGGCCGAAATACCACGAGAAAATTTCTTCCCCCATGGAGACTGGAACCATCGCAAGTCCCGTAGCTCTGCGCCAAGGCTTCCTACCTTAACCGTTTCCAAAAAAATTAATTAATAACCCATAATGTTAATTATAATACACAGTTTGATTTTTTCATTTTTTTTATGTGTGCAATCTTACAATATTGAGATCCTATTTGGCAATAAATAGTATGATCAAGTAGCAGTGATGAACAAATAAAACATAACCAAAAAAAATCTCTTTTTTTTCCGAACATCACCGTTTACATTAGATATATAAAGATTTTAAAGTAACTATATTCAAATAATGATTTGTGAGTAAGCAGCTTAATTGTATTCGTTAAATAGTCCTAACAAATGCCAGTCTTGATTTCCAAATCCTCTAGATAAATTGGGAATCACTCGTGGCATTACTTATGATATTGTCCACGTTTCGCTTCCTAACATAACTATTGGTTTCTCCCAAACAAAAATAAAAATACAAATTTAGGAGATACGAATGTTTGGTTTCTAATGAAAGATTTAATAAAGTGAATATGTTCAGTTTTGAAAAAAAAAAATCCAAATGCACACGTAATGTTCCGTGACGTAGGTAAATGGAAAGCAGAACATACTAAAGTCACAGTAACTCTTGTCCGACTATTTGGCACATATAAAACTAGGCATTAGCGATGCCTACTCATATAGACTATTCAATTTATGGCGATTATCACGATCTCCATAAATACCTGCTGTGACGTATCAGTTGCGAGATCGAACGGTCAGATAGAGAGCAACAGTGGCATTAATGCATTTAGTTGAAATGTATGACCCTGTCATCAATCACACGACAAGCTTTCCATTGCTTCGTCTCGGGTTTATCGGTCTGGTTTACCGTCCATTTCAGTATCCATCACTCATCCCAAAGAAATGCAACATTTTTATATGTACAACCATGTAGTCCCCTTTTGGTCCCAGAACATACAAGATATTACGATATTGTTAACTATCATATAACTAACTCACTGGCACTATCAAACCCGTAAGTTCATGGCTGCTCTATATATTCCAATCCCAACTTATATTTTCCTAACTATAATTTATAATCTACTTTCCTCAAATCACGGTTAATGGTATTATCCCACCTCATTCTTGGTCTACTAACTGAGCGTTTTCCCTCTGGTTTTCCTACAAAAAGCTTCCACGCGTCTTCTATTCCTCGTTCGTGTCGCATCGCAGTCTACGAGACTTAACTGTTCCAATAAAGACCGTGTAGCTCATTGTTATGTACTCTTCTGCATTCAACTCTCTTTGGTCCAAAATTTTTCCTAATAACTTTATTCTCAAATAGGGTAACTGCAGGTATTAACGCCATGAAGGAAATAACGCCATTTTCTCTAGAAACGTTAGTTTGTAAATATTCCGATGGTGCCAGCATCTTACAAGCTACTAGAATAGTAGAGGGAAGCTTCCCCTATGGATTGGTAACGACCTTGAAATATTCTGCAACATTAGTGTCGCTTGAACAGTCATTTTGTGAAGAGTGGTGTTAATCTCTGGTTAAGAAAACCCTTGAATTTTCGTTTAGAAAAAAGTTAGGTAAGTGTTGTGTCTTACAATTACCATTGTCAATATTATTGTTTTATCTTAATATGTATTGATACTATTCATTATTAGTAGTAAGTTATTATTTAAAAAAAATTATGTGTCACAAATATTTTAATTTAAATACAAAGTGGGGTGTGCAGGTAATAACGCCATTATTATGGAAATTGCAGTTTCCTAAACTTTTTTCGGAAGCCTGGTATCGTGATGCAACTCCTGGAAATGCAGCTTCTGGGTTTAGAGCAACTGGCATTCACCCATAGAATCCGGACATTTTTTCAGACACAACTTTTGCTCCAAGCAGTGTGTCCGAGAAGCCAAATCCAGAAGTGATAGCACCTCATTCTGAACAAAAAAACCCCAAACACCCGAAAAATCTCCTGTCCAGATGCTTTTGTCAACTCCGAAGATCATCAGAAAAGAAGCGAAAAGACGTTCAGTGAATGTAAAAGCTGTACTTCTGAATAAGAAACTTTTCAATAAGGAAACACTATCAGCATCAGGTGTTTCCAAACCCGCAACAACTAATAAAGAAGGAAAAAGTTTGCACAAAGATCTGTATTGTGGTGATTGTGGAGGTTACTATTTTGATAAAAGGTGTAAGAAAAGTTGGATTCAGTGCATAGAATGTGAAGTTTGGTACCATGAGACCTGTGATAGCAAATCTGTGCTGAAAAAGGGTATTTGTTCACTGTGTGAGGATGGATGTGCGCATTTAGATGAGTGAAGGTAAATTACATCAGGTAATTAAACCTGTGCTCGTTACATGAGGACTCTTATGTATATTTTTGTTATGTCTATGATAATATTATATACACAGATTGTTATTTTAACTTGTATTTTTAGTATTAAAGCTGAATAGTGTATCAAAATACAGCAGAAATGTGTTATACTTTTAAATAATTCAGTGTGGCGTTATTACCTTCATTGCAGGCAATAACGCCAGTTTCTCCTCCTCCTGATTTTCTTCCCTTCCTTCATAAAATATTATATCTTTCTAAATTATATTTGGATGTAAGGTAGTTAGGACCTCAAGTAATGTTATATAAAAATAAGAGACATCCCGGACAATATTTCTCCAAATTCAGCTCAATATCTGAATAGGTGGTGTTATTACCTGCAGTTACCCTACTTATAATATGTTCTCCTCCGTTAAATTAAGAGTCCATGCTTCGCATCTATATAATATAACTGGGAGAATAATAGTTTTATATATTTTGAATTTATCGTTTTTGAAAGGAGTTGGGAGTGACAAGGGTACCTGTAATGCATAACACGCATTTCAAGAATTCAGCCTATGTTTAAATGTCTTTGTGCATCTCATTCCTAATTGTAATTATAGTTCCTAGGTATTTTAATATAATACTAAATTCTAAAATGAAATAAAAATTGCAAGCGGCACATATGAGATTTTAAATCCACTCCTAGGTTTGACAAAAACAGACAAGCAAATAAACACAGATGTACGCTATTAATCAAAAGTTCAAAATATAGTTGAAGAAATTCAGAATTATCAAAATAATTAGTTACATGTTCAAAGAAAGGACCCATCTCGCTTTCCTAAATTAGCATTGCAGTGTCAACGTAAAGGATTTAGAGATAAAGCAGGTCCAAAATTAAGATGGACTGACAAACCACATCTTGTGATCTCATAGGAACAGGTTCAAACCTAAATAAGATCATGATGATAATGATTTCCGGTATATAAAATGTTGTCCACCGCTGTAGTCTTAGAGTAGCGTCGCTGCCATGTTCGCAGCGGGTCCGGTTCGATCTCTGGTAGAGACACGTTTCTTTGGGTGATGGTAATAAATCGCCAATATAATCAAACAATAGTATATTACGATACGAGATTGGGAAGTGGTTTTTACAGAATTGAGAATATGTTTAAAAATCGAGCGACAGCGAGGCTTTTAATTTCCGAGAATCTGTAAAACATTTCACAAACGTGCGTTGTACATTATTTTTTGAGCGATGGTATTTTCAAAATAATAAATAATAGAAAATAATAACTTCTTTGTTGGAAATATTTGCGTTCATTATAAACAATTGACGAACGTTAACGTTTATTAGTTGGATATAAGGAGGCCGAGTGACCAATAAGTGATAAAATGGCGGCAAGTATGTATTTATTGTTTTATGTTGTTTCAAATAGAGTTCAATTAATTTAAAATGCAGTGATTTGTTTGGTATAATGTATATTAACACTACCTTTTGGATAATTTTTGTATACTCATTGTATGTAGTATAAACTACATAGAGGGCAGTGGTTTTACGTCCCACATGCGTTTTGTAATATGTAATATTACAGTATAGTTATTTTATTACAGTATAGTTATTTAGGTTGGCAACCCCGAAATGTAGGAATTTGAACTTCCAATCATGGTCGTCATTGCTATTGGTGTCCCAATAAGAACGCCGGATTTAATAATGCTCAAAATAAACTATATTTGAAAGAAATGACATATATTTATACATGAGCACAAAGGGTATACGTTCCGATTTAAGTATGGCAAATGACATCTGACATATGTCCATCACGAGACGCTCTACAGCTAGTGACTGTGTATGAAATTTGTGATTACTTTTGCAGTCTTGCGCTGACACGTCGAATTTCCTGCTTCAGGTCTTGTATGGTTCGGGGATTGTGTTCATAAACCTGTGATTTGATAAACCCCCAAAAGAAAGAAGTCACATGACCTTGGTGGCCAGTACGAAGCCTTCGAACAGTTTGAGCATAACACTCACTATTCTGACAATGAGTTTTCACAATTAAAACTCATTGTTCAGCAGTGTAACGCTCCATATCCAGTAATTGCAACAAATATAGAAAACAAAAAGTGTAGGTAGAGTGCTGCCAACCTCGTAGTAAAAAAATGGCTGCCAATTCAAATTCGGCGTTCTTATTGGGACACCCTATATAAGTACGACAAAACGCACTATCGCGCAAAAAAGTTATTTGTTATTAACTTCAAATTAAAAGAAAGTAACGTTTTTAGTAGTCGATTCAGCTAATGAAACTGACGTCTCAGGAAACATTCAGATAACAGAGACGTAACTCGCAAGTTGTATTTTTTGTTGCAATCTGTATTTAATTCCAACGATGAAACGTACTACTTCAGCAAAATAAAAAGTTCAACTTCACGATGTGAAGTCTCTACCAAGCTGAGCAGAAATTAGGAGAAGCTTAAAATAGCCCCTTTATCCTCATTCTTTGACTCAAATCCATGGGAAAGTTTTAAAATTCTAGCAAAAGCTCTTTTATAAAACACTGCTGCAAGTTGAGAGCAGAGAGTACATGATCAATGTTGCTATTAATCGCAAACTGAACACTCAGCAGCTCAATTAAAGCTTACAACGAACAAGGAGCAACTTCACTTCACTTAGGTTCTCTAATCAATGTAGTTTAGGATTCTATGAAAATACATGTTCGTTAAACTTAAAATTTCGTTACTATGTTTACGAATTGGGGTATTTGGAGTGGTTTAAGACATTTGTTTTTCCATCCATCCATAGTAATTCTGTCTTAGGGCAGGTCTTTCACTGCGATCACAGCATTTTCATGCTTTTTAGCATTACTATACTTGGTTCCAGATGTCTATGGAGCAGATGTAAACAGTGGTAGTAACGGCGAAATAGCGCGCTTCACAAGCGAATAAACCTTACGAATACATCGACACGCAATTACGGTTTCATAACATATTTGTTTAACAACAATGAACTGCAATCCTGACAATAATAATGAAATTAATAATAATAATGATAATAATAATAATAATAATAATAATAATAATAATAATAATATAATAGTAATAATACTACTACTAATAATAACTAATGCTAATACTACTAATGAATACGAATAATAGCAATAATATATTAATAAATAATAATAAATACCAATAATAATATAATTATAATACTAATAATATAACAAAAATAAATAATACTAATATCAATAATAAATACCAATAATAATAATAATCTCTAATCGCCGTGTGAGGGTTCTCCTTCAATAACGTTTTATAAACGTTTATAATTGTCTGTATTTCTCCCAAACGAAATCCTTTCCTCTGTTTATGTTTCTTCACAGGAGACATCTTTTCAGAAAGGGATACTGCACTTATTAAAAAACACTTGCACACGTCAGCTAAATATATCACATTCACTACTGTAGGCTCAAGACTTATTTAATTTTACTGAACATAACGCTTCATCAATACCTGAGCACATAAGTGATACTAAGAGGAAAAAACAAGAACTTGTGTTGCAATAACTAACTAACTCACTGGCACTATCGAGCCCGTAGATTCATGGCCGTGCGGACAAAGCTCTCCATACATCCCTATCCTGAGCTAATGTTTTCCAATCATTCCCTCAAATCATAGTTAATGTTATTCTCCCACCTCATTCTTGGTCTACCAACTGGGTGTTTTCTCTCTGGATTTCCTATAAGAAGTTTCCATGCACCCCTTTCATTCGCCATTCGTGCCACATGTCCTGCCCATCGCAGTCTACGATACTTAACTGTTATTATATCTGGCTTTCTATAAAGACCATGTAGTTCACTGTTATGTAGTGTTCTCCATTCAACTGTTTGTTCATCTCCCTTTGGTCCAAAAATGTTCCTAAGAACTTTATTCACAAATACTCGTAATCTCCTTTCTTCCCTTAAAGTAAGAGTCCATGTTTCGCATCCATATAATATAACTGGTAGAATAATTGTTTTACATATTTTCATTTTTACGTTTTTTTTTAAAGGAGTTGGGACGACAAGAGTCTCTGACTTACATCGTTATATTGTGAATAATGCTGATGTGGGATTTCCCACCAGACACTTGCAACGCAACCAATGATGCGTCAGCATTTTAAATGAAGGGTAGGGCTGGCTTACTTCTTTGCTCCGAAGACATCTGGAATATGGTATAGGGAATTATAGGTGTGGTAGCTTCCCGTTGTTTTCCACTGTTTTATCATGTTTGTCCACATTTCAAGATATAATACACACTTCTTTCCCTCCATGGTATCTTTACCTTGTCGTGGTGGAGTGGCTTGCGTGCTTAAATGATCCTTAGAGCTATGCCGGCGGTAGCATTGCTGCCGATAGGGTTACCAATGCCGGACTGGTCGAAGGTGATAAGCCAGACGAAAAAAGTACCTTGGGCGAAAGAATGACGATCTTTCACCGTAAAAATACAACTGTCAAGAAATGCGGACATGGGTTCATCTGGGGTAAAATTTTCCGGAGGTCAAATAGTCCCCCATTCGGTTCTCCGGGCGGGGACTACTTCAGGGAACCCATGCCAAAGGCTCAAACACAGGGACATGTTCCTAGGAACATGGAATGTTAGGACTTTATACAATAGCGGGGCACTAGAGATATTAACGCGGGAATTAGATAAATCGCCCTTGGATATAGTTGCTTTACAGGAAGTTAGGTGGCCAGGAGAAGGTAGTCAGGAATCAGGAAGCTTTGCATTATAGTATGGGGTGCAGAAAGACCTGCATTTGGAACGGGTTTTTTAGTCAGAAGGAGGATCTTATCCGCTATCCGAGATATTAAGTTTGTTAGTGATAGGATATCATACATCATTCTAAAGGGTAAACGACATGATTTTATAATTGTAAAAGTACATGCCCCCATAGAAGATAAAGCTGACAAGATCAAGGATGAGTTCTATGAAGAATTAGAATGCTTATTTGATAGCCTTTCACGATATCATATGAAAATTGTCTCAGGAGATTTTAATACAAAAGTGGGGCGGGAAGATATATTCAAACCAACAATAGGCAAATTCAGTCTTCATGAAGATAGTAACGACAACGGGGTTAGATTAGTCACATTTGCCACATCAAAGAATCTCATTGTTAAGAACACAACATTTCAGCATAAGGATATTCATAAATACACCTGGACGTCCCCAGATGGAGAAACTCGGAACCAGATAGATCATGTATTAGTGGATAAACGCTGGCACAATAGCATCATCTATGTTAGATCAGTTAGAGGGACAGACTGCAATTCGGATCATCGTCTGGTCAGAGTGAAAATCAGACAACGGCTATCGCTTATGAGAGGAACAAATGCTAAAGATGATTCTGAAAAATATGAATTAAATAACTTGAAAAATGATGAAATGCGGCAAGAATACCAAATCAAAATTGCTAATAGATTTGAAATACTAGAAAACGAAGAAGAAACTGATATAAATAAAGAATGGGAGGCTATAAGAGATACTATTAAATTGTCAGCATCAGAAAGCATTGGTTGTTTTAAAAAGAGGCAAAACAAGAAATGGTTTGATGAGGAATGTGCCGACATTGTAAAGAAAAGAAAGCTAGCAAAAATGAAATGGTTACACGAGCCAAATGAGATAAATTTAGAGCAATTGGGTAGTATTAGACGGGAAAACACCAAACTACTAAAGAGTAAAAAGAGGGAATATTTGAGAGAGAGGATTAATGATCTTGAAATGAATGCAAAAAATAGGAACATTAGAGAATTATATCAGGGAATTAGTATAGAGAAGAAAGGGTTTCAGGCTAGAACAAACATAATTCGGAATGAAAATGGGGATATGATTGCAGATTCTAGGAGTATATTAAATAGATGGAAAAGTTACTTTAATCAGCTATTAAATGTATATACAGAACAGGACATTGAGGAGGATAAGTTACAGACAGCAGAAATGCTAGTCGCAGAGCCAAGTGCATTAGAAGTTGAAATGGCGATAGAAAAATTGAAGATGTATAAAGCATCAGGTTCAGATGAGATCCCAGCAGAACTGATAAAATCAGGGGGAGAAAAATTGATGGACAAGATACGCTGGTTGCTTAGTATGATTTGGGAAAAAGAAGCTCTTCCAGATGAATGGAAGGAATCAATCATCGTACCAATCTATAAGAACGGAGATAAAACTGATTGCAACAACTACAGGAGCATCTCATTACTTTCAACTTCGTACAAAATTCTAACAAATATATTAGTAAGCAGACTTACTCCCTATATTGATGACATTCTAGGAGATCATCAATGTGCATTTAGAAGAAACAGGTCTACAGCAGATCAGATTTTTAGTATAAGACAGATTTTAGAAAAGAAATGGGAATATAATGGTACTGCACATCAACTATATGTAGACTTCAAAAAAGCATATGATTCAATTAAGAGGGAGAAGTTATATAGTATCCTGCTGGAGTTCGGAATTCCTAAAAAGTTAGAGTTATACGAACGTGTCTAAATGGCACAAAGAGTAGGGTGCGTGTAGGCAAACAGTTTTCAGACACTTTTGTAATCCAGAATGGGTTGAAGCAAGGAGATGCACTATCTCCTCACTATTTAATTTTGTACTAGAGCATGCCATTAAATCTTTAGAGAATGAGGAAGGCTTACAACTGAATGGTATCAATAAGCTGTTAGTTTATGCTGATGATGTAGTACTACTGGCTGATAGCGAGGAGATACTAAAGGCCAACACGTTCACACTATTGAGTAACACTAAGAAATTAGGACTGGAAGTAAATATCAGTAAAACTAAATATATGGTCACACGTAGAAATTCAGTATATAATGGAAATGGGCAGCTAATGACAAATGAGGGAAATTTTGAGGAAGTGGCTGAATTCAAGTACCTGGGAACAATAATCACAAATAGGAATGAGACGCACAAAGAAATTAAACATAGGCTCAATTCTGGAAATGCATGCTATGCATTGCAGAGACTTTTGATGTCCCAACTCCTTTCAAAAAACGTTAAGCTGAAAATATATAAAACTATTATTCTACCAGTTATATGATATGGGTGCGAAACATGGACTCTTACTTTAAGGGAAAGGAGATTACGAGTATTTGAGAATAAAGTACTTAGGAACATTTTTGGACCAAAGAGAGATGAACAGACAGGTGAATGGAGAAGACTACACAACAATGAACTACATGGTCTTTATAGGAAACCAGATATAATAAGAACAGTGAATTAAACCTCATAGTGATTCCTCATTCCCCATTCTGGCTTCAAAGCCAGATATAATAAGAACAGTTAAGTCTCGTAGACTGCGATGGGCATTACATGTGGCACGAATAGGGAATGAAAGACCTGCAAAGAAGCTACTTCTAGGAAAACCAGAGTGAAAACGCCCAGTTGGTAGACCAAGAATGAGGTGGCAGAATGACATTAACCATGGTTTGAGGGAAGTAGATTATAAAGGGAATGATTAGAAAACATTAGCTCAGGAGAGAGATGTATGGAGAGCTTATATCCGCGCGGCCATGATCCTACAGGTTCGATAGTACATATTTTTATATTTCAGAAAAATCGCATATCTTTACATAAGTGAACGTTTTATTTTAAATTGGTTCCGTATTTTATGGTTTTAAAGTATCTGTTGTTTTTTTCTTGATACCATCGTTTTAAAATTATTTTACTAGTATCTGTATTTCAAAGCTGGGTTTTCCAAACTATGGAATTTTGAAATGAATTTGTGTTTTATGCATACAATTTTCTTCATTATTTAGTCTTGTGAATTTACTCGCTTTGAGGATAGCAAAATTGGAGATGAATGAAGAAATAGGTTTTATTAATAAATTAAAAGTTGTGTGAAACGACCTGCCGGGAGAGGGATTTTGACTATGGATCTCACACGTAATTTTTTCATCCATAGGGTCCTGGAGGCCTCCCCGAATGAGGGATCAGCTCAATGTCACAGCCTCCTCCGAAACAACACAACAATTAGACGAAATATAGTATTCACACTAAACATGGCGAATATTTTTATGATGATTATTATGACCAGCTGATGTTTGGGGGCTGTTTGGGCCTTAATGTTCTTGACATGTCTTAAAGTTGAGGAAACACCCCGAAATAAAAACTGTTACCTAGGAATGCTGTCCCTACCGGATCAAAGCCAGGCCTTCTGCGTACGAGGCAGCGACGATACCCCTAAATCACAGCTGTGGACTGATATAATATCTAAGTAACTCACTGGCACTATCGAACCCGTAGGTTCATGGCCGCGCGGACATAAACTATCCATACATCCCTATCCTGAACTAATGTTTTCCAACCATTTCCTGTATGATCTAATTCCTTCAAATCATAGTTTATGTTATCCTCCCACCTCATTCTTCATCTACTAACTGGGCGTTTTCCTACAAGAAGCTTCCATGCATGGTTTTGATTCCCCATTCGTGCCACATGCCCAGCACATTGCAGTCTACGCGACTTGACTGTTCTTACTGTTCTCACTGTTATGGAGTCTTCTCCATTCATCTGCCTGTTCATCTATCTTTGGTCCAAAAATGATCCTTACATAACTTACTTACTTAATACAGGGTTTCCACTTTACAGCAGTTCGCCCTTGATTCCTACTTTCCAGAGATTCCCATCTTCCCATTGTCCTCCTTCCATACCCCTCTTCATCATGGCATCATATATTCCTCATACCATGTTCTTCTACTTCTCCCCCTCTTCCTTCTGCCTAGTACCATCCAATCTAACACATGTTTAGACCAATGGTCTTCCGACAGCCGTTGTACATACCTATCTTTGTTATCCTTTCGATAACAGTTTATTGTGCATCCATTTCTTGTCTGATGTATGTATTTCAAATATGTTGTAGCCTGGATACTCTCATACTTCTCCGTAATCCATCCATTTGTGTCGCCAAGATTCTTTTCTGCATCCTTTCATTTATTGTGCAGCTTTCTGATCCATACGTAAGTGTACTTTCTATTATTGATCCTAAGATCGTCATTCTCAAATATTCGTAATCTTCTTTCCTTCCTTAAAGTAAGGCATAATACCAAATAAATTAAATATATAAGCTAAAATAGAAATTAATAGAAGGGCTTGAGTTTTGACGTGTACTGTACACGAAGCAGTACTAAGCACTCTAGAATAAATGGCGGTTTTAAATGCAAATCTAAGACAATATAGTTGCATGAATTGTAATTTTGAAATTGCATGGTGACTGAAGATAAAAAACACGAGACAAAATTAAATCTTTACATGCTTAATCTTAGATCGGTGTCGCAATAAATCACGCGATTGGGAAATAAAAACAGTTCTTACAATCCAATTTACAAAATCTCTCGAAACAAATTCCACTTAGTCGATTTGACGGCTATAATTTAATTCAACCGAGTGAGATAATGTCCAGACAAACGTTGCTGACTAAACAATATAGGACAGGCCTTTTTTTGTATCGGGAACGAGATTATAGATAGAGAAGGGTAGCTAGGGACAAATCAAGACATCGGTGAAAGGAAGAGGGTGACACGAAAAGGGAGAGAATACCAGGACATCGAAAAGAAGGAATCCCAATGAAGCATTCATTTCCATTTGGAATCGCTTGTATTGCATAGAGTGAAATACAAAGCGATTTGATCTGCTTCGTCATTCAACATCACGTTTTAATATCTCGGCAAATTGAAGGATGAGGGAACAAATGTGTTTAGCATCACTAGATCACCAGCTTATTTTAGATGTATCACCGAAAATCCCCCTAACATTTTTTTGTTCAGTCTTGGATACGCGTAAAGAGATTTGGAATCTATACAGGCTTGCAAAAGTTTATGTCAGTGGAATTAAGATCAGAGACAGGGACAATACACAGGTTGTGGATGAATTTATAGATGTGTGCGTTCACCGATAATGTCCTGCGGTACTTTTCCCAATCATCATCATCATCATCATCATCATCATCATCATCAGCATCATCATCATCATGTTTGGTGCTGCAGCCCATTGCAGGATTTGACCGCCCCAACTATGCGCCTTCTTCCATTTTTATCTTCCGCCTTCCTTCTCCATCCCTGGGTCCCAAAACCTTCAGATCCTGTTCCACGCTGTGTAGCCATCTGGTAAGAGGTCTTCCAATATTTATATTTCCCTCTATTTTAAAGAATATCACTTACGGGTAATATCTGTTTCTTTCATTCGACGTTCAATGTTTCTGAATAGCTAAAGAATGTCCCTTCTTTTACGAATAAACATATTATTATTATTATTATTATTATTATTATTATTATTATTATTATTATTATTATTATTATTATTATTATTGCACGCCTTAGCGTAGTGGTTAAGGCACTGCGCTACAAGCCAGAAGGTCGAGGGTTCAAGTCCCGTTGGGGTTAGGAATTTTAAACTGACCCAAACCTTCTGGCGGCACTATGACCCTGCGGTCGACTCAGTCTCTAACAGAAATGAGTACCAGACGCTTGTTCTGGGGGGTAAATGCGACCGTCACGCATGAAGTGCCGATTGTCCAGAAAAAGTGGGAGCCTTAACCTCCTACTACCTGAAGGGCCTCCTGAGGCCTGTAGTGGGATCACTTTACCTTTTTTATTATTATTACTGAAATATAGAGATTTAAAACATTTAAGGGTCGTTCCATATGAAATAAAAAAAACTATCATCGTATCTTCAAAGTTCACAATTTTTAAGTGAAACAATAAGGTGCACTGAACAACTAAACTGAATTTCAGGTCTCTGTTTGATACACTCATAGAATAATAAATGTATGAATTTATCGAACTTAAAAAAAATTGTATGAAAAAAATTTCTTAAAGTGTAACAACCCCATGAATTGAAATGGTAATCACATTATATATAGTTTTATGCACGATCGCTTGATAATTAGTGCACCGATATTTCCAATTTTTTTAAACGTTGTATATTTAAATAATGTACGATTGGTCATTTTAGCCATTTTATTTATATAAATTTTATTTTTTTATATAAGTAAATAATAAGCTATTCCGTACTGACCAAATGTTGTCTGAAAATTGTATTATATGTATTAGTAGATAAAAGTTCACCGCTGGGTTCTCGAGGTAGTGTGTTGCAGCGGGTCCGGGTTCGAACCCCGATCGTGGCAAGTTTCCTATGTGAGGAATTTTTCAGGATTTTTCCTCACTTATAAGACAAATTTCAAGAAACTTTAAGGCCCAATCGGTCCCCGAACATAATTTGGCTATCATTATCAACATCATTCACATTCGCCTTAGATTAGTTTAGGATTAAGGACTCTCCTGGCGCACCACTATCATCATAATCATCACCCATCATATCATCGGGGCAACCGTAACTACACCTTCCAGGCGCCCTAATCTCAGATGTGAGTTACAATTACGCCAATGTCAGGAGAGAACACCAGAAATGTTGAAATGACAACCTGGGGCACTTAGTAAAAAAATATTTTTTAAAACAATTTGGCATGTAAATAAATTGATGTGAATTATAAACAGACGTTTAGTGATGTCGGAGTACATTTTATTTATAGTAATAATTATACATTTAATTATTTTTTCACTTATAATACAGAGGCTTACATTCAAAGCGTAAGGCTTGTAAAATATAAGTTCCATCAGACAATTTATCTAATACATTCTCTTTAGCTTTCGCAGTCATTGTATATATTATTTTGCTCATGAAGACTGTTGATTGCTCACGGTAAATCTGATCCAACGAGACTATCGATCGCTCTCGCTTGCATTTTACTCCCGCGCATGCGTCTGGCATTCTCCTTCCTCGCCAAGTGACTCCGTAGAGTCAACGAGTCTGGGAAGCTCGTGGAGCGAGAGTGAAGGTGTACTTGACCAGTTCTAGTTCAACTATAAGAATTTAATTTGTGCGTTTTTCAACAATTATATTCTCAGGGTGCCCAGCAAATTACATATATGAAATTCCCGACTATTTCTCGGCAAAAAGAAATATTAATAATAATTCCCGAGATTTTTTATGTGTCAAAGTGAATTAATTCTAGTAAAACTAATTTTGTAAAAATATACTATTTTAATACGTGTAACTAATTAAAAGTATGTAATTTATTTTTATGGTAGGTCAAATGCATAAAATAAGAATAGCAAAAAAAGTGTTTTTTAACATGAACTAGGTATGTTACGAAAAATAACAGTAAATAATGTTATGTTAAAATTACTTTATTCATATTTTTTTATCATCTGATTTTTTTCGCCAATAACAGCAATTTCTTTTCCTATTTAATTTTTGAAAAACTTTTTTATTTTCTTCCAGTTATTTTACAAAAATCTCAGCTTTTCTTTTTTCAACTTTGGCTTTTTTTTCTTCGGACAATTTATTCGATCTAACTCAATTATTTGATTCTTTATATCTTGCATGTCAAAAGAATGCCGGAGCAAAGATTGCCAAAAGTTGTTATGGATTGGATCCCAATGGAAAGGAGGAAGAGAGGAAGACTTGGATAGAAGGGGTACAAGCAGCTATGAATATCAGAGGAATGGAGGAAGATCAATGGATGGACAGAGAGGAATGGCGTTTGGTTTCTGGAAGACGGCGGCAGCTGCCATGATACCGGATGATGATGATATCTTGCATATATATATATATATATATATATATATATATATATATAAACATGAAAAGAAAAATAAATGTCTGAATCTGGATTTGAACCCGTTAGCGCTCTAACCAACGGAGCTACTGAAGAATCACAAATATTTATTGTTTCTTTTGTGCATAGTATTCTCAATTTACACGCGAGGCAGCGGGATATAGTCCTAACTGCCATCTAGTGGCTACTATAACAAGTAAGCATTTTTAAAGAGAATTTCTACTTTGTATTTCTAAATATAAGCGTCACTGCCATAAACTAAAAAATTCTCTTTAAAAATGCTTACTTGTTATAGTAGCCACTAGATGGCAGTTGGAACGATATCCCGCTGCCTCTCGTGTAAATTGAGAATAATATACATAAAATAAAAATAAATGTTTGTGTTAGGATTCCTGAGTAGTTCACTTGGTTAGAGCGCTAATGTTTAAAGTTAGGGATCTCTGGTTCAAATCCCGACTCGGCATTTATTTTTCTTTTCATGTCATAATTGGTCTTCATTGCTAAAAGTCAAAAAATATAATTGTAACATACACACATATGAGAGAGGGAGAGAGATAGAGAGAGAGATATAGATAGAGAGAGAGAGAGAGAGAGAGAGAGGAGAGAGAGAGAGAGAGAGAGAGAGAGAGAGAGAGGCAGGCTAGTAACCTCTCTTAGGGAAAACTACATTTACTTTCAAGCCTCAGAAAAGCAGTATAAGGATATGCAATATAAACCCAAAGGACATCGTCAACCAGGAAGACCTCTTAAAAAATTGCTAGATGGGGCCGAAACAGGTCTACAAAGGCATATTTTCTTGTATATATATATATATATATATATATATCTTGATTCGAATACAAAACAGACACACGTCGCTTTACGAATTCTCATCTATTTCTCGGTTTTCCCGCCTACTTTCAAATTCCCGATTAATTCCCGGTTTTTCCCGCCTGTTGGACACCCTGATTCTATAATTCAGAGCATGTTCACAGCATGAGACTCATTCCGTCCCGAAAGACAAGTTATATTTTACAAAACTGAAAGTTAAGTTAGAGCGAAGAACTGGGGGAGAAGAGAAACTCCATTTTGTTTCAGGCCAACAAAGCCGAGAAGCTCAGACAAACAAAAGACAGTGCATACATTCTCCGTCCATCGAATTCGCTCTTGTTTATTTTCTCGATCCGTGGCCAACATTCTAAGACCGTCAGAACCGAGATGGTGTTTTTATTCTAGGGGAAAAGCTCGCATGAGCACATCCAAAGTACACAATGGTGAGATGTTTTCCTTTTCCACAGTCAACACCACCATCCACTTCCATCTGATGGTACTTCAATTAAACTCCAGCCATCACTTCTTCCAGGGTTACAAAACGTCATAACTTAGCGAGATGACTCAAGTATTGTCTGAGACACTTAGTTGGGATCTCCCAGGTTCTAACTCCGGTGCCGAAGAAACTGAAGTTATTCCAGTTTCCTTCACTCACTAAGGAAAAACGGCCGTGAAGAGAGGTACAAAGTATCTCGAAAAATAATAGGGTCAGGAATTGCGTAAACTAAGCGAATTGCTGAGTAAATCAAAGTTATGGTCTGATTTTACTGGTTTACGGAAAAGGCATTCCTCAACTTTCTTTTGTAAATAAGAAACTCGTTCAAATGTGTCGGACTGAAGAGAAAACAAATCTATAATAACAGCAAATTATTAATTTTTGAATATCATAATAATAAACAATATCCTTTGAATATTATTCTATAATTTTACACAAATTTAAATATTTCAGCAAATAATTTACAACATGTGACGCGAAAAGTTTTTCTAAGTTCAATGCGTCTTCAAACATGAAACGGTTTACACTATGGAATTACGGGATGCAGCCAACATATACACGATATTTAATAAACCTATAAGGTAACCTAATGCAATATAAGCACTTTAACCTGTGAAAGAATGCAACGCCCAAGAATAAATAGTAAGATCTGAAATTCTGAAGTGTATGTGTACAGTTAATTAGTAGATACTCTATGTTGGCTGCAATGGAACACGTCTTTGTTGTTACATAGCATATTCGTTAAAATCAATATGGCTGCCACGTCTTCATACGATAGGTCGCGCAAGGGATTTTGAAGAATGTCCTTGACCGTAAATCCAATGGGAGAGCCTATCCAGACTGCTCAGGTGTGAATTCCCTGCCTGCCAGTGTACAAACAAAACAGTTCATCTTACAAAACATGCACAGTCCATAGAGAATTATAGTGAGACGCGGATGTGTTGATTTTAGATTTTAAACCGTAGACTATAATTAAAATATTTTGTACACTTGCTGCCTGAAGTCTTAAAATTATAGTGCAATGTGAATGTCGGGTCTTCTCAACGTGGAGCCGCTACTTATTATAGCCACCCAAATGTCTCATGATGCTGGGTGGACACCGGTCCCATACTGGTAGAAATTCCTTGAGAACATTTCTTTCCCCATGGAGACTCGAACCAGCGCAAGTCCCGTAGCTCTGCGCCAAGACATCTTGCCTTAATCACATGGCTACGTCGCGGGGAAGACTATAAATGGTTTAAATTAAAGTGACATTTAGTGGTTATTTAAAACATTAAAAGAGAGATATAAACCAAATATAGTGTGTGTGTGTGTGTGTGTGTGTGTGTGTATATATATATATATATATATATATATATAGTGAATATACTTCCTCCACGTATAAAGATGTCCTAACTCACTGGCACTATCGAACCCGTAGGTTCATGGCTGCGCGGACATAAGCTCTCCATTCATCCCTATCCTGAGCTAATGTTTTCCAATCATTCCCCGTATAACCTACTTCCCTCAATTCATAGTTAATGTTATTCTCCCGCCTCATTCTTGGTCTACCAACTGGGCGTTTTCCCTCTGGTTTTCGGACAAGAAGCTTCCATGCACATATTTCATTCCCCATTCGTGCCACATGTCCTGCCCATCGCAGTCTACGATAAAGATTACCTATATTAATTAATTTTTGTAGCGAGATTTTAAAAATATTTAGCACTGACTGTATTTGATATTCGCTAGCGAGGGAGTTAGCTATGACGTGTGGTCATACTTCCTATTGGCTGAGACCTACAACTGGTTAGTACAGGACTCGCATCTAAGCTCTCATTACAAATTTCATTCGTCAGGAATCATTGCTAGGGTTATACGTATGTAGTTAAATATCATAGAAAAATATATTGATATAATCGTTAGACAAAATTCAAATGGTGGGAAATAATTTGAAAAATGAAGCCCTAAGAATAAAATTTGACGGAGTTTATGAAGGAATTAAGAAAGTCGCGTCACAGGTCATAAATTTTAGCCAATATTTGTATTGACTCATTTTTTTATTTTATTAAAAATAATAAATTAAGCAATTTTTTCTTGTAGGATACCTTGCCAATTTAAATTGTACTAAAAACTGATACAATGGGCGAAATAAATATGGCGACTGCTAGAGCCATTTTTAAATGTTGGATTTCAGGTAAACCCTAACTTCTAGTGGTCGGAATTAGCTGATTTTTTAGAGAACGCCTTCCTAGTTTTATTTAATAAAACAAATACCTAGTTTCGTTGCAAAAGAAATACAAAGGAAACATTTGTTTCATTTTACGTCTCCTATGTACAGAGTGAAATATATATTTTTTTAACTGTATCCTACATTTGCAGGCCAAAATATATCCGAGATTTTTATTTTACTACAAGGAATCCATGCGCACTTATATTACTTCCCCAGTTATATATATGGGGACACGCCGTATCGTAGTTGGTTAATTCAATACGATACAAGGCGGAACGTCGAGGGTTAGAGTCCCGGTGGGATCAGGATTTTTAAACTGACCGAAATATGATGGCGGCACCATAGCTCTGGGGTCGACTCAGCCTCTAACCAAAATTAGTACCAGACGGTTGTTCTGGGATAAAAGCGGCCGTCACGTAGGGCTGACAATCCGGCTGATATCAAGTGCCAATTGTCTAGAAAAAGTGGGAACCTTAACCTCCTACCATCCTAATGGTCTCCTAAGACCTGTAATGGGATCACTTTACCTTATATATATATATATATATATATATATATATATATATATATATATATATAAGGTAAAGTGATCCCATTACATATTCTAATAAGGTAGTCGTATATTCGTAGGCTAATGATAAAGTATGATGCCTATGTCGCAGGACAATTCAAAAATAATAATTGTCAACAAACCGCAGAGGGCTAGTGGATGTGTTCTTTGTGTCTAGTTCCGAGGGACGTGGGTTCAAACCCGGTCAGGATTGATATATATTTTTGATGGAAAAAATCCAAGTCCTGCCGGAGGAACTTTAAGCCATAGATCCCAAGTCTAAAGATTTTCAGGCTCGTAAAAGAACCTTTAGCAGGAATAAAGAGGCCTCTGTGCAAAATTTACAGACCGTTCATCCATCCAAGTAATACCTTAGTTGCTCATCAAGTGACCCTATATCACTCGTGACATCTAGGAGTAAATATGCGAACTAAAATTAGCTTTGTTAAAATACTTCCAGTGGGGAACACCCAAATCCCCACATGGGGAAGCAAGTGGTATTTAGATACAAAATTAACTACTAATTAAAAACTAATATTTATTTTAGTATATCTTAATCAGTTTGTCTCCTGGCAACTTAAATATAGAGACATTTATTAAGGAGATGCCTGCCATGCTGTTTCCCCCTTTAAAATTGTTCTGTCACCCCTTCCTACTCCTTAAAACCATCTCCCCTAGGAGTGATTTATAAATTACTTGCTTTGCTAAGAATTTTAGCGGTTGGTACTGGAGATGGGAACTTCACAAAAACTTAAGTAATTACCAGATAATCTGAATCTAACTTCTACTTCATGGACTCGTGGACTTTTTTTTTTTGTGATTCTTACGTTCTCCTAAGAAAAGAATCAATGTTATACGAATGGAGGAGGAAAGGGGAAGACTAACCATTGTTTTCTCATGACCAAAAATAGGCTGGAGACTTCTTTTCCCACAGTTTGATTTTATGGACTTCGCTCAGGAGACATTCACTAGAAGAGAAAAGAAAGAAAAGGTGAGCCATTCTCCCTCCTTACTAATGGTTCAATTAACTTTTTTTACACGAAGAAGGCAAGGCAAAAGGATCGATAGAGAAGTCAGATAAAAGAACAACACAAGGAAATAAAAAAAGTGGTTTCGCTTACATCAGCTCTAAGTTTTACATTCCGAGAACGAAGAATAGATTTATTACCAAGTTGGTACCTAATGACGAAGATCTGGAAACCTGTTTGAAAACTGGCGACAGACAAAACCAGAGATGAACTCTAGAATAATTACCAACAGCTTTACCAACATGAAATATATTCTTGTTCGTGAGTGTATGTGAGCAGAATTCACTTTGCTGCCAGCAGTAATTGGCGAGTTTGGTTAAAACTCACTTTCTTCTTATCAAGATGAAAACAAAATGATACTGATTATTGTTACATCTTCTTCACTTCATGGATTCATTATCATCATCCAAGAATAAGTGTAGATAATCTTTATATATAATTCTTCTGTACGCATGTCACTGAACTCCTCCTAAACGACTGGATCAATTTTGATTACATTTTTTGTGTGTGACTGATTGGGTCCCTCGACGGTTTAAATTCACAATCGGACCCTCTAGAACCTGAAGTAAAAATTGAAAAAATCGCTCTATCGGTCACATTTTTCGATATTTCACAATAAAACTCAGTGTATCCTATTAAAATAAACAGTTGTAGGTATTATCAAAAAATGATCGAAATCTGACAATTATAAGTGGAGGTTTACTTGAAATCCGAAATTAAAAACTGCCTAAACGACTGGACCTATTCTGATGAAATTGTTTGTATGTTTTAGTGGATCCATGGACGTGGACTCACAATTAGACTCGATAGATGGCCCTGCGATCGGGTTATAGGATGTTTTTATCAGATGTGTAGTCATCTGCATTATCGACATATTCCGCGCGACAACAATATGACATGCACAGATGGCTGTGAGAGGTTTCCTTGCGAACTTACTTAATAATATCTAATTATGTTTTAATTAGTGAATTTTATGGTAATAAAGTAACTTATGCTTTTATCCTCCGGCCATGGCACGAGAATCGAACGTTCGGGCAGGACGTCTGCCGGGTCCGCTAGCAAAGTATATAAATAACTAATCTTTTGATTGTATATGATTCAATTATTATACAGAAAAATTAAGATGACTTACAACAATCCTTGTATGAATTATATAAAATGTATACATTATACGATCTAAAGATACGGGTAAGAAAACAAAGATCATGGCTTTTAGAGGAAAAGATCCAGTGACATCGAAAATTATTTTAGAAGTCCGAAGTACATAACAGGTGTCTAGTTTCAACTATTTGGACTGCCATATTAGCTTCAATATGGAAAGAGATATTGATTCCAAAATTAATGAATTTCATGCGGTATGTGAAACAATACAAAGAACATTCAAGAATACAATTAAAAATGAAACAAAAATAAAATGTATAAAGTTATGGCAATTTCCACAACACTGTATATGTGAAACTTGGGCTCCAACGAAAAAAAAAAAAAAAAAAAAAGATGGAATATACAGAGCGGAGATAAAGGATGTACAAAACTTGGATAAAATTATAAATGAAGATATAAGAGAAGAATTAAAAGTGTAGCCTTTATTGGATAAAGTCACGAATTATAGACGAAAGTGGATTGATCACATGAATGGAATGAGTAAGGAGAGATATCCATTGTTAGCAAGAAATTATAAAGCAAGAGGAAGACGTGATGTCGGAAGAAACGTTGGGCTGATGTATTATGAAGTCGGAACGGGCAGTTGCCTAATCCTTGGAGTGACGAGGACGATGATGATGATTATCATCAAATTAGCGTTACAGCCATAGCATAGCTTATTAAGGCAATGTACTACAAGCCAGAAGGCGAGGGCTCGAGTCCCTGTGCGGTCAGGATTTTGAAACTGGCCCAAATCTTCTGGTAGCAGAACGGCTCTGAGGTACCTCAGGCCCGAAATAAATACTAGGCGCTTGTTAAGGAGTTAAATACGGCCGTCACGCAGGTCTGTCAATGAGGGTGACATCTAGGTGAGAAGATAATAAGTCTCCTAACAATCCCTCTCCACAATACCATTTCTTATCCTACTTCTTTCACAGTAGCCTCAGCCATCTCCTGGAATTCCCTCCTCAAGATATCAGGGGTTGCCGCACACTTGACACTTATAAGTTGCGCTTATACAATTACTTGTTGTTAAATAATTAATGTTTATTCTGAATTCTCTCCAACATTTTTCTCCATAAATTTATTCTGTGTAATTAGCTTTCAATTTTTCTATCTTGTACATTTTATATTTTATTCATTAAATCAACATTTATTGTATATAATAATATTGTAGCGTACATGTATCATGTAGTCATTTATGTTTATTGTGAATTATATATAAGACTAATTATTGCAATTTTCTTTCTAACCTGGTTGAGTGGTAAACAAGGTATTAAGGCCTCCAGGTAAAATAAAGCTATATTATTATTATTATTATTATTATTATTATTATTATTATTATTATTATTATTATTAATAATAATATTATTGCGGGCTACACTCTTATGGATCAGAAAAGAAGTTCAGAGATAAGAGATCAATTAAATATTTTTAAATTGACGGATAAAATTGATAAACAAAGACAAAATTGGTATGAACATCTACTAACAATGCCAGATGGTAGACCTCCCAAAATTATTTTAAAAACTACAGACCTACAGGATATAGATGTCAAGGAAGACCATTTGCTAGGTGGAGAGAACAAATCTCTTAAAGTCGGAACGGGCCAGATGGCCTAAGCCTTGATGTTGATTATTATTATTATTATTATTATTATTATTATTATTATTATTAAGAGCTAAAACATGTGTATGACCAATAATGACGTATGGTGCGGATACTAGCCGAACGAAACAACTCATGAGAACAGCAGAAATGAATACTTTAAGAGCCATAGTAAACAAAATAAGACTTGACAGAGTCAGGAACCAGGATGTGAGGGAGAAATGCAATATTATAGATGTTGTTAGACATTTATTACAAAGGAAAGGAATGGGATGCCCACGTGGACAGAGCTGACAAAACGAGGCTTATTAAAGCGAAGAACCTATGTCATAGAGGAAAAAGAGAAATGGGCAGACCCCTCAAGAGATGTAATGTGATGTAATCGTCATTGACATAGTGTGTGTGTAAATAAAGTATGCATATGTCTAAAGAAAAAAGAAGAGCTTCCTCAGGCCTGTAAGGTAATAATTTATTATTTTATTTTGATTAACACGTGTAGATGTGAGGCAGAGGAAGACCTAAAACCTCCTGACGCCAGGGAATATGTTTATACATGAAGGAGAAACATCTACAACCAGGAGATTGGATGGACCGACAAAATTGGCTATTAGGAATCGGACGATGTCAAAGACATTAATCAACCGATGATCTATCTATCTAGATGTGAGACTAGCAGCCAGCTGGCAGGCGTTATGAACTTAAACGTCTCGCTGTTTCAATAAAATGAATGGGATTTAGGCTTGAAATATAGCGAGAATTGAACGTAAATGGATTGGAAATGTATTGGAAAAGACACACAATATAGCGGTGGCAGTTTTCGTAACAAGTAGCAGACATATTGCGTTTTTGAAACTCGTCATTCGCTGAGGGGGAAGATCAGGTTTGAAGTTGCGACACTTTGTAAACAGAGAAATTCAGCAGAAAGTATTACAGTATTTCCATTTGTCATAGCTGCACAAGTCACAGACCTTTAACTTCGCAGACAGGAAGAATGATGATCACAATCAGTCTTGCTTTCTCTTTCCCTCCTGTCATATCATGAGACTAGCGGTCTCGGAAAAAAATCTGAAAGGTCAATGTTTACATGGGAATATTTATTTTTCCTGTGTCTCTGTCCCTCCGGCGCTCCACAGACGGATCTAAATAACATTCTACAAAGACATGTCTAGATTTTTGTCTTCATTATGTGAGGAATGTATTGCCCCAGTGATTTTCTATTGTTTCCTTTATGATGACATCCGTGGAAGGAAACCAAAATGATCAGGTCATTATTTACTGGTTATTTATATACAGAGTGAAAATGTCCAGTCTCTATTTGGTGATAATTAAATACAGAGTGAATCAAAATATCCTTGGTTAAAAATAAGATCCTAATGTTTCTGCAGGGTGAACGGTAATTATACCGACAAACTTCAGGGACTGATTCCTGACTGGAAAAAAAAAGTCATATAAACATGTGTCCGGAAATGAACGATGTGTATGTAACGACAACAAATCGTCCCGGAACGCTGTATATAGCCAAATCCCATCCACGTCACAATAGATGTTCAAAGTGGCCTCGGCGGGATGCAATGCACGCGCTCACACGTCGTACCATGGATGCCTCACTCTCCGAATAGCGTCATAGGAGACGTGGGCCACTGTTGAAGGGTATGCACATCAGGAACTATTCCAACATACATAATACGGTAATAAAAGATTCCGGGCTATGTATTCGCAGTCGAGTCTACGACAGGGAAACAACAGCTGCAAGCGCTCGCCACTGAAGATGCCCTCCGCAGTTGAGGGAGAAACGTCTGGAAGAAACGCCAGTTATAGACCACGGCCACATAGCCCGGAATCTTTTATTACCATGATTACCGGCCGTGAAAGCCTGCATTCCACTATACATAATACGCTTCAGATGCCCCCAGAGGTAAAAGGGTTTAAGTCCAGTGATCTAGCAGGCCATGCAACAGGGCCGAGAAAATGTCATTCGTCAGAGCCATCTACCGTGGCAACGGTGCATTTTGCTTGGATAATAAATTTTGGAAGATGAAATTTTATTTATTATCTGGACTGTATAAAAAAAAAATAAAGTAGTATTATAATTAAGTCGTTTATTGATTGTTTTGGCTGCTATAACAAAAAGAGCCCAAATCCCTTTTTCTTCTTGATTACCGGCATGAACACTTATTTATAGGACACTTTTTACTCCTTTTCCAGTCAGGATCGGTCCTTGTAGTTTGTCGGTGTAATTAAAATTCGCCCTGTATTTGTTAGTTACTTAGCTGAAGAATGAACAAAACATTCGTTGATGAAAAGTAAGATGTTCAGATCATTATTTATTGGTTTTTAGATACAGAGTGAGCACAAAAATCCCTCGATAGAGACCTAATGCTGACGTTTCTATTTGATAGGTATGTGGATACAGAGTTCACCTCTATGGTCTCGACGTAGTGCGCTGCCTTGTCACGCAGCGGGCTCGGGTCCGATTTCCGGTTTGAGTGGGTCCATGAATGGATTAAATTCACAATTGTACACTCTGAAACTATTAGGTGTAGGGGTTCACCTGAATTGAAAATTTAAAAATCGCTCTAGCAGTTACAATTTTCTACGTTTCATAACGAAATTCAGTATATCTTATTAAAATAAACCGAGGTAGATATTATCAAAAAATGAGTGAAATCCAACAATTATAAGTGGAGGTTTGCCTGAAATCCGAAATTAAAAACTGAAAACCGCCATGTTTGGTTCATCTCAGCGTATGCCAAACAATTTAACTAACCTTTAATGTATCATTTATTTAGGCGCAGCAACGCACGCCGTGTATAATGTATTTGTATATATTATTTAGCCTAGTTTTATTGACAACTATTTCTAGCCCCCAGTTCATTACAGTCACTCAATAGAATGTGTGTTGATAAATTAATCTGTTTCACTTTCATTGAAAGAATGCTGGTTGATTATGTAAAAGTTAAATCTCACGTAGAAAGGGTATCTTCCTCAGCACTTGTTGTATCGACTCCCGCGGGCGTAATCAGCCAACAAACTTCTCATCAACTGCCAAGTTCTGGCTTCCATTTCCCTCGTGGCAATTATCAGGCTCAAATCCTTCCTCTGCTTTCATCCTGGTTCCAATCGGCGGAAACATCTTTTATATTTGAATTCTGAGATTATACAGCTACTATAGTGCACCTGTTGGCATATCTAACCAGTATTGCAGGAATCCTGCGTTCGATTTTCGGTAATGTCACAGAATTTTATCTACGTGACTCATATTTTAACATATTTCAGAAACAAACTGAAAAAAAAAATCAACTAAATGACAGAAACATCCCAATAATAGTATTTCTTAAAAAAATTAATAACTTATTTCTTTATTTAATAAATATAGTATTACGACGATGCATCTTTCATGTTAAGGAAATTAGAGATAGAAATGCAAAAAATGGGATTACAGGTAAATTATAATAAAACAGAATATCTTTCATAGGATACAACAGATCAGCTGAAATGTAATTCAGCAAGGTGTAACGTCAAAAAATTGTAATATTTACATCTATTTTAGATAAAAATGAGAATTTAACTACAGAAATTGAACGAAGAATAGCTGAGGAAGCAAAACCACTGGTATGTTGAACTCAGTGCTTTGTAATAGAAATATAATATACAGAACGAAGAAAACTATATTTCAAGTTCTGTTACAAAGCATTTTATTATATGGGTCCGAAACCTGGGCAGTAAGTAGAAGACAAGCCAACAAGGTGTTAGCAGTAGAAATATATTTTTGGAGGCGATCGACAAGAATTTCAAGAAGGGATAAAGTCAGTAACAGCACAATAAAGGTCATTATGCAAGTTGAAAAAAAAATTGAAAAAAATATAAGAAAAAAACGTTAAAATTGTATGGACACCTCATAAGAATGGAAGAAGAGAAAATACCAAACAAGATCATGATTGGAAAGCTGGTGGAAGAAGTGGAAGAGGCAGACCTAGAGAACGCTAGATAGATGGAGTGAGGAGAAGTATGGAAGACAGAGATTTGAGGGAAGAAGATGCTTTAGACAAGAACCCAAATCCTTTAGGGATGAAGGAGAAAAACTGTATTGTGGAATATTCCTAATAAAACACACACACACACACACATATATATATATATATATATATATGCCTACATATAAGTAAGCTGTTGATTAATTTATTACAGTTTGTTATTTTATTTGTATTTTTTCATATATAATATATAGGAGCTCTTCTTCCTTTAAGTATTATCTTATTAGTTTCAATTTTAACTCACTAGCACTATCGAACACGTAGGTTCATCGCCGCACGGACATAAGCTCTCCAATTACCCTTATCCTGAGCTAATGGCTTCCAATCATCCCCTGTATAATCTACTTCCCACAAACCATGGTTAACATTATTCTCCCACCTCATTCTTATGTACCAACTGGGCGTTTTCCCTCTTGTTTTCTTACAAGAAGCTTCCATGCCCCTCTTTCATTCATCCATTCGTGCCACATGTTCTGCCCATTGCAGTGCATGAGACATAACTCTTCTTATTATAACTGTTTTCCTATAAAGATCACTTGGCTCATTGTTATGTACGGTCTATTCACTTGTCTGTTCACCTCTCTTTGGTCCAAAAATTTTGCTAAGAACTTTATTCTCAAATACTCATAATCTTTTCTCTTCCCTCAAAGTAAGAGTCCATGTTTCACATCTATATAACGTAACTGGAATTTTTCTTCTTCATCAACACGGTTTAAGCTTTTAACTAGCCTGCTTCGGTTCCAAACTTCTGTTGGTTTCATCTTTTCTTTGGTCTTCCCAAACCTCTTCTTCCTCAATTCCTCTACTCTTAGTTGCTGCCTTAGTTCTGTGTTGTGTTTTTTGTCTGTTCTTTCATACACTGCTATTTGGTCTGAGGAATTTCATTTCAGCAGCTTGGATTCTAGCAGACTGTTGTGTTGTCACTGTCCATGTTTCGGATCCGTAATAATAGGAACTGCCATCGTCTTGTATAATTTCATCACAAAACCTGTTCTGGCTTTATTTTTCAAAGTTCTATTTGGTATCCTTGTTATATAATTAAACTTATTTATAGTCAGTCCTTAAGATTCTGTAGAGAAGCAGTTCGAATGAAGCCACATACGCAATGGAGGGCAATAATGCACGACCAATGAGGCCGCGGAAGGAAGAGCAGTAGGAAGAACATATTACATGAAATTACTCATTTCGCTTTTCAGCTTCAAGCTAGAAAAATGTGTAATCAGAGAGGTGGCGAATTTCTCTACACATTCCACGGACAGACTATAGTTTGTTATTTATATATGTTTCCGTTGTGTATGATATTTAGCAACCCAGGAAGCTGGAATTTTTCTATCGTAAAAAAAAAAATATATCCGCTTCACTCGGTATGCCCCATAAAAGACAAAATTTTAAAAAGTATTTTTACAGGAGATTAATAAATAGGTGATTGTGATTAAGAAGAAAACTTGATGTGATGGTACGGGCCTGACAAACTCATGTCTATACAATTATTCAAATATCCCCATACAGCAGCTGAATTGATTACATCTACCCCCCCCCCCGCCTCTCCGCGTACACATGTCACCACAAGAACTGCATCAATCTTCTCTCTACACTCTGCCATTAAAAAAACAGCTTCAATCTCTACAATCAATTTCCTTCAATTTCACCTTTCAATTTTCTTTATACATTTTTCAAGTTTTCCTCAAATGTATCGATATGTCATAGATATATTGCGATTCTAAAATTATTAAGCATTCATGAATAACAATATAGGGTCAATATGTGAAGAAATTTTCTTGTAAAACTGAGTTTGCGATACCTAAAAGAGTAGTTTACTGGGGGCCATAGTTGAATTTTTTTAAGAAAAAAAGGTCGTCACGCAGGAACTGCGTAAACTAAGCGAATTCCTCAGCTAGTCGAATTTACGCTCCAATTTAGTTTGTTTATGGAATATATTTCATTTGTTAAATTCGAGAAACTCGGTTTATGTTTATTGAATATTTGCTTATTGTTGTATTAATTTAAAAATATCTACCGATTATTTTTTCCATTACTTTATTATTTTTTATTTACAATGTCCTAAGGGAGGTCTTTCACTAAAATCATAGCATTTTCATGCTATAGTGGAGTTCTGACTTCTTTAGTCGCATTTGAGGGATCGATCGTGTATGATGCGGTAAGAGGAGAGTGCGAGTTGCAGGTACTGCCAGTAATTACCCTGTGTTTAGAAAACGTAATACTTACTACATGAGTTTTCGTATCTACTAGTTCTGTGTTAGTGAATAGTTTTGACGTCTAATAAGTTTTATGTGTTCATTATAGAATAGTGTTGTTTTGTAACAATTAATTATTATTATTATTATTAATGTTATTATTATTATTATTATTATTAAGAAAATGGGTTGCATGGCTACTAGTTCCCTCCCTTACTAGGCAATGTTCCCTCCTGCCACGGACCTTTGAATTAACCAAGACGGCTACAGTTTCCAGAATTGGACTACAAACTTCGGAGCTTTACTAGGGAATTATAGGTGTGGTAGCTTACCGTTGCTTTCTATACCGAGGGATGATGATGATGATGGCCAGATGATGCTCGGCGACCTTTTGGGCCTCAAAGCTACCTGACGTTTGTCTAACAGGTGTGAAAAAAAACAGGAAGAAAACCTCACCCAGAAAACTTGTCCCGACCAGGAATCGAACCAGGGCCCGCATACACAAAAAAACACGATTAAATTTAGTTTAGTTTTTGTATTGTTGTCCATTATTTTCCATTGTTAACATGCACAAGTTTTTTTTTTTTGTAATTTCTCTTTTGATTATCACCAATTCCATTTAGATACGATTATCCAAAGCAACGCAGTAGTAGATTAAAGTATGATACTATATTTGTGGACACGGTGTATAATATATATCTCTGTATGACCATTTACTTTGTTTTACTGATTTTTTTCCAGCCCCAATTTCTTAATGTTACTCAATGGAATGCGTGTGTTGGCCCTTAGTATCTCCTCGCTAACGACTAATAACACTGCAAATAGGGGAACTATTACATTTCTTTCAAAATCCTCCTTAGCACAGTATAGCAGCAGTTTTTGCTAACGACCTTGTCTTTTTCGGTATTTTTCTTTTGCAAGGCGGCAGGTTATTTTTTATATTGAATTAGAATTGTGCAGAAAAAAATAGAGCCATTATGTCAATATCGGTGATCAGATACGCTACTCGAGGGAGAGTGAAATCAAATTTGCTGCACCCTACCGACATTCTTTGACAGCTACTTTTATTGCCTGGCTGTATGTGCTGGCGTGACATGTGTTTTCAATGTCCACTTGTTTAGATTTGCAACCCAAAACAGTAATTGTGAGAGGGAGCTGGGGGAGTGCTGAAGGGACACCAAACCTCCCTCCATCAGAATTATATCACCATGCTTTTCCTACAAACCCCATACATTTAATCCAATTTCAGTTCATTTCAAGGCGTTAGATAGTGTTTCTTTTTCTGAGATCCTCGCCGACAACATTAAGAATTTACTATAATAAGTAACTTTAACTATCTTGGTTCAGATATAACATACAGCTATGATTGGTATATACATAATAAATTAAACCGATATCTAATGATGTGTGCCACCATAAGATGAACCCTCTGAAAGACTCGAAGAGAAACTCAGTTCAGGTTTTATAAAATTATGACTGTTCCTGTTATTTTATATGTATCTGAATCTGGGTACTTAAAAAAAAGATATCTCACACATTCAGGCCACTGAAATGAAATTTTTAAGATCCGTAAAAGGATGTACACGCATGGATAGATTACATAATGAATCAATAAGAAATGAACTGGTGATATTTCCAATACTCGATAAACTAGAAGAGCACAAATACCGACGGAAGGAACATTTAGACAGAATGGACAATACAAGATTACCCAAAACGTTCAAAACCTACAAACCGCATGTCAAGGTGTATATCCTGCCAGAAGTAAAATTGTACTTGACGATAAAACTTTGGAGCAGGTGAATAATTTTACATGTCTAGGATTCATTATCTCATATGAAGAAGAAAAGGATGTAAATGCACAAATATCAAATTTTTAAGAATTTTAGGGTTAATAAATTCTATCTTTAAGCCACAGTTAGTCCAAAAACGTTCACGGCTAAGAGTGTATAAAACACTGGTTCTTCCAACTCTTTTGTATGGTAGTGAAGTATGGACGTTGAAACAGAAGGATATACAGATACTTACATCCGCTGAAATGAGATACCTTCGGAGGACTGCAGGATACACACTATTAGATCACAAAAAAAAAAATGAAGACATCTTAGAAGAATTACACATGGAACCTTTAGAAAACAAAATTTCTGATTATAAGTCAAGATGGATGCAACATGTTCATCGAATGGAAGATCTCAGGATACCCAAATAAATGTTAAGCTATCAACCTGCAGGAAGAAGACCAGGACGTCCACTCAAAAGACTTTTGGATGGTGTTTCTCTTGAGGCCGAAACACGTCAACAAATGGCCTAAATTCGTGAATGTACTATGATGATGATGATATTATTGTTATTATTATTAGTATTATTATTACTTACTTAGTCACTGGCACTATCGAACCCGTAGGTTCATGGCCGCGCGGACATAAGCTATCCATACACCCCTATCCTGAGTTAATGTTTTCCAACCATTCCCTGTATAATCTACTTCCCTCAAATCATAGTTAATGTTATTCTCCCACCTCATTCTTAGTCTACCAACTGGGCGTTTTCCCTCTGGCTTTCCTACAAGAAGCTTCCATGCAAGTCTTTCATTGCCCATACGTGCAACATGTCCTGCCCATCGCAGTATTATTATTATATTATTATTATTATTATTATTATTATTATTATTATTATTATGGGTATGCGCCGAGTACGTAGCCCCAAAATGAGGTTAGACACTAACATTAAACATTATTTAAGGAAGTTAAATTTTACAAGGCAATGATTAGAAAATCCCTCCATGGTATTTTCATTTTTAACCTGACATTTGTCTTACAAGTGAGGAAAAACCCCCAAACAAAACCATCATTCAGAAAACTTGTCCCAACCGGTGATCGAACCCCTAGCCGCTGCGTTACAAGCGAGCGACGCTACTCCAAGATCACAGCGGTGGACTTATTATAAATTTATATATATCCTCAACTTGTGTCCAACTCAGGCTCGGGTCGAGGGTTGCGATTAGATGAAGCACCCTATATAGAAGCTGTGAATGACAAGGGTTCTAGTTGACCACACCTGACGCACCATCATGGGTGCAGACGAAGGAAATGAAATAATTTCATTATTTCACACAATTATTGTGGCACGAGAAAACGGGTGAAACCCCTGAGAAAAACCTGCTCAAACTCCGTTTCGTCCACCACGAAACAGTCATGAAGTGACGGAGACTCGATCTCGGGATCCCGCAGTGAGAGGCGACTGTCTAACCGCTTGCTATTATTATTATTATATTTGGCGTTATTCTGTGGGAAAGAAACACTTGAGAGAAGTGTTGGAGAATGCGTGGAATTTGGTTGTTTTTGTAAGGGTGGCGCCGCTGTGAAACCACTGGAGTACGCTCTTCCACAATGAATCAAACTACCACGTGGCCTTTCTTCAATCAACATATATTTGTGATTAAAACGTCTGTGGGGCTAATTTACACGCTTTGTGGATTGTTTTCATATCCTCCCTTCAACTAAATTTCTCACATCTTTCGAGTAGTAAAAGTTATGACAATACAGCTAGAGGCATCGCGCGTCATTATGAATTATGGGTATGAGGAGACGTGCTGCCCATCCCCAGTCTTTGTGATGGTGGGAAACCTGGGCCCCGGGCTGCTGCTGTCCACAGAACTAATTATACCACGGCAACTAGAGCGCTACGGGCAACCAACTATTTTTCATAGTCCCTACTGCAAGATACCATTTTACTCATCGTACTTAGAAATAACCAAGGTCTTTTTTTGTTTGAAATCGCTTCGGGTGCTCGAGAAAAGAAAATCTTTCCAATTGATAATATAGTTAGTGCCTCCCTCATCTTCATTCCAATCTCTTATCTAAATAATTAGAGATAGAGAGAGAGAGACAGACACACACACAGAGACAGACACACACACACACAGACAGACAGACACACAGAGCCAGACAGAGAGAAAGAATGGAAAATCCTAAGCGTCTGTACGGCATACTATGGGCACCATGCTCGGTATTCGCGATTTCAAACACCATGATTTGTTTTATCATCATCATCACCATCATCTTATTCTAGTTTTCTTCTCTTTCTTCTACTTCTTCGTCGATTGAACCTCAAAAGGTTCGTTCCGATCTCATGATACAATCTATCTATATCTATAATGGCGTATCTTATTGTTGAACCATAGCCTCTCCTTTGTTAGGAGTTAATACACAAACTTAATTTTGAGTTACCCGCGCCGTAGCCGAGTGGTTAAGGCAAGATGCCTTGGCGCAGAGCTACGGGACTTACGCTGGTTCGAGTCCCCAATGGGGAAAAATTTTATCATGGAATTACCGCCAGCATGGGACCTGTGCCTACCCAGTATCGTGAAGCATTTGGGTAGCTACAATAAGTAGCGACTCCAGGTTGAGAAGACCAGCTATGACGGCTGGGGACCCCGACATGCTGACACATGTCACCTCTACACTGGCTAGATGATCGACTACCTCTGTGATTAACACATATGGATGTAAAGTCAGGAGCCAGCTGGTAGGCCAAGGGCCTCTAGGCCTGCCGCGCATGGAGTTTTTTTTATTTGCTCGCAGATGTCATGGATGGAATGCGGTAAGCACACCGCCCCAGTGAGACATCTAACAGGTAACTAAGGTATTACTAGGACGTTGATGTCGGTAAATTATGCTTAGAGGCCTCCTTATTCAGGCTAAAGGATCTTTTACGAGCCTGAAAATATTCAGACTCGGGACCCACGGTTTAAAATTCCTCCCGGTGGACTTGCTCCATTCCGTCTTAAAGAATCCGTAGACCTCGGCCGGGTTTGAAATCGCGACCTTCGGAACTACAGGCAAGGAACAAAACCACTAAGTCCACCGCGGCCTAATCATGATACGAAGATAAAACGAATTGTGCTGCGACAGGAATAACATGTAGGCTATTGCAGTGATGGATCAAATCTTGAGTTTCTCTATTGAAGACAGTGGAACTCAGGGTGCCAAGGCTTGAGCTCATGTGTCCACTTGTAATAAAGAACTAATCACTCGTTGACAAATAGAGAAATAACAGTAACTCAACTTTGTTCAGTAACTCCCTCAAGGATGCGGCTTTACTCTTCGTGGGGATGTAGGTTATAGACTGACATAGATGTAGATACTGTATGTGTGTGTATATATATATAGGCCTATACACACTAGCGGACCCGCAGACGTTGTCCTGCGCAAACGTTCAATTATTGTGTGATTTTAATAGGGTATACTGTGTTTCGTTGTGAAACATAGAATATTTTGACCGCTAGAGCAATTTTTAAATTTTCGCTTCTGATGAAACCCTATACATATGGTTTTAGAGGGTCCAATAGTCAATCTACACCATCCAGGGACCCACGCAAACATACAGAACACTTTAATAAAAATCGGTGCAGTCGTTTAGACAGTTTTTAATTTTGGATTTCAAGTAAACCTCCACTTCTAATTGTCGGATTTCGCTCATTTTTGACAATACCTACATCGGTTTATTTTAATAGGATGCACTGGGTATTGTTGTACAACATCGAAAAGTGCGACCGCTAGAGCGATTTTTAAATTCTCACTCCAGGTGAACTCCTGCACCTAATGGTTTTGAAGGGTTCGATTTTTAATCTAAACCACGGATGGATCCAACCAGACACAAAATATTGCATTTAAAAATCGGTCCAGTCGTTTAGGAGGAGTTCAGTGACAAACACACGTACAGAAGAATTATATATAGGCTGTATATGAATGATTTATTTTTTTTCAGATTTACGGCTGAACTTATTGACACAACATATCTTACACAAGTAACGCAATGACATCACTTCAAACCATCGCTGGTGAGTAAAACGTATTCCATCTATTTTCTTACACTAAATTGCGATTTTGGTACCTTATTTATTTCTTTATTGAGATTGAGAGGCCAGATTTCCCAAGCATTCCTACCTGAAATATCTATTGCGCTATCCCACTATTTTGGAGATGAGTGGAATGAAAAACTACTCTACAGAGTTATGTGAGTTATAGGTCGTCTTCTAGGTCCGACATATTATCAGATTCTATTCCAATGACTGTTATTGCCATTTTACTCGTATGTAGGGTCCGCAGCCGCGAGGAAGGACTATAACCCTCGCTTTGATCCCTTCTGTCCTGTTTTTATTGTTCAGCCTCGGATTATGAGACAGCAACATGTACCCCACTAGATCCCCACAATCACATCATTGTAAAAAAACCTTTTTGTTTCCTATCATGATATTAGATAAACAGCAACTAACAGAAATTAAACACAATATAGAGAAATGCGGAACAAACTGGAAAGAACACTTAGCAAGGAAGAAGAAGCTTGGGAAGACCAAAGAAAAGATGAAAACAGCAGCAATTTGGAGACGAAACAGGCTAACAAAAAGCCTAAACCGTGACGAAGATGAAGAAGAAGATAGATGAAAGGATAATTTGAAATGAAGGAATGAAAAAATTGAATTACATGAAGGGGAGTGAACAGGAATTAGAGAGTGTTGGTGGGATGAAATTCGGGAACTGGAGAACTCCGAATAATACATGTATGGCACATCACCAAGTACTTTCCGGAACACCGAGATTTCGAACCTGAAACCCCAGTCTTTATTTAAAGGAGTTTAACATATATTTATTAAACTGTTGAATTTACTGATTTTTTGTAGGTAAAAATGTCTGGAGCAAAATGTATGCACAATGCTGACTCACATGTAAATTCTGCTGTTATTTTCACCACATCCCCAATGGCTAATGTGGGGTATTTTTCTCTAAACTGTTCGAAAACATTCAAAATAATTTGTTTCCCCACCGCTTTTCCAAATACTTTCCTTTGCAGTATATATTATAATTTATACCGAAGCGGTCATTTTAAAGAACTAAGATTCCAACCATTCTCCATAGCGCATGTTTAAGAATATAACAATGCTCATCTAATAATAATAATAATTACAAGAACTAATCGTTTATCTCAGTCAAAAAAATAATTTATTAAGTCAACATTTCAGTCTCTTTGTGTGAGATCATTTTCAAGACATGGTTTTTTATAATACATAGTTACCATCATCAAGAATTTTTTTACAAATTTAAATCGACAAATTTAAAATTCAAATTCGTAATTAAAAATGTTGACTAATAAATTATTTTTTGACTGAGATAATGATTAGTTCTTGTTGTAATTATTATTATTAACTACTCTCAGTGAATAATATTCAACAAACAATAAATAATGCTCATTTAATCTATTAAAATTATAATTATACATTTTTAAAATATTCCATCAACTTATATAAGACATATGTTAGATAGTATATGTTTTTATTTTTATTTTCTATATTTCGAGTGTTAGAGAGGGAACTACATTTTCTTGCACGCTTAAAGGTAAAATTGTTATTCGACCAATGAAAATGCAGTCTTACATTCTTACATTAGCTTCGTTTACATTACAACTGGAACTTAGCTCGGAGAGGTATAATAATAATAATAATAATAATAATAATAATAATAATAATAATAATAATAATAGTAATAATAATAGTAATAATAATAATAATAATAATAGTAATAGTAATAATAATAGTAATAATAATAATTTATTATTATTATTATTATTATTATTATTATTATTATAAGCTACTAAAAATGTATGTGTATTTCTTTATATTTCAGTACTTCAATAATTATATTTTTGCGTGATAGTGCGTTTTGTCGCACTTACAGCAGTGGCGACCATGATTGAAAATTCGACTTTCTACATTTCGGGGTTGCCAACCTAAATAACTATACTGTAATAAAATAATATACAGTAATATTACATATTAAAACCAGTGTGGGAAGTAAATCCACTGCCCTCTATGTATACTACGTAAAATGTATATACAAAATATATCTAAAAGGTAGTGTTATTATACATTATACGAAATAAATCACTGAATTTAAATTAACTTTATTTGAAACAATATAAAACAATAAATACGTAATTGCTGCCATTTTATTACTGATTGGTGCCACGGCCTCCTGTAGTTTTAACTAATGAACATTGTCCACACTGTTAACGTTAGTCAGTTGTTTATAATGAACGCAATTATTTCAAACAAAGATATTACTTTACTATTATTTATTATTTTGAAAAAATCGAGCAAAAAATAATGTACAACGCACGTTTGTGAAGTGTTTTACAGAATCTCCGAAATTAAAAACCTCACTATCGCTCTATTTTCAAACATTTTCCTCGCTTCTGCAGAAACGACTTTCCAACCTCGCAACGTAATGTACTATTTTAAGTTTCTGTAAGACTTTGAAAGCTGGATGCGCTGTTTGTGTTAATGAACAGTGGAATGTCGATTCCATTCGACAATGAACACTTTCTTGTCGGTAACAAATTAATTTATACAGTATCTTGCGACAAGAAATTGGGTTTCTCTCAGATGCGGTTTCTCTTAAAATAAAAATAACGGCAGAGCTGTGATTGATTGTACAGAAAACACAATTACATCCAATTAACTGAGAGCGGAAATAGTCGCGAGTCTTTATAAGGAAGTCGCTGTTACGTTCTCTTTGATTTGAATTAGCCTCCAGCAATCCCAACTCACATTCCTATACTCTTTGATTCAATTAATTTTAATTTCAAAGTAAGCGCCACACACCGAGATACAACGTTGTTATGTTAACATCACTGTAGGCCTAATTTACTTCTCTTCCATTAGAACACAAGCTTGGCATAGTGTGAGAATAAAATATACTCCATGGAGCAACAGGCCTATAGGGTTTAATCAACACTAATAAAATTCACGATAAACTTCCGTTGAGGTATTATTCAAAATTAAAATATTGTATTGTAAGCCTATGTTATCCCTTCACAGAGATTTAAGCGCTCTCCACCTACAGGGAAGAATTTGAACCATACTAATTTAGTTACTCTTGTTTTCGTATAGATGTCATTTTGAGTGGTCCGTGGTCAGCGTTCCACCTCATACCGATATCTAGGAAACCAAGGTAGTACTAGGACGGGAAAAATTATGAAATATTTATCTAAAAGGTCCGTTTCCTCAACTTAAAGATCATTTATCTGTAGCGCTTTCGGGACTAGTCCCATGATCAGCAGGATTCAATACTGGTGTTCCACTGAAGATCTGGTAGAGGGGGTTACACGTACAGGGTGCGTTTTCATTTATCAGATGTTCGTTGTTGTTAACTACCTTCAATATGTCTATTTCTTCGTGTATTTTGAAAGCAATTAACAACGACCATCTGATAAATGATTTACGGTCAACATACCGACCCAATGAGACATCTAGCAGAAAACTGAAGCATTGCTAGGATGATGTCAGTAAATTTTGCTTATAGTTGTAAAGTGATCCCACTACAGGCCTCAGAGGCCCTTGGGGTTGCAGGAGGTGAAGGCTCCCACTTTTTCTGAACAATCGGCACTTGATGTCAGCCGGGTTGTCAGTAATGCGTGATGGCCGCCTTTACCCCCAGAACAAGCATCTGGTACTCATGTTCGTTAGAGGCTGAGTCGAACCCAGGGCCATAGTTGTCACCAGCAGGTTTGAGTCAGTTTAAAAATCCTGTCCCACCGGGACTCGGACCCTCGAACTTCCGGCTTATAGCGTAGTGCTTTAATCACTAAGCTGCTTATACGTATCTTTATTTAGGCTTAAGGTTCTTTTACGTGCCTGAAAATCTTCAGACTTGGCACCCATGGCGTAAAGTCCCTCTGTGAGGACTTCCTTCTTGGATTCTTCCATCCTAAAAATAATTCTGCGGTCTTCTCCTCTTTCGGTTAGATGTAAAAACTGACAATAATTTAGGTTAGATAACCAATAAAATGGGCTAATTAAGAGTGGGCATACCAAGAATAAAAAAAATTAAATAACTCTAGCGGCCTCAATTTTTTTTTATTTTTCGCAATTAAACTAGGTATAACATTGAAATAAAATTAACAAGGCATTATATTTATAAAAAAAGCGATTTTTCGCAAAGAAACTCGGTATAACATTGAAATAGAATTAACAAGGCATTATACTTATAAAAAAGCGAATTTTCGCAAAGAAATTCGGTATAACATTGAAATAAAATTAACAAGGCATTATATTTATAAAAAAGCGATTTTTCGCAAAGAAACTCGGTATAACATTGAATATTTATAAAAAAAAGGCGAAATATTCCAACAAGTGGGGGTTTAAGCTTTCCTGAAATTCAAAATATAAAAATCTCTCTAGCGGAAGTCATGTTTGCTTTCTCGCAACGAAAATTAATATTTAGAACTTAAAGTCTAGCCGCTGAGTCTCCGGCTCTGACGTTTAGGTTGTACGAGGGGTAAAGGGAGAAACTTGCCCTCTACTGCCAATAAGGAAATAGTTGAATGGGGGTAGACGTCTGCTACAACCTATCACTGCTCTTGACACCGCTACTGAGGTTTGAAATTACTGCGATGTTATCGGCTGTATTTCTACTAATCGCGTGGTACATAAAGCGGCCCCTCCACTGAATATCCATATCGTCAACACTGTCGTGAAAACGTCAGGGCCGGAGACTGACCGGCTGGACTGTAATTAACAAAATAAATACAGTAAAATCGGACCATAAATTCGACTTGTTGAAGAATTTGCTTAGTTTACTTACTAAGTTCCTATTTACTTTTAGGTCTAATTTTAATTGAGGCGGTTAGAAAAAAAAGTGGCGTAGGTGCAAGTTTTATAGTATTGAGAAAAAAAGGTTGAAGCTGTATAAGAAAATGATAGGCAATTGAAATTTATAACAATCATTCTTTATCTACTTCTAACACATACACTTACATCCATTTACCACTAAATAAAATTATGCTTCAAGAATGTAATTATTATTGTGCTCCTTAGTGGAGTTTAGCGCTCAAATGAATGTGGTGTGGGGATGGATGTTGGATGACAACACCATTCAGGATGGAAATACAATCATATTGAAATAATTCGCCCTATTTTCGAAAGACAGTCACTGAAATCCTAGTCTGCTAATTAGATTCCGTAGCCTCATCAAAAACAATATAAAGGTAAACTAAAATTTAAATTTCACCTAAAAACTTTCACCTTAATACCTTAGCTTATCAACCAACTATTAAATTTTCATTTTACTTGTAAAGTTTTATTTTTAAGGCGGGTAGAATTTAAGTTGGAATATATCTAAACTGCAATTGTTGATAATTGTAAACTTAAGGCCTGAAAACTGCATATTTGAGAATGAATAATACTTCCCTTCGAGTCGGCTGTAGGAACAAAAGAAACTACGTGCAAGAGTAGTAAACCGAATGGCAAGAACACCCTGCCTCCCAGCGCTAAACTCGTCGGATGAGGACAGTAGTTGACTACATATAAAATGCCTATAAAAGACCTTCAAAAAGACATAAAATATATTATAAAGAAATCTAAAAAAGACTGGAGAAAAAGAAAGTAAAAGTCAATTCAAATTAAATAATAATTTTAATTTCAGCTACATTTTTAATGAATATAGGCCTAATAAAATAATGTTTAAAAAGTAAAAAAAAAATTCTAGTGATATGCAACATACACTGCGAAAAAAAACTGAAGTGCTTCTTCTTTAATACTTACTACATTATTTAGCTTCAATATAGTTTGAAAAAGGAATTCTGTGTTTGTTAAAAAATAGTTCTTGGAGAATTGAGAATGAACCTTTTTTCCCTACCTACGATAAATTCAGCGAACCCGCTATGGATATCCTGGAGAAATACATTCTAATTCAAATTAGAATAATTATAAACTTATTTGATTATATGTATAAATAGGCATTACAAATTGAATAAATAGTCGAAAGAAGGTAAATTTGCAAAATAAAAAGCCATTACGACCTTAAAAAACGCTAAAAAAAAGTACTAATAAGCCAAGAAATGCCGAAAAAAGAAAAGAAGGAGCAACTAAAACCAATAATTTTCTGGCCTACAATGACCCAAAATGTATATATACAGTATATATTATATTGGGCTTCGTCTTCAGACATAACATAAATAGAAAAATGATTTTTTCTCAACTTCCGAGCCTTGGTAATTATGCACCAATCTCGAGTTTTGCGAAAGGGAAATCACTTATATCCCTTAGCCTTAATTGTGGATGGACCTTAAAACTCGGAAGGATGGTGACTTGCAAACATTTCAACAACACCTAGTAGTAAACATGAGCGAACATTTGATGACTTGGAAGTCCTTTAGAACAGGGAACAAACTACTTGTTTGTAACAAGTTATAAATAATACGTAAGGAGATGTGGTATGCGATGGTCTTGTTTCAAGCTATGAATAACTTGGCATAAGATCAGATAGCTAAGGAAAGTGAAATCCTACACGAGGTGGTGTGAGTGTCACTGGACAAATAACTAATGAAAGTGCTAACCCAAAAACAAGCTCCTTTCACATGGCCTCAACATTTACATAAAATACTGATTCTTCTGTTTACTCTACCCATCTTCATATATCCATTATATAACTTCTTCCACAAATACACAATTCCACATCACATAGCAAACTTCTACTTTCCTTATTTATTCTTCAACTGACAACATAAGACTATCACATACATTCCATTAATTTATATATGACTAAACTTTACAATATCTGGCATGAGTTTTTAAAAAACTTGGTAAACTCCTGTCAACTTATTTTTACGGTTTCATTTTTCAAACTATTTCACACCATTTGGTTATTTTTACATGTTATCTAACGATTTTAATATATTTTTTCACGGTATTAAACTACATGAAGACATGGCAGCCATATTGATTTTAACGAATATACAGTATTCCAGTGCAGCCAACGTAGAGCCTGTACTAATTGACTTATATTAAATAAAATCAGCGTGCATTATTTAACAGATTAGAGTACTTAAATTGCGTTAGGTTAGCTTTTAGGTTTGTTGGCAACGCGAGTTCAAATACCGTGTATATGTTGGCTGCATCCTGTGATTCCATACTGTAAATCTGTTGGCGCATGCGCATGGTGTATAGTTGGAACTTAGAAAAACATTCTTGTCACATGCTGTAAAGTATTTCCATTTGTTTAATTTTTTGTCCAATGACACCAGGTTGTCTTTTATGATATTTCTGGCTTTCTCCCCTGATATTAGCGGAACTGTAATACATGTCTTACATTGGGACATCTAGAAGGCGGAGTTACGTTACCCCGGTGATATGATGGGTGATAAATGATAATGAAGCGGCAGTAGACCATAGGAATAATGATATTAGAGGAAAAATTCCTATGATCTGACCGGGAATCGAACCCGCGACCTCATGTACTGCAGTTAGAAACACTGATCACGAGCAAAAAACAAAAAAAAGTTGAAATTACTTAAACTTAGTAATTACGTATGCGTTAGAAACTTGGACTCTTTTAAAGTCTGATGAGAAATATCTGGGTACTTTTGAAATAAAGATATTAAGAGCTGCTTTTGAGGCTGTGAAAGAGGGTGACATTTGGAAAAGAAGCAGAAATTGTGAATTGTATGAGCTATATAAAGAACCCGATTCAGTGAATTAGGCTATATAGTAATTAGTAGATTGGCCTGGGCTGGACATTTGATACGTATACATGGACAGTAATAAAACTGATAAAAAGAACTACATGGCACAACCACTACAAACTAGAAAAGTTGGAAGACCAATATTTAAGATGGGAGGATGATGTCTTGCAGGATATTAGAATTAGTAAAATTAGAAATTGGATTTAAGATGGGAGGATGATGTCTTGCAGGATATTAGAATTAGTAAAATTAGAAATTGGAAGAATTTAGCAACAAATAGACACATCTGAAAGGATATTCTGAGGAAGGCTAATAGCCCAAAATGGGCTGTCATGCCATACAGACTATCACAAAATAGAGTAAATAATTAACTTGCAGTTACAAATTACTTTGTTTTCACTTCGCTCCGATAAAAAAAAAGTAACATGATATACTAGTAACATTAAAAATTATTTGATGGAGACGGAACAAACAGGGAACGATTGGATATTATTAGCTCGGGATATGAATGTATGGAGAGCTTATGTCTGTACGACCTTGAATCTCTGTGTCAAATATTGTCACTGAGTTAGTCATCACGAATAAATCTTCCTTTTAATCGATTGGTGGTGATTTATATTAATTTATACATAACTATCCGCCGTGCGTTGCCACGTCTAAATAAATGAAATAATAAAGGTTAATTAAATTGTACGGTATACGCTGAGACGAACCAAACATGGCGGTTGCTAGTCAGTTTTTAATTTCGGATTTCAGGTAAACCACTTCTAATTGTCCAATTTCACTCATTTTTGATAATACCTACCTCAGTTTATTTTAATAGGAAATACTGAGTTTCGTTGTGAAACATCGAAATTGTGACCGCTAGAGTGATTTTTAAATTTTCAATTCAGGTGAACTCCTACAGCATTAGGTTTTAGAGGGTCCAATTGTGAATCTAAGCCATCCAGGAACTTACTCAAAACAACACACACACACACACACACACACACACACACACACACACACAATTGTGACCGCTAGAGTGATTTTTAAATTTTCAATTCAGGTGAACTCCTACAGCATTAGGTTTTAGAGGGTCCAATTGTGAATCTAAGCCATCCAGGAACTTACTCAAACAAACACACACACACACACAATTTCATCAAAATCGGTCCAGTCGTGTAGGAAGAGTTCAATGACATAGACACTTACAGAAGAATTATATATACTATAAAGATTGTTTCATATTATCTGGAGGTACTCGACTGAGTAAGAAGTTACTTTAGGGGTCGCAGAGAAAAAAAGGTTGGACACAACCTGATTAAACTGTATTGCAAACATTACTATGTCATTAAATGCTTACAATTTAGGCATTATGCCAAAACCCAAGTCCCGTTAAGGTGATATTGTTGCCACATAGTCTGGTGCCATCTAGATTTTCAATTCGGAAATGAAAGGGCGTGGTGCAGAATGACGCAATTGCACGGATGGTTGAACCACATCAGTGAGTAATCTTAACAACCTTTCTTGTACGTTATGTGGCTTGCGGGTTCCATAACATAACCCCTGGTGCGTAATTGTCCCTTCAAATAAGCAGTAACAACTTTTTTTTCTCTTTATACCACTAGCTCATAACGCCATAAGCTTCTGAAAGGAAAATTGCAACACTACTGAAAACGTATCAAACAAAACTGTTATTACTAGGAAAAAATTGAGTTTAACTACACATACAACCGCCGTAGAAATACTTGCTTTTCAAAATGTGGTTTGGGTTCAATTAATGCCCGTGTTCCCCTGCAACCCCATAAAAAAATAAAACATTCTTAAAAATGCAATCAGTATTTCCTCAACCTCAAGTGCCAGCAGTGATCAGAGCTTCTAACTACAGTCAACGAGGTTCAGGATTGATTCCCAGTCAAACCGTATGATTTTTTCGACTATTCTATGTCAGCGTGCCACCTATAAATATCCGATCGGTCAACAAGCTAGCGTCATGTTGGTCGATATGATAACACACGTTCTCGCTAGAGCAATTACCAACATGTTTACTCACATATAAGATGATTCTATCCCAGGAGTCCACCTAAATTAGTGGGCAAGTCAGGATGAGAAAATGGGCAAGTTAATGATAGTTTGGGCAAGTTACGGTGAGAAAATGGGCAAATGTTAATTTGGGCAAGTTAGGGTGAGAAAATTGACATGTTAGTATTAGTTTGGGCAAGTTAGGTTGAGAAAATGGGCAAGTTAGTTTAGTTTGAACAAGTTGGAATGAGAAAATGGCTAGTTAGTGTACACCAGATTACTTTTCACTTGTGTGTTACCATGTTTTTGTAATGAGTTATTACACTCTCTGATGAATTACTTATACATATATTACATTGTAAATTTGGCGATTTAGATTATTTTGAACTCATTTCATTTTAAGGCATTTCTCACATTAAAAAAATCAACACACACCCACATATATATCCATCCATAGTAATTCTGCCCGAAGGCAAGTCCTTTACTGCAATCATAGCATTTTCATGCTATGCTTGCAGCTTTACTAGGGAATTGTAGGTGTGGTAGCTTCCCGTTTCTTTCCACACCGGTGAAGGATGATGATGATGATAAGGATGATGATTTCGGGGACCGTTTGGGCCTTAAAGTTTTCCTGACATTTGTGTTACAGGTGAGGAAAAACCCTGATAAAAATCTCACCCAGAAAAACTGCTCCGACCGGGGTTCGAACCCGGGCCCGCTGCGTGACAAGGCAGCATGCTACCTCGAGACCACAGCGGTGGACCACACACAAACACACGCACGCACGCACACACACATATATATATATTTGTTAAGGGTAGTTATTCACATACTGCTACGATAAATAGTGTGTTTTTCCTTTTTTCTTTACTTTCATTTGTGTAAATTGCATAGAATCCCTCCCCCCCTTTTTTGTAGGAATTTTTTCTGTGGTTGTCCATGGTCAATAATTTAGTTTAAATTAAGGTTTAAGGACTATCATAGTGTTTCGATATCATTAATCATCCATGAAATAATAGGGATAATACAACTCCGACTTCCAAGCTCCCCAAACTCAGAAATGGATTACAATTCCGTCAATTCGAGGAGAGATTCCATAAATTATTTAAGACAGCATGGTGACAATGCAAAAAAAAAAGTCTCACCATATCGATACAATGACCCGGTCAATAACCTATTTCAAGCAAAAATTGTAGGACATAAGCTTCCCATAAATCCCCATCCTAAGCCAGTGGTTTCCGATCATCCATTTTATAATCTAATTCCCTCAAATTATAGTTAATGTTATCGATCCACCTCATTCTTGGTCTACCAAGTGGGCGTTTTCCTTTTGGTTTTTACCACAAGAAGCCTATGTGCCCATTTCTCATTCCCCATTCGTGTCACATGCCCTGCCCACAGCAGTATATGAGGCTTAACTGTTATTACATCTGGATTCCTATAAAGATCATGTAGATCATTGTTAAGTAGTCTTCAACATTCGCCTGTCTCTTCATCTCTCTTCGATCCAAAAAGTTTCTTAAGAACCTTATTCTCAAATGCTCGAAAACTTTCCTCAAACCTTAAAGCAAGAATCCATATAACATACCTGGGTAAATAACAGTTTTATATTTTTTTCAGTTTATCGTTATTTTGAGAAGAGTTGGAACGCAGTTTTTCAAAATTTTTGGTGGAAACAATTCCAAGATGCTAGTCTCTCTGAAAGTGTCGGGAAAGAGTAGACAATTCTTGTTCTGGACATCCCTGCAATTCGGCAAAGTCCAAAAAGCATTTGCCTAAGGACATAGTTATAAACAACTAACATTATCTTCATTATCCCTTCTGTACGTTGACTTGGCACGATCAGTTAGAAAAAAATAACACCTCGGCGTGAAAAGGCAGAATTACGTAACAAAGTGAGAAGCTTCGCGTGAACTTGATGTAAATGCCGAGCACAGAACGAGATCCACTCAAACAAAACAAAAAATGAACTTCCAAAATATTGCTGTGTCACATATTTTATTTTTAAATTAAGTGCGACGTGATATTTTCTTTTTTAGTCTCCAACTTTTCAAATCACTGCTGCACCTAAATGACAGAAGAAGAATACATTCACATGTTTTGCTATTCCAATTTCTACACAGATATTTACTAAGTTATTTTTCAAAAAGTTTTCAAAATTCATCGGATCATCACAATTTAGGAACAAGTTCAAAAGACTTCTTTACTTTTGATACCACAACACAAAAACATGTTTATACTCTGAATCTTATACACTATCTATGACTAGAGCATGGAACTCACTTCCCAGTCATGTCAACACTATCATTAGGTTATTTAAATCTAAATTAACTTATAACCTAAGTTCGACACAATGAAAATACTACCTGCATAACAACTATATTCAGCATTTCGTGTGTATGCATATATAAAATATACTAATAGAACAAATGAGAAAATATAATTTCCTAGGTTGCGAATTATCATTAACAACGGAAACAGATATAAATAGCAAACTATAATAAACTAAATAAGTTTAATTATATAACAGGAACACTAAAAACTGAAAAATAAGCCAGAAATGACTCTATAATGAAATTATACAACACAATAGCAGTTCCTCTTATTATTTACGGATCCGAAACATGGACAGTGACAACACAACAATCTGCCAGAATTTAAGCTGATGAAATGAAATTTCTCAGTTCAATAGCAGGATATCAAAGAACAGACAAAAAAACACAACACAGAAATAAGACAGCAACTAAAAGTCTAAAAGTAGAGGAATTAAACACAACAATAGTGAAATACAGAACAAACTGGAAAGAAACATTAGCAAGGATGATGAGAACAGAATACCAAAATCATCATACAACTATTCACCAAGGAGAAGAAGTAGTTTGGGAAGACCGAAGAAAAGATGGAAAGAGTAGCAATTTGGAGCCGGAACAGGCTAGCAAATGCCTAAACGGTGCCAAGAAAAAGAAAAAAGTTGTCACATTTTGCAAGAAAACAAAAGGATGTTCAAGAGAAGACAGAATCAAAAATGAAGAAATAAGATAATTACTAGAAGTAGAAACTATCAACTCAAGAATGGATAGATATAGAACAAGATGGTTTGAACATGTTGGAAGATTGGAAGATACCAGACTGCCAAAAATAGCGTACCAATATGGTCCTAAAGGCAAGAGAGACGTAGGGAGACAAAGAAGGAGATGGCAGTGAAGACAGGACAAATCATTAGCCTAATCCATGAAGAGGGAAGACGAAGGTAATAATAATAATAATAATAATAATAATAATAATAATAATAATAATAATAATAATATGTGAAAACTAAGATAAGTACATAATTAACAATTTCCCAAGTACGGTGCTTTTGTGGGGTAAAGTAGTTTGCATTATAATGGCCAGAGGTCGTGAACAAGTCATGTATCGGCAGACAGTGGTGGTAGGTGGTTTTATTTGTAGTATCGTTTATACAGGATGCGGGTCTTGTTCTTAAACACAACCGCGATGAATCAACTCTATATACTTTCTTGCACTGCACAATTACAGTCCAATATAAATACTAGCTAATGTCCGGCGTGCGTTGCTACGCCTAAATAAACGAAATATTAAAGGCTAATTAAAATTTATGGTATACGCTGAGACGAACCAAACATAGTTAGTTTTTAATTTGGATTTCAGGTAAAACCTCCACTTCTAATTGTTGGGTCTCGCTCATTTTCGGATAATACCTCGGTTTATTTTAATGGGATATACTGAGTTTCGTCGTGAAACATTGAAAATTGTGACCGCTTAGAGCGACTTTTTTATCTTTTCACTTCAGGTGAACTCCTACACGTAATGGTTTAGGAGGGCCCAATTGTGAATCTAAACCGTCGATGGACCCACGCATACACAAAAATTTCATGAAAATCGATTTAGTCCTTTGGGAGGAGTTCAGTGACATACACACGTACAGAAGAATTATATATCCTATATATACAATGTGTAAGGTTATAGGGTGACATTACATTAATCGATGATTATTCATGACACAAAGAACTGAAAAGGTCCTCACACTTTTTTCTAATTGCAATATTTAACTAATTATTAAAGTTTACAATTTTTTACATATGGCAACGTAGCTTGTTGGACAGGAGTGTGTTTTCCTCTGTACAGCTGATTCAGGTCAGAAGTCAACTGACTTGTTTCAATCCTCCTGAAGATGTTGCCACATTTTTCAGTCCAGATTATTAGCAAACGTACGCATGCATTATTATTTATTTTAACGAAAATTACAAAATTATCAGAACTATTTTTATAGGTACCGTACTTTAACTGCTTGGTAGATACACCATCCATGTATTTTTACTAACGATACAAGCAGTATATCGCTAATTAATTACATTTTTATGAGAAAACTATGAAGTATTGTTGTCATGGTGTTCGGACAATGACTGAAAAGGACACAATTTACACTCTGTATGTATTATATAACATACATACATACATACATACATACATACATACATACATACATACATACATACATACATACATACATACATACATACATACATACATACATACATACATACTACATACATACATACATACATACATACATATACAGGGAATCCATTTTAAGCGGAAACCTTTTTACAGGGTTGTAGTGGCTCTCACTTTGCCCGCTATTGTTGCTTTCACCCGCAGAGAGCGTGTTCCGTTATTACCGGCAAAAGAAAACAGTTAGAAGCTACAAAATACAAATAACTCAACTAATTAGATTATTATAAAAACAGGCCTACACATAGGATTATTACTCACCATTTATTTGAGATTATATTTATTCGTAATTTGAGATTTATTTGAGAAATATCAGCAGCCTGGTCGCGGCGGCTGAATGATGCAAGGTTTCTTATTAAAATGGATTCTATGTATGTATATTATATATATATATATATATATCCATCCACAGTAATTCTGACGGAGCGCAGGTCTTCCACTACAATCATTTTCATGCTATGCTTTGCAGCTTTACTAGGGATTTATAGGTGTGGTAGCTTCCCGTTGCTTTCCACACCGGTGAAGGATGATGATGATAATGATAAGGATGATGGTGATAGCCGGATGATTTTCGGGGACCGATAGGCCCTAAGCTTCTTGACATTTGTCTTACAGGTGAGAAAAAAAAACAAAAAAACTCACCCAGGAGCCTGTACCGACCGAGAATCGAACCCGGACGCGCTGCGTGACAAGGCAGCACGCTACCTCGAGACCATAGCGGTGGACTATATATATATATATGATTAATAAAGTTTCCTTGTCATTTCCGCGTCATGGACTCAAGGTCGGCCCCTATCATGCCATTATCACGTGGGATCATGCCGAAAAGTCGGAAACAGTGGCCAGAGGCCGACCTTGAATCTCCATGACGCTGTAAACCCAAGAATACTTTATTAATCATATTTATATCCGTGAAAATCTACAATATAAAACACACACATATATTTGTACATTAAAGAATTGGAGAAGAAAATGTTCAACCATGGGAATTCCTGTATCAAACAACAAAACTTTATACAACTTACATTTTGCAGACGATCAATTGTTAATTGCACAAGATTATGAAGATTTAGAATATATGACTAGAAAATTAATAGAAGAATATGAAAAAACGGGGATTAAATTTGAACATGAAAAAAATAAAATATTTGTCAATTGGTGACCCAGAACAAAATTTAATTTTGGAGACTGGAGAATCAATAAAATCATGTAGTGAGATCACATATTTAGGAATTAAAATAAAAAAAATGGAGTTATGAAGAGGAAATAGAAATAATAAAGGAAAATTTGCAATTGCTTGCCTCAATGGAATATTGTGGGATAAAAATATAATTAATAAAATAAAATGAATATATATCATACAATTGTTAAAAAACATCATTACTTATGGAGCAGAACTTTGGCCATTAATAACAAAAACAAATAAGTACCTTTTGGCAACGGAAATGGATTTTATACGAAGGGCCGCAAGAATTTCAAGAAGAGAAAAAAAATAGGAACTCAACTATAAGGGAGAAAATGAAGATTGAAGACACTATTTTAGATTATATTAAAACTGAGCAATTAAGATGATACGGACATGTCCAGCGAATGGAAGAGGATCGACTACCAAAATCTGTTTTGGAATGGAAACCTGAGGGAAGACGAAGCAGAGGAAGACCTAAAACCTCCTGGAGTCAGGGAATATGTTTATATATGAAGGAGAAACATCTACAACCAGGAGATTGGATGGACCGACAAAACTGGCTATTAGGAATCCGACGATGTCAAAGACATTAATCATCCGATGATATATATATATATGTGTGTGTGTGTGTGTGTGTACAGGCGTTTATTTTTCTTTTCCTGTTATATATACATACAGATACATAGTTAATATTAATGCACATAGACCGGTAAATTTTAGAATTTACCGGTATATTTTAACATTTGCCGTTAAAAAAAGGCACAAATACGAAATATGTCATTTGCTGCGTCAGTTTGAATAAAGCCAACTTATATTGGTAAATCATTCCATTTACCGATGTTAGAGCGACTTGAATGCATTTGACGTCACATATTATACAATAACAAACCTTGCAGGAGTCTGAAGTAATCCCGCTCCATATAGGTGAACTAAGCCACAGACGGCAATTCACCTACATATTGACAGAATGCACAGTGTTCTCAAGAGATTGGCCTGCAGTCCTAACAAAGCAAGAGCATCCCCAGATACTGAAGTCCCGCATGAACACCGTCTGAGTCACAAGTTGCATTAACATCTTCAAGAATAGAACCTGCAAATTCTATGTAAATAAACAAAAGATGGCGAAACAAGTGGTAAAATTTCTGTAAAAAACCGGAAATACTTTACAACATGTGGTGCAAGAAATGTTCCAATCATACACATTGCGCATGCGCAAACAAACGCGAAGTGGTTTACACTGTGGAATCACGAGATGCAGCCAACATATACATGATATTTAATGAACCTAAAAGCTAACTAACGAAATTTAAGTACTCTAACCTGTGAAGGATCAAACTAAAAGATAACATAACGCAATTTAGGAAATCTAACTGTGAAAGACCCATCTAAATGCTAACCAAATACAATTTAAGTACTCTAACCTGTGAAAACCAACCTAAAAGCTAACCTAAAGCAAAAGTACTCTAACCTGTGAAAGACCAACCTAAAAGCTAACCTAACGCAATTTAAGAACTCTAACCGTAAAAGAATGCAACGCCCAAAAATAAAGAGTAAGTTCTGAAATTCTGAAGTATAGGCCTATGTGCACAGTTAATTAGTACATAGTCTATTTTGGCTGCACTGGAATAAGTCTTTGTCGTTGCACAGAATATTCGTTAAAATCAATATGTCGGCTCCGTCTTCATGCTAGGTATGTAATTAAATATCATAGAAAAATAGGCCTATATTGAAATAATGATTAGAAAAAAGAAAAAAAATCATTGTAAACGCGGGAAATAATTTGTAAATGGAACCCTAAGAATAACATTTGATAGGAGTTTATGAAGGAATTTAAAAAAGACGCGTCGCAGATTGTAAAGTTTAGCCAAAACCCCTGAACACACCTTTCAAGTGATGTTGGGAATGCTAACATATTGGTTTTTCTCCTTTGTTAGGATTTTCTAGAACGAGGTAATATAATTGCGCTTGATTTTGCTTACACACATTTTTCAGGTTTAAGGTTCTTTTACGAGCCTGAAAATCTTCGAAACTCGGGACCCACGGCTTAAAGTCTCTCTCTAGGACTTGTTCTTTTGAATTTTTATAAATAATAATATAATTGCGCACAATCATGGGAAATTAATTAATGGACATATTACGCCAAGGACATTGTCACTTTGGAACACAATTCCAGATGATATCTTGTACACTTTAGTCCGCATAGTTTACATCTGCAACTGTCTTCGATTTGATGGTAAGAGACATTCACACACAATTTGTGATGGAAGCTGTGGACTGCACATCGGGTTATGTGGTGCCTTAGTTCCTTGTTTGGTCCAGGCCAGCTTCTATCTACCATGGCAGGCGTACCAAAGAATTCTTCTGGAATGTCGTCCCGCTTCTGTCCTCACTCTTGTATCAGTTGCTCGTATGCTTTAGTGGATGACAGGTAGTAGCGCATTCTGATGTCTTCCAGGAACAACTGTTCTCTTGTTTGTACATAGACCCGTCTCGAACGATTCTTTGGATTTTTTCCATCCTAAAATAAATGCATCGACCCCGGCCAAGTTTGAAACCGTGACCCTTGGAACTACAAGTGTAGACCATCGTAGCCGACCTAGGCTTGGAATTAAATGGCAAACTTATAGAGAAATGACTTCTTTAATTCCGTGAGAGAGTCCTAACTGTACTCCAGAACTATGAACTTTGTATTTTCTCCATCAATTTTATTGTTATCATGACTTAGTTTTTCCAGCAAGTGTAGTTTGAAATTAAATTGAAATGAGTATGATTAGGCAGTGAGGTGGAGCGGCCGTGATAGCCGGTGTGCCCTGAGGCAGGCCGACGGTCATTACTACGATACTTAACCTTGAAACCCCCCCCCCACACGGGTACCAAACAAAACATAACAAAGCAAAGTATAGCATCCACCAAATGGGAGGCTGGGAACAGCCAGAGGATATCAAATACCAGGATTGCAGCCGAAGTATTACAGCTTTTTAACTCCCTGGCACTGTCAGTCCAGGAGGTTCATGGCCGCGAGGAGAATACGTTCTCCATAAACCCCTCATTCACCTCTCTCAGATCACGGTTAATGCTATTCTTCCACTTTAGAATTAGAGTATCTACTGTGGCTTTTCTACAAGAACATTTCGTGTTTATTTTTAAATACAGCCTTCCAGAGAGTACGAAAATAGTATGAAAAAATGTGTTTATAAATATGAGCCTGCATGGTTTAAGAAAGTCGTAGAAAGGTACACAAAGATTGGATGACGTTATGCATGAGCCGGCCATGCGCCATTATGTAAGTTTTGAAACAAATACGCTTAAAGTATTTATTGTAGCACCAAACTAACAATACTGGATATGCAAGTTATTTTCCTTGTTTGACAGTTATGCATCAACAATCTAAGAGCACGAACATTATACGCTTAGCTGCATGATGCAACATTTTGAATAGCATTTATAAATATTTGGTTTCATAGTCTTTTTTGCAAAACATAGAATCTCTGATAGGACTGATGGCTTTACATGTTTCTTTAATAATAAGGCTATATTTAAAGATTTGGCGCTAAAAGTGTGCGTACACTTACTTCATGAGCCAGTGTAAAGATGGCATCAAAATTTCAATTTTTAATGGCGCTTAGCCGATTGATGTATAACATCTGCCATACTGGTATTAGATTAAGGTAAATAAACTGGTCCCACTATATGCCTCAGTAGGCTCTTGAGCTAGAAGGAAGTTAAAGCTCCCACAAGATGCCAATCAAACATGAAGGCTATCTCGATACAAAACTGAATTAATGTTTATTTGAAGAGAAAAATTATACGCTCAGACCGGGACTTGAACCCGGGACCCTTGGTTCTCTAGACCAAGTGCTCTACCAACTGAGCTACCTGAGCAAGTACCGATCTAAACGCAAATCTTTCTCTATGTACATTGTAATTCCCATCCACCAAATGCTGTGAAGCCATGCTTCTATCTTGCAAATGGCGGCTCCTTTATTAAGAAGACATATTTGGGAATTATACATTACAGCCAGTACGGCTGTTTAATGTATAATTTTTCTCTTCAAATATGATTTATCCATCATTGAGATGTACGAAATCAATAATGAATTAATGTGATTTAATTAAAATTAGAAACACATATTCCACAATCCCACTCATTGGCATTATCGAACCCGTAAGTTCATGGCCGCGCGTACATAGCTCTCCATATATTTCTATCCTGAACTAATATTTTCCAACCAACTTCTGCAGGCCTATCATCTAAGTAAGTGTTCTTATTGTATCTGGTTTCCTATAAAAATCATGCAGTTCGCTACTCCGCTCGCCTGTCTGTCATCTCTCTTTTGTCCTACAATTTTCGTAAGAACTTATTTGTGATATACTCTTAATATTTTCTCCTCCCTTAAAGTAAGAGACCGTGTTTGGCATCCATATATTATAACTGGGAGAATAACAGTTTTATATATTTCAGTTAATGCTTTTTGAGAGAAGTTGAGACGACAGGAGTCCCTGTAATGCATAATAGCATACATTTTCAGTAGCGTGTGTTTAATTTCTTTGTGCACCTGATTCGCTTTTGTAATTATTGTTCCCAGGTATTAGAATTTAACCACTTTTTCAAAAGTCCCCCATTTCTCATTAACAGTTCATTCCCATTAGGCCTATATATATATATATATATATATATATAATATGAAAACAAAAATGAATGCTTGTATCGGGATTGAACCCGAGTCACTAAACTGGGTACGTTTAGCGCTCTAACCAACTGAGCTACCCAAGTATTTAACACAAACATACATTTTTCTTATATGTGTATGTTTATATTGGAATACTTGGGTAGCTCAGTTGGTTAGAGCGCTAAACGTACAGATTTTAGAGACTTGGGTTCAAATCCCAAAGCAAGCATTCATTTTTCTTTTCATATCATATTTGCCTCCATTGCCAAATGTCAAAAATATAGTTATAACATCTAAATAATATATATATATATATATAAACGTATTTCTACGTGTGAAGATACAGTTTTTATTAATTCTTACTTCCAGCACCATATTCCATAAACTAGTAAAATCTGAAAATCTGATAATTCCATCCTCTTGAAGAATTCGTTGAGTTTATGCAGCATTTTTTTTTTTAAACTTTTGGATGTAAAGTCGAATATAAATTTAAAACGATATTTCAGTGAATCGCAGCTCTGAAAAGGTTAGCAAGCTAAAACAAGAAAAAAAATCCAGAGTTTTTATTGCACGTTCTAAAAATAAAACTTAATTGAATCCTCGAAAAAGTACTAAATGGATAATGTGAACGCGTCCTCTAGTTCTAATTGCGAGTTGATCGAAGTTTTCCAATTGTATCACTATGGAAGTGGCTGCCCTGTTTAGTGTCATTAAGACAAGAGACTCTTTCATAAAAATACGTGTCATACAGCTTAACAAGTTTCAAAGTTGAATTCGCCAGACTTGCGATTTAACTGACCGTATCAAAACTCTAGCCAGATCACCAATTTCACAGCAAGTGTCTTACAAGTAGCATCACCGTCACGCCAGTCATCCATTTCGCCACATCAACTTGATCCACAATCGATTACGCGATAAAAATCACGTTTTTCTCTTGTTTCTAGTCAATTGTCTTTCTTGCATCAGCTAGAAGCCATCAAGAGCTTTTGCTTCTTTAGAATTTTAGTCCCTGTCGTAAGGAGGCTTCACTCTGCAAATGCAATTATTGTGCAATGGGCTCTTACTATCCAACTACCAAAAATTAAACAAAATTTGTGCCTGAGATTTCAGTTATTCTGAACTATGGGGGTTTTCATGTGTGCAAAATAGCAGAATTTTTGTTAGTAAATGTCTCCTTTTCTTACTTTAAGGGAGGAAAGAAGATTACGAGTGTTTAAGAATAAAGTTCTTAGGCAAATTTTTGGACGAAAGTAAGATAAACAGGTGAATGGAGAATGCTACTTAACAGTGAACTACATAATCTTTATAGGAAACCAGATGTAATAAGAACAGTTAAGTGTCGTAGACAGCGATGGGCAGGCCTGGCACGAATGGGCTTGCATGGAAGCTTATTGTAGGAAAACCAGATGAAAAACGCCAATTTTGTAAACCAAGAAGAAGGTGGGGAGAATAACATTAACTATGATTTGAGGGAAGTATATTATGCAGGGAACGATTGGAAAGCATTAGCTGAGGATAGGAATCTACAGAGAGCTTATGTCTTGCGACCATGAACCTACGGGTTCGATAGTGCCAAGTAAACGTGCCATTTTATGTCAGATTTATTTAATAGTTAATCTTTTTTAAATAATAATATACTCAACTCGTGTTCAACTCAGGGTCAGGTCGTGGAATGAGATGAGATGAAGCCCCTTATATAGAGGTATGTGATTGACAAATGTGCCGGCCGACCACACCTGACGCACCATCACATGGGCAGATGAACGAAATGGATTAGATGAGAATGGAGAAATTGTAGCAGGGGAAAACGGTAGAAAACTGCGATAAATACCTGCCCAAGCTCAGTTTCTTCCACCACGAAACCCACATGGAGTGTCCGAGACTCGATCTCGGGACCACAGCTGTGAGAAACGAGTGTCTTACCGCTTGCGCCATGGAGTCGCCTTTTAAAATAAATTATTAAGTTAAATATTTCATCTATAACTTTGCTAAGAAAATAGACACATATATGGTGGAAACATATTAAGCATGTAAAATTGTATCACCTCACCTGATATTCTTCTTCTTCTTTTATACTAAAGACCATCCCCTCTTAAAGCGATTCTCATCAAAGCAAAACCATGTGACTTGCTCGCTTTTCATTGGTTATGGATACCGACGTAAGTTGTAGAAGCAATAAGTATGTGAAAAAGTAGTTCCCTTCATTAAATTAAAAATATGTTTGAATATAGGCTACTTGTTATTTTCATGAATGAAAATAATAACATTCAAAACATAGACCATTTTCTAAAATATACCTAATCAATAACTACAACTTCATCATCATCATCATCATCATAGTACATTTACGAATTTAGGCCATTTGTTGACCTGTTTCGGTCTCAAAAGAAACACCATCCAAAAGTATTTTGAGTGGACGTCCTAGTCTTCTTCTTCTTCTTCCTGCCGGTTGATATCTTAACATTTGTTTGGGTATTCTGTGATGTTCCATTCGATGAGCATGTTGCATCCATCTTGACTTATAATCAGAAATTTTGTTTTCTAAAGGTTCCATGTGTAATTCCCCTAATATGTCTTCATTTTTTTTGTGATCTAGTAGTGTGTATCCTGCAGTCCTCCGAAGATATCTCATTTCAGCAGATCTAAGTCTCTGTATATCCTTCTGTTTCAACGTCCATACTTCGCTACCATACAAAAGAGTTGGAAGAGCCAGTGTTTTATACACTTTCAGTCTTGAATGCTTTTGGACTAACTGTGGCTTGAAGATAGAATTTATTAACCCTAAAATTCTTAAAAATTTAGATATTTTTGCATTTACATTCTTTTCTTCTTCATATGAGATATTACATCCTAGATATGTAAAATTATTCACCTGCTCCAAAATTGTATTGTCCAGTACAATTTTACTTCTGACAGGATCTACACCTTGAAATGCCATAATTTTTGTTTTTTCTATAGATATCTTCAAACCATATTCTTCTGTAATTTTTTTAAGTTCATACAGACCTTTCTGTAGATTATCTTCAGAATTTGCTATTATTATTTGGCCATCTGCAAATAATACAACTTAAAAAGTAGTTTAATACATATGGATGATACATTTGGGCCGTGCTTCAGTCGATTCTAATGCAACAAAATGGCTAAAAGTGTCGTGTCTTCTGTTGCTGTATCGTCATCTCCCTGTTAAAAGTGACAGTAATTGTGGCGTGAATGGCGGAAATATACAATTGGCGTTTGTTGATATTAGGATCACTCTAAGAGTGGATAAGGTATAATTTTAGACCCTTTTTCGGTTGCATGCTCAGTATTTTCATGACCGTGAAAGACCAACCTAAAGCAACCTAACGCAATTTACGAATTCTAACCTGTGAAAGAATGCAACACACAAAAATAAACAGTTAATTAGTACATACTCACGTTGGCTGCACTGGTACACTTTTTTGTTGTTGCACAGAATTTTCGTTAATTTGTTTAATCTCTTTATGTTTTATATTAAATTATTTATTTGTTCAATCAATAATTTTTATAATCAATAAGCTACGTATATAGTTAAATATCATAGAAAAATGTAGAGGTAACTTAATAGTTAGAAAAAGTGTAAAAATCATTGTAAATGGTGGGAAATAATTTGAAAAATGAAACCCTAAGAATAGAATTTGACAGTAGTACTACTTCTTCTACTACTATTTCATGGAATTAGGTCTTTTGATCGATTTCACATCAAGTGGGATTTAATTAATCTTCCCATCTAGTAAATGGGCGTCCAACACTTCTATGTCCTATTGGTTTGTACTTTAATAACAGCTGAGGGATTCTATCTGTAGGCATTCTTTTAACATGTTCATACCAGTTGTTTCTCATGTTGTCAATATTTGTTAAATTAAAAGTATTTAAGTATTTTCTAATGTCTTCATTTATTTTTTCTGTCCTACATTATCACACCTTCTACTGAACGTAAGAACTTCATTTCTGCAGTTTCTATTTTATTCTTCTCTCTGAACTCTGAGTCCAGTTCTCACTTGCATATGTTAAGACAGGTATAATTTTGTAAAATTTTAATTGTGTACTCCGCAAAGTTTTACTTTTCAGTGTCCGTTTTATAGCGCCACACATTCTATAAAATTATTTAATTTGATATTAATATCTTCCTTCTGGCAGTATGATGCATTGCTTCCTAAATAATTGAAATTGTTCACATGTTGTATTCTACTGTTATTAATGCTGATTTTACACCTCATTTGGTCTTTCCCGTTAAATGTCATTACTTTCTATTTACTTTCTTCTGAAGTAATTTAAAAAAGTCGCGTCTCAGTTTGTAAGGTTTAGCAGATTTTCCGTAAACCGCCAAAATCGAACAAATAATTAGACTTACTGCGAAATTCGCTTAGTTTATGGAGTGGCTGCATGAGTTTTTTTAACACCATATTGGAACACAGTGGGCTGGATCACGAACTGGTTACCCCCTCCGCTGCATACGCCAATCTCTTAGCAGCTATTGTTGGATGGTACATGTGGAGATGAAGATTGGACCAGTTTCTTTCTGAGAGAGAGAAGCTTTTAGAACGGTTTGAGTTGAATTACCGGAGGGGGAATTGGGCTATTTAAGGGCCACAATAACACTGACTGTCATTCTCATTGCTTCCACTCAGGACAGGCTGCTTGTGTGATGATGCATCAATTATTCCCCTTCAGGGGTAGAAAAATCTTTTGTATTTTTCATCCAGCACTCACATCTTCCTCCGTACATTTCATTTCCAGTCCATTTTTTTTATGTTGGGGGATGAAACGTAGTGCATTACGTAGAATTTCATCCGTTACTCTCCCAGAATTCAATCCAAATTTCTTTTCAGATGCTAACAGCATAATTGTATTAGACGAAAACCTTGACAAAATTAGGAAATTCAATTATCTAAAATTCTCATAATAATAATAATAATAATAATAAAAATAATTTTATTGGGAATTTGTCTACGATACAGTAGTTTTCCTACAGCCCATTGTAAATTTTACTCCTCCATACATCCCTATTCTCTGCATCATTCTCTGTTAATCCTCTCGACACCATACCCCTACGCACTCCTTGAATATACTGTTCTTTCGGTGTCCCATTTCTCCTGTCGCCCTCCCCTTAAAATTTTAATATCGTCTTATGTATCCTACCATCTGGCATTCTCTTTACGTGACCAAACCATTTCAGCCTTCTTTCTTCAATAACTTGTGCAACATCTTTTTGAACTTCCATTATATCTCTGATTTTAATATTCCTAATTTTGTCTCTCCTAGAATTTCTATAAGCTCTCCTCCAAAAGTCCATCTCCGTTCAATAATTTATGTGATTGCTATCTGCTTAAATAATAATAATAATAATAATAATAATAATAATAATAATAATAATAATAATAATAATAATAATAAAATGATTTTAGATATATTAACTATTGTAATCGAATAATTTGCCCGAGTAAATTAATTATATTAATTTCATAATTAACTGATATGGCACGGAATAAATCACAGTGTTTGCTTACGAGGGAACTGTCAACCATTGCATGCCGAAACCTAACTTGATATTTTTTTTTCCCAGAGAAGCTTTGTGATGTACCAAGGCTGTGTCCAAAAAAATTACCTACGGAGCTTTGTGCTCTGTTAAATTTTATGATTATGCTGAAATTTGATGAGGCACACTACGTATGTATGCAATTTATGTAAAATTATTACGTTACTCTACAACTAACTATAGTTTAGTTCTGGCTTCTGTAGCCTCTTTTGAGGAGTCTATGTTGTATGGTGCGTTAATATGGGAGGGAAAGTTGCAGATACTGTCAGCAATTACACTCGGTTTTGAAAACATAATAGTTACTACACGTTGATTTTTTATCTGCTAGTTCTATATGGTCCACCGCTGTGGGAGCGTGCTGCCTTGTCACGCAGCTGGCCCGGGTTCGATTCCCGGTCGGGACAGGCTCCCGGGTGAGGGTTTTTTCTGGGTTTTTCCTCACCTGTAGGACAAATGTCAGAAAGCTTAGGGCTCAACGGTCCCGGAAATTCATCCGGCCATCATTATCATCCTTATCATCATCCTTCACCGGTGTGGAAAGCAACGGGAAGCTACCACATCTAGGTATAATTCCCTAGTAGTGATTCAAAGCTGCAAAGTATAGCATGAAAATGCAATGATTGCAGTGAAAGACCTGCCCTCGGGCAGAATTACTATGGATGGAGTTCTGTGTTAGTGAATACTTGTGTTTTCTCATATGTTCGGAGTGTTTAATATAGGATAGTATTCTTTTATAACAATTTATATTATTATTAAGAGATTTTTTTGCGCGGTTATTACTTCCCTCCCCCACTCGGCGATGCTCCCTCCTGCCACATGCCTTAGGATTCACCAAGGCGGTAACATTATCATAACTGGACTATAATCAACTGAACTATTAGAACCCATAGGTTTATGGCCTCGCGGACATAAGTTCTCCTCCACACATACCTATCCTGAGCTAATGTTTTCCAATCATGTCCTATATAATCTATTTATCAAATTAGTTGTAAAGATTGCAATAGAGTATACATAGGAAAAACAAAAAGAAATTTGGACACTAGCACAAAGGAACGTATTAAAAATGGTGAAACTGAAAAATCAGCTATTGCAACACATAGTTTGTTGAAGAGTCATCAAATTGAAAAAAGAGACTAAACTTCTAAAACATTTGGAAAAATCTTTAGAATTGACAGTTTGGGAGGAGATTTCCAAATAATACATGGGCAAAAATATGGCAAAATTCACATCAAGCAAACATTCCCATAGAATGGAAATCCACAGTATAGTGTTATATTAACAAAATTATACCTACGGAGAAAAAAAAAATCGCCATAACTTGGTGGACTCTCCTGCACGCAAAAAATGCGGATACATCGATACTCTGAAACAGCGATTGACCAACTGTGGATCAGCAAAATTAGTGTGGGAGGAAGCAAAAAATATTTTGAAGAAAATATGGCCTAACTCATATCTACATGAATGGCACCAAACTTTATTGGGAATAGACCCACCAACTGAAAACAAGATATTTGTCAAATCATGGATAGCAATAGGATTTGTTTACTATCAACTTACAGCAGCTAATCCCAACCCAGAAAATTTCCGGGAAAGTAGCTGGAATTAGGAAGGAAATTCTATCGTACATAATGTGAAAACTTAAATGAACTATATATATATATATAATAAATATATATATATATATAACATTATACTAAAAGGAAAACAAACAAGTGAAAGACAAAGTGAATAACAGAAAATATAAGCGAATTCATTTTTTTTGTTATAATAAAATGTTGTATTGATTTTTTGTAAAAATGCAAAAAATGTTTGAGGTTAATAAAAAAGAGATACACACTTCCCTGAAATCATGGTTAATGTTATTCTCCCACCTCATTCTTCGTCTACCAACTGGACATTTTCTCTCTGGTTTTCCTACAAGAAGCTTGCAGGCCCATCTTGATTCCCCATTTGCTGCAATATGTCCTGCCTATCGCAAACTACAAGACATAACTTTTCTTATTTCATCTGTTTATAATAAAGATCATGTAGTTGTTTACACTTTAAGTTACATAAAAATTTGTAACTATTTTAAATATTGTTATTACATAGTTTGTAAACTTTTTAGGCTTTTTTACATGCTTAAGTACCTATTTCATGGAATAATATTACAAAAAATCCGTTTTTTTTGTTAAAAACAGTTCACCCAATTGTATCTTGCATAAGAAGTCTTCCTAACACTTATGCATTCCCCACTACAAAACGTAAGAGGGTTGACTTGAAGAATTAAGGGGGGAAAGTAAATGTTATCGAAGTGATGAAACTTGGTAGAGTAACAATTACTGTCACTTTTGTGACGTGGTAACTCAACCAACTGTTAGGTAAACCCTACAACAATCAAGGGAGGGGTTGACGAGCGTCAAGACGGTTTCTTAAAGCGTAACAAAAGACAGTCTGGGACGATATCTTATTTATATTTCCTATCTGACATTTCTTCCCATTTCCTCTAAAAATGACTGTGAGAGACAGGAACTAACGAACAAGCATTTTTTTGTTTAGATGTTAAATGTGGTAAGTACATTACTGTAATATCAGAAATAATTCAAGCATTACCCATTACAGGGTCTCTCATCAACAGTAATCTAACAAGCAGTTGTGTTTTTCTGAAAAAAGTCATGAACGACAAAGTCGCAAGTGATTTTGTCTCATGAAAAACTCAACCTCGCGTTGGATTTGGAGTGACTATTTAGCGAATAATACAACATCAGAAGCTAAAAAATAATTATGATGTTTAATATTTACCAAATGTGAGGTTATGTATTCCGATCTTACTTCCGGGCGATTTCTAAGCCAGCTGTATAGTTATATATAGCATATATTTACTACTAAATCTCTTTGGATTAGGGAAAAATCAATAACAGATGATTGTATGAGAAATAACTATTAACAATAGTGCAGATTCATTATACAACATTTAATATTTTTTAGAGCAACAGAACTAACTTTTTTGGTAACTTTTGAAGTTATTTTCTTTTGGCATTTCTTGCTACCTATCATATCCATCGTACATTGTTGAATCGATATCCTTGTACAATAAATTAATTTGCGGAGATATCTCTCATTACGAACAGGAAGAGACAATTTTATCAACAGGAAGAGGCAAAATTATCGGTCTATGAGTTAAATGGTCATACCAACCTCTCTTTAAAAAAAGTTTAACTAAAAGTATATGAAATTGTTATATTTCTACTTACATTGTGCAGATGCGAAACATGGGACTCTTATGTATAACTGTAGGCTTTCACGGCCGGCGTCTTGATCCCTATTAGGTTCGTCTTCCGGGCATATAGGCCGTGGTCCAGTCGTTCTTCTACTCGACATGAGTCTGCAGCCGACTGTTGAGGAGTTCACAGAGAGCACGCAGTATCTCCTGATGATGTCTACCGCAGCAGTAGACGAAACGTCGAGTAGAAGAACGACTGGACCACGGCCTATATGCCCGGAAGACGAACCTAATAGGGATGGGACTCTTACTTTAAGGGAGGAAAGGAGATTACGAGCATTTGAGAATAAAGTTCTTAGGAAAATGTTTGGACCAAAGAGAGATGAACAGACAAATGAATGGAGAAGACTGAATAACAGAACTACATGGTCTTTATAGGAGGCAAGATATAATAAAAACAGTTAAGCCTCGTAGACTGCGATGAGCAGGACATGTGGCACGAATGGGAAATTAAACACCTGCATGGAAGCATCTTGAAGGAAAACCAGAGGGAAAATGCTCAGTAGGTAGAAAAAGAATGAGGTGGGAGAATAACATTAACGATGATTTGTGAGAAGTAGATTATACAGCTGACACACAAGGTACAAAGATAAAATAAACCTTTAAAGTAATTAACTATTATCCTACACAGTACAAACAACTATAATAACTTCCATTATATTGGATGTATGGAGAGCTTATGTCAGCGCGGCCACGAACCTACGGGTTTGCTAGTGCCAGTAAGTTAGTTAGTTGCTTTCTGTGGGAACTGAAGCTAGAAATTTCTCAAATTAAGATTATTTAACTTATTTTGTAATTTTCAAATTTCAAATTTTTCTTATTTATCAATTAATTTGATTTATTATTCTTATATTATAAGAAGTCTATAAAAGACCCAAATCACCAAATTAAAATTTAAAAGAGCCAACTAGTTTCAATAGCGAAGTTATCATTTTCAAGACTAATTATTAAGTCAATAACACTGAGCAACAAAAAATATACTTGTTTTGTCTCAGAAAGAAAAATATGTGATTCTGATAGTATTTTTTCTCCTGAATTCAAATATGATATCGGTTTTTCTCCATCACGCAGGATTTCCGAGAGACAGGAATTAAAAATTTCGCCTGTGGAGCATCCCTCTTGATGGTCCAACAATATCGGCCAGCACATTAGGATTCCATTTGCCTAATACCTCTTTTCCATAGCTCAAATCTCCTGAGTTAGCTCATTTGGTTTTATTTTACAATGGACAATTGGACGAAAAAACGTTTATTAAAAACATTATTATTTAAATCCATTAATTGAAATTGAAATAAAAAACCTGTGGGTGACGGGAGAAATTTCCAACACATACCGTATTTGAAAATACGATAAAAAAACAGCATTAAGTACAACTATTGCTACTCATGAGGCAAAAATCATGTTGACCAGCGTAGTCTTGAAAATAGCTATAGAAAATCGTTGGCTCTTTTAAATTTTAATTTGGTGATTTGTGTCTTTTATTGAATTCTTAAGTTATTATATAAATTTATCACCAAGAAGTTCCTTCTATTGTATTAATATTATTCTTATTCTTATATTAGGGGTCGTATATTCCTGCCACACGTATGTCTGAGCGTGTTCGTTTTCCTAACCTGACTACAGAGAAATCGAATTGAACACAAACTATATAGAATGGAGCCCCATGTGGCGATTGCTTGGTAACAAGTTACTTATCCGGGTTACAATCGAAGCATGACCAGACCCGAATGACTCAACTTTTACTTTCAAGCATGGCCTACTGATATATTTATACACACATTATCCCTTGCTACTAACAGATAATTATAAAAACTTTAATAATCTTACCGAATTGGACGTAAAGTTTGGGAGCAACATCTTGAACCCAAGCTGCCGCTTGGAGCGCTACCATCAACAATGCGGCGATGAGGCCGATCCCCGGCCGCAACACGGCTGCATGTTTCAGCAACATGGCGCCCGAGCGCAACTCACACCATTTTTATTGGCCCGCTCCGTCTTTTGGATTCCTGAAACAATAAATAAACAAACTTTATGATATTATGTAGTTACAAGTCGAAATATGTGCTAGGCAGAGTGAGTGAAAGAAGAACAATGCTGGAACTCATAAAGAAGAGGAAAATAAATTGGATTAGCCACTGGCTAAAAAGAAACTCCTGCTGACGGATGCCCTAGAAGGAATGGTCAACGGAAAAAAGGTTAGAGGCAGAAAAAGATATCAGATGATAGACAATATTAAAATAAATGGTTTGTTTGTGGATACAAAAAGGACGGCTGAGTTAAGGAAAGAGTGGAGAATGCAGAGTTTGCAGTGAAAGACCTGCTCTTGGGCAGAACATGTATGTATATGTCAAGAAGTGAAGATGTTCTGAGGGAAGATCACAGTTCATTTCCAAGAGAACAGAATGGAACTTATCCATTAAAACAACTTGGGATTATGGTAGTAAAAAGATTCCGGGCTATGTGGCCGTGGTCTATAACTGGCGTTTCTTCACGAAGATGTTTCTCCCTCAACTGCGGAGGGCATCTTCAGTGGCGAGCGCTATAAGCTGTTGTTTCCCTGTCGTAGATTCGAGTTGAGGGAGAAACGTCTGGAAAAAACGCCAGTTATAGACCACGGCCACATAGCCCGGAATCTTTTACTACCATGATTACCGGCCGTGAAAGCCTGCATTCAACTTGGGATTATATTTAAATTAAAACTTATAACAAGTACCATCATGGAAGAATGGGAAGGGAAGGAATTGTCGAATTGTGAAGAAATGACAACTTTTCATAGGAGGATTCGGAGCAACTATAGTCGCTATGGTACACTATGCAATGTTCATATGACACTGTTGCACTGCTTACTTTTTTCAATTTCCACTAAGATTTCCTACTATTTTGACATTTTACAAAGATCCTTAACAAATTTTTGCAATTGTTAAGTATTTATTTGTGCACGCGAAATTTCTCAATAATTTGTTCAAAATTCTACATAACAGTAGTGCGCATTCACGTCAACAGATGGCAGTCCGGTATGACCAACCTTCAAATAAAAAATGCACTACTACTGTTTCAATTTGTTAGGTTAAGAAGGCGTAAGTTAATGTAGACCGAATCAGTTTATGGTTTATTGAAATAATATGTAAATTATACTTTGAATATTAGATATTCAGTAGTAGATTATATGTGATATAAGCAATATAATTGGTAAGGGCACGTATGACGAATGCAAGAAGAAAGGTTACCCAGAAAAGCATTGGGATTGTGTCTACTAGGAAGAGGAGAGAAAGGAAAGCCTCGAAAGTCATACATGCAAGAAATAAGAACTGGAATGAGAATAAGAGGACTGGAGGACATGGGGTGGATGGATAGGGACGAGTGGAGAAGGAAAACAAAACTTTAAGAACAGAAAGACGTGTAAACATTAAGAATCTGTATATAAATAAATCAATAAGAAAGATGGTACATCAAATAAAGAAATGGCAAAAAGGATTAGTAATGGAAGAAAAAACCATAGGAATGTTAAACTCTATACTATGGAGTAAAAACATCATAACAGAACAAAACAACTAATTTGCAAGTCCATTTTAGAAAATATAATGTTATATGGATCGGAAGTTTGGACAATAACACAAAAACATGTCAACAGAGTAACTGCAGTTGATATGGATTTTTGGAGAAGATCTGCCATAAAATCTCGACTGGAAAGAATTAGAAATACAGAAATTAGGAAATGTATGAATGCAGAAAGAAATATAATAAATGAGATTGAACATAGAAGGGTTATATGGTATGTATACGTAAGAAGAATGCAGGATGGAAGACACCAAAGGCCGTCTATGCATTGAGAATTTAAAGAAGGAGAAAAAATTAAGACCAAGAACAACCTGGAAGAATATTATTCAGAATTCAATGAGGAAATCTGATGTAACGGACGAAGACATAGAGGACAGATAATGATGGAGAACTTTATTTAAGGGGAATTTGTGAATGTGTATTAGAAACTGAGTATATACCGGTAAGTCCGTTGATTTTTATGTATTTTTTAAAAATCATGTTAATTATTAAGATTGGTTGGAGAAAATCCACAATGATGAGGAAAATTCTCAAAATGAATGAATGAATTATTTGGTTACTTGTAAATAAAAAGAGCCGGAAGAGAAGGCTTGGCTCTCAAGCCTTAGCTTGCGATCTCTAATTCTACGAAACACAGCTTTGTAAAATAGATGCAGAAAAGCTCTTGGAATGTTTTCTGCAAACGATAGCTATAAATAAATTGAGTTATTTTTGTAACTGAGTTACAAATTTGATAATCGCATGATGAATGCTCTGAATTTAAAAACTGCAGTGACAGCAGTCTGCAGGATATGGACAGCCGGTGTGGTGGGTAGAGAGTCCGTGCCTATTTTAACAGTAGTATAATAACAAATGACATGATATTTCTATTGACATTTATTGACGTTCAACTGCACACCCACTTTCTCTGCTCCAAATGAACTGGTAGGCGGAGCAGATATTGACAATCGGTATGGCCTGTGGAGTTAGTTTTTGGTTATCGATACGAGATTTCTAGAAACTCTTTATTTTTTTATTTGTAACACGTGTTCCAATATTTTGTGCAAGAATTATAAATGCAGCTATTCTGCATATCACAGCTTCAATGTATTTCAGTTGATTTTTCCATAATAAAAACACTGGCGCTATCGAACCCGTAGGTTCGTGGCCGCGCGGTCATAAGCTCTCCGTACATCCCTATCCTGAGATAATGGCTTCTAATAATCCTCAGTATAATATACTTCCCTCAAATCAAGGTTAATATTATTCTTCCAACCTGATTCTTGGCTTTCTTACTGAGAGTTTTCCCTCTGGTTTTCTTACAAGAAGTTTCTATGCCTCTCTATCTTTCCCGATTTATGCCACGTGTCCTGTCCATCGCAGTCTACAAAACCTAACTGTTATTATATCTGGTTTCCTATAAATATCGTACCGTCGTCCTCAACAAGGCTAAAATTTATTTTTTTTAACCTGTAAGCCTTTCAAAAACCTCTTCAGCAGAGGGGTTTAAGCTACTTAATAATAATAATAATAATAATAATAATAATAATAATAATAATAATAATAATAATAATAGTAGTAATAATATTATATATATATATATATATATATATATTAATTAACACGTAAAAAACTTTGTCCCCCTTTTTACCACATTCCGCGCACGGAGGAGTGTTGTATTTTGCATAGTTAAAGTTCATATAGAGAAGGAGTGCAGAAAAATAAAATTTATGTATAATGTGTTACAAATAAATTTAATTAAACAAAGATAATAAATTGTATCTAAGGAATTCATGGGCATTACTCATTATTTGTTCATTCACTTATTTACGATCATAGCTTACTGAAAGTGCATTGTTGCAAAAAGAAAATTGTGCAGCAGTAATGTGAATTGACTTACTCTCGCGTATTTATTATTAGTGGTTTAAAAAAGTGAGTACATTTTAATATTTAAATTTAAATTAAACCCTGTCTAATCTAGGTTTCAGTAATTCCATTACATTTTTTTTATACTTACATATTTCGCACCTACTTCCATTAGGCCTATACCTCGATATAGAACTTTGACGGGTCGGAGTGAGAAACAAAGAACAAGGGATATATATATATATATTTATTCCCGTACACATAATAATAGGCCAAATGCAAATTTAAGTAGTATAAATAGTTTTTTTTAATATGGCTTAGTCTAGCTATACCAAATATTTCTTATCGTTCGTATTTTTAAAATAAATCGAAAATTAATGCATAATGACGTATTTGTGACATACTAATAAATTTGATGAATCGTGGTCGAATTTCGACCGCTGGGCGACCACCACTAATAATAATAATAATAATAATAATAATAATAATAATCGTGTTATTTATTTATTTCCACCACTGTGATATCGGGTAACGTTGTTGCCTCGTACGCAGCGGGCCCGGGATCGATCCCTGATTGAACAAATTTTGTTAGGTGGGATTTTTCTCAACTGTAAGACAGGTTTCAGAAAACTTCAAAATATAAATGGTTCCCGAACACAATATGACCATCACAATCATCGAATTCACATTAGCCTTGTATAGAAAAGAATATATAAATGAATGGTGTATCTTGTCTTGAATGCCCGTATTGTTTCGGAGGTGGCCGCGCATTGAACTGATCAGTTATTCTGAGAGGTCCTCTTATGATCAAAGCAGCATGTACCGGTATGTGATTCAAAGTTAAAACATCCTCTTCCGACAGATCGTGGCACTGTAGGTCTACAGCCAGAGTAACATAAGACACGTAAATTCTTAAATGGGGAAGGAGAAAATGAGAATAAAAAATATTTTCATTAAATCATCCATAAATGGTCGGCTGCAAAAGTGTAGTGGTTATTTTCCTTGCCTCTAGTCCCTAGGGTTGCGGGTTCAAACCCGGCCACAGTCGATGGAATTTTAAGGACCCGAGTCTGAAGTATTAAGTCTCATGAAAGAACCTCAATCCTGAATGAAAAAGGCATCTGGGCAACTTTAAGCGGCCTTCATCCATCCAAGTAATACCTTAGTGTCTACTAGATGTCTGATTGAGGCGATGTGCTAACCACACCACTTGTTGAAATATGTAGGTAAATAAATTAATTGGTTAAGAAACACTCGCCAAGAAGCCCCTATGTCCCCATGTGGGACGAGTAGGATATATAAGCTATATACATCCATAAATCAGTATGGAATAATAGTAAACCTATATTAAAATGCGAGGTTGGGAAGTGTTTTTTTGCAGAAGTGAGAAAATATTAAAAACCGAGCGATAGTGTCTGTTGCATATTGTTTTTTACACGATGTTTTCAAAATATTGTATAATAGTAAAATAATATCTTTGTTAGAAATATTTGCGCTCATTATAAACAACTGACTGACTTTAGCAGTCTGGCCAAAGTATTTACGCTAAATGTCGAAAATAAATTAGTTGATACTCCAGCAGGCCGTGACACCAATCAGTAATAAAATGGTGGCAAGTACGAATTTATTGTTTTATATAGCTCCAAATAAAGTTAATTTAATTAAAAATGCAGTGATTTGTTTCGTATAATGTATATTAACACTACCTTTTGGATATTTTTCTGTACATACATTGTACGTAGTATACATAAAGGGCAATGGTTTTACTTCCCGCCCTAAGTAGGTAATTTGTAATATTACAGTATAATTATTTAGTTATTTATAGGTTAGCAACCTTGAAATTGTAGGATATTGAATTTTCAATCAATGTCGTCCAATTGCTTATAAGTGCGACAGATCGCACTATCGTACAAAAAAAACTTATTTTGGAAGAAATGATAAGACAATGTATTGGTAAAGTGTTTCTTTTAAACTTGGCTGGCATCATGTACACACGTCGATAACCATTGCTGCAGAAATTACTGTTCTCAATGCTTACATGGATGTTCGCACGCCATAATGGCCGGTAATAATAGTATAGAACAATCTGCTATCAATAGCCGTCCAACGCAATAACAATTACATTAATTTCTAGTTATTGGTGCGAACGTGTCTGCCTGGACTTGATGTAGAGAGCCACTTGTTTCAAGCGGCCGCCATACCGTTGTTAACACTTCCTCCATTTTGTAGTAACACAATCACACGAAATACCATCTCGAGAAATAGTTCGATTTTTAAGATTCTCTAACTAAAATGTCCGTCATGAAGGAACTGCGTACGCTAAGCAAATTCCTCAACAAGTCGAATTTATGGACAAATTTTGCCACATTATTTAAAAGTGTCGGACCGCAGTGTAAACAAATTATGCATAATCGTATTTACATACCGTTGTATTATTTGACACTAATTTAAATATTCATTTTCCCATTACTTTATTATAATATTAGCTACTACCCGGCGTGCGTTGCTACGCCTAAATAAATTATGTATTTTTGCGTTTAGTTGAATAAGTAAGAGGAATAATTATAAATTTATATCGTTATTATTTTTAGATACCGCGTGCTGATTACCCGACGTTGCCCGAGAATTTAATTATCCTGATCTTCTTGGCATAAATTAGCTGAAAGACGTAAACTGTGTTTTTATGTTTAGTTGAATATGTAAAAGGAAAAATAATTATAAATTTGCTCTCTTCGTCATTGCAGCTAAAACAAGCAATATACTGATTAATTCTATTTCCAATCTACCTTTCATAAATCTATAATTGCAAAATCTCTATTTAGCATCCGCATAAGAACCCCCTCTACATTTGTTTTGTTTTGTTTTTTTTCCCCCCCTTTAAGGCCGTGGAATAATTCATTGAAATCATTTGATGGGGGGTTGAAATGAATATTTTGAAGCTCAAGGTCTATATAAAATATTTATATTTATAGGGAAAATTAATAAGTGAAGACAACATAATAATTTGAAGACTTTATAATTTTTTGATATGTGATAGTCATGTTTATACTGTTTTGTTTATTTTATTTTTTAATGTCCCTCCCCCCAACAACAACAAGAACAACAAAAAGAATGGCTCTCTACACTCAGATTCAACCCAGGAAGATACCGTGTGTTTAGAATAGGGAACTGGATTGCCATTTTAACAGTATTTGCTTGAGAGAAATCCTTATATAAAACTGAAAATTGCAACACAGCAGATACATCGTTATAAAGTTGTAGCCGTCCAAGCCACTCCCTCTTAAAGAAAAAAAACAGTTACCACTTGTCACTGAGCTCTTGCGGACCTGTACTATCATGTGTGAAAGTGTGGACTCATATTTACTATAAAATTAGTGTGCATGCCGTGAAAGAAAAAACTATGTTTTTTAAATATATAGTACATAGATTTCGAAAAAAAGTACTGCTAACCTTGCCGCTCCATCCCTCCTTAACAAACAAATACCGTTATTATGAGTTTGGCAACATCTACCTTCTGTAGACAGGGGGACACGGCATAGCCCATAAGGTCTGTAGTAACGTCTTGGGTTGTGTTAGAGTGTAGAACTTATGAACAAAACTGACTAGGCATACATGTCTCGTTAATCTTTGGTCGGACGCAGGAAGATGCCTGTTGAAATATTTCTTGAAATGATAGATCATGTAGTTTGATGTAACAAGGCTCTATATATTTGAGAGTAGCTGCAATGCGACTGGAGTTAAGAATTGAGTATGTCCAATTTTCCTTGATTCGCCCGGAGCACATATGGCACTGTTAATAAATCTTTCTGGATTGAGCCACCCCTAACAAAAGAAAGGGATTACCCACATGTAGACTGTGATTTACAACTAAGTGGATGTTGTTAATATGACCAAATTAGTTCTACTCGTAATTTATTGTACTCTTATAAATGTATGATGTCGCGGTTAAGCCAATTTTAAATGTTGCACTCCCTCCATTCCCTCTAATTGAAGGAAAATGAGACATCAAATACAACGAATGTGTAATTTAAAAAGATAAAAGTTTTCCTCTAAAGATATATATATCATTGGTTGATTAATGTCTTTGACATCGTCCGATTCCAAAATAACGAATTTTATCGGTCCATCCAATCTCTTGTTGTAGATGTTTCTCCTTCATGTATAATATATTCCCTGACTCCAGGAAGTTTTAGGTCTTCCTTTGCCTCGTCTTCCCTCAGGTTTCCATTGCAAACACATTTTGGTAGTCGATCCTCTTCCATTCGCTGGACATGTGCGTACCATCTTAATTGTTGAGTTTTAATATAATCTAAAATAGCGTCTTCAACCTTCATTTTCTCCCTTATAACTGAGTTTCTATTGTTTTCTCTTCTTGAAGTTCTTGGTACCCTTCGTATAAAATCCATTTCCGTTGCCAAAAGATACTTGTTTGTTTTTGTTGTTAATGGCCGAAGTTCTGCTCCATAAGTAATGATGCTTTTAACAATTGTATGATATACCTCATAATATTTTTTTACTTATATTTTTATCCCACAACATTCCATTGAGGCAATCAATTGCAAATTTTCCTTTATTATTTCTATTTCTTATTTCCTCTTCATAACTTCCTTTTTTATTTATTTTAATTCCTAAGATTTCCTCTATAAGGCTAACATTATATAACAATAATAATTCCATTCCACTGACGCAGTTGAACTTCTCACCTTATATGAACTTTTACGTGGCACCCGGGCCTTACAGTGACATGACCTGTCGGGAGAGGGATATTAACTATGGATTATAAGGTTAGATACTTTTTTGACCACACAAGGACATGGAGGGCCTCCCCGATTGAGTGATCAGCTCATTGTCAGGGCCTCCTCTGAGACAACACAGCATTAAGTACAAACACATTATTCACACACATTCATACTAAACATGGCGAATATGTTAATGATGGTCAGCTGCTTTTCAGGGACCTTTTGGGCCTTAAAGTTTCCTGACATTTGTCTTTCAGATGAGGATAAACCCCGAAAAAACTCTCATCCAGGAAACTTGTCCCGACCGGGGATCAAACACAAGCCTGCTGCGTACGAGGCAGCGACAATACTCTGTGAGCACAACGGTGGATAATAATAATAATAAATTATTATTATCATTATTATTATTATTATTATTATTATTATTATTATAACTGTTATTATTTATACTAGCTGAGTTAAACTCACTAGCATTATTATTGTACCCATAGGAGGCTAGTAAAGTGCTCTGTGTGGAGTATAGCATTGTATGGTGTAAAGACTTGGACATTACGTTGGAATGAGGAAAAGCGACTGGAAGCTTTTGAGATGTGGATATAGAGAAATATGGTGCGTGTAAAATGGACAGACAAAATATAAAATAAAGATGTACTAGACAGAGTGGGTGAAGGAATAGCAATGCTGCAACTCATAAATAAGAGGAAAATAAATTGGATTGGCCACTGGCTAAGACGAAACTGCCGCTGACGGAAGCCCCAGATCTAGAAGGAATGGTCGACGAAAAGAAGGTTAGAGGTAGAAAAATACATCAGATAATGGTTGATATTAAAATAAATGGTTTGTATGAGGATACAAAAAAGGAAGGCTGAGTTAAGGAAAGAGTGGAGATTGCTGAGTTTGCAGTGATAGACCTGCTCTTGGGCAGAATACGATGTATGTATATAGGTTAATGGTTGCATGGACTTAAGATCTATATATGTCCACTGCTGTGGTCTAGAGGTAGCGTGCTGCTTTGTCACGCTGCGGGCCGGGTTCGATTCCCGGTCGGGAAGGCTCCTCGGTGAGGTTTTTTTTTTTTTTTTTCCCTCAACTGTAAGACAAATGTCAGGAAGCGTAGGGCCCAATGGTCCCCGAAAATCATCCGGCCATCATCACCGGTGTAGAAAGCAACGAAGCTACCACACCTGTAATTCCCTATCAAAGCTGTAAAGCATAGCATAAAAATGCTATTATTGCAGTAAAGGCAAGCCCTCGGGCAGAATTACTATAGAATAGAATTATACAGTAAATGACTGGAAATATTTTGAGTATAGGGATACATGGATAGATTATGTTTGCGCAGCGATAAACCTCCAGATTCGGTAGTGCCAATAACTAATATAATTTTAGATTTTAGTTTTCAACGCCGCACTTTACTTGGAAATAGTATATTGCTTTATTATATTATATTTCTTCATGAGAAAGTTTGTAAATAAAGGGCGTTACTTAAATCTATTAAGTCCCAACATGTGCCATTATATAGTCATTACTATAAAAACAAACAGGTTTCTTTGACAAACTACCGTGAAAAATGTGACGAAGAAATAAATAGACAGATGAATTAAGAAGACCTTGGAAACAACTTCCTTATGACTCTCTTAGCATCCCACGATACATGACAAGTGGACAACTAACTAAATAACTAATAAATACTTTTAAAATTAGTTTAAAAGTACCGTTGAGGTTATGTAATAAAATATTAAACATAAAATTAGTAACTGATAAATCAACTTGAAGTTTTTTTTATTTTAGTTGAGGACGGATGATTTATCAGGTAGTAATTTTATATTTCAATATTTTATAACTAACCAATTAACTAACTCATTGGCACTATTGAACCCATAGGTTCATGGCCGCGAGGATATACATCTCAATCCTGAGCTAATATTTTCCAATCGTCCTCTTTATAATCTATTTCCCTCAAACCATGGTTATTGATATCTTCCTACCTTATTTTTGGTCTATCAATTGGGCTTTTTTCTCTCGTTTTCCTGCAGATGTTTCCATGCCGTCCTCTTCTTCTTCACTTCACGGGCTAGGCAAAATGCCTCTGTGATTAACAAATGTGGATGTGAAGCCAGCAGCCAGCTCGTAGGCCATGGACCTTCTAGACCTGTCGTGCCATGGAACTCGGTTACGGCGCGGACGGTTAACATAACTAGAAGAACTTTTTTTTTTTTGCACCTAAGCCGAGATCTGAATCCAAGATCTACTACTTTGCACTCTATTTAGGCCCGCCACTAGGACCAAGCACAAATTTCTCTTTTTGGTATAAAATTTTTAATAGTTAAGTTTACTTTCAGGTTGAAAAATTCATGTATCTATTTTCGGGTTTTTACAGCTGCTGCCGTCTTCCCGTGCAAAACTTCCAAAGCCTACGATCTTGGGCATCTTCATTGTTTTAAAATCCTCTTGTTTGCATTGCTATCCTCATGTTTTTCTTCCATGTTAACTTTGGTATCCATTTTTTTTATTCTTTCTGGTCAGTTGCTATTGATATAGTTGTTTCGGCCATCGCTCATCTTCCATTCTTAAAATATGTCCTAACCATTTTAATTCCTTCTCTTTAATTCTTTCAATGATGCTATCTTCTGCTTCCATTATTTTTCTGTTTTCCTTATTTTGTGACATGTTCTAATTTTGACTTTCTGGCACTTCTGCGTAAATAATTCATTTCTAGAGCTATGAGTCTATTCTTGTAGTACTTATTGATTGTCCATACCTCACTTCCATATATGCAACAGATTCCACCAATGATTTACTAATATATGTTGTGGCGTCTTTCTAAATATGCTTAATCCACCATATACAATTTAACGATGATAATATTTCATAATAAAATTCAAAAATATAATTATATTTGTCATTTCAGCACTTGGTAGGTTATCAGATGTTTGGAAAATGGTGGAAAGTTTGTTGTATTAATGAAGACATTCACAAAAACATGACTCATACCATCAGGAATCCCTCAAATTGTCAGACGAAGGAAATGAGTCAGGCCTGGCAACACCGTCTTCTTTTGAATAGGAACCTCCAGTATTTAGAAATGGTATAACTTTTCAACTGAAATCAGAACATCAATATAAGAAAATTATCTACCCAAGAAGTAATTTTAACTTGAACACTGGTGAAAGAAGAGAAATGAAGGGGATAGCAAAACTGTGGTGACGACAGATGGAGTAAAAAAAACTCCGATATCGACTGTTGGTCGAGGAGTCGAACAGTAATGACATTTCCGATATTTCAATACTTAAAGCTGGAAGACTGAAAAGGGGGGGGGGGGAATGGAAAGAGAAATCAAGGAACAATTTAAAAATGAAGATTAAAAGGAACTGAGTGAAAGTCATAATGACTCTAAATGGAACAAAATGTGGGTTATATTTAACGAAGTCGTCTGGCAGGGATTTCCAACATCAATATTTACAACTGTGAATAATTCATTTTCTCGTATTTAAATAAAAAAAATCCATTTGTCTGAATTTTATTCTACAAATTCAGTGGTCAATTTTCCATATTAATTTCATTAAAAAATAGTATTCATAATAATTTTATTCATTCTCCGATTTTACAATGCATGAAAATATTGTGTGTCCATTTCAAGATTCTATACCCAATTTCCATTCCTCTCTATTTTTCAATGTCCCTTCTACAGCTTCTTTTCCCCATTCTTCTGACTAATGCTTGCGTAGTTTTTTGATCTTACACTCTTCTTCTTCCTGTCGGATTCCATTCATACATCTTATTGGTAACCTATCCTTCAGCTCCTTTACCTATGTTCAAAACACCTTAATTGAGCTGTTTTGATAATCTCTATTAATATCCTCGCACTTTCATATTTTATCTTTAACCAGCTAACTAACTGAGTCACTGGCTCTATCGAACCCGTAGGTTCATGGCCCCGCGAACATAAATTCTCCATAGATCCCTATCCTAAGCTAATGTTTCCCAGTCATCCCCTGTATAATCTATTTATCTCAAATCATGGCTTGTTATTCTTCCACCTCCTTCTTGGTCTGCCAACTGGGCTTTCTCCCCTCTGGTTTTCCTACCAGGAGCTTCCATTGCACCTATTTCATCCCCCATACGTGCTACATGCCCTGCCCATAGCAGCCATATTTTATCTTATACGTAATAATAATAATAATAATAATAATAATAATAATAATAATAATAATAATAATAATAATAAAATTTCCATATTAGGAATTTTTGTTCACAACAGTAGTTTTTCTATAACCTATTGCAAATTTTACTCCTCTTCACATCCCTATTCTCTGCATCACACTCTGTTAATCCTCTCGACATCATACTCCTATGCATTCGTTGAACACACTGTTCTTTTGGTCTCCCCTTTCTTATGTAGCCCGCCGCTTCAAAATTTAATATGATCATAGGTATTCTGTTATCTGATATTCTCTTTACGTGGCAAAACAACTTTCAGTTATATATATATTGCTCTTAAGTGCTTACTTGTTACAGAAGCCACGAGATGGTAGTGCGACCAATTTCTCCTTCTCCTTGAAAAATAAACGTTATGTTAGGATGCCCGGGTGGACTAGTTGGTATGTCACTAACGTACAAAGTTAACAGGTCTCGGGTTCAAACCCCGATACAGACGTTTATTTTTCTTTTAATTTCATATATATATATATATATATATGTGTGTCTGTGCCTCTGTGTGTGTGTGTCTTGTGTGTGTGATATTGTAGATTTTCGCAGATAGCATGATTAAGAAACTTGTTTAAGAGCCACTGACGAATAGCGTATCAGATATGTATTGCTGTTGGTATATAAGACCTATAGCAATAACTCCTTGATAATGGGCATGTGGGATCATGCAGAAACGTCAGAATCAGTGGCCAGAGGCCAACCCTGAATCTATGACGCGGAAACCCTAAGAGAACTTTCTAATCATACTTACTTATATATAAAGTTATGTCATTTTCGGTGGTTCAATGAAATATCTAAAGAATATATTTTTTAAAATATATATTTTTGTGTCCACTGCTGTGGTCTCGAGGTAGCGTGCTGCCTTGTCATGCAGCGGGCCCGGGTTCGATCCCCGGTCGGGGCAGTTTTTCTGGGTGAGGTTTTTATCGGGGTTTTTCCTCACCTGTAAGACAAATGTCAGGAAAACTTTAAGGCCCAAACGGTCCCCGAAATCATATGGCCATCATCTTCATCATCACCATCATCCTTCACCGGTGTGGAAAGCAACGGAAGCTACCACACCTACACAATTCCCTAGTAAAGCTGGAAGCATAGCATGAAAATGCTATGATTGCAGTGAAGGACCTGCCTTCGGGCAGAATTACTATGGATGGATATATTTTTGTGTAGATACCCTTAACTGTTTCTTTCCTTTGAAATTTACTAAAATGTATTATAATGTTGGCAATAAAGAGAAGCAATGAATGTCTCAATTAATTAATGCGCAATTAATAGATGAATTAAAGAAGGCGTTGATGAGCACCTGCGCAGTGCTGCACGATCTGCCAGTCCGTCCGTTTATCAGAGAATCGTGCACTACATTTTTTATGCAGAAAAAAAGTGAATGGCTGACGTAGTGTCGGGAGAAGTGGAGGTGGTCTGGCTAACCTATGAATTATAAAACAACATTGTTGCACCATTTTCCTCACGCACACATATTCTTAAGTGTCTGCAATAATTCTCCCTCAGAATAAAAACATTACATAAAACACACAAGTATATAATAATACTTACTTACTCACTGGCACTATCGAACCCGAAGGTTCATGGCCGCGCGGACATAAGCTCTCCATACATCCCTATCCTGAGCTAATGCTTTCCAATCATTCCCTGTATAATCCACTTCCCTCAAATCATAGTTAATGTTGTTCTCCCACCTCATTCTTGGCCTACCAACTGGGCGTTTTCCCTCTGGCTTTCCTACAAGAAGCTTCCATGCACGTCTTTCATTCCCCATACGTGCAACATGTCCTGCCCATCGCAGTCTACGAGACTTAACTATTCTTATTATATCTGGCTTCCTATAAAGACCATGTAGTTCATTGCTATGTAGTCTTCTCCATTCACCTGTCTGTTCATCTCTCTTTGGTACAAAAATTTTCCTAAGAACTTTATTCTCAAATACTCGTAATCTCCTTTCCTCCCTTAAAGTAAGAGTCCATGTTTCGCACCCATATAATATAACTGGTAGAATAATAGTTTTATATATTTTCAGCTTAACGTTTTTGAAAGGAGTTGGGACATCAAAGTCTCTGCAATGCATAATAGCATGCATTTCCAGAATTGAGCCTATGTTTAATTTCTTTGTGCATCTCATTCCTATTTGTGATTATTGTTCCTAGGTATTTGAATTCAGCCACTTCCTCAAAATTTCCCTCATTTGTCATTAGCTGTCCATTTCCATTATATACTGAATTTCTACGTGTGACCATATATTTAGTTTTAGAGATATTTACTTCCAGTCCTAATTTCTTAGTGTTACTCAATAGTGTGTGCGTGTTGGCCTTTAGTATCTCCTCGCTATCGGCCAGTAGTAAGTACTAATCATCAGCATAAACTAACAGCTTATTAATACCATTCAGTTGTAAGCCTTCCTCATTCTAGTAATAATAATAATAATAATAATAATAATAATAATAATAATAATAATAATAATAATAATAAACTCACTGGCACTATCGAAACCGTAGTTTCATGGCTGTGCGGACATAAGTTCTCCACACATCCCTATCCTGAACTAATGTTTTCCAATCATCTCGTGTACAATCTACTTCCCTCAAATCATGGTTAATATTATTCCCCCACGATGTTTTTTTTTTATATTGATTTATCACTTCTCACTGAAGGATAAATTATGTTTGAAAAAAATTTCGCCTAGACCGAGACTCGAACCCGGGACCTTTGACTTGCCGGGCCAAATGCTCTACCAACTGAGCTACCGAGGTGAGTTGCGATCTAGACGCAAATTTTTCTCTTATATACGTTTTAAAAAATATATTATTCTCCCAACTCATTCATGGCCTGCCTACTGGGCGCTTCCCCTCTGGTTTTCCTAGAAGAAGTTTACATGCTTCTCTTGCATTTCCCATTCGTGCCACATGCCCTGGCCTTAGCAGTCCACGGGGCTTAACTGTTCTTATTATATCTGCTTTCCCCTATGGAGGAAATTCTTTTTTATCATAAAGAAATGTTGACAAAGTATGTAGATGTCAGAATCGGATATTGTACAAAATGTACTACTAGCCCGAGTTAAGTCATCACGGATAAAGGTTATCCGCTCTTAAAATTATTCTCATCAAAACAAAACCATGCGACCTCTCGCTTTTTATTGGTTAAGGACACCTTCGTACGTTGTAGAAGCGGTGTAAGTATGCGAAAAGTAGTTCCATTCATTAAATTAAAAATATATCCTCTTATTACTTGTTATTCTTCGTGAACGAAAACATTAATATTCCAAATTTAGAAATATTGTAAAATATAGCCTAATCAATAATTACTACTTAAAATAAATTATTATATATGGATGATGCATTTGAGTCATGCTTCAGTCGATTCTGTTGCAACAAAATGGCTTAAGGTGTAGAGTCTTCAGTTGCTGTGTCGCCATCTAATTTTTAAAACATAAGTCTGGCAATCCTTTGACTAGTAGTCAAAAAACAGTTATTTTAAATGTATTTCACAAGTTCAGTGAAAAATCTCACTTGCTTTCTTGTAATCTACCCCATTCAAAGATCACATGTCTTATTTAGTTCACACGTGCTCCCTGTCAATGTGACAGTATTTGTGGTGCGAATGTCGGAAGGATACCATTGGCGGTTGTTTATGTTAGGATGACTCTAAGAGCGGATAAGGTATAGAGGAAAACGCAGAGACATTCTGCCAGTTTAAAAAGCCTAACCCTCGATCTTCCTTAGCCAACTACGCTACGGCGTACTTCCAACTGCTGTGTCGTGTCTATAACTATACCTTATCCAAAATAAAGAAAGCTCCTTTTTAATATTTTGAACATGTCAGAGCATTATTTTGCAGTGACTGACTCTGTAACAAATACGTTGAATATAGCAAATAATGAACAGGTATCTTCGAACTATACATTTGATAATTGTGTGTTCAATAATTGTGCTTTTTAAATAATGAGTTGTTTACTAAAAAATAAATTAATAATCTATAATCTTGGTTATAATATACAGTTTGATGCGTTTCATTTTTCCCCACTAGGGTGCATTCTTATAATATTGTGGTCCTATTTGGCAATAAATAACATGATAAAGTTGCAGTGAATAAACAAATGAAACATAATGATGCATTTCTGATTTGTTTTCAAACATCGCCGTTCACATTAAATTATAAATATTTTAAAATACCGGTAAATATATTTAAATAATGATTTTTGAGTTAACAGCTTAATTTTATTCGTTAAAGTCTTAACAAATGCCACTCTTGATTTCCACATCCTGTAGATTAATTCACTCCTCATTTCGTGACTCATGAATTTATCGATGATTTAAAAATCACTCTCGACATTACTTATGATGATGACGGCTGTAATTAAATTAATATAAAAACAGCAGAATTTCAATTACAACGAAGTTAGAAAAAAGTGCGATCGTGATGCAGAAGAATCAGCATAAAACCCTCCACAATATACAATATCAGTTTTATGTGGCGTTATTCTACACCCCATTTAACTGCTGTACTGATTCAAAACGTGAAATGTTATTTTATGGAAGAATAAAATTGCTTGCATTACTTTGGTCATAACGTAGTAAAAGTCCCAACTCCTGCGTGAAACCATGGTGGCGTCAGTTTTGGGGTTGTTTTTGGAAGGGTTAAAGGGAAGGGATGCGAGTCATTATCCAGCTCTGTGTATTCATGTTCTCCCCTATCAAACCCTTGTGACTTTCAAATCCGTGAAAATCCCAGTTTTTAATATTTATATGACATGATAGTGTGAAAACAAATGCATAGCACTAAGCGTGACTCTTTTTTTTTTATCTCAGCTCACAGAATGATCAATACACAGCAATAAAGAGATAGACTGGCAACAAATGTCATATCTCCAAGAATTGGACGATGTTATGAATCATTCGGTTAAGCGCCATTTTAAAACAATGAGATTGTAATGCCATCTGTTAAACTGACTCATGGGGTAAGTGTACGCACACTTTTAGCGCCAAATCTTTAAATATAGTCTTATTATTAAAGAAACATGTAATGCCATCAGTCCTATCAGAAATTCTATGTTTTGCAAAAAAAGGATATTTATAAATGCTATTTCAATTTTTGCATCATGCAGCTAAACGTCAAATATTCCCGCTCTTAGATTGTTGATGCATAACTGTCAAACAAGGAAAATAACTTGTTATACCCAGCATTGTTAGTTTAGTGAAGATTGACTTAAACTTTAAATGTGTTTTTCTCGAAACTTACATCATGGCGCATAGCCGGTTGATGCATAACGTCGTTCAATTGAACCTGGTGAATCAAGCAGAGCTGTGACTGGAAGGAAACATCAATAAAACTAAATGCATATTCACACACAGAAATGCATTATATAATGGAAATGGGCAGTTAATGACAAATGAGGGAAATTTTGAAGAAGTGGCTGAATTCAAATACCTAGGAACAAAATTACAAACAGGAATGAAGTGCACAAAGAAATTAAACATAGGCCCAATTCTGGAAATGCATGGTATTATACATTACAGGGACTCTTGTCCCAACTTCTGTCAAAAAATGTCAAAATTAAAAAAAAAAATATATATATAACTGTTATTCTAAGAGTTATATTATGTGGATGTGAAACATGGACTCTTACTTTAAGGGAGGGAGAAAAGATTACGAGTATTTGAAAATAAGGATCTTAGGAAAATTTTGGACCAAAGAGATAACAGAAAGACGAATGGAGAAGACTACATAACAGTGAGCTACATAATCTTATAGGTAATCAGATATAATAAGCAAGGTTAAAACTCGTAGGGCAGTGATGGGCATGATATGTAGCACGAATGGGAAATAACAGAGGGGCATGGAAGCTTCTTGCAGGAAAACCAGAGGGAAAACGCCCAGTTGGTAGACCAATAATGAGGTGGGAGAATAACGTTAATCACGATGAGGGAAGTAGATTATACAGCGGATGATTGTAAAACAATAGTTATGATAGTAATGTATGGAGAGCTTATGTCCACGCGGTCATGAGACTACGGGTTAGGTAGTGCCAAAATTAATATAATTTTATTAATATAATTAATATAATGAATCTTATAAAAGTTGATTAGGTAGTGCCAGTAAGTAAGTAAGTAAGTAAGTTAGTTAGTTATTCCTCTAATTATATGGATCGCCTTCCTGTCATCAGTAACACCCAAGCTCTAGAATGAGAAAAAAAATTATATCTAATATATAAAAAGCAATGTTTGTTGTATTGTTTGTTCGTACTTTATGCGCGGCCATACCGTTGATCCGATTGTGATGGAAATTTTGTAAAATGTTCAGGAGATTCCCGGGATGAACACAGGCTATAAGAGAGTTGTGATACTCGACTCCTACACCCTTAAAATTGCCCTTGGTAGTGGAAAACGTGAAAATAATAGCTCTTTGGATGCTTAAATGGCTTACGCTGCCTAAACCATAACAAATACACAAAATTAGTGTACACATAATTAAATATCTTAAAAATCTCTTTAAAAAAATTCTCATCAGCATATGTTTATCTTTTACGGATAACTTACAGTAACCAATTTTGTCTTTCATTGATACCAAGAAGATCGAGACAAGTACGTAGATTCTGTGCAAGCATAGCAGCTGGTATTCTTTTACGGATAACTCACAATAACGAATTTTGTCTTTTAGCTCATTTATGCCAAGAAGATCGAGATAAGTAGATTCCCGGACAACGCCGGGTAATCAGCACGGGGTATCTAAAAATAATTGCGATATAAATGTTTCCTTCTACTTATTTAATTAAACATAAAACATATTCATTTTTCGTATTTCAACTCTTTTATGTCAAGAAGATCGGGATAAGTAGATTCCCGGACAACGCCGGGTAATCAGCACGGGTATCTAAAAATCTAAATTTATAATTATTTTTCCTTTTACTTATACAACTAAACATAAAAGCACATTAATTTTCATTTATTTAGACATAGCAGCGCACGCTGGGTATTAGGTAGTAGGCTAAAAATTGTTTGTGACCTCAACCGATCTTCATGAAAATGTGTACACACACAGTTTACAAGTACGGCCGCTATCCATTACGCTGTAATACCATTAAGTGTAGGAGTTCACCTGAAACGAAAATTAAAAAATCACTCTAGTGATCGCAATTTTCGATGTTTCATAACGTAACTCAGTATATGCTATTAAAACGAATCGTGATACGTATTACCCAAAACTGAGCTAAATCCAAATATTAGAAGCGGGGGTTTACTTGAAATCCGAAAAAAAAGAAATACTAACAGACTGCCATGTTCGTCCCAATGTATAAATGTATGTACTGCACACACATTTTTAGGTATGGCGAGTGTTTAGCTGTTATTATGCTCTAAAACATTGGGTGTAGGGGTTTACCTGAAACGAAAATTTTAAAATCATATATCATTTATTAGCTAATACGTTACAGTACTAAATGAAATAATAAAAGTTAATAAAAACTGTATGGTATACGTTAAGACGAACAAAACATGGCGGTTGCTACTCAGTTTTTAATTTCGGATAACAGGTAAACTCCACTTCTAAGTGTCGGAATTTTTCATTTTTCGATAATACCTATCTCGGCTTATTTTAATAGGGTATGCTAAGTTTGATTGTGAAACATTGAAAATTGTGACCACTATAACGATTTATAAATTTTTACTTCTGGTGAACTTCTGCACTTAACGGTTTAGAGGGTCCAATTGTGGATCTAAACCACCCAGGGACCCACTCAAACACACACAAAAAATTTCATCAAAATCAGTCCAGTCGTGTAGGAGGAGTTCATAGATATACACACTTTTAAAATTCATGACGAAACACCGTTGCGATTATTATGTAAAATTTAAATAATAAAATAGATAACTGGGATCTCAGCCCTCCTCAACTTTTTGAATGATGTAAGATGAAGTACTTTCGGAACATATGCTCCATCATCAGCATGTATATTGGTACTAGTTTCGTGTGAGACAAGATTCTCACGAACAGCTAGTACTAATCTAAATGCTGACGATAGAGCATATGCTCCGAAAGTACTTCATCTTACAGCCTTCATAGAGTTGAGGAGGGCTGAGATCTCAAGTATCTATTTTATATTTTAAATTAGACAAACACGTACAGAATAATTTTATTAACATGTATATGTATATGTATATATATATATGGGGCACGCCGTAGCGTAGTGGTTAAGGCACTGAGCTACAAGCCGGAGGGTCGAGGGTTCAAGTCCCGTTGGGGTCAGGATTTTTAAAACTGACCCCCAAACCCTCTGGCGGCACTATGGCCCTGGGGTCGACTCAGCCTCTAACGGAAATGAGTACCAGACGCTTGTTCTGGGGTAAAGGCGGCCGTCACGCAGGGCTGACAACCCGGCTGACATCAAGTGCCGATTTGTCTAGAAAAAGTGGGAGCCTTAACCTCCTACTAACCCAAAGGCCTCCTGAGGCCTGTTGTGGAATCACTTTACCTTATATATATAAAGGGCTTATGGCAATAAACATGATAAGCCAAATACTGTTTTTTCTGAGATATAAGGATCTTAATGTTTCAAAAAATTATAAATACTAATTGGGCAGTCGTCGTCATCATCATCATCATCATCTACCGTCACAGTTTAGACAACTTCTGATCTGTTCCGGCTCCATATTATAGTTGCTCGCTCCATCTTTTAAATGGTCGTCCACGACTTCTATGTCCTTGTGGATTGTAAATTAACATCTTATAAGGTATCCTCTTCACTTATTCTAATAACATGTTCAAATAATTTATTTCTATATTCTTCTATTTTTGTTATCACACTATTGTAATTCCTCACGAATATATTCACTCCTTCGTTTGTCCAAAGAGTACACCTGTCACGTATCGTAGGAATTTTATCTCGGCTGCTTCCATCATTTTATTAAACTTTTGGTGAGAGTCTAACATTCCGAGCCATACAACAGAACAGGAATAGCTAAATTGGGCAATATTGTTGTTAATACATTGTATCTATATGTTTTAACTCATCACTGGCGCACTTACAAATGATTTGATGGATATTTCAATACATTTATTTGCTATCATTGTAATAAATGGCATTTAATATAATGTGGCGTAAGACCTTCAAATATATATATATTGAAGTTCACGTGGATGTAGAAATGCAAACACAGGAACACGAGTTAGAGTAGAGAATGTTTCTTGTAAAATTAGCAGGGTTACAAGACTGTACGAATGTAATATGGATCCAATATGTGCCGCAAACATACCGCAGTGTTCATCTCAAGAAGCGATCAATTTATCTGAGGCACACAGAGTCTGCACCTCGTCTAATTGCTTACGTAATAAATTGTGAAACAATATTTTAATTAAATTGCCAAAGCACGGAAACATTAGTGCCTTTGAATTCCATTGGGTTTCTCCCCCCTTCCAATTCCATGCTCTAGTTAATAACTCAACCGCCATTCCTCCTCCTCCTCTCTCCATTTGATAATGTCATTAATAATCCATGTTCTTTCTCTTCCCAAAATTTGAATTTCCATGAGAAACGCGACCATAATTTTGATTTTCATCTTCCACCGAAATGTTGAATAGACTTATCTTTTATATAGGGTTGTCCTAGTTTAATTAAGCCTGTTATATAGTGTAGCACCGGATATTTATTTCATATTAGAATATTTAAAATGGTTACATATATTTTTTCTTTTCTTTTTATGTATAGTAGATTCGAGCTGTTATTCCTTTGTTTAATTTTTGTTATTCCATTAGTTTAATTTTATTGTATTATTAGACAGTATTTTCATTATTATTTAGTTTGATCAGATAATTGTTTAGTATGTACTATTATTGTATTTTTTGTATTTAAATTTAGCATATGTTTGTCCTCATGAGTGGAGGAGAAGGCCACATGGCCCTTAACTCCACCAGGCTAAATAAATCTATTCCATTCTATGAATATTCAATCCATTATTTGAGAATTTGCAAAGAATCTGAATAGATTTTTATACGAATAAAAAAATTGATATAATAATATTTTTTATAGTATCCGCCATTATGGTCTCGAAGTAGCGTCCTGCTTTGTCTAGCAGCGGCCCCGAATTCGATCCCCGGTTGGGACAAGTTTCCTGGGTAATGCCCAAACGGTTCCCGAAAATCACATGGCTATCATAATCACCATCAATATATTCGGGCTATAGATTAAGGCCTCTCCTGGTGCACCACTATCATCAGCACCAATCATATCTTCGGGGCAACCGTAACCCCGCCTTCCAGGCGCCCTAACACTCAGAAGTGGATTACAATAACGCCAATGCCAGGAGAGAATACCAGAAATGTCGAAATGACAACCTTGGACATTGGAAAGATATAAAAATATAAATATAATTTAATTCATGCCCCAAATGGGAATCAATGACCAATCATGTTTCAATGAATTTTGTTTTTGACAGTCGTGTTTCACCTCGTTATTTAACGAATTCCGTTTACCGAAATAAAGAAAGATCTTCCTTTTTAATATTCTAAACAGGTCGAGCATTATTTTGCAGCGACTGACTCTCCAACAAATTCGTTAAATGTAGCAAATAATGAACAGATTCCTTTGAACTGCACATTTGATAATTGTGTGTTCAATAATTGTGTTTTTAAATAATGATTTTACTGGTTTCTTTACTAAAAAATAAATTAATAATCTACAACCTTGTTTATAATACACGGTTTAATGTGTTTTATTTCTTCTCCACTAGGGTGTATTCTTACAATATAGGCAATAAATAAAATTATCAAGTTACAGTGAATAAAAAATTAAACATGTCTGATTTGTTTTCGAACAACACCGTTTACATTAATATATAAATATTTTAAAATAGCTATAAGTTATATAAATGATTTTTGAGTAAAGAGTTTAATTTCATTCGTTAAATAGTCCTAACATTATTTACGACAATTGGTTCTAGCGGTAACGTGTGTTATCACATTGGTCAACATGACATTAGCAGTCACTTGTTCTCCGATCGAATATTCACAGGTGGCACGTGTGCATATAATAGAAAAAAGTATTATAATTTTTAATGAATTATTAATTGCAGTATTTAGGAAGTAATGAAGGACTTTAGTATTTATTAGCCATAAAATGAACATTTTATTACAGCTATTCGTTTTTACGATTGTTAAAGTAAATTTTCGGTATAAAAGATAATGTGCCTATTCATTTTATCGTAAAAAAAAGTCTGGCATCTTTGCAAAGTTTATGTACTCACGCAAACTTAACGTGCATCTATTGTTCAAATAAGAACTGAATAATTGTTGGCGTAGTCGTTAAATCAGTTGTGCATGACAAAGGGTAGTTTTGTGGTTTATTGTACGATAAGATAGCATCCCCCTCTTCAGGCAGAGACAGTGTATCTTTGTGTAGCCGCTGGTCACTTGGTCACTTCCACACGAGTTGGCTTTTCAACCCCTCCCCGATGTGACGCGATGGTCCATTCTGGTCATCACTCTTACAGGGGTGGACAACAGGAAGTCATTTTTCTTCATATCTTCTAGAATATCACTCAAATTTAGCTGCTACAACAAAAAATAATTTTATGACATCAAAGAACTCTAAATTACTCTTTCATACAAATCAAGTCCACGATCTCCGCACTACTTTTATCGAGTGGGTGAACTCAAGCGTTAAGTCGTGTTCGAGGGGTAATATTAACACTCTGAACCTATAGGTTCATGACCATGCAAACACGAGTTCTCTATATATTTTTATCCTCTGCTAACGTTTTCCCATCAGTCCATGTAGCCTATTTTTATATAATATAATTCTTCTGTGCGTGTGTTTGTGACTGAACTCCTCCTAAACAACTGGACCTATTTTGATGAAATTTTTGTGTGTGTATGTGTCTGATTGGTTCCTCGATGGTTTATATTCACAATTGGACCCTCTAAAACCCTTAGGTGTAGGAGTTCACCTGAAGTGAAAATTTAGATTTTTAGATTTATTTAGCCTCTAGCGGTCCCAATTTTCGATGTTTCACAACGAAACTCAGTATATAATATTAATATAATCCGATGTATGTATTATCCAAAAATGAGCAAAATCAGACAATTAGAAATGCAGATTTCCTTGAAATTCAAAGTTAAAAACTGCCTAAACGAATGGACCGATTTTTATATGTATATTTTTTGTGTGTGCCTGAGTGGTTTAGGTTCACAATTGGACCCGACAGGTTGCGCTGTGATTGGGTTATAGGAACTTTTTTGACATATGTGTAGTCATCTGCATTATCGACATATTCGGCGCAACAATGTGACATCATCGTGCACGCTTCTTGAGTCACAACAGAGTGCAGTGAGGAGTTTCTCTTGCGAACTTATTTAATAACATATTATTACGTCTTAATTAGTGAATTTTATGGTAAAAAAAGTAACATTTTTATCGTCCAGCCATGAAACGAGAATTGAACGTTCGGACAGGACAACGTCTGCCGGGTTAGCAGTACTTTTATATTATTTTCAATGGGTTTGAAATGTGTACAACATCTCCCTGTGCCCAATATTAAGTTTTGTTTGTTTTCCTCCATTCATTTTTATCCTTCCAGTCAGCATCCTGCAGTCCCCTATCCCTCATAAAATTCATAATTCCATCTGTCCATGTCTTCTTAGGTCTCTCTGTACTTTTCCTTCCATTTTGAACCCACTCCAAACTCATAACGCGCAATCTATCTTCATTCATCATCTCTTCATTTAAAAAAAAAAAACATTGTAATTGTTTACTTTCCATAAATTGCATAATTCTATCGTTAAAGTCAATTTTTTCTCGGACAATATTGTTTATTATCTTGTCCAATTTAGAACATCGTGCAGATCTTCTGTCTCGCGCCGTAGCCATGTGGTTAAAGCACGATGCCTTGGCGCACAGCTACGGTACTTGTGCTGGTTCGAATCGTCCTGGGAAGAAACTTTCTCATGGAATTTCGGCCAGTATGGGACCGGTGTCCACCGCATCGTGAGGAATTTGGGGTGGCTACAATAAATAGTGTCTGCAGGTAAACCAGCTATAACGGCTGGGAGACACGACATGCTGACCACATGTCACCCCTAAACTGGCTGCATGATCGTCTACATGAGATTAATACATGTAGATGTGAAGCCAGCTAGGTGTGTCGCCTTTCGCGTCATGGATGAGTGCAGATCTTCTTAAAAAAATAATTTCTGTAGATTGCAATTTTGTCTTTAATTTGGCATTTATAGTCCACGTTTGTGCTCCATAGATCATTAAACTTCTCACTATTGATTTATAAATATGGATTTTAGTATCTTTCCTTCATTCTTTCTGCTAATACTAACATATCTTGCTTTGCCTTATTTAATTCTATAATTATTTATCCCATTTTGTTCCGTATACCTTGAACATTCCACGTAGGCCCTACCAATAATAATTGTCCTTTTCCGACATTTTTTTTATCCATGCAGCTTACTTTATTGGGCTTTTTAGCATTTCTTATTTTTCCAATGAGCAGGAAACTGGTGTACCTGGAGGACAACGGATATTTTTTTCAGGTTTCCTTCCTTAGCCTTTGTCAAACCAATGACGAACTACAAGGCAGCAGTATCTGTAATCCTATGTAAGAAGTCCTTAGTGGGTTCTTTGTATAATTACTTTAATCAAATCATGGTTAATGCTATTCTTCTAACTCATTCTTGGCTTATCTACCGGTTTTTTCTCTGCTTTTTCGACAAGCAGTTTCAATGCCCTCTTTTATTCCCCATTCATAGCACATGCCCTGCTCATCGCAGTCTACAAGACTTAGGCCTAACTGTTCTTGTTGCATGTCGCTTTCCATAAATATCATGTAGCTCACTGTTATGTAGTCTCTCCCATTCACATGTCTGTTCAACTCGTTCTGTCCCAAAAATCTTCCTAAGAACTTTATTCTCAAAAACTCATTATTTTTCTCCTCCCTTAAAGTAAGAGTCCAAGTTTCACATGTATATAACTGGAAGAATAATATATATATATATATATATATATATATATATATATATATATATATATATAATTAATTTTAGTTTAACGTTGTTTGAGAGAAGTAGGAACGACAAGAGCCCCTGTAATGCATAATATCATGAATTTTCAGAATTTAACCTGTATTTAATTTCTTTCTGCACCTAATTCCTGTTTGTAATTAAAGTTCCTAGGTATTTGAATTCAGCCACTTCTTCAAAATTCCCCTCATTTGTTGTTGTTAACTATCCATTTACATCACATAATACATTTCTATATATGAACAAATATTTATTAAAAAATATTGATGTTATTTCCAGCCCTAATTTCTTAGTGTTGCGCAATAGAATCTCCGTGTTGGCCTTTACTATCTCCTCGATATCGTCTAATAATACATTATCAGCATATACCGACAGCTTATTAAAACTATTACGTTTTACAACTTCTTTATCTTCGACCAACAAAATTATTTAAGTAATTCAAAGAAAAACTAATTTATTTATTTTAAGAAGTGCTTTTATCTCTAGTGGAACAGAGTTGTAAATTCAATTTCCGGGACTGCCGTTTTTTTTGAACTAATTTCTTAGGAAGAGCAATGTTTAAACTGAAGTTGAAACAAATAGAAATTAAAAATAATTGACAGTACAATCAGATTTCATCACGAAATACGGCTGGACAATATGTAGTGATAAATCTGAGTGTTACGGTTGTGTCATGAAATTTCGTAGTAGGGGACGGGAAACGTTTACGTAACAATGAAATTACAGTTAGATTTCTCGAATAAGAGCTCAAGTTGCTTGCTTTGTTAGATTGAAGACAGGTTTTATAGTCATAGGAAAGATGATAATTTTATACACATTAGTTCATAAGTACAACCTCAACAGATACCGCTCTTCGATTTCGATAAAAGTAAATTAAGATGCTAAGGAATTATTAATTTAAGGTATGGACCTGTCTTAACGTTCTGACATACAGCCGAAATGATAATCTTTATATATCCTTATATATATTAATTCTTCAGTATTTGTTACTCCTCGCTACTCCTAAACGACCTGGATCGATTTTGAATGAATTTTTGGGATTTGTTGTATTGGTGTCTGTGGGTCCCTCACAACCTGGCTTTAGAGTCACAAAACTGGACCTTCTAAAACCTGGATGTGAACATTATAAAAATCGCTCCAGCTGTCACATTTTTCGATGTTTCCCAACGAATCTCAGTATATCCCTAATTAAAATCAACAACCGCTGTGGGTATTGTGCCAAAATGAGCGAAATCCGACAATTGGAAATGAAGGTTTACTTAATTACTTACTCACTGGCACTATCGAACCCGTAGGTTCATGGACCGCGCGGAAAAAATACGCTCTCCATACATCCCTATCCTGCGCTAGCGATTAGTTTCCAATCATTCCCTGTTATTAAGCTACTTCCCTAAAAATCATAGTTAATGTTATTCTCCCACCTCATTCTTGGTCTACCAACTGGGCGTTTTCCCTCTGGCTTTCCTACAAGAACCTTCCATGCAAGTCTTTCATTCCCCATACGTGCAACATGTCTGCCCATCGCAGTCTACGAGACTTAACTGTTCTTATTATATCTGGCTTCCTATAAAGACCACGTAGTTCATTGTTATGTAGTCTTCTCCATTCTCCTGTCTGTTCATCTCTCTTTGGTCCAAAAATTTTCCTAAGTACTTTATTCTCAAATACTTGTAATCTCCTTTCCTCCCTTAAAGTAAGAGTCCATGTTTCGCATCCATATAATATAACTGGTAGAATAATAGTTTTATATATTTTCAGTTTAACGTTTTTTGAAAGGAGTTGGGATATCAAGAGTCTCTGCAATGCATAATAGCACGCATTTCCAGAATTGAGCCTATGTTTAATTGCTTTGTGCATCTCATTCCTATTTGTGATGGTTTACTTGCAACCCGAATTTAAAAATTCCTAAACGACTGGACCGATTTTGATGAAATTTTTGTGTGTGTGTTTGAGTGGGTCCTTGTATGGTTTAGATTCACAATTGGACTGGGTAGGTGACGCTACGATTGGTTATAGTATTTTTTTTATGTCAGTTATGTAGCCATCTGCATTGTCGACATATTCCGCGCGACAACAGTGTGACATCATGCACGCTTCTTGAACAACGACAGATGGCAGTGAGGAGTTTTCTTGCGAACCCATTTAATAATATCTAATCACGCCTTTATTAGTGCATGTTATGGTAAAAAAAAGTAGACCTAATTTATACATTTATCGTCCGGCCATGGCACGAGAATTGAACGTTTGGGCGACAACGTGTGCCGGGTCCGCTAGTTGCAGTATAACAATATAAGTCAATACTGATAAAATCCATATTAAAATCCCCTTGAGGTAAATAGTCCCAAAACAAAGTTTTATAATAAACACCTGGCATGTGTTTTTCTCCTCAATTGGGGTTTTCTTTTAACTTTTAAGAACTGTAGGCTTTTCAGAAACCGGCTTCCATCATCAGCAGAATGATATGTGTTACTTCCTGTTGTGGACTTGGTCCACTTTTGCTCCGAAACTCTCAAATTAAAGTCATACTCAAATCCAAGGAACTTAAAAGTTTGAATAAATACTCGCGTATTACTGACGTCACGTTCCCGTATTTGATTGCGTTTGGCTTATTTATGTATAGAGGAACTTCGGGTAATTTGAATCCCTGTTTTGAATTTATTGTTTTTCTTCTTTTAGTTAAGGGATTTGAATTTTGTTTAATTACAGTGACTATTTAACTCATGCCACAAATGGGAGTCAATGACCAATCACGTTTCAATGATTTCTGTTTTACAACCAATCACAGTCGTGTTTCACGAAATTTTTATCAGTGTTATAATTACCATATTAAAGAAAGCTCCTCCTTTTTAATATTCTGAACGGGTCTGACCATTATCTTGCAGTGACTGAGCCCATGAGAAATACGGCTACCAGATTGTATATATAGTGCATGGATGTCAACACATGCCGTATGCGGGAGTTAATATAAAACATTTGTAGCAATTGATTATACCACCAAAAAAAGAAACCACTGTTTGCACTTTCTTAAATGTATTTTTTCCCAGGTAACAATCCAGAAAAATATAATTGTCATATTTACATCATATGACATCAGAAATGAATTAATATACAGTTTGATGTGTTTCATTTTTTCTCCACTAGAGAGCATTCTTTCAATATTGCGTTCCTTTGGCAATAAATAGTATGATCTGGTTGCAGTGATAAACAAAAGAAGCAGATGAAGCGTACCTATCGTTTCTCATTTGTTTTCAAACATCGCCGTTTACATTAAATATATAAATATTTTAAAATAACTATAGTTAAATAATGATTTGTGAGTATACAGCTTAATTTTATTCGTTAAATAGTCCTAACAAATGCCACGAGTGATTATCATTAGTGTTGTAACTATGAAACAGCATCGTTATTTTATTCAAATATAGAAACATCTTCAGAACTGATAAAATCAGGGGGAGAAAAATAGATGGACAAGATACGCTGGTTGCTTAGTATGATTTGGCAAAAAGAAGCTCTTCCAGATGAATGGAAGGAATCAATTATCATACCAATTTATAAGAAAGGAGATAAAACTGATTGCAACAACTATAGGGGCATCTCATTACTTTCAACTTCGTACAAAATTCTAACAAATATATTAGTAAGCAGACTTACTCCCTATATTGATGACATTCTAGGAGATCATCAATGTGCATTTAGAAGAAACAGGTCTACAACAGATCAGATTTTTAGAATAAGACAGATTTTAGAAAGAAATGGGAATATAATGGTACTGTACATCAACTATATGTAGACTTCAAAAAAGCATATGATTCAATTAAGAGGGAGAAGTTATATAGTATCCTGCTGGAGTTTGGAATTCCTAAAAAGTTAGTTAGACTTATACGAATGTGTCTAAATGGCTCAACGAGTAGGGTGCGTGTAGGCAAACAGTTTTCAGACACTTTTGAAATCCAGAATGGGTTAAAGCAAGGAGATGCACTATCTCCTCTACTATTTAATTTTGTACTAGAGCATGCCATTAAATCTTTAGAGAATGAGGAAGGCTTACAACTCAATGGTATTAATAAGCTGTTAGTTTATGCTGATGATGTAGTACTACTGGCCGATAGCGAGGAGATACTAAAGGCCAACACGCACACACTATTGAGTAACACTAAGAAATTAGGACTGGAAGTAAATATCAGTAAAACTAAATATATGGTCACACGTAGAAATACATTATATATGGAAATGGACAGCTAATGACAAATGAGGGAAATTTTGAGGAATTGGCTGAATTCAAATACCTAGGAACAATAATCACAAATAGGAATGAGATGCACAAAGAAATTAAACATAGGCTCAATTCTGGAAATGCATGCTATTATGCATTGCAGAGACTTTTGATGTCCCAACTCCTTTCAAAAAACGTTAAGCTGAAAATATATAAAACTATTGTTCTACCAGTTATATTATATGGGTGCGAAACATGGACTCTTACTTTAAGGGAGGAAAGGAGATTACGAGTATTTGAGAATAAAGTTCTTAGGAAAATTTTTGGACCAAAGAGAGATGAACAGACAGGTGAATGGAGAAGACTACATAACAATGAACTACATGGTCTTTATAGGAAGCCAGATATAATAAGAACAGTTAAGTCCCGTAGACTGCGATGGGCAGGACATGTTGCGCGTATGGGGAATGAAAGACGTGCATGGAAACTTCTTGTAGGAAAGCCAGAAGGAAAACGCCCAGTTGGTAGACCAAAAATGAGGTGGGAGAACAACATTAACTATGATTTGAGGGAAGTAGATTATACAGGGAATGATTGGAAAGCATTAGCTCAGGATAGGGATGTATGGAGAGCTTATGTCCGTGCGGCCATGAACCTACGGGTTCGATAGTGCCAGTGAGTAAGTAAGTATAGAACATCTTCATACATTATAAACTTTTTACATTACAAGAAAGGTCCATTTTAACTTCCATATTCGGATAAAGTGGACCCCAGAGTCCAACTTAGCTTTTAGTCTATTTTTAATTGTATTTACTCTATTAATTTATACAGACAGGCACAGATTAGTCCGAAAATATTTATGACTGATCATGATTAAAAAGTGTTGACTTTTATTTAATGTTTTGAAACATTTTTGTTGATTACAATATTCACAAGTCATTCAACTGCAGAAAGCGACGGTCTTTGGGTTTAGTAAAATTACAAGGATATTAAATAAAATTAATTAAGTGAATAATTTTTAGATAGGATCCTCATTAATAAATATACGTATTCATATAAATTCCTTTGTTATGTTTAATTATTTTATGCAGCAGCCATGTCACATAATATCAAACCAAACCCGTCAGTATATTAAAAAAGCATCTACATAATTTAATATATTTAGGAGATTTTTCAACATTTGTAATATTCAGTAGCAGAAATTAAGAATTGATTCTTAGCTTGAAAAAACTTTTGAAGTGGTCATTTTCATAAATATCACAAATAAACCCTTCTTCGCACAAATAATAACAGAACAGTTGATGAGGGAAGAAGTTAAAATATTTTCTGTTCAAGGGCAGCACCAATTAAAAAAAAGATATGTTAACAGGGTCAACTGAAACAGAGGGGTCCACATTAACCGAACTTCCATATATATATGTATGTATATATATATATATATATATAATAATAATAATAGCTTTATTTTACCTGGCAGAGTATATATATATATATATATAATGATTAGAAACTTTATTCTTCGAACTAGATTATTATCATTATTATTATCATCATCATTTCCTTAATTGTCAATTCTAGATTTGTAGTCTATACCTGTATTATTAGGGGGGCACGCCGTAGCGTAGTGGTTAAGGCACTGAGCTACAAGCCGGAAGGTCGAGGGTTCGAGTCCCGGTGGGGTCAGGATTTTTAAACTGACCCAAACCTTCTGGCGGCACTATGGCCCTGGGGTCGACTCAGCCTCTAACTGAAATGAGTACCAGACGCTTGTTCTGGGGTAAAGGCGGCCGTCACGCAGGGCTGACAACCCGGCTGACATCAAGTGCCGATTGTCAAGAAAAAGTGGGAGCCTTAACCTCCTACTGCCCCAAAGGCCTCCTGAGGCCTGTAGTGGGATCACTTTACTTTACCTTTACCTGTATTATTAATCAACATGTAGATAATCAATTGAGTTGGTGTTTACTGGATGAAAATCCACATATATTAATTAAATAAAAATAAAACTTAGTTTTATTTGATTTTCATATTTATTAAGATATAATTCAGTGACAGCTGTTTCGGTACACTGTACCTTCTTCAGACATGTTAACAAATTATGAATTCTGTTATTACAGTACATATCAACTGATCTAAGCAACAATACAATAATAATTTACTTATATTTTTTTTTAATTTAACAAAGGCGATTCATTCAAATTAAGTTGAGAATTTAACGGTTTATTACTACTTTTCAATTCATTTATTTCTACAGCCTCCAAAAAGGTCCAATTTGTTATCCTTATCACAAACATGTAAAATTTCAAAATTTGGATCGAAACAATGATTAAATTGGAATAGGTGGTTAGCATATTTTGAATATTCTAAATTTCTGATATATGTTCTCATGCGTTACTTTATACGAGAGATAAAAGGTCTACCAGTTTGTCCTGTATAGACATTGTCTCATGTGCCACACTTCAATTTATATACACCTGATAATGTTTCTTTTTTTATTTTGGTTTTATTGTTTTTTATTATATTTTGTAAAGTTTTATTAGCTTTAAATGCCACATTAATGTTCAACTTTTTAAAGTGTTTAGATATTTTATTGGAAAGTGGGCCTATGTATGACATTATGACATATTTCTTTATGTTTTCCTTGGGTAAAGGAAAACATTTGTTAATTGCTTTTTTGTAATGAATTTTCTTAATTAAATATTTAGAATTTTAGCTAATTGTATAATAATATTCAATTCATGTAGATAATTTATATTTGTTATTGTATGTATAATTTAACCCTGGTGAAGTGGAAGAGTCTTAACTCCATCAGGTAAAATAAAATAAATAAATAGGGATTCTAAGTTCCATAAAGAGATGATTTGATGAAGAAACAAAAGACTGCACTTCATTATTGTAATTATGGAAGGAGGTAAATTTACAAAGAAAATGTAGAATGTTTATTGTGTCGGTAATGATCGTTGTTGGTTGTCGAAAATTAGATTTCGTATCCATTATCACACATTCCTGAGAAACCACGACTCCTCTCTCCGCCATTAATTCGCCTTCTCTTTCCTCTTCACGTCATACATAGAAGGAGACGGGACTCTGTTTGCTTTTCCTGGAATTAAATCTCCTCCATGCACCTGAAGAAACATTCTACTTTGAAAAGCACAGAATGAAAATTATTTAATTACTTCGAATTCCTTTAAGAAAGTCAAGTTTCGCCATTGACAACTTTATTTTTTGCAGCAAAGACATTAGTGACTTCAGAGAAATATTCTCTTTGTAGCAACAGTTAATATCTAAATTATATACATTTTCTTCTTTCAGTTCCTTTTTTGTCAAACTTACTGAAGAAAGCATTTCATTAAAACCTTTGAATATTGCATTCGCAAAGGTAACAGTGTTTATCATAAGTAATGTCCCGAGTGATTTCCAAATCATCGATAAATTCACGGCTCACGAAGTGAGGAGTGAATTTATCTAGTGAATTTGGAAATCAAGAGTGGCATTTGTTTGGACTATTTAACGAATAAAATTAAGCTGTTTACTCACAAATCATTGTCTAACTATAGTTATTTTAAAACATTTATATATTTAATGTAAACGGCGATGTTTGAAAACAAATCAGAAATGTGAGGTTATGTTCATTCACTGCTGCTTGATCATATTATTTATTACCAAATAAGATCGCAATATGGTAAGAGTGCACACAAGTGGAGAAATAATGAAACACGCCAAACTATATATCATAAACAACATTACGGATTATTCATTTATTTTTTTTAGTAAACAACTCAGTAAAATCAAGGAATCTGTTCATTATTTGCTATATTCAATGTATTTGTTGGAGAAAAATAATGCTTTGACCAGTTCAGAACATTAAAAAGGAGGAGCTTTCTTTATCACAAAAGCAGAAGCTGATAAAGAGAAATCGATAAAGAGCGAGGTGAAACACGACTGTCATTGGTTGTAAAACAACATTCATTGAAATGTGATTGGTCATTGACTAGCATTTGTCGCATGAGTTAAATAGTCATAAGTAATGTCCCGAGTGATTTCCAAATCATCGATAATTCGAAATCGAGAGTGGCATTTGTTAGGACTATTTAACGAATCAAATTAAACTGTTTGCTCAAAAATCATTATTTAAATATAGTTACCCGTATTTTTTTAACATATTTATATATTTTAATGTAAACGGCGATGTTTGAAAACAAATAAAAAATATGAGGTTATGTATTTGTTATGTATATTCACTGCAACTTGATCAATTATTTATTGCCAAATAGGATATCAATATTGTAAGAATTCACCCTAGTGAAGAAATAATGAAACACATCAAACTGTATATTGTAATCAATGTTATAGTTTATTAATTTATTCTATTTTAGTAAACAACCTGGTAAAATCACAGAATCTGTTCATTATTTGCTATATTCAATGCATTTGTTAGAGAAGAATAATGCTCTGACCTGTTCAGAATATTAAATGAAGGAGCTTTCTTTATCACTAAAGCAGGAGCTGTTAAAGAGAAATCGATAAAGAGCGAGGTGAAACACAACGGTCATTGGTCATTGACTACCATTTGGAGTATGAATTGAATAGTCATCAAAACTTCATCTACATAATTACTTAGAACATAATATGTAGGTGTAGGTATAGGGGTGCGCTTGTGCATGTGTGTTTATAATGCCGCTTATTGCGATTCCACGCTGAGCTGATAGATATTAATAATTACGCATCACTTCGGAAGACCATTTTACGTAGATGTGTTCTTGTACTGTGTATAGACAGTAGTGTTGATTGCCTAGAAGAAAGTGGGAGCCATATAACCTACTACTACCTCTTAAGGTCTGTAGTGGGATCACTTTAGGCTGTTCTTTACATGTGATGTGACTTTTTTAATTCCTTCATAAACTTCTGTCAAATTTTATTCTTAGAGTTTAATTTTTTTAATTATATCCCACCTCTTACAATTATTTTTACATTTTTTTAGATTATTTCAATATATTTTTTCTGTGTTATTTAACTGCACACGTAGCATGAAGACGTGACAGCCAGTTTAATTTTTACGAATATTATAGCCTAAGTAAAAACAAAGTCGTGTTCCAGTGCAGCCAACATAGTGTATGTATAAATTCAACTGTACACATATACTTCAGAATTTCAGAACTTAGGCCTACTATTAATTTTTGGGCGTTGCATTCTTTCACAGGTTATATTGCTTAAATTGCATTAGGTTAGCTTTTAGGTTGGTCTTTCACAGGTTAGAGTATTTATATTGCGTTAGATTCGTTAAATATCGTGTAGGCTATATGTTGGCTGCATCTCGTGATTCCATAGTGTAAACCGCTTCCCGTTTGTTACGCATGCGCATGACGTATGATTGGAACGTGCAAACATTTTTCGCGTCATATGTTGTAAAGAATTTCCTCACTTTACTTTTCTTAATGATAGTAACTATCATCTTAGCCTAGATATTTTAACTCGAGTTCTTCCCAATTAGTAAAAGTAGAGTTATCCCACTACAGGCCATATGATACCCTTGGGATAGTAGGATGTTAATGCTCCCATTTTTTTCTAGACAATCGACATTTCATGTCAGCCGGGTTGTCAACCCTGCACGATGCCCTCCTTTATCCCCAGCATAAGCGTGTAGTACTCATTTCTGCTAGAGGCTGAGTCAATCTCAGGACTATGATATCACCAGACAGTTTTGTCAGTTTAAAAATCCTGACTTCACCGGGACTCGAACCCTCGACCTTCCGCTCTGTAGCATATTGGTTTAACCACTGTGGCAATACGAGTATCAAATGCTACACTGGTAGTCAAATTCAGTTCTCTTAAGGGATTATTTATTTTGTTACTAAATATATTTATATACCCCTGAACTAGACCCAGGATCTAAAAGCCAATGAAATCCAGCCGGGGGTGAATTAATCTAGTTGTGACGTCACACGAGAGAACAATGGCTTCCCTAGCCATGAATATTAACACAGCTGGATAAAGATGGGGAGTACTTAGAGCAGGGAGTGTGTGGCACAGGCCGACCACCTTCATTAAAAAAAAAGTGGGATGGGCAAAAACATAGAGCAGAATTAATTAAAATTTCGGTTTCTATTCTCTCGATGTGTTTAAGTTGTGTTATCACTCCTCTTTTTTTTATGAGTAGTAGAATGCGGTCTCCAAGGTTTGTCCTTTCGTCGTAAAATTATAATCTAAAACCCATAAAGTTTCCTCAGTTTACAGAAGTGGCTATCAAGTGCTTCCACTTTGCTTTTGAGAAGGTATCTTGATACAAAATATCTTAATACGTTACTTATTTATTCACGTTCGGTATTTAAAGTTTTGTCACGTGCCATTGCCGAACGGTTTAAGGTAATTTAACAGTATGAATTGTGCCTATGTTGAAGATCACTACTACTAAATTTACAGGCACAACGTCGTGGACATCTGCCCAGATGGACCACACGATTAAATAAACTAAATATAATCCTGGCTGTGATAACAATGAAGCTCTTCCAGACATAACTTGAATGGCAATCAGATAACTCGGAGAAATGATTTAAGTAAACATTAAGTACGCTCAAAGCGATTTATTTAAAGTATAATTCGGAACTAGACTGTAGACTAAGCTAACATTACAGAAGGGTCAGGTTTGTACGTTAAATAGGACAATTTAACTAAAAATCTGAATTTCTTCTTCCTTCCAAGTATTAGGACAAGGCCTGTTATGATCCTAAAAAAAATTTCCCTCTAGCGTTTCATAGGACGGTCCAGTGATCTTCGTCCTCTTGGTATATAAACAGATTTGGGGGTCCGATTAGAACTCATTCTTTCAAGATGGTGTTTCCAGATTAGTTGGTACTAATATTTAATTTTAGGAAGTTATATTTTGAGGTTATTTTAATTATATTATTTTTGGTCTGGACATCTTACCTCAATATTAATGTTGATTTGTTCTTGGACATGTTTCAAAACAATTCTGTTTTATCGTCAGCTTGTTTGGAGGTTCTTTGGCCAACCACAGGATGGAGCTGACATCGACATCCAGGTGGTGCAACATAAATAAAACCAGTCTGGGAAAGCTGACGATAAAACAGAATTGTTTTGAAACATGTCCAAGAACAAATCAACATTAATATTGGGGTAAGATGTCCAGACCAAAAATAATATAATTAGTTGGTACTGTTTAATATATTCCAAAATTGGCGTAGTCTTCAATTCTTTTAAGATATTGGTGTTCCATTTCCGATCCCATCTGGTGTAACCCGCTGTTCTGCGCATGAATCTCATTTCACACGCCGTTATTCTGCTTTCATGTTGTCTTTTTAGTGTCTATGCTTCATTACCATAGGTCAACAGTAGTCTAGCCAAAGTGTTATATAAACGTAATCTGGTGTTTTTTTGTACAATGGATGGTTTCATAACTTGATTAATAATTCCCAAACTTTTATTATAACTAGTAATTTTTTCAGGGATATCATTTTCATCCAAGATATTTAAATTGATTAGATCTCTCTAAATTTATTATAATTAAATTGAACAAATTTAGAATGATCATAATTTACAATAAGTTTGCGCGATAACAAATATTAATAAATAAACAAACATGACGTTTAGAACAACCCTGGGTTAATTCAATAAAACAAAATAGAATAAACAAGAATACACCCGTATGTTCCAACAAAACGTCTTATTATATGGATGCGAAATATGGACTCTTACTTTAAGGGAGGAAAATATATTACGAGCATTTGAGAATAAAGTTCTTGGGACAATTTTTGGTCCAAAGGGAAATGAACAGACAGGTGAATGGAGAAGACTACATAACAGTGAACTTAATGATCTTTATAGGAAGTCAGATATAAGAACAATTAAGTCTCGTAGACTGCGATGGGCAGGACATGCGTCACGAATGGGAAATAAAAGAGCTGCATTGAAGCTTCTAGTAGGAAAAGCAGAATGAAAACGCCCAATTGGTAGACTAAGAATGAGGTGGACGAATAAGCTTAACCATGATTTGAGGGAAGTATATTATACAGGGAATTATTGAAAAACAGGCAATGGATGTTTGGAGAGCTTATGTCCGCGCAATATTTAACCTACGGGTTCGATAGTGCCAGTGAGATAGTTAGGCGTGGAAGCGCACGTCAGATATTAGCTAGTTGTATATAAATCCTATATCTGATAATGACGGTATAAGATGTAACTGACCTCCCTGTAGTATTTAACAAGGCTCCATTTTAAATTGTAACTCCAACTTCCGAGCGAATTAAATTTTTATACTCTGGTGTCACTTTTAGAGGTAATTCTTGTAAAAAAATAGTAGACAAAATTAATGCAGTGTAAATTCCGGACATACAGTTGCGAAGCGCGATCTCGCAGCTATGTTTCCGGGAAAACATTATGTAATGCGATTTAAAACCAGTTTATACAAAAATATTGATAATAACAAAATAAATAACTGTACGGGTATTAACTGTTATTTTACTAAAATCCAATGTTTGATACACAGTTCGCAGTGAAGATAAAAATCTCTTTCCTGATCAAAAAATAAATAAACTGGGGCTCTAAGTAAATACCAATAAAAAGTATAATAGCCAATAGTACCACGTAAAAGTATATTATTAAATAAGAAGAGATTCTTGAACATTTAGTTAACAATACTTCCTACCATTTCAGCTGCTTCTATGATCTTCTCTTCTCTTTTAGTTAAAACTCAAATTCACTACCATACAATAGTAAGGGGACTGCCACTACTTTATTCCCAAAATTATACTTAAATACAAACCAAAAGGACGCAGGAATGTTGGTAGACCGAAGAAGAGATGGATCCAACTTTGAATGAGAATCTATGAGACCGGAACAAGCCATATGGGCTTAATCCGTGATTGATGATGATGATACTTCCTATTAGATACATTGGTTTAAATCTTTTAAACTTTATATATCTATACATAATTCTTCTGTACGCGTTTTTGTTACTGAACTCCTTTAAAACGACTGGATGGATATTGATGACATTTTTTGTATATGTCTGATTTGGTCCCTCGACGGTTTAGATTCACAAATGGATCCTCTAAAACCATTAGTTGTAAGAGTTCGCCTGAAGTGAAAATTTAAAAATCGCTCTAGCGGTAAATTTTTTTATATTTCACAGCGAAACTCAGTTTATCGTATTAAAATAAAACCAGGTAGGTATTATCCATAAATGAGCGAAATCCGACAATTAGAAGTGGAGGTTAACCTGAAACCCGAAATTAAAAACAGCCTGAACGACTGGACCGATTTTGATTAATTTTTTGTATGTCTTTGAGTGGGTCCCTGGATGATTTAGATTCACAATTGGACTCTGTAGGTGGAGCTGCGATCGAGTTATAGGATTGTTTATGTCGGATGTGTAATCATCGACATATCCAGTGCGAAAACAATGTGACGTCACCATGCACGCATCTTGAGCCACAACAAATAGCAGCGAGGAGTTTTCTTGTGAAATAATTTAATAATATCTAATTACGTCTTAATTAGTGAATTTTATGGTAAAAAAGTAACATTTTTATCGTATGGCCATGACACGAGAATTGAATGTTTGGGCAGTACAACGTCTGACGAGCCCGCTAGTATTTTTGTAATATTTATTTTTATTGTAATTTAGATGTAAGAATCAGTTTTGTATTTTTTAACCTGGTTGAGTGGCAGACAAAGGCCTTCAATCTGCCAGGTAAAATAAAGCCATTATTATTATTATTATTATTATTATTATTATTAATTATTATTATTATTATTATGCACCAGAAGGAATGCGGCTGAGCCGAACACCACGCGAGTCTAGGTTGTATTGTACATTTCGAAAACACAGTTTGGTAATGCGCTGTAAGCATAATTAAAAATCAATATAACATAATATAGCGTATAAAACTAGTGTGACGTGATATGAGTGTAATAGTCAAATTAACACAATACATCTTGCTCGATAGCAGGAATCTACACCAATCTAATCTATGTGTAGTACAACGGTACAATAATCTCCTAACTATTCAGCGTATTCAAGGAATCCACCTGCATGTAAACTCAACAGACCCCGTTCCACACTATATCATCATCCCCGTGCGGAGGCTTTCTTTCACTAGGAGTAGAGTTGCGTCCGTTTTCCGAATTTTTCTGCCCATGTTGAATTTCTTTCTATAATTTTTTTAAAGAAAATTCTGTATAAGAAAAACACAAAACAGCGCAAACAAGAGCAAAGAAACGTTAGACGATAAAATGATAAGACTTTGAACACAGCAAGTTTTTAAACTAATCAAAGCACTCAAAAAGTGGACGCAGAGTAAACGTGCAAGGAATTTCGATCCCAACATACAGTATCAAGAAAAAAAGCGTGAAGAAACTTTACTTCTTTTTTGTAAAAGAAGACTTGATGTGTAAGGCTAAACTAAGGGAGTAAAATCACGTAAATCGAAGCAGCACTGCTAGTTTCGTAAAGTTAGAAGTTTGTTAACTGGGCCACTTGGTCATCCCCTTTGCTATCCCACGTGACAAGTAAATTCAGGTACCGTAACATTCTGTTTAATGTCACTTCCATTTTACATGGGAACATAACCACACTAATTATGTGAAATTTACTTAATTGATGACAACTCTAATTACATTACTCATGTACAGAGTGATTTAGTAAAACTCATATACTGACATGGAATTCAAATGCCCAAGAACAATACTTCCAAACAGGGTAAAGACTAACTATACCCTGTCCGCTCTTAAAGTGATCCTAGTCGAAATAAAACTATGTGACCTGATTGCTTTTCATTGGTTATGGACACCGACGTACGTTGTAGAAGCAATATCCTTCCGCCATTTGCGCCACAGTTACTGTCACTTTTGACAGGAAGATGACGACACAGCAACAGAAGACCAGATACTTTCAGCCATTTTGTTTCATAGGAATCGACTGAAGCATGACTCAAATGCATCACCTATTTGTAATAAACTATTTTAAGTTGTAATTATTGATTAGGCACATTTTAGAATATTTTCTATGTTTTGAATACTATTAATTTCATTCACGAAGAATAACAAGTATATTCAGAGGACATACTTTATTTTCCATGAAGGGAACTACTTTTTCGCGTATATATATTGCTTCTATATTCATACGTCGGTGCACATAACCAATGAAATGAAAGCATGGTTTTGTTTTGACGAGGATCACTTTAAGAGCGGACAGGGTATATAACTCACTGTTACTATCGAACCCGTAGGTTCATTGCTGCGCAGACATAAGCTCTTCATACGTCTTTGCCAGCTAATATTTTCCAATCATCACCTCTATAAACACGGTTAATGTTATTTTGCCACCTCATTCTTGGCCTACCTACTGGGTGCTTTTCCTGTAATATTCCTACAAGGAGCTCCTGTCCTCCTCTTTCATTTTCCATTAGTGCCACATGTCCTGCTCAACGCAGTGTACGAAACTTAACTCGTCTTATTATATCTGGTTATAAGCATCTCACTGTTAAGCTGCCTTCTTATTTACTTGTTTTTAATATGTTTTGACCAATAATGTTCCTAAAAACTTCTCAGATAATCTAAATATTTTCCCCTCCTTTAAAGTAAGAGTCCATGTTTGGCACCAGTGTAATAAAACTGGAAAAATAACAGTTTTGTGTAGTTTTAGTTTAACTTTTTTGAGAGAAGTTGGGACTCTAAGGGTAACTGTAATGCATAATACGTAGCATGCCAGTGCAGAATTGAGCCTATGTTTAATTTCTTTCTGCATCTCATTCCTGTTTGTAATTATTGTTTGTAGGTATATAGAAAATGAAGACGACGTATCAGAAGATGAAAAAAAGATTGTCAATTCTGAAGGAAGAAGTTGAACTAGCAATTAAGGAAATGAAGAATGGGAAAGAAACAGGGATAGATGGAATCCCCATTGAATTGGTTAAATGCTTGAGTGAAGGAAAGAAGGAAATTCTGCGTTTATGCACCAAATATGCAAAGAAGGTAAATGGCCCGAAGAATTGACTTGAGACAGTGTTAATACCAATACCGAAGAAAAACAATGCAAAGAAATGTAAGGAGTTCAGGACTATCAGCTTGATACATTCCACACTACAAACATTCTCCTGCGAGTACTGACTACGATGGAAAGCGAATTGGAAGAAGAACAGTTTGGCTTCAGAAAGGGAAAGGGTACAAGAGATGCAATTGGATTGATACGAACAATAGGAGAAAGGTATATAAGAAAAAGATAAAGACGTTTATGCTATGTTTGTTGACCTGGAAAAGTCCTTTCACAGAGTAAATTGGAATAAACTCCTGAAGATCTTGGAAGAAAATTGGCGTGAACTGGAAGGAGAGGAGGCTCATAAGTAGTCTTTGTATGAAACATCGAATAAAAGTGAAGATAGGAGAAGAAATGTCAGAGGGAAGAGAAATTGGTAGGGGGTAAGGCAAGGATGTCCTCTGTAGGTCTATCACCTACCCTTTTTAACATCTACCTGGAAGACCTAATGAAGAACTGCTTCAGCAATACGGGAGCTGTAAACATGGGAGGAAGAAGAATAAAGTGCATTTGCTGATGAAAGCCATATCACTGAGGAACATGCTGATGGAGGTAAATGATAAGTGCGAGGATTATGGGATGAAGATAAATATAAATAAGACGAAGGCCATGTTTATAGGAAAGAAACCAAGGAAGATAAACATGAGGATTAAAGATGAGGCCATTGAGCAAGTGGAGAGCTTCAAATATTTGGGTTGTACTGTCAGTAGTAACATGAACTGCGGTCAAGAAGTAAAGCAGAGAATAGCAATGGCAAAAGAAACTTTCAACAAGAAGAGAAGCATTTTCTGCAGACTTTTGGCAAAGGAATTACGGAAGAGGCTAGTGAAGTGCTTTGTGTGGAGTGTAGCATTGTATGGTGCATATACTTGGACATTACGACGGAATGAGGAAAAGCGACTGGAAGCTTTTGAGATGTGGGTATGGAGAAGAATGGAACGTATAAAATGGACAGACATAGTAAGAAATAAAGATGTGCTAGACAGAGTGGGTGAAAGAAGAACAATACTGGAACTCATAAAGGAGAGGAAAAGAAATTGGATTAGCCACTGGCTAAGAAGAAACTGCCTAGTGAAGGATGCTCTAGAAGGAATGGTTAACGGAAAGAAAGTTGGAGGCAGAAAAATACATTAGATGATAGACAATATTATAATAAATGGTTTGTATGCAGATACAAAAAGGAAAGCTGAGTTAAGGAAAGAGTGGAGAATGCTGAGTTTGCAGTGAAAGACCTGCTCTTGAGCAGAACACTATGAATGAATGTATTCGAATCCAGCCACTTCTTCAAAATCTTCCCTCATTTGTCATTAACTATCCATTTCCATTATATAACGTATTTATATGTGACCATATATTTAGTTTTATTGATGTTTACTTCGAGCCCCAATTTCTTAGTGTTCCTCAATAGAATGCGAATATGTCCCTTCGTATCTCCTCACTATCGCATAATAATAATAATAATAATAATAATAATAATAATAATAATAATAATAATAATAATAATAATAATAATAATAATAATAATAATGTTTTTACATCATCATAAAAGTACTAACAGCTTTTTGAATGAAATGCAGAAAGAAATTAACCCATGAATACCAATAATTACATAAACGATGTTTTACTAATAAAATTTGTTTATCTGCATGATTTAACGCCTTTCTTACATTAGCTGCTAATTAGAAAATGGGTCTACTTTTGTAGTTATAATTTATGTAAAACTGGGCAAATAAGCTAAACTATGGAAACGTACGTATTACAGGGAATGTTGTCATCCCAATATCTCTATAAAATTGTTAACCAAAGTCACATAAAACTGTTATTTTTCTAGTTGTCTGGATGTGAAATATGGTGTCTTATTTTAAGGGGTGAGAAATGTTTCGCAGTATATAAAATAAATTGCTAAGGGAAATTTTTGGACCAAAGAGTGATAAACAGATATGTGAATGGAGAAAACTGACAATGAGCTACACGATCTTTATAGGAAACCAGATGTAATAAGAACAGTTGAGTATCGTATATTGCAATAGTCATAGTTTGTCACAGGAATGGGGAGTGAAAGAGACTCTTATATGAAAACTTCTTTTCAGAAAATGCCGCAGAATATATAGGAACAAGATTAAAACTTGAATGAGATATTTTATAAAAACTATCTGTAAGAATTGTTACTGTCCCTGAATTCAAGTGAGTTGAAGGTGACCCAGTTTGTTTGGAATCTTCGCTGGGTTCGTTTTAAATCCGAAACGGAAGGCAAAGCATTCTTTTAGAATCAGTTATGAATGTTTCGTGGGAAACTATTTCAAATTATTCAAATAGTTTAAGTGCGTGCAAAGCTCGAATTTTTAATACTGCAGAATTATAGGAACCATGACTACACCATGTATAGCTTTTTGTGCATTCTATCAACGACTTGGTATTTCAGAGCTCTCGTGTATTATTAAGTTTTACATAACAAATCCATTTTGTGTTCTTATCCACATTTCTAAACATAATACAAAGTACAATCGATTACAATAATTATATTTTCTTCTCAATTGTAATTTAACCTCTCATAAATACTTTCAGACTTATCTCTGTCTGTCTGTATAAATTATTAGAGCAAATAAACTTAAAAGTAGACTAAAAGCTAAGGTGAACTCTGGATCCACTTTACCCGAATATGGAGATTAAAGTTGTTCTTGTAATGTAAAAAAGTGTGTGTGTGTGTATATATATATATATATATATATATATATATATATATATAAAGCGCCACTGCTATAAAGTAAAAATATTCTCTTTAATTTGTTTACTTGTTATAGTCAGCTACTAGATGGCAGTGAAGACCGAGTTCTCGCGACATCTAGTAATAATGGAGAATATAATACATATATAAGAAAAACAAGTGTTTGAATTGGATTCACCTGGTGATGTAATGGATATCACGCTGAGGTACAGACTCAGAGTTCCGGGTTCGAATCCCGTCCAGGCATTTATTTTTCTTATATCATACCATATATATATATATATATATATATATATATATATATATATATATATATATAAATAAAGTAAAATAAATATTCTCTTTAATTTGCTTACTTGATATAGTCAGCTACTAGATGGCAGTGAAGACAGTGTTCTCGAGACATCTAGTAATAATGGAGAGTATAATACATATATAAGAAAAAATAAGTGTTTGAATTGGATTCGCCTGGTAGTGTAATGGATATCACGCTGAGGTACAGACTCAGAGATCCGGGTTCGAATCCCGTCCAGGCGTTTATTTTTCTTATCATACCATATTAAGCTTGCATTGCTCAATGTTAAAGATTTAATTATAACATATATATATATATATATATATATTACGAAGATGTTTCCATATTTGAATAAAATAACAATGCTGTTTCACAGCTGTAACACTAATGATAACTGTAATTAAACAAAATTAAAATCCCTCAAATAAAGAATAAAAACAAATTCAAAATAGGGGTCCACATTACCGGAAGTTCCTCCCCCTCTCTCTCTCTCTCTCTCTCTCTCTCTCTCTCTCTCTCTCTATATATATATATATATATATATATATATATATATATATATATATGAAGTAGTGTTTTGACTGTATCGCGTATTTATCTATAGTATAATATTTATGTATGTAACATAGGAATGTGGACGTCGATAGCTATCAGAGGAGTATTGTACTTGACAGAACATATTGCATTTATCATTACCCTTCTGTTTTATGTCAATACTTTTATCAGGCCTGTATGTCATTTTTTTATCAGAGTTTCACAAGAATTTGTTAACACTCTTATCGTACATTGACTTCTATCATATTTTATCAAAGGGAAAGTGTTATAATTCACTCGGTAAAATTTAAAATTGTGACTTTTAACTTTGATTATTTACCAATGGCGGCGCTTGCATAAAGTAACTGGAGCTTCATTACTCTTAATTTAACTTGAAGCTAATTTAATAGGGTTCAAAAACAACTTTAAATTCTCAACAAATAAATTAACGAATATCAATTAATATACTCCACAGTTCCCGCGTTGGGACACGGGTGCTCCCTAGCGGGAGTTTTTAACCAAGCTAATTTAGTTACGCTTGTTTATGTATAGAGTCTTTGCCAGAGAAAAACGCCTAACAGGTAGAACAAGAATGATGTGGAGAATAATATTTACCATAACTTGAAGTTTATTATACAGAGAATGATTGGAAAACATTAGTTTAGGATAGGGATGTATGTAGAGCTTATGTGGTGTGGCCATGAATCTGTTGTTTCGATAGTGCCCCAGGTTGTCATTTCAACATTCTTGGTGTTCTCTCCTGGCATGGCGTGCTTATAACCCATTTCTGAGGTTGGGCGCCTGGAAGGCGGGATTACGCTGCCCCGATGATATGTGTGTTGATGATGATGGTAATGATGCGCCAGGAGATGACTTAAACTAAACTTAAGCTAATTAGGCAAATGTGATAATGATGGCCAGATGGTGTTCGGGGACCGTTTGGACCTTAAACTTCTCTGACATGTGAGGAAAAAACCCCGAAAAAAACTCACCCAGGAAACTTGTCCCGCCCGCTGCGTGAGAAGGCAGCACACTACCTCGAGACCACAGCGGTAGACCTATAATTAATATTAGTATCTAATAATAAATCGGCCGCGGTGTACTTGTGGTTATGCTCCTTGCTTCTGGTCCCGAGGTCGCGGGTTCAAACCCGGCCGGGGTCGATGAACTTTTTAGGATGCAAAAATCCAAGGAGCAAGTTCTCCGGGAGGGACTTTAAGCCGGGGTCCGAGTCTGAAGATTTTCAGGTTCGTAAAATATCCTTAAGCCTGAATAAAAAGGCTTCCAAGCAAAATTTACTGAATTTCCCCGTCCTAGTACTATATTGCTTTTCTAGATGTCAGTATGAGGTGGAACGCATTACTTATGAATTACGTGGCATTACTTATGAAAATGTATTATTGAAACAATCCTTTATTCTTGTGCTTTTTTTATGTGTAACTCTCTAAACAATTAAGTTGAGTTACTGTAATTTCAGTAACATAAACAAAAAGTTTATTGTGAAGAAAACATCCGTTTTTTTATGAAAGCGACTTGGTTCATAAAGTGTTTATATTTTATAAGACAGGCATGCATATACTGTTATTTCCAAGATGACATTTTCGTTTTACCTGCTATATGTTGGTAGCAATGTAAATTCCCAACTCACTTGTGAAAGTTTGTCGGCCGAGTAATGGCCAACGTAATTTTGAGAGTAAATGTTTCGTATCTCATCTTCAACATGCCATAACTGTGTATTTTTATTGCGACATTTTTGCATCTTGGCGATATTACGCGGACATACTGTCTCCGTCATAACTTTAATATCCTCGACTGAAACGTCACAGATGTCTGGGGACCAACTTCATCTTATTCTGAATGTACGTTAAATATTTTGAATTCTTCTCTCTTCACTTCTTGGATAAGACAACATTATGTGATCCACTTGCAGAAATCACAACTTTCTTCTGCAAATAAGTCACCTTCTTTTTTACCACTTCACTTCTGAAGGAGATTTTTAGCTACGTTAGACGCTTTTGAAGTGTAAGGTCACACAGCGTTTGTTTATATTTATTATGAATAACTCGCGAAATGGATTATTTACGCAGAAGTGCTAGAAAGTCAAAATTAGAACATGTCACAAATAAGGAAATTAGAAACATAATGGAAGCAGAAGACAGCATAATTGAAAGAATTGAGGGGAAGGGACTAAAATGGTTATGGCATATTTTAAGAATGGAAGATGAGCGATGGCCGAAACAACTATATCAATGGCAACCGACCAGAAAGAAAAAAAAAAAAGGGAGACCAAAGTCAACGTGGAAGGAAAACATGAGGACAGTAATGCAAGCAAGAGGGCTAAGTATTAAAGATGCCCAAGATCGTAGGCTTTGGAGGTTTAGCACAGGAAGACGGTAGCAGCTGTAAAAACACGAAGATAGATAACCCACTAATGTCACCCGCGGTGGTCTAGTGGTTATGTTATTTGCCTCTAGTCCCGACGATAGCAGGTTCAAATCCGGCTGGGGCAGCTAATTTTTTTAGGATGAAAAAATCCAAAGAACAAGTCTTCCGGGTGGGACTTTAAGCCATGAGACTTTTATTAACCTAAGTGCTACCTCTCACTCTACATTACAACTCCTAGTATAAACCTGAAAAAAAACGCTGACTAGAATATGGTATTCATTTAAATTAGAAGCTGAGTTGACCCAAGGGCCATACGGCCTCAGATTGTTTAGGATACTTAAAAATCCTGATTCCACTGTGATTCAATTTTCGTGTTCCTAAAATAACTTCAATTCTAAATTAGAGCATCTGAACAAAATTTAATACAGCTTTCCATTCAATCAGTACTTCAAGGTGTATCTCTCACGCCAAGAGCTAACCACTTGTTACTCGTTGACATATGCAGAGAAATAAACGCAACCAAATTACCCTTCATTATGTAACTTCCGCATAGGAGTACCTTTACCCCATATAAGGATATAGTGGTACAGATATACCTGTATTGTACATACAATTTACATTGCAACATTTAATATATTTTAACTCTATAATTAGCATATTGTAGGCTATATATAATCTATATTGTAAAATAGTACTAATAACGTGCTGATTGAGTGGAAGAGAAGGTCTTATGGTCTTAACTCTCTCAGAATAAAGTGACAAAATATAACTTCCTAGGTTGCGAAATATCACGCACAACGAAAACAGATGTAAATAACAAACTAAAGTTTTATTATATAACAGGAACGCAAAAAAGAACTTTGAAAAATAAAACCAGAAAAGTCTCTATAATGAAATTATACAAGACAATGGCCTATTATTACTTATGGATCCGAAACATGGACAGTGACAACACGACAATCTAACAGAATCCAAGCTGCTGGAATGAAATTCCTCCGACCAACAGCAAGATATCAAAGAACAGACAAAAAACACAACACAGAAATAAGACAGCAACTAAAAGTGTAGGAATTAAACACAATAGTGAAATACAGAACAAACTGGAAAGAATACGTAGCAAGGATGACTGAGAACAGAATACCAAAAGCAGCATATAACTATTCACCACGAGGAGGAAGAAGTTTGGGAAGACCAAAGAAAAGATTTAAAGTAAAGTAAAGTAAAGTAAAGTGATACCACTACAGGCCTCAGGAGGCCCTTGGGACAGTAGGAAGTTAAGGCTCCCACTTTTTCTGGACAATCGGCACTTGATGTCAGCCAGGTTGTCAGCCTTGCGTGACGGCCGCCTTTACCCCAGAACAAGGTCTGGTACTCATTTCAGTTAGAGGCTGAGTCGACCCCAGGGCCATAGTGCCGCCAGAAGGTTTGGGTCAGTTTAAAAATCCTAACTCCACCGGAGCTCGAACCCTCGACCTTCCGGCTTGTAGCGCAGTGTCTTAACCACTACGCTACGGCGTGCCCCCAAGAAAAGATGTAAAGAGCAGCAAATTGGAGCCGGAACAGGCTAGCAAAATCCTAAATCGTAATGAAGAAGAACAAAAAGATTATTAATATAATACCAGGGTTCGAACCCTCAAACGTCCGGTTTTAGGGTGTTACCTGAACCAATATAATGCTACGACGTGCCAGAGTTTGTCAGTTATGTAACTGAAACTAATGCTTGGATTACTTACACGTTGCAGTAATGGTGCAATGGGTTTCAACGGTGCCTGATCTCACCGGATGTCATATATGTGGAATAAGCTCGTGAATGCATGAAACTAGAATTGAATCATTGTTTTATTTTGATTTTTAAACTTGTATGAGCAGAAACTAGCGTGAGTTGGATCTGAATTCAGCCACCTGAACAAGGACGACATTTGACTTCCTCTCTGCATTAGTTTCCTGTGTTCGCTTATTACATCTTTCCCAGGATGAAACAATACATCCACATATACCATTAACAAACAGGAGACACCTGATAAATCATTGCTACATTGTTAAAATCTATAGTTCATGCAATGCAACTGTTCGCTTGAAAAACAAAAAAATAATATTTTATTTCATTTTGTGTAGAATTTGATATATTTACATTATTAGAATGAATGTGGTAAACGAATTATAACAGTTCATAAACCGTTTTACGACGCACAATTTTCTGGAACATATGAATTAAAATGTAGCACACACTAAATTCAGCAACACTAAGAAATTGGGACTGGAAGTAAACATCAATAAAACTAAATATATGTGAACACATATAAATAGGCCTACATTATACAATGGAAATAGTTACTAAAAATGAGGGACATGGAAATAGTTACTAAAAATTTTGAAGAAGTGGCTGAATTCAAATACCTAACTAACTAACTCACTGGCTCTATCGAACCCATAGGTTCATGGTAGCGCGGACATAAGCTCTCCATACATCCATATCCTGAACTAATTTTTCCAATCATTCACAGTATAATCTGCTTCCCTCAAATCATGGGTAATGTTATTCCCCCATCTCATTCGTGTCTACCAATTTGGCATTTTCCTAATGGTATTTCTACATTAAGCTTCCATGCAAGTCTTTCATTCCTACATACGTGCCACATGTCCTGTCCATCGCAGTCTACGAGACTTAACTGTTCTTATTACATCCGGTTTGCTATACATATCATGTAGCTCACTGTTAATAAGTTTTCTCCATTCTCCTCTCTGTTCATCTCTCTTTGGCCCAAATATTTTCCTAAGAACTTTATTTTCAAATATTCGTAATCGCCTTTGCTCCCTTAAAGTAAGAGTTCATGTTGAATTCAAATACCTAGGAACAATAATATAAATAGGAAGGCTCAATTCTGGAAATACATGCTATTATAGCTACATTTACAGGGACACCTGTCGTCCCAACTTCTCTCAGAAAACGTTATCCTCGCAGTTAAATTACACGGTTGCATAACCTGGACTCTTACTTTAAGGGATGAGAAAATTTTACTGGTTTTTGAGAATAATGTTCTTAGGAAAAAATGTGGACCAAAGAGATATGAACTCACAGGCTAATGGAGAAGTATGTATAAAAGTGAGCTACATGAGCTTTACAGATATAATAAAAAACAGTTGGCTCTCGTAGACTGTGATGGGCAGGACATATGGCTCTAATGGAGAATAAAAGAGAGGGCATGGAAGCTTCTTGTAGGAAAATCAGAGAAAAAACTCTCAGTTCGTAGACAAAGAATGTGGTGGGCGAATAACATTAACTATGATTTGAAGAAAGTAGATTATACAGGATGATTGGAAAATATTAGCTCAGGATAGGGATATGTTGAGAGATTATTCCCGTGCGGCCATGAACCTATGGGTTCGATAATGCCAGTGAGATAGATAGCGAGTTATCTTATCAAATGTTCATGAAGTTCTATTGAGCGGTTTAGAAAACTGTAAGCCATAAGCATGCGCAGGCTGAATATATAACTCCTGGCGCGACAGGCCTAGATGGACCTTAGCCTACCAGCCGGCTGCTGGCCTAATATCCACATGTGTCAATCACAGAGGTAGATGATCATCAGCCAGTGTTGGGGTGACATGTCGAGTCCCCCAGCCGTTATAGCTGGTTTTCTCAACCTGGAGCCGCTACTTATTGTAGCTACCCAAATGCCTCACGATGCTGGGTGGGCACCGGTCCCATACTGGCCGAAATACCATGAGAAAATGTCTTCCCCCATGGAGACTCGAACCAATATACTCGTATATATTTACTGATTTTTTTGTCATTGTCATTTTCTATGTCTACTAGATGGCGTCGATAAAGATCTATATTTTTTTTAAATATTGTTATGAAAACGACTTCAGTAGCCTCTTTCTGTAGGAATTCGCTAATGCTAGTACCACAATATGAAGATATAAATATTTTAACGTTGTTTATCTATGCTATCTGAACATGAGATAGTTTTGAATTTTTCATGATTCGCCACGACTCGTCAAAATGGGAAGTAGTTAGTGAGTTGCACATTGCTCAGCTAATGAACTTAATGGACGCAGGAAAATTGCGTAGTTTGGTTGAAATTTATGGCATTCTGAGCATCAACTGACTTAATGCCTTCTGCTTTTGCTCTTCGCATTTCACGACGTTGTAAAATTGACATTTCATGCATCGCAGAGTAACGTTTTTGTGTCTTACTAACCAAGTTTCATTTCTACAAGACAATCATCAAATTAACAAAAAACTTCCAACTCTTCTTTGTTTCATTGCCAACCTCAAACAATGTAATTTCAAATATTTTTGCGTAATTGTATGAACAAACACATGACCAACTTCATGGGCTAGTGGTTAACGTTTCTGACTATAATTCATGAGATCCCGGGTTCGATTCCCGGTCAGGCTGTTGGAATTTTGTCCTTAAAGGGAATAATTATTCCTGTGGTTGGCTATGTTCTGGAATTTAGGTTAAGTTTACATTAAGGAAGGCGACTCCGTGGCGCAATCGGTATGGCGCTCGCCTCTCATCGCTGGGGTCCCGAGATCGAGTCTCGGTCACTCCATGTGGGTGGAATGGACGAAACGGAGCTTGGGCAGGTTTTTCTCCCGTTTTTCCCTGCCACAATTTCATTTCACTATTTCTCCATATTCATCTCATCCGCCCCTGTGACGATGCGTCAGGAGTGGTCGGCCGGCATCCTTGTCATTCACAGACCTCTATTTATAGGGGCTTCATCATATCTCATCCCTCGACTCGACCCAGAGTTGGACACGAGTTGAGGATATTATTATTATTATTATTATTATTATTAGATTATATTTAGGTTAAAGACCCTCCTGGCGCTTCATTACCATCCATCATATCATCGGGGTAACGTAACTCCGTCTTCCAGGTGTCCCAACCTAAGAAATGGATTACAATTCCGCCATTGTCAGGGGAGAAAGCTAAAAATGTTATAAAAGAAAACCTAATAGTATTGGACAAAAATCTAATATATAAAAATGTGTTATTGTTCTGCGTAGGTTCAGTTTAGGTACGTTTTAGGTTCGGTTTAGATTCGTTATGATCAATCTAGGTTTACGTTGAGGCCAGGTTCAGGTTATGTTAGGTTAGGCTCGGTTAAATTCGTATTAGGTTCAGTTTGGGGTTCAATTAGGGTTCGTTTTAGATTCTGTTTACGTTAAGTTTACGTTCAGTTAGAATCAATTTATGTTGAGGTTAGTTCAAGGTTAGGTTCAGTTAGGTTCAGTTAGGGTAGGTTCGGTTAGGTTTAGGTCAGTACATATGTATAGTATAGGTCAGGTCACTTAACCCTTAAATTCGCAAGACACTGATATCTTGAATCAGTTATTTAAATGTGGCGGACCGCAGTGAGAACTAAATCATAACTGTTATTATTAGGTATATTGTGTCGTATTTTAAAGTTAAAGTGTAGTGTTACGTTACTCCGATGATATGATGAAAGATAAATGATAATGGCCTCCATATTGGAACTATTTAATAATTTCATTGAGGACGACTGACTTACCAGGTACCAATTTTATATTCTTTCTATATGACCCTTCCAATATGTTCGTCTATCTATAATAAATTTGATTATGTCTTGAATATGACATTCGTCCTTAATTTCTATGTTGTAAAAAAATCATAATTTGTAGGATTTTCATCCTGTTTATTTCCAAAATCACCCGCCATAGCCTGTTCCAAGGCAGGTTGAAAAAGGGTGAGGGGAGGAGTAACACCTTGTAAAAAAACTTGGTTCAGCTTTCCCAGCTGATAGTAGCTTGTGAGGGCCCCTTGCCAGGGTTACGGTGAAGACCTCAATGACAGATACAGCGGAGAAGGAGTCCTTCGGTACGGTGTACCTGACGTAAGAGGCAACTCTACATCTACTGCCTCGTAGATTGACAAACGGGCGGATGGGGTTCGTTAGTCCTGCAAGACAACCCATCTAGGAGAGACAACTCCGAAATAAAACGGGGCAGGCTGAGCTCTGGAGCTGGGTGAAGGCATTCGGTCTAGGGAGGAAACCTCGAATAATAAACCCGCCATGAAAACGGGCTAGCAACCCACTACAAGGTGTATCTTATACATTGCTCGCAGTCCCACGGATCAAGCCTCGGATAAAAGACGGAAAAGTAGTTACGATACCAGCATCATTTTTTCCTTTTACTTGTTCAGCTAAACATAAAAACACATTAATTTTCGTCTTTCACCTCATTCATGGCAAGAATATCGGGGTAAGTAGATTCCCGGACATCGCCGGTTAATCAGCACGGGTACATAAAAATAATTACGATATAAATTTATATATTTTTTCCTTTCATTTATTCAATTAAACATTATAACGCATTAATTTTCATTTTTTTTTCGGAGCAGCAGCGCACGCCGGGTGTTAGGTTTTATACAATCTAGTTTTCATTTCACGTTTCGAATATTTTGAATTTAAATACTGTATTTATTGGAACATAACATTTCTTAGCATTTTGAACTATTTTATTTATTTATTCCTGGATATTATTATCCTTGCATATTCGCTTTAAACTGGAGCCCATAATTTTTTGAGTTATTGAAGTAATGTCAATTTTACTGTTTGGGACTTGCTGATAGTAAGTCCCAATCCTAACAAAACCACCACAATCTTACTGTATTAATTGTATCGTTAAACGAATATATATTCTACCCCTAAATTGGCGAAACAATAAATTATCTCGCCAGTTGTTTAAATGTTCCGGACCGCAAAGAAAACAAAATCAAATAAAACTCATTACTGCACTTTATTATGTAATTTCTACTCATTTGTTTTTCTATTGTTTTATATATATTACACGATAAGAAAAATAAATGCTTGGGCGGGATTTGAACCCGGACCTCTGGATTGATAACCCAGTGCGCTACCGATTACGCCACCAAGCTAATCTAGGAAATAAATAAAAAACACATCGAATTCTGGAAAATTACACTCTAAGATAACGACGGTTGACGCAGAGGTTAACGATCATTATCTAGTATTTAGGACGACGTGTCAGCATGTCGGAGCCTCCAGCCATTATAACTAGATTTCTCAGTCTGGAGCCGCCGATACTTAATGCAGCTACTTCACGATGCTGGGAGGACACCGATCCCATACTGACCGAAATTCCTTAAGTAAATTTATTGACAGTGGGAACTCGAACCAGGGCAATTTCCTTAGCTCTGTACTAAGGAACCATGCCCGCTCGGCTACGGGAGTGAGAAGGCGCACCATAAACGCAGGGTGAAGTACCTTCGGCTGGAGAGAGTGTTCTCCATGAGTGTTTGTTTCAATCAGAAGGAACTGAAGAATTAACTGTCAAATGATGTTATCCTTGACATTAGAAAGTGGTACGTCTGTTTTGCATCACTGATCCAGGTTCTCAACATATCTGATCACCGACCATAACCGTTAAAGATGAGATTATGCTAGAATTCATCACGGTTTCGGCTGCGAGAGGGACGAACCTACCAATCTAGCCACTCCTCTTCAGAATCTTAGACTCTCCTAGTTACTTATCCAGTCGTTTTAATAAACTCTCTATTTTTCATGATTTTAAAACACGATCAACATTTTTTCTTGTCTCATGAAAAGTTTTTTAAATAATTTTTACACATCTTCTTGGTGTGTTGAATTCTGTTCTTTTAAGCAAGAATATTACAAATAGCACAAAAAGATATAATTCTTCTCCACGTGTGTTTGCCACTGAACTCCTCCTAAACGACTGGGCCCATTTTGATTAAATGTTTGTGTATGTTTGATTGGGTCCTCGATGGTTTAGATTCACAATTGGATCCTATAGAACCATTAGATGTAGGAGTTCACCAGAGTGAAAATTTAAAAATCGCTCTAGCGGTCACATTTTCTTTTTGTTTCACAACGAAACTCGGTTTATCCTATTAAAATAAGTCAAGGTAGATATTGTCCAAAAATGAACGAAATCCGACAATTAGAAGTGGAGGTTTACCTGGAATCCGAAATTAAAAACTGGCTAGCAACCTCAATATTTGGTTCGTCTCACCGTGTACCATATAATTTAATTAACTCTTAATATTTCGTTTATTTATGCGTAGCAGCGCACGCTAGGTATTAGCTAATCGAATCGAAATGTTTGACTAAAGAAGGTAACTAACAACGTAGAGCGGCAAGAGAAAGAATGGATACGATTAAAAAAAATAGAGATGAAAATAGAATATTCTTAAAATAATTGAGAAACAAAAATTTAGATCCGGACACATTAAAAGAATGGGAGAAAACAGAATTCCGAAAAGTATTTTGGATTGGAATGCTGAAGGCAGAAGGAGAAGAGGAAAATCACAGGAAGAATGGGTAGATGGGATCATGAGTAGTATGTATAGAATGGAATTGACGGAAGAAGATGCGCAAGGCAGACATTTTTAGAAGAGTACACAAGAAAGAATTTAAATATCTTGGTTAAAAGATAAATCTGGTACTTGTGAAAATATATTAAGAGTAAATTGTGCAAGGAAGGCATTTAGATCCCTGAATTGTCTTTTATGGAATAGAAATCTGACCAGAAAAAAAAATAGATTTTACAAACAATAATAGAAAGTATATTTACATATTCAGAAAGCTGGACAATAAATGAAAGGATGCAGAAAAGAGTCTTGGCGGCAGAAATGGATGGATTACGGAGAAGTATGAGAATATCTAGGCTACAACATATTAGACAAGAAATGGATGTACAAGAGACTGTTATCGATAGGATAACAAAGAGAGCTTTACAGTGGTATCGACATGTGCAACTAATGTCGGAAAAAACTGCCTAAACGGGTGTTAGATTGGATGGTACCAGGCAGAAGGAAGAGGGAGAGAAGCAGAAAAATATGATATGAGGCAATATATGATGCCATGATGAAGAGGGTTATGGAAGACGGACAATGGGAAGATATGAATCTCTGGAAAGCAAGAATTAGCGGCGAACTGCTGTAAATTGGAAAGACTGTATTAAGTAACAATTACTTTGGGTTCAAGGAAAAACTACTGTAAAGGCTGTCCACTCTTGAAGTGATCCTCATCAAAACAAAACTATGTGACCTGCTCGATTCTCATTGGTTATTGACATCGACGTACGATGTACAAGCAGTAAGTAAGCAAAAAGTAGTTCCTTTCAATAAATTAAATATACTGTATGACCTCTGGAGTGTACTCATTCTTCGTGAATGAAAATAATAATAATATTCAAAACATAGAAAATATTCTACAATATACCTAATTAATAATTACAACTTAAAATAGTTTACTACATCTGGATTATGCATTTGAGTCATACTTCAATTGATTCAGATACAACAAAATGGCTGAAGGTATCGAGTCTTCTGTTACAGTGTCGCCATCTAAATTTTTTAAACACAAGTCAGGCAAACGTTTGACGAGTTGTCAAAAAATAGTTATTTTAAATGCATTTCACAAGTTCAGTGAAAAATCTCACCAGCTTTCTTGTGATCTACCCCATTCAACAATCACATGTATTATATACATCACACGTGCACCCTGTCAATGTGACAGTGATTGTGGCGCGAATGGCGGAAGGATACAATTGGCGTTTATGTTAGAATGAGTCTAAGAGCGGATAAGGTATAGCGTAGAATAAAATTCCAAATGAAAACTACTGTAGGTGAATTGAAGAAACTCGATCAGATAATTCCAATTTCCAAATACAGTAAACCATGATTAGTATGGTATCAGATATTGAAATCAACCTATTAGATGTTACAGTGATTTGAGCTAGGTACAGCCTGACCTATTTACCCCAAAATCACGAAGAGGCAGTTTGTTATGTAGTGGAAGTAACCCTAACCCTATGTAACGATGATGTACTTGTAGCGAGAATCGATATTGCTATTAGTAATATCGATATTCTATAAATCGATACTCTAGTTCTGGCGTGTGTAATGATCCATGGTCCATCTTCCTCCCTCTAATTGCAGTTTCACCACACCCTATCACAGCCTTCGTTGACCTGGAACGCTTCAGCCATCCCAACTACAAGAAGATGAACTCCCAGAATCATCGCAACACAAGCTCCTGTCATGCTACATTTTGTACAGTAGATCCACAGTAATGTTACATCTGACTTCTTTCAAAGATTTTACGAACTGACATGATTTATTTCATATTCATAACCTCTCATCCTATAGCTATAGTCCGCTCAATCATTCAGTTTACAGACGGCATCAAAGGCAACTGTTTCCCTCTGGTTAAAAAAAAAATATTACTACTGTGCAGTTCTGGCTTCTTTACGGCTATTATGGTGAACATTGTGGTTACTACACGTTGATTATCTACTAGTTCTATGTTAGTGAATATTTTCGTTGTCTAATAAGTTAGGAGCAATAGACTGGTGAATGGCGGTTGCTACTCAGTTTTTAATTTCGGATTTCAGGTAAACCTCCACTTCTAATTGTCGGATTTCGCTCATTTTTTAATAATACTTATCTCGGTTTATATTAATAGGATATAATAGAATAATAATAATAATAATAATAATAATAATAATAATAATAATAATGTTTTATTTATTCTGGCAGAGTTTCATTGTGAAACATCGAAAAATGTGACAGCTAAATCCATTTTTAAATTTTCACTTCAGGTGAATGGTTAAGGGAGGAAACAAGATTACGAGTATTTGAGAATAGAGTTATTAGGAAAATGTTTGGACCAAAGAGATATGAACACACAGGTGAATGGAGAAGACTGCAGACAGTGAACTGCATGGTCTTTATAGGAAGCCAGGTATAATAAGAACAGCTTAAGTCTCGTATACTACTATGGGCAGGACATGTGGCACGAATGGGAAATGAAAGACGTTCATTGAAGCTTCTTGTAGGAATACCAGAAGGAAAGCGCCCAGTTGGTAGACCAATAATGAGGTGGGAGAACAACATTAACTATGATTTGAGGGAAATAAATTATACAGGGAATGATTGGAAGCCATTAGTTCAGGATATGGATGTATGGAGAGCTTATGTCCGCGCGGCCATGAACCTATGGGTTCGATAATGCTTGTGAGTTAGTAAGTAAGTTAGTTCGTTAATAAGTTAGGAGCGTTTTATAGAATACCGTTGTTTTTATAACAACTTATTCAGTTATTATTATTATTATTAATAAGATTTTTTTACATGGTTATTAGTTCCCTCCCCCACTCGGTAATGTTCCCTTGCCACGCGCCTTTGGTTTCGCCAAAAGGGCTACAGTTACCAGAAAAGAACTGGAGAGGACTACTGGGTAGAACCGGGTAGTTGTTAGAGGCTACTAAGACGCCGCTCCAATCACCAAAAACTGAAAACAGTCCTCTGACAATAATGTCTTCGCATTTTTAAATTATGTTTCCATGTCTACTCCACATGGATATACTTATCTTAACAGCGTTGCAACTTTTGTCTTTTGCAGTACCATATCTTTAGTTGGTTTTCTAGTGAATAAAACAATTTTTGTCCCGCGCCGTAACCGAGTGGTTAAAGCAAGAAGCCTTGGCGCAGAGCTACGGGACTTGCACTAGTTCGGGTCTCCATGGGGAAATAAATTTTCTCATGGAATTTCGGCCAGTATGGGATCGGTGCCCACCCAGCATCGTGAGGCAATTGGGTGGCTACAATAAGTAGCGACTCCAGGTTGAGAAGACCAGCTTATAACGGCTGGGGGACCCGACATCCTAACCACATGTCATCCCTACACTGGCTAGATGATCGTCTACCTCTGTGATTAACACATGGGGATGTGAAATCAGCAGCCGGAATGTCAGCCAAAGGCCTATGTGAATAAAACGTGACAACGCCGCTTGATATGCTAAATACGTATGCATGCAAAATAGACCTACATAACCACAAAACAAAGCGCCTGTAAACTAAATGCCTGAGCTCATTATACTTTATATCCCCTCTGCCGCCCGTTCCTCAATGTGGCACGACCTGTCGGGAGAGGGATTTCTAACTAATTCAACGACACTAACTACTACATACTATCTGTTCGTTGACTTCTAGTCCCGAGGATCGCGGGTTCAAACCTGGCCGGGATCGATGGATTTTAGAATGGAAAAATCCGAGGGATAAATTTATTCAGTATTTCGTCGGCGTTTCGAACTCGTTATGTGAGATCATTCTCAAGATACTGATTTTTATTAATGAAATAAATATTGTCTGCATTAAAAGATCCTGTGAAATTAACCACATTTTAATGCAGACAATTTTTATTAAATTATAAGAATTATTGTCGTGAGAATGATATCACATAAGGAGATCCAAACGTTGATGAATTATTGAATAAACCGAATATTTAAACAGAGATAACGTATTTATTATTATTAATTTAACTACTCTCATGGAACTATATAAATTAATATTCAATAAAAATAATTCCATTTTATAAGTTAACTAGCGGACCTGGCAGACGTTGTCCTGCCTGAACGTTCAATGCTCGTGTCATGGGGACGATATAAATGTAAGTTACTTTTTACCCTAAAATTCACTACGGTAATTAATAAGTTCGCAAGAAAACTCCTCACTGCCATCTGTTGTGGCTCAAGAAGCGTTGCATGATGACGACACATTGTTGTCGCGCGGAATACGTCGGTAATTCAGTTAACTGCACATCTGACATTAAAAAATAAATTCCTGTAACATGATCGCAGCGCCACCTACCGAGTCACATTGTGAATCTAATCCATCCAGGCACCCACTCAAACACTCACAAAAAAATTCATCAAAATCGGTCCAGACGTTTAGGCAGTTTTAATTTCGGATTTAGCTCATTTTTTGGATAATACCTACTTCGGTTTATTTTAATACGATATGCTGAGTTACGTTGTGAAACATAAAAAAAAAAAAAAAAAGTGACCGCTAGAGCGATTTTTAAATTTTCACTTCCCCTAGTCCTAATTGTGAATCTAAACCATCCAGGGACCCATTCAAACACGCACAAAAAAATCATCAAAATCGGTCCAGTTGTTTCAGAGGAGTTCACTGACTTACACACGTACAGAAGAATTACATAGGCTTATATAAAAATATAAATAAGGCGTATTATGCACATTTAACATATTTAAAAGTAAACTAATATCTAAATCTGCCAAATTAAGATTATACAAAACACTAATAAGACCAATAATAACTTATGCAAGTGAAACTTGGAGATTCTCAAAGAAACAATGAAACAAAAATAGTAAATTTTTGAAAGAAAGATACTTAGAAAAAAGATATGGTCTAAATAAAGGACCAGACCAAACTTGAAAACTTGCAGCGAATTAAATAATATGCGTCGTAGCCGAGTGTTTAAGGGAGGAAGCCTTGGCGCAGAACTACGGGACTTGCGCTGGTTCGAGTCTCCATGGGGGAAGAAATTTTCTCTTGGTATTTCGGCAAGTATGGGACCGGTGCCCACCCAGAATCGTGAGGCATTTGGGTACCTACAATAAGTAGCGGTTCCAGGTTGAGAAAACCAGCTATAACGGGTGGGGGACTTGACATGCTGACCACATGTCACCCCTACACTGGCTGGATGATCATCTACCTCTGTGATTACATGTGGATGTGAGGCCAGGAGCCGGATGGTAGGCTAAGGACCTTTTAGGCCTTGCAAGCCATGGAATTATAATTATAAATCAAAGTATAAATCATATCAGTTCTCTTAGGATTGGATGGTGTGGTTATCTGAAAAGAATGATTCAACAGAGATTAGTTAAATGGAAGCCTACAGGAACTAGAGCTGTTGGTAGACCCAAGATGAGATGGAGGGATGATGTTTGAGAGGATTTGAAGGAAGATGAGGGTGACAAACCCGAAATTGGCAGAAGATAGAAGAGTCTGCAGGAAGATTATTGAGAAGGCCAAAACATTTAATTTTGAAGTTTTAGTGCCTTAAGATCATGATATGTTCCGTTGAGGTATTATTCAAAATTAAATTATAAAATTATGGAATATTTACCTAAAAGGTCCGTCTCCTTAACTTTATTAGTTATTATAACAGTAGCGCTTTCGGGACTAGTCCCATCATCAGCTGGATTCTAAACTGGTGTTTCACTGAAGGTCTGGTAGAGGGGTTACGTACTCGAGGAGATGGAAATTTTGAAAGCAGTTCTAACAACAACGACCATTTGATAAACGAAAACGAACCCAGTACGTGTAAACTCCTCTACCAGATCTTCAGTGAAACACCAGTTTTGAATCCTGCTGGTGATAGGACTAGTCCCGAAAGCGCTACAGTTAAATAACTAATAAAGTTGAGGAGACGGGCCTTTTAGGTATATATTTCATAATTTTATACTTTACAGATATATTAAAAAAAGACAGCATCAGAAAATGCTTTACGACAATTCCTTTATACTTTAAATAATATTTCTCTAAAATACAATTTAAGAATATCTACATCTAAAACAAATATATTAGCTCTGAAAGAAAATGTGCAATAAGAACAAAAATAATGATAAATAATGTAATTATAGACCAATTTCAGAATTTTAATTATTTGGGATGTCATTTAGGCAATGACAGAAATTTAGATAAACAACTGAAATAGAACGATTCAGTTATCTATGTGGCTCAATTAAACGCACTTTATTGAATAAGACTAGAAAATAAACTATATTGAAGTTTTATAAGTATTGGCAGTTCCATCTCTTATCTATGGATGTGAAACCTGGACATTAACAAAGGCAGATAGTAAACAAATAGAGGCTGCTGAAATGAAGATGTTGAGAGCAATAGCAGGATACCAAAGGACCGATAAAAAGAAAAACGAAGATATAAGAACAGAACTTAATATATTTATTCTCTGTGAAAGAATAAAATATTATCAGAATGCTTACCTTCAGCACATATTACGAATGAATGAACAGCGCATACCAAGAAGAATGTATAATTATAAACCAAAAGGGAGAAGATAAGTATGTAATTTTTGTATAATTCTATTAATCGCTGGTTGAGTGAAATAGAAGGCCTTATGCCCTTAACTCTGCCAGCTAAAATAAAGCATTATCATTATTTAATTTAGCCACTTCTTCATAGCTGTCCATTTCCATTATACAATGTATTTCTACGTATGAGCCTATATTTAGTTTTATTGATGTTTACTTCGTCCCAATTTCTTAGTGTTACTCAATAGAGTATGTGTTTTGGCCCTTGGTATCTCCTCGCTATCGTCCAATAATACTACATCATCAGCATAAACTAACAGCTAATTAATACAATTGAGTTGTAGGTCTTCTTCACTCTCTAAAGATTTTATGGCATGCTCTATTACAAAATTGCTATACATAAAAATATAATATTTTCAAATTTTTGGGCATATAAAATCCGTTCCCTACTAATCACAAAAGGGAAACATTTACAGAATTTTCTGTAGGCAAGATTTTATACATTTTTAATAGTGACTGCAGCATTTCTCGCCATTAATAAAAAAATCCATCTTAATGAATACACCTCACAGTGAGAATTCCTAAAATAAGTAACCAACTCAACTGATTAAATATAATATTGCCTAGAACAATGTTTCTACAATTAGTAAATATGAAAATCAAATAAAACGTTTTATTTTTATTTAATTAATAAATATGGATTTTCATCACGTAAACACCAACTCAATTGATTAAATATAATATTGCCTAGAACAATGTTTCTACAATGACAGTTCCTTACACAATTCAGTCATATTGTGGATAAAAGTAGCACCACGGTTCCCACAATAAATGGAGTAATATCTTATGCAAGTTCATTTACAATACAACTGGAATATAGCTCAGAGTTAGTAGAAGATCTACATGACCATTGGCTGCAATGATACCTATTATTAAAAGGGAGAAGATTGTTGGGAAGACCATTGAAGAGATGGAAGGACCAATTCGACCTATAATGAGATCGGAACAGGCCATTGGGCTTAATCCTTGTTGTTGTTGTTGATGATGATGATAAAAAATACATGTGCACAATGGGACAATTTTAATTCATGCAAGAAAATGTGTCATTACCCATTAGATGTTATCTGCTGTGAAAGTTGCACACGACACACCCTTTTCTGGCCAGAGTCCATGAGAGCACACGTATTGAATCTAATGGAATTCCATTCTCTCGTTGAAATGAATGAACACAACTGATCCGTAAGAATGTTGCACGCACAGGTACGCTTTGGAAATAGATTCTTCAATGCGAGCACGGTGAGTGCTAACTGAGGGAAACCCCAGACTATTCTTCTTCCTTCGTTTTTACACGCATCAATAACAAACCTTACTCCCCTCCAGAAAGACATGGCTACTCAGGTAAAAGCGACCTCTATTATGTTCCTTCCTTAACATCTGCACTTTTCAGGAAGGGCTAATGCAACTGGCGTCGTTTTATTTGCCCTAACGCGACAACTTTATGTTTATTTCATTGTATTATCCAGTTTTACGTTAAATTAAATCCAAAACATACAAAACTCTCCTGAGGCCTGTTATCCTGTGTGGAAGTGAAACTTGGTCATTATCTAAAAATCATAATCATAATCAACAAACATTTTTCAAAACATTAAATAAATATCAACGCTTTTTAATTACGATCAGCCATAAATACTTTCAGATTAATTTGTGCCTGTCTGTATAAATTAATAGAGTGAATAATCTTTAAAATAGTCTAAAACCTAGGGTGGACTGTGGGGTCCACTTTTACACGAATATGGAAGTTAAAATGGACCTTTCTTGTAAGGTAAAAGTTTATAAATTACGAAGATGTCTCCACATTTGAATAAGATAGACAATGTTATTTCATAGTTATAACATAACACTAATGATAATCATAAGTAATGCCATGAGTGATTTCCAAATTATCGATAAATTCACAACTCACGAAGTGAGGAGTGAATTTACCTAGAAAATTTGGAAATCAAGAGTGGTATTTGTTAGGACTATTAATGAATAAAATAAGCTGTTTACTCACAAATCATTATTTAAATACAGTTATTTTAAAAATTAATATATTTAACGTAAACGGCGAAGTTTGAAAACAAATGAGAAACGATTGGTACGCTTCATTTGCTTCTTTTGTTCATCACTGCAACCAGATCATATTATTTATTGCCAAAGGATCGCAATATTGTAAGAATGCACCCTAGTGGAGAAATTTACAACCAACATTATAGGTATTAATTCATTTCAGATGTCCTTTGATGTAAATGTGTCAATTATATTTTTCTGCAACGTCATTTCCTGGAAAATAATTCGTTTAAGAAAGTGCAAACAGTGGATCCTTTTTTTTTTATGGTATAATCAATTGCTACAAATGTTTTTATATTATCTCCCGCATGCGGTATCTGCTGACATTCATGCACTATAATATATAATCTGGTAGTTGTACTTTTTAGGGGGTCAGTCACTGCAAAATAATGCTATGAACTATTCAGAATGTTAAAAAGAGGAGCTTTATTTATTATGATAAACTTCGATTGATAAATTCGAGGCGAAACACGACTGTGATTGGTTGTAAATAAGACATAATTGAAATATGATTGCCCATTTTGGGCATGAGTTAAATTATCATAAGTAATGCCACGAGTGATTTCCAAATTATCGATAAATTCACGACTCACGAAGTGAGGAGTGAATTTATCTAGAGAATTTGGAAATCAAGAGTGGCATTTGTTAGGACTATTTAACGAATAAAATAAAGCTGTTTACTCACAAATCATTATTTAACTACAGTTATTTAAAAATATTTTTATATTTAAAGTAAACGGTGATGTTTGAAAACTAATGAGAAACGATAGGTAGCCTACGCTTCTACTGCTTCTTTTGTTTATCACTGCAACCAGATCATACTATTTATTGCCAAAGGAACGCAATATTGTAAGAATGCTCTCTAGTGGAGAAAAAATGAAACACATCAATCTGTATATTAATTCATTTTTGATGTCGTATACATTTAAGAAAGTGCAAACAGTGGTTTCTTTTTTTGGTGGTATAATCAATTGCTACAAATGTTGACATGTAAGCACTATTATATACAATCTGGTAGCCGTATTTGTTATAGGCTCAGTCACTGCAAAATAACGGTCAGACCTGTTCAGAATATTAAAAAGGAGGAGCTTTGCTTAATATATGATAATCCTAACGTTGATAATTATTTCGTGAAACACGTCTCTGATTGGTTGTAATACAGAAATCATTGAAACGTGATTGGTCATTGACTCCCATTTGGGGCATGAGTTAAATAGTCACTGTAATTAAATAAAATTCAAACCCCTTAATTAAAATAACAAAAACAACAAATTCAAAATATGGGTTCACATTCCCCGAAGTTCCTCTATACCAGTGTATTTAAATACAAAACATATCTTCTTTGTTTATAAAGTAAATGAATCTATTTGTCTTGACGAGTACCGTATGTTATCACAATGTAAGGGTGGTGTTGAAATGTAAACACTTGTTGATGGTATTATCCGCAGCTTCAAGTGTTGCATAATTGCTTTGTAGATAATTGTGGAGTTATGATAATCCGCGACCACGTGACTGCGGATGTCAAAACAACCCAAGGCTTCTTCTCACAATGCGCTTCGGAAGTTCACACAGCTATGAAAAGTTTTTAAAACTGCTTCTCATTTCCGAAAAAAAAAAAACCTTCTTTCTCACTTTCATTGTAGCTTGTTCTCCTCTAACACTTTGTTACTATGCTCTTCTTTTGTTTTAGATAATATCCACAAACGGATGTTTGGGCCTTCTGATATTCTCTCCTGTATGAATATTTAGAAGTTGTATTTCCACATCAGCTTCTTTAAGCTTAGCTTGCAGTTTGCTTTAATCTTTGCTAATATATTGAAGGAATAATTCTAAAAATGTTAGTAGACCTAGTAGTCTACTTTGGTACTCCAACGCGGGAGTTCCATTACCAACTTAAATTTAGTTACACAATTCCTCTGTACGTTTTTGTCACTCTACTACTCCTGATCGATTTTAATTAAATTTTGTGTGTGTTTGAGTGGATCCCTTGATGGTTTAGATTCACAACTGGACCCTCTAAAACCATCAGGTGTAGGAGTTCACCTGAAATGAAAGTTTAAAAATCGCTCTACCGGTCATATATTTTTTTGGATATTTCACAACAAAACTCAGTATATCGTATTGAAATAAAATGAGGTAGGTATTACCAAACATTAGCGAAATCGGACAATTAGAAGTGTTGGGTTACCTGAAATTCGAAATTAAAAACTGTCTAAACGACTGGACTGATTTAGATGAAATTTTTTGTGTGTTTGAGTTAGTTCATGGATAGTTCAGATTCAGAATTGGAACCTCTAAAACCATTAGGCGTAGGAGTTTACCTGAAGTGAAATTTTAAAAATCGCTCTAGCGGTCACAATTTTTTATGTTTCACAACGAAACTCAGTATATCATATTAACATAAAACGAGGTTCGTATTGTCAAAAAGTGAGCGAAATCTGACAGTTAGAAATGGAGGTTTATCCAAAATCCGAAATGAAAAACTGACTAGAAGCCACCATGTTTGTTTCGTCTCAGCGTATACCATACAATTTAATTAACCATTGATATTTCATTTATTTAGGCGTAGCAGCGCACTAGGGCATTAGCTAGTTAATCTATATATTTCAACTGCTGATACGTGATATCCAAGTTATAGTCCATGGATACTGAACATGGACTCTTACTTTAAGAGAGGAGAGAAGATTACGATTATTTGAGAACAAAGTTCTTAGGAAGATTTTTGCACCAAAGAGAGATGAACAGACAGGCGAATGAAGACGATTACTTAACTGTGAGCTACGTGATCTTTATAGGAAACCAGATACAATAAAAACAGTTAAGTCTCATAGTCTGCGATTGGCAGGGCATGTGGCACGAATGGCAATTCAAAGAGGAGCGTGGGAACTTTAGGAAAACTAGGTTGGTAGACCAAAGATGAGGTGGGAGAATAGCATTAATCATGATTTGGAAGAAGTATATTTTACAAGGAATGATTGGAATACTTTAGCTCAGTATGAAGATATATGGAGAGTTTATGTCCGTGAACCTACGGGTTTGATAGGGTCGGTGAGTTAGTTAGATATGTGGTTAGCATATAGACTCAAAGAGACACCTAGAAAACAACTGATGCTTTACTTGGTTGGAGAAGAAGCTGCTTAGCAACATATTTCCAGTCCTCTATTAGGCCAAAGCAGGTGTTATACGAAGTGAATTTAGACAATCGTGAAAGTTTAAAAGTTCTAAACACAGTAGATGATATGCAAATATCTCAAAATAATTGGTTAAATTGCCTCTACAGAATTCTTTCAGGCGAAAACACAGTGGAAATTAAAAATCGAATCGCACAAACAAAACAAGCAATAAATGCTTTAAACTCTGTTCGGTGGAGCAAAAATATTACAAAAAATATGAAATTACAAATATATCAAACCATAGTTAGGGCACTTTAACATATGGTGCTGAAGTTTGACAAATTCCTACCAGGGAAATGAAAATAATTTTAAGTACAGAAATGGATGTTTTAAGAAAATCAGCTGGAAAATCTAGATTGGATAGAATACGAAATAAAGAAATAAAGAAAATTATGGGTGTGCAACAGAAACCAAACATCACAGACATTATAGAAAAGAAAATATTACAGTAGTATGGCCATGTAAAAGAATGCCAGAGAAAATATTGCCTAAACTTATTATGGAATTGAAGAAGAAAGGAAGACCAAAGAATACCTGGATAGAGGGTGTGCAAGCAACTATGATTGTCAGAGGATTGGAGGAAGATCAATGGATGGACAGAGAAGTCTGGCGTTTGATTTCCGGAAGACAACGGCAGCTGTCATGATACCGATTATCATGAGAATAGATTCAAATCGTTTGGCTCAAAATATATTCTAGTATCAACTTAAAAGACGTAGAGGCAGAGGAAGGCCTTAACAAAGCTGGAGAAATCAAGAACATCTTGAGATGTAGGAATAGGCTCAGTTGAGCCCAAGCATAAAATGTTCATGATGATGTTGAAGAGCCAAAACGTTGTATACAAGAGTATCCTAAGAGTTAACAATAGAAGTTGTCCACTATTTGTCTGGTGAAGGAAGCACAACCAGGTAAGTTTCCCGTTACTACATTTCCTGCTGATTGCAGTTTCCCCAAGTGTGACGAGACTTACACCGGCCACTTATTGATAACGTGTTACTTCTGTCAGTCACAGAATTCAATTTAATGTCTCCATTTATGTATCTTATACAATACAAAATACACTTCCTTTGTTTACCTGTAAACAACTTGTTGAAAATGTTAAACAATATATATATATATATATATATATATATATATCTTATTCTTGCAGTTATATGGATGCGAAATATGAACTCTTAGTTTAAGGGAGAAGAAAAAATTACGAGTATTTGAAATAAAGTTCCTAGGAACATTTTTGGATAGCTGTTATCCCCCCAGTTATATTATATGGATGCGAAACATGAACTCATTGTTCAAGGGAGAAAAAAGATTACGAGTATTTGAAATAAAGTTCTTAGGAACATTTTTGGATAACTGCTATTCTCCGAGTTATATTATATGGATGTGAAACATGAACTCTTAGTTGAAAGGAGATTACGAGTATTTGAGAATAAAGTTCTTAGGAAAATTTTTGGACCAAAGAGAGATGAACAGACAGGTGAATGGAGAAGATTTACATAACATTGAACTACATGATCTTGATAGGAAGCCAGATATATAAGAAGAGTTAAGTCTCGTAGACTGTGATGGGCAGGATATGTGGCACGAATGGGGAATGAAAATTGTGCATGGAAGCTTCCTGTAGGAAACAAGAGGGAAAACGCCCAGCTGGTAGACCAAGAATGAGGTGGGAGAATAACATTAACCATGGTTTGAGGGAAGTAGATTATATAGGAAACGATTGGAAAAGATTAGCTCAGGATAGGGATGTATTGAGAGCTTATGTTCGCGCGACCATGAACCTATGGGTTCGATACTGCCAGTGAGTTAGTTAGTTTGGAACATTTTTGGACGAAAGAGAAGCGAATAGGCAAGTATCCAGCAGTCGGGAAAACCGGGAATAAGTCGGGAATTTGTAAGCGATGTGCATCTGCCTTGTCTTGTATTCGAATAAAAGGAACCACGATCGTTAAACCACTCTCTAAAAATGTTTACTGATATTGGCATATTTCTAGGAAAAAAATGTTTATGAAACTATAGCATACGTTTGGCGGAGTCAAGCTGCCGCCATTAAGAAATGCCGGCCCTTGCCAATACATCGAAACTTGAACACACATAGTTACATGTCTTTATTACTTACACGTATTTTAAAAAAATATTTTTGCAAAATTAACTTTATTAGGATTAATTCAATTTATCACTAAACGAATTCGGGATTTATTCTTTGATTCCGTGAAAAACCAGGAAATAGTCGGGCATTTCATATTTGTAATTTGCCGGACACCCTGTATTGTACTTAAGTAATCCTAGGCCAGTTACAGCCCACCCCCTCACCTTCTTCTTCTTCTTCACTTCGCGGACTAGGTAAATGTCCTGTTCCGCCTCGCAGTTGTTCTGTCCATCTTCTGACTGACCTTCCTACATTCCTTGAACCTCTTGGCTTGTAGTTAAATGCTGATTTTGGTAACCTTATTACATTCATTCTTTCTACATGTCTAAACCATTTATCTCTATATTCTTTGATTTTATCATTCAATGGATATATATTTAACTTCATTCTTTATCCGATCCAATCTTGTGCAGCCTTTCGTTCTTCTAAGGAAGTTCATTTCTACGCTTTGTATTCTATTTTGTAATTTATTTGTCATTACCCAAGTTTTACTCCCATAAAGTAATGCAGGAACTGCCAATGTTTTATAAAACTTCAATCTAGTATTTCTTCTTGTTTTATTCTTTAATGACTTGTGTATAGTTCCGCATATCATTTGAAATTTCGACAGTTTCATATTTATGCCTCTTTGAGTTTTTTGTGTTTATAGTAAAATTACAACCCAAATAATTAAAATTTGTTACTTGTTCCAGAGGTTTGTTGTTTACTGTAGTTGTTTTTATCTCATATGTTCATTCCCCAAAATGTCATTGCTTTCTTTTTTATGTTTATATTTTAAAATTATATTATTGGCATAACTGATTTAATTAATATAAAGAGTACTGAAAATTATTTAAATTTTCTTGAATAATCACCACATCATCAGCATTCATCAAAACATTTAATATTTTATAACGGTTCATCCCCTCACCCCACATTCACAATCCACCAGCCGCTTCTGACAATAAGAAATTGTAATAAAATATTTTGTGTGTGTAAGTTTAATAGAAACAAAGAGGAAAAACAAAATGATTTGTCTAGATGGACATACAAGTGTGTAAGTTTAATAGAAACAAAGAGGAAAAACAAAATGATTTGTCTAGATGGACATACAAGATTAATATCGATTATGTATTTCTCTTTCAACAAAGTTGAATGTCAACATTGAATAAGGATGGTAAATAAAATTTGCACGGCCTTGGCACTATTAAAAGGAATTTGTAAGTTATCATTCAAGTCACATGACATGATGATGACAATTTTATTTAGATATCAGACTCGGTTTTACAACGCTATCATCCGAAATTGTATTCATGCTTTATATTGTGTGAGAACAAGTTATAATTTCCAATTCAGAGAATAACTTACAATTAGGACTACATACTAACTAACTGACTAACTCAATGGCACTATCGAACCCGTAGGTTCATGGCAACACGGAAATAAGCTCTCCATACACCCCTATCCTGCGTCAATGCTTTCAAATCATTCCCTGTATAATCCACTTCCCTCAAACCATGGTAAATGTTATTCTCCCATTTCATTCTTGGCCTGCCTATTGTACGCTTTCCCTCTGGTGTTCCAACAAGGAGATTTCATGCCCTCTTTCATTCCCCCATTCGTACCACATGTCCTGTCTATCGCAGTCTACACGATTTAACGCTTCTTCTTATATCTTGTTTTCTATAAAGATGATGTAGCTCACTGTTATGTAGTCTTCTCTATTCGTCTGTCTATTCATCGTAAAACAACTCTATTTTATAAATTTCCTGGTATAGAAATATTGGAAAAGTCCAGTAAGACCCTGTATTTATAGATGTTTGCTGTAGAAGACTATAATAATAATAATAATAATAATAATAATAATAAATAATAATAATACTTTATTTATATTTTTAATGGGAAAGATCATATAGCTTATTGGTATGCAAGTCTTCTTTATTCGTCTGTCTGTTCATCGGAAAACTTTATTGTACAAATTTCCTCCTATAAAAAATGGAACAAGTCAAGTAACAACCTGTATTTAAATATGTTTACTTTAGAAGACTATATTTTTTTTACGGGAAAGATCATATAGCTCACTGTTATGCAGTGCTCTTCATTCGTCTGTATGTTCATCGGAAAAACAATTCTATTGTATAAATATAATTAGATAAAAATAATTGAAGTCCAGAAACACCCCGTATTTATAGATGTTTACTGTAGAAGACTGTATTTTTGACGGGAAAGATCATATAGCTCACTGTTGTACAGTCTTCTCTATTCGTCCGACTGTTCATCGAAAAAAAAACTTAATTGTATAAATTTCCTTAGGTAAAAAAATTGAAAAGTCCAGTAACACTCTGTATTTATAGATGTTTACTTTAGAAGACGGGAACGAGGGCGGAGTATTTAAATGCTCGGTGGTCTTCATGTTTCCAAACAATCCGTCTACACTTCTGACACATTTACATACCATATTAAGTTTGCGCTATCTCTCACTGTACAAGCCAGAGTTTTATGGCAATCTTGCGTGCAACATCCACCAAACCTATCATTTTTATAACAAAACTAAATACGCTGGCATTTTGTGAAAATCGGCCATGAAGCTGTAGGTTTCATAAAACCAGTGAGTTAGTTAGTTACTCGTAGTTGGTTAATATGAGTAATTTGTAACTTATGACACGATCTAATAGAGACCTACAATATTTTTTTTATTTATCTTCGTAAATAAAGGAAATGTTTGCCTTAGTTTAGAATATACATATCATCAACATATATGGCACGACAGCCCATTTTGGGCCCTAGCTTTCCTCAAAATATCCTTCCAGACTTCTCTATTTGCTGCTAAATTCTTCCGATTTCTAATTTTACTAATTCTAATATCCTGCAAGACATCATCTCATCCAATCTTAATTTTGGTCTTCCAACTTTTCTGGTTTGTAATAGTTGTGCCATACAGATATTTTAACAGTTTTATTATTAAGTAATCAACTGATATGGCGTTTACTTGATGAAAATCCATTATGTTTAGTTGTTAAATAAAATAAAACTTAAAATTTTATACGATTTTCATATTTATTTTAACACAAATTCGTTACAGCCGTTTCAGTACTTTATACCTTCTTCAGACAAATATTTATTTCATTTTTTATCGAATACTTTATTTTATTTATTCACTAAAGTTTCATTATTGTCCATACGTATCAAATGTCGAGCCCAGGCCAATATATTAATTTTTATACACTTCACTAAATCTGGTTCCTTATATAATTCATACAATTCACAATTTCTCCTTCTTCTCCAAGTATCACCTTCTTTCACAGCCCCAAAAATAGCTCTTAATATCCTTCTTTCAAAAGTAGCCAGAGATTTCTCATCTGACTTTAAAAAGAATCCAAATTTCTGATGAATATGTAATTATTGGTCTTACAAGAGTTTTATAAATCAGTAACTTTGTTTTCTTTGTTATTAAGTGTTATATACATATTATATTCTTGCAAAGTTAAGGGGCTCAACAAGCGTGGATTACGTTGCAGAAGTTAGCCTAATGCTGACGTACCAATAATTTGTCCCTGAAGCGTCTTTACTCACCTTCATGATCATGAGAAACAACACCCCTTTCACTTTTAACACGTCTTCGAAACACTTCCTTCGCTCTTTTACGACGTCCTTAACAAGGTTTGTCTTTACTTGTTATGTGCATACATCCCCTTCTCTTTCATGTTAACAACCAATTACACACTTTATGTGAGCTTAAAAATCAAAAATAATTACCAACACAGCACTAATGAAGCAATAAACTTCTCCTTCAAAGATAACTCAGTTATATGTGCTGAGATAACAGTATCCCATAGACACTTTAACATCTAACAAATATCGTTATCAATTAACTATTTACTCAGTTCATAGAGTGCACTTGCTAAATAAAAATCTAAGATATGAATTAAATACTATGGCATTCGGTAAGTAATGGCAACACTCTTGTAAAGCAGCGATCCAAGCGGTAACTATTGTAATATTGTATGTTGTTGAACAGTATTTTTTGTATAAATATGTAACATTGAAAATCTCAAAATAGCAATATTTTGTGAATACATTCGCTGTTACTCGCGGTCTTCATACGAAGCCACACATATAATAAGAGCAGTTAAGTTTCGTAGACTGCGATGGGCAGGACATGTGGTACGAATGGGGAATGAAAAACGTGCATGGAAGCTTCTTGTAGAAACACCAGAGGAAAAACGCCCAGTTGGTAGACCAGGAATGAGGTGGGAGAATAACATTAACCATGATTTGAGGGAAGTAGATTATACATGGAATGATTGGAAAACATTAGCTCAGGATAGGGATATATTGAGAGCTTATGTTCGCAAGGCCATGAACCTATGGGTTCAATAGTGCCACTCAGTTAGTTAGTAAGTAATACCGCCCTAAAAAAGATGTTCAGTAGAAGGTGGATTTGGGAAGTATTCGAACATCCACCAAAATTCAACATACAGGAGCCCTTGTGACTATAACTTATTCTCATCAAAGATCAAAGAACATCTACGAGGCATTCGATTTCAATCCCTTCCAAAGGACTTTCTCTTTGGATTTTTCCATGCTAAAAAAATCTAACGATTCCGGCCGGGTTTGAACCCACAAACCTCGGGACTAGACACAAGGAGCAAATCACTGGTCCACCGCCGATAACCTATTGCATATTGCCGTATAATTTAACGCAAATTTAAATGATATCTACTGATTAATTTTTCCATTACTGTATACTTCCAGTCCCAATTTCTTAGTGTTAATCAAGTTAGTGTGCGCGTTGGTTCTTAGTATCGCCTCGCTATAATCAGAACCTGAGAATATCATCATCATTATAAACAAATCCGTTTTAGGCCATGTGGTCTGTGAAGGTTAAACCTATCGAAGATAGTCTTGACCTTTCCACCGATGTTTTTTTCTTCCTTGGTCCCTATGTTCAGTTGGGAGTATATTGGAACGCCAATTTTTTTAATATATTTCTTTCCATTGTTCTCAGATGATTTTTCTATTCTTGTTGGTATCTTTCTATATCATCATCTAAATTTGGTACTCCAAGTTTTTCTCTGATAAGTGTTCCTTTGGTGATCCAGTATATTAATTCATAACAGGGAACGTAAGAAGCGCATTTGACTTACTCAGAACTTACCAAAATGTCTTCTTATTGCCCCATTCATTTTATTATATTTCTGTAATTCTGAATCAATGTCACTCTTATGTTCTGCAAATTCACTTCCTAAGTATGAGAAATTAGACACTTGTTCTATAATGTTTCCATCAATCTCAATTTTCCCATGTTGTATGTTTTTTCTACACATTGCCATTGCTTTAGACTTTGAAATGGAAATTTTCATATTATATTTGCTGCCAATTTTAAATAATTGATACGCTGCTATTTGTAAGCTCTCTTCGGAATCTGATAATATTATTTCATCATCAGCATATAATATTGTTTCTAGAATCTCACAATAAATAAATAAAATGTATTTCCTGCATAACTTTGTTCCATTTGCCGGTACATTTTGTTTGTACAGTCAACACCCTTAGTATATTATAGAGAGGAGTAACTGAATCTGATTGTATTTTGTTTCAGGAACATCCTGCATTACATCATCCGCGGTCCAATGATCTCTACAGGTAAGAAGTTGTAGTTTTTAGTTTCAGATGCATTCGAGCATGACTTGGGTGAAACACCTTGCGGTCTCGAACCGGTTTTCTGCAGACAGAAAACTATTTTTTTCATGTACGAAAAACGGCAGTTCTCAGACACTTTATATAGCAATTCCATTGATGCGCCTAACCAGTGTCACTTCCATTAATTATTCTGTCCTTCGTCAAAACCTATATCATCTAACACTTCGATACATCGTGTTCCAATTTTGTTACAGAACAATTCAATTCCAAACAAATTATGGAATATTTATATTTAATGGAGCAAAGAGAGATAAACAGACAAGTGAATGGAAAAGACAACAGTGAGCTTCTTGGTTTTTATAGGAAACCAGATATAATAGGAACATTGAAGTCTCCTAGACTGCGATGAGCAGAACAAGTAACAGGAATGCGGAATAATAGAGGGGTCATGGAAACTCCTTGTAGTAAAACCAGAGGGAAAGTGACCAGTATGTACGTCAAAAATGAGATGGGAGATTAATATTAACCATGATTTGAGGGAAGTGGATTATACAGGGGATGATTGGAAACATTAGCTAAGGATGGGAATGTATGTAGAGATTATGTCCGCGCGGCCATGAACCTGCGAGTTTCATAGAGCCAGTGAGACAATTAATTAATTAGAACTCTTCCATTTTAAGAAATGTAAACACATCCCACTGAAATCTATGTGAAAATAGATGTAAGCCTATACACCAAACAAATTCCGATTGAGGGTCTTTCCACTTTTCAGCGGTTGCCCTTTTACCAGCCGGCTGCTGGCCCTTCACATCCACATGTGTCAATCACAGAGGTAGATGATCAACAGCCAATGTAGGGGTGACATGTGTTTAGCATGTCGAGTCCCCCAGCCGTTATAGCTGGTTCCTCAACCTGGAGCCGCTACTTATTGTAGCTACCCAATTGCCTCACGATGCTGGGTGGGCACCGGTCCCATTCTGGCCGAAATACCATGAGAAAATTTCTTCCCTCATGGAGACTCGAACCAGCGCAAGTCCCGTAGCTCTGCGCCAAGGTTTCCTACCTTAACCGCTCGGCTACGGCGCGGGACCCAAACAAATTAAACATGAAAATTCATGGAATAACACCTTCTGGATGCTCATGAGAATTTTAATGGATGCAGACTCAGATTAGAAAAAAAAAAAAAAGATAAAAGCTCCTGAGATTACAATCATAAAGTGAGAAGATCTTAGTGCCCTATGCTGAGTGTTGACCAGTACACCCAAGGGCAGCTGTTCCAAGGCTCCTAGTACTACTTTCAGGCATAACTCCAAAGTTCTGGGCTTTACAATACAATCTGTATTGAGTTTGTTTGAGCTAATACGCCAGTACGCTCACCCCTGGCGACTACAGTTGGTCTACGAGTCCGTCGAACTTAACCGGGCGTTAAAATGTGTCGCATATCTACTGAACTTTCCCCGTTCACCAGCCGTAGACATGTCCTGCTGCTGTTGTGGAACCAGCGCTTCTGACGTCGCTAAAGATGCTCCACGGATCCTCAGACCTAGCCAGGAGACCGTGCCCCGGTACGCCAAACGGGGATGCGTTCTGCAGCTATTGTGAAACACCAACTCCAACAGTATTTTTTTTTTCTTATGATAGAGAGGTTATCTTCTGACGGCCCGACAAATAATCAACAAGTACATCGGACTTAAAGTCCGTTTGCTCAATTAAAAGAATCTTCCCGCGTATATTTTCAAACGGTTGCTGCACGGCCAGTCAGGGAGTGGGAGCAAATAGCCAAAATTCCTGAAATATGTCAACACTCATTGTTGAAAAAAATACCTCACGTAGCACAATTCATACGTCAACTCACCAGTAAATGCAATACATCATCATCATCATCACTCCAGGGATTAGGCAATTGCCCGTTCCGACTTCATAATGCATCAGCCCAACGTCTTCTAGGTCTTCCAACATCACGTCTTCCTCTTGCTTGATAATTTCTTGCTAACAATGGATAGCTCTCCTTACTCATTCCATCCATATGATCAATCCATTTGTCTGTAATTCGTGACCTTATCCAATAAAGGCTGTACTTTCAATTCTACAGCAATACAAAAGTGTACAATACCTTCGAAAGAAAGAAAGAAAGACCGTCCGACCCTTCCTATACCTGATGCTGGCCCTCAAGTAGACAGAGAATTCACCCCCGCCCCTAACCCTTCAAATATTTGCGCGAGAAGATTCTCTTAACTGAGCAAACGGACTATAGTCGCGAGGACTGTCAGGCAGATCCACCAACCCTACCCCTTGTCTGCCAATCAGGAACGTAGAAAAGGCTAATGCATGAAATAACTGTCAGGCAGATCCACCAACCCTACCCCTTGTCTGCCAATCAGGAACGTAGAAAAGGCTAATGCATGAAATAACTGTCAGGCAGATCCACCAACCCTACCCCTTGTCTGCCAATCAGGAACGTAGAAAAGGCTAATGCATGAAATAACTGTCAGGCAGATCCACCAACCCTACCCCTTGTCTGCCAATCAGGAACGTAGAAAAGGCTAATGCATGAAATAACTGTCAGGCAGATCCACCAACCCTACCCCTTGTCTGCCAATCAGGAACGTAGAAAAGGCTAATGCATGAAATAACTGTCAGGCAGATCCACCAACCCTACCCCTTGTCTGCCAATCAGGAACGTAGAAAAGGCTAATGCATGAAATAACTGTCAGGCAGATCCACCAACCCTACCCCTTGTCTGCCAATCAGGAACGTAGAAAAGGCTAATGCATGAAATAAATAAAACATTTTGCTGACTATTTAACTCATGCCCCAAATGGGAGTCAATGGCCAATCATGTTTCAATGTATCTTGTTTTACAACCAATCACAGTCGTGTTTCACCGCGCTCTTTAACGATTTCTCTTTATCTGCTTTTGTGATAAAGAAGGCCCCTCCTTTCTAATATTCTAAATAGCTCAGAGCATTATTTTTCTCCAACAAATACACTGAATAAAGCAAATAATGAACAGATTCCTTGATTTTACCGAGTCGTTTAACAAAAACATAAATTAATAACCTTTAATGTTGATTATAATACACACTTTGATGTGTTTCATTATTTCTCCACTAGGTTGCATTCTTACAATATTGCGAGCCTATTTCGCAATAAATAATATGATCAAGTTGCAGAGAATATAATAACCTCACATGTATGATTTTTCAAACACCGCCATTTACATTTAATACATAGGCCTAAATATTTTAAAATACCGGAGCTATATTTAAATAATGACTTTTGAGTAAATTTTATTCGTTAAATAGTCCTAACAAATGCCACTCTTTATTTCCAAATCCTCTAGATAAATTGGAAATCACTCGTGACATTACTTGCAAAATTAAGTTGCAGTACGCCTTTTCTGTATTTCAAACCGCCATTTCTATTAACATCTCCTATAATTAACTTTGACAATACGTAATTGTTTTCATTGTTGCAAAACGAAACTTAGAGTGTTAACCACCGCTGTGGTCTCGAGGTAGCGTGCTGCCTTGTTACGCAGCGGGCCCGAGTTCGATCCTCGGTCAGGACAAGTTTCCTGAATGTGGTTTTTAAGGTTTTTTTTTTCCCTCGCCTGTAAAACAAATGTCAAGAAACTTTACGGCCCAAACTGTCCCCGAACACCATCTGGCCATCATTAATGTCAGTATCATATTCACCCCATTAGATTAAGTTTAGGATTAAGGCCTCTCCTGGCGCATCATCACCCACCTATCATATATCATCGGGGCCGCGTAACTCCGGCTTCCAGGAGCACCAACCTCAGAAGTGGGGTACAAAATCGCCATTGCCAGGAAATAATACAAAAATGTGGATATGACAACCTGGTGGCATTGAATATATTAAAAAATATATTTTATAATATAATCTCAGTACAATAGTCAAAATATGTTTTCCACTTTGTCCTATTCATTTTGAATTACCCTGTACAATGAATAGAACGGTAATAGTTCGAATTAAGTTTACTTGTAGATCATAAGAGTTGTATAAAAATGTGTGGGATATTTGTATTAGCACAGAATATGCTATGTAAAATAAAGGGGAAAACACGGAAAACTGTGTTTAATATAGCTTTACGTGACGTCATGAAAATTAAATAGTAAACGTAATGAATTGAAAGTGGAGAACGGGTTTTATGAAAATAACCCGACTTTAGTAACTACCTACTGCACCTTGTCTTGTTACGGAGATTAAACAGCCATTTTACTACCTCTATATGAGCTTCATTTTTGTAGCTTTTTATACAAAAATCGTGCAATTGTATCTGCATACATAGTTATTCCAAGAGGCTCCTTTATTATTCTGTTTACACTAAATACTATTTCCACCACTTTTAATTATATTTCCTCATTAACCTTTAACCGAAAACTATGAAACTATTACCCATTTTCACTGGAACGTTAGAGATAATGCAATTGAAATAATTTACAAAAAATAGGTGCCAAATTTAATATGGAAATATCAATTAACAAAACTACAATTATGGCATTTCATGGGAAGGACCCCATACAAAATAAAATCTGTCTCCAGAATAAAATTTTAGAGAGATCTAATCAATTTAAATATCTTGGATATTATCTCTCTATCTGGGATCAAAAGGATATCCCTGAAAAAATTGCTAGTTATAATAAAAGTTTAGGAATTATTAATCAAATTATGAAACCATCCGTTGTACAAAATAACACCAGATTACGTTTATATAACACTATGGCTAGATCAGTGTTGACCTATGGTAGTGAAGCATGGATACTAAAAATACAACATGAAAGCAGAATAACGGCGTGCGAAATGAGATTCATGCGCAGAACAGCGGATTACACCAGATGGGATCGGAAAAGGAACACCGATATCTTAAAAGAATTGAAGACTACGCCAATTTTGGAATATATTAAACAGTGCCAACTAAATTGGAAACACCATCTAGAAAGAATGAGTTCAAATCGGATCCCCAAAGCTGTTTATAATTATATACCAAGAGGACGAAGATCACTGGGCCGTCCTATGAAACGCTGGAGGGAAAATTTTCTATAGGATCGTAACAGACCTTGGCTAATACTTGGAGGGAAGAAGAAGAAGAAGAAATTTTTACAGCATATACATCGATTCTTCGAGTTATATTAAGTTATATCGCTAAGAAACATGAACTCTTACTTTAAGAGAGAAGAAAGAATTCAGAGTATTTGACAATAATGTTCTTACGAAATTTTTTGGACCAAAGAAAGATGAACATTTTGACTGGAACGTTAGAAATAATGTAATGAAATTTTACAGCGTATATATTCACTTGTCTAGTTATATTATATCGCTGGGAAACATGGACTCTTACTGTAAGATAAGAGAAAGAGTGCAGAGTATTTGACAATAATGTTCTTAAGACATTTTTTGCACCAAAGAAAGACGAAGATACAGATGAATGGAGAAGGCTATGTAACCGTGAGTTACACGATCTCAACTAGAAACTAGATCCAATACGAACAGTTAAGTCTCTTAGAATACGATGGGTAGGACATGTGGCACGGATGGAGAATAAAAAGGTAGCATGCAAAATCCTTATACGAAAACCAGAGGGAAAGTGCCTCTTAGGTAGACCAAGACTAAGCTGGGAGAATAACATTAACCACGATTTGAGGGAGGTAAATTAGGGGAATCGTGTGGCACGTAAAAAGTGTATGTAAGGTCAGAGGTTAAGCTGAGGTAAAGAAGTATAAGAAGAGGAAGAAGTTAGTTAATGTGTTTTTCTTCCTATATAGACTAGATGTTAAACATGCGTTTAATGACGTCACAGACGTAATATATTCATAATTCTGCTATTAAAACAGAAAATGAAGTTATTATATAGAAATTAAACAGCGAATAAAATGGGATAACAGGACTGCTTGGCTAATGGGAGGGTGTGGCCATTTCCTTGGCAAAGTTGATCCAAATTGAAGCTCTAGATCGTTAGAAATGAGCGCAGTTCTTTTTATCGCTGCTGCTGCAGCAATAAACAGATTATCATGGTTATAATTTGAAAGAAATGCTTGTTTATTCTGTGCAAGTGATATCTAAAACCGGATATTTATCCCCATATAATAATAATAAGGGTTTTTGTTTTGTTTATAATTATATTTATTTATATGAAGAATGGACATAAGATTTATTTAAAGAATTCATATTTTTTTATAAGTATATAAAAAAAATAACTGGTCAATATAAACTGTTAATACAGTTAGATGTTTTTATAACTGATGCAGTATGTAAAATACTTCAAATATTCAAATTGATAATTTTTATAAAGAAATAAATGGGATTGGACGAAGAGGATAGAAGTTAGCTTGAAAATACTCCTTCCTTTTCTGTTGGACCAATCAGAACCTAGAGGTTATTACATAATAACAAGATGGCTACAATACTTGAAGATGGTCGGTCATGTTCAGCGACTGCTCCTTAAAGAATAAGGAAATAATTGTTTATTTTATTGATGTTGGTTGAAAGAAATAGTGTTAAAAGTATGAAAGATTATATAGTGATATAATAGTCATCCATCTTGGTGAAAAACAGTTTCTAAGTGAAAATAAAATATAATAATTACTGGATTGACCGTTAGCATTCGTCATCCATTAAATACATAAAATGGTAATCTTCTAGAAGTGAAAAGTATCAACCTAAGCCGGAATCTTTTGGAACTTTTAAATTACAAGATTCATCTTAACCAAAGTGAGAGTTTTAAATAAACTAACTTATAGTTCAACTGTTAATAAAGTGTTGTTATTTGTGTAAGAAACTTTTCCTCATTCCCCTGAAGAGAGTTATTAGTGCCGTGGCAGATTTAAAGTGATTCTAGTTATATCACAAATCTTCAACTTCGGATATCTCACCGAGAAACCCAACTTTAAATGTCTCCACAACGAGGGGCATAAATTAAAACACAGCTTCAAATGGCGCATCAACGAGGGCTCGAATGGGAATCGAACCAGGGACCTGTAAACCTGAATCGAACCAAGGACCACGAGAATGAGGAAAGTAATAAAAATCTTCAAAAGTGAGTACAGTTAAAATTTATATGTGAAAAGTGAATTAGTGATAATAACAATTAATGCTTTTAAGAAATAAGAAAATATTAAAATACCCAACAATGGCCAATAACGAAAATATAACTTGTAAAACTGTTAATATTGAAAACGAACAAATTAGTGAAGGCCAAGAAAATTTAATTTTGTGTAACAATGAAAATAATCAAACTAATGATACACCTTCTTGGGTAGCATTATTAATAAATAACATTTCTGATATCAATAATAAACTAGAAAAGAATAGTGCAGAATTAAAAGAAATTAGGAATGACAATTCAATTCTCAGTAGTAAATTAGAAGCTAATGTAACTAATCTTAGCAATAAATTAGAAAAGAACAGTGATGAATTAAAAGAAATTAGGAAAGACAATTCAAATCTCAGTAAAGAAATTAAAGAAAATAACTTGAAACTAGATCAAAAATTAGAAAGCATTAGGTTAGAATGCAAACAAAACAATTCTAAACTGGAAAAGAGAATAGTAAATATAGCCAAAGATTGTAAAAATGAGATAGAAAAATGTAATGAAAAGATTGATGAAACTCATAATCAAATAGAAACATCTTTGATTGAGGTAAGGCAAAGTTGCCAAGATAAAATCGAAGAATTAGGAACTAAAGTCGAAGATAGACTAAAAATTTCCGAAGAAAGTGTTATCTTAGGTAATGAAGAACTTCAATCAAAGATATCAAATGAAGTAATTATTATAAAAGAACAAGTTGAAGGATGGATAACTAAGATTGTCGAACTTGAAAACAAATATGTGTCAAAAACTAGTGAAAAGGAGATTGAGGTTATGTCAGGACATTCTAGTAATGTTAATAATGATCCTCCTTCTAGTAGTAGTAGTAGTAACAATGTATTTAAAATTCCTGCTAATCTTTTAGGGGAAATTAACTTACCTAATTTTGGTGATACTGTAGGCCAAAGCCCTACTGATTTCATTAGGGAAATTGAAGAATACTTCGAAATCAAAGGAATAGAAGACAAGTTCAGAATGTTCTTCATAAGAAAAAGTTTAAAAGACAATGCAGAGTCTTGGTTTAAGATAGCTTGCCATGATTCAATGACTTATCAAACATTTAAAAATGCTTTCTTAGGTTACTACTGGGGACCAGAAAGACAAAACAAACTAAGGTTAGACCTAACTAGTGGAAAATTCTCCAACAATGGTAAACAAGGTTATCTTAATTATTTCTTGGAGAAGGCAAAAATGGCATCATTGTTACAGCCTCCAATAGATGAGAGAACTTTAATTTCTATGTTATCGCATCACTTCCCAGATGAGATTAGATATCATTTGATAGTAGCCAGACCACAAAATGTATCTGAAATGTTAGAGTTGTTAGCTCTACTAGAGAATAAAAGAGAAGTAGATAAATGTAGTAAAAGAAATTTATTTGGGGAAGGGGCAGAGCCCTATAATAAGAAAGGTAATTTTGTAACTAAAAGAAATGATGAATATCATAATGAGAATAGAGAAAGAAATTTCAAACAGGGCAACAATAATAATAGGTTTGTTCAAAATAGAAACAGCCCAAATAAAAATAGGATGACTAATAATTATAGTAACAATAACCAGAATGGATGGTTCAAACGTAATGAAAATAGGAATGAAAGACAAATTAATTATATGGATGTTAACAGAGTAGGAGAAAATAGAAATAGGTATTGGACTTCTCCCTGTAGAGGTAAAAGAAGAAGGAATACCTATGGTAATGAAAATAAAGGGTATTTCCAACGACAACAAAATTGTCAAATTAATGAAACTAGTGATAGGACAGAGCAAAATAGAATAGACTCTGTAACTATTCACAACCAAAGTCAAGATATACCTAGTAATGAAAATGACCACGAAGTAAATCACAGGATACCTCATGCTTTAAACGCATAGAAGGTACATTAAAGACTCCGCAATGTACCTCAATCGTTATGAACTTAGGGGTCCAAAATAGATGCTTTGATAGGTTTCAAAATTTAGAAATTGTACCAGCAAATATGAGAGGAGATAGTAAGTTATGTACCTCAAGACAGCGAGATAACATAATATTGAATAATCATTTGAATGTTTCTAAGAATCAGGATACTATGCCTGTTACTAATAAAGAATTAAATGTCATAGGACGACCACCCAAAATTAAAGTGAATATTTTTAACAATGATGTTACTTGCATAGCGGATAGTGGCTGCTCAAACACAACAATAGATCAGAAATTTTATAATTTCTTAGTCAACAAAGGGAATAAGATAATGACTGTAAGAATATGTGGAGTGTATTGTACTCTTGCGATAGGCAAGAAGAAACTGCCAATTAAGCTACAGTGCCTTCTAGATTTACATATCGGAGGATATTACTTCAGTGCGATATGTTTAATTTCTCCATATTTATCTTGTGATATGTTAATAGGCTGCGACCTGTTGGAGCAATATAATGCCATAATAAATTTTGAGTGTAAGAATATTTCCTTGTATAATGAAGATAATGTGAGAGTCGTCATCCCATTTGATAATGAATATGAGGAGAATAAGAATCTAAGTAAGAAGGAGAGTGACATTGCTGAAGAACACATTTTTATAGAGAATATTGTTGTTCATGAGGAGAGGGAATTGGTAAATGGCCGTGGATGCCAAATGCAAGATAATATTGCAGTTAATTGTACTTCCGACAAAAGTGTCGAGGGCGAAGAAAGCCTTAATAATGAAAATGGTTGTGCTGACGATTATGTCGCATGTAAATGTTGTGATTTAGAATGTGTCTCTTGCAATACTGAGTATGATGAAATTCCTCTATTATATTGTGTGAGTGACGAACTTGAAAAAGACATCTGTGAAATGATAAAGGAAAAAGTTAAAGACACTCATGGCATAAACAATGAACAGAAAGGCATGTTGTATGACATCTTAATGAAAAATAAGAGTTCTTTTTCTTCGAAGCCGGGATTGTGCAACTGTTTTAAATATTCCTTTAAAGTGATGGAACATCCACCTATAAATATTAAAGTAGACCCATCCCTATTGCCATCAGAGAGCAGGCAGATCAAATGATAGATGACATGTTAAAGCAAGGAATAATACAGAAATCTGATTCTCCTTACGCCAACCATATTTGCTGGGTGTTAAAACCTAATGGCAAAATTCGCCTGTGTTTAGACAGTCGTAGGACTAATTCTTTCACTGTCCGGGATAATTATAGGCCCGAGACAATTGAAGCATCTATAGCAAATATGAAAACAGGTAGATTTATTAGTTCTATTGATTTAACTTCTTCATTTTGGCAGATAGAACTAGACCCCAAAGTTCGGCCCTATACAGCTTTTATACATAATGGAAAAGTATATGAATTTACCAGGTGTGCATTCGGTCTAAGAAATAGCGGAAGTGCGCTTCTTAGAGCCCTAGATATTGTACTATCTGATGATGTTAAAAGACATTGTACTATATATGTTGACGATGCAATTATTATTGATAATGTTTTTGAGAATCATATATCTCATATTGATTTAATGTTGTCTCAATTAAAGAATAGTGGAATGACAGTCAGCCTAGAAAAGTCTGTGTTTGTTAGGTCGGAGGTTCAATTCCTAGGATACAGGATCTCTAATCAAGGGATTACTCCTGACCCAGACAAGGTTCAAGGAATCTTAGAAATTCCTTCACCAAAGAACATAAAACAACTTCGTAGATTTTTAGGAATCTTAAATTACTATTCAAAGTTTGTCATCAACTATGCCTCAGCGGTTAGTAAGCTGAGAGGGCTGCTGAAGAAAGATAGTAAATGGAGATGGACAGAGGACCATCAATCTACTTTTGAATATGTTAAGAAGTTATTTGCAAATAGTATTTCACTACAGAGACCAAAAATGGACAGAGAATTCCATTTATACACAGACGCGAGTACAAAACTGGCCTCGGTGCTGTTTTAACTCAATTTGACGATGATGGGCAACAGTATGTTGTGTCGACAGCTTCGCGCTCGACTACCATCATTGAAGGAAATTACACTGTTTCAGAGTTGGAGCTTACAGCAATATTTTATGCTCTAAATAAATTTAGAATTTATGTTTATAAAAACAAAGTTATTGTTCATAGTGACCACATCTCACTAAGTTTTATAAGTAAATGTAGATTATCCAATAATAAACTGAGTAGGATGATCATGGAAATAATTTCCTATGATATTGAAATAAACACATAGAAGGAGAAACAGAATGTGTTTGCTGACCTCCTGTCTAGATTGAAAAGTGTTGGGAAAATACCTGAAACTGTACATACTCCTAAACACGAAGTAGTAATGTTTAATGTAAAACTGTATAGAGACAAAGGATTTTCATTGTTGATGAAAAACATTGTTGAGCATCAAAAATCTGATATAGAGTTACAACGATTGAAGTATAGTGCGAGAGATATGAATAATGATGACAAAAATGGAATTGATTGTAATAAGAGAATCGGTATAAAGGATGACATTCTTTACAAATTACATGGGAGAAATGTGAAAAAATGGAAAGTTATAATTCCTAATAATATGGAAGTTCCACTATTTAGAACTTTTCATGTCGGCTTTAAATCATGCAGGTTGTGAAAAATTAGCTCTCAACATAAGTGAATTTTTTTATGTTAAACATTTAGATAAAAAGTTGAGAAAGTTTACTTCTTCATGCATAACTTGTCAAAAAGCCAAATGTATGAACGTGAAATATGATATAGTTCCACAAAACATATTAAGGAACAAAGTAAATAGCTTAGTAGTAATGGATACTCATGGAGAAATGCCTACTACACAATTTGGTTACAAGCATATTCTTGTATTATCTGATGTATTCTCCAAATTTGTAAAAATATATCCATTAAGAAGTGTAAATAGCAGAGCTTGCCTAGGTAAAATTGTGAGAGATTATTTACCTAATTATGGACCTATTGATGCACTACTTAGTGATAATGCTTCAGTGTTCTCAAGTCCTAAGTTTAAAGATAAACTTACTGCGATAGGAATTAAATTGTACCATTGTAGTAAATATCACCCAAAAAGTAATCCCTGTGAGAGAGTTAATAGGGAAATTACTACAAGTTTAAGAATTTTGACCCATCATAAACATTCTGACTGGTTTAAACATATCAGCGTCATAGAGAATGTTATGAATCATTCAATTAATGTCAATACTGGGGAAGCACCCATATTCCTAATGACAGGTAAACAACCTGACAGGTTAATTGCTAATTTACCATTACCTATCATTGATAAAAATCAAATCCCGGAGACATCCGAGGAAATATGTAAAAGAGTTATTGAAAGGTTAGAATGTCGCGCAGAAAAGCGCAACAATAAGGTTAAAAGACATAAAAGGAAGTGGAATCCCAAAGTTGGAGACAAAGTTCTCATAAGGGATATTTCATTATCCAATGCTTTAAAGAAACAATATCATAGGATGAACCTATTGTATAAAGGTCCCTATGAAATATTTAAAAATTTCAATGATACCACGTACGAGTTAATAGAAATAGACTCCAGAAAAGAAATTGGAAAATATTCCAAAGAACTGTTGAAACCATTTCAGACTCCTATTAATTAGTTGTAGCTGGTGACTTCAAATAGTTCAATGTGTATTTAAAATATTGTATGTAAATTTTGTAAAATTAATACTTCTATTTCTTTATGTAACATGTATTTATTATAATTGTGATGTATTACATTGTATTGATTCTAATACAGATGAATCTTGTATAGAAAGAAACTTGATATTTGGGGAAAGTGATTTATTTTAATTTAGCCTCACACTTAGTTGTAGCTAAGATTAAAATAAATCAGGGGCAATTTAAAACCGGATATTTATCCCCATATAATAATAATAAGGGTTTTTGTTTTGTTTATAATTATATTTATTTATATGAAGAATGGACATAAGATTTATTTAAAGAATTCATATTTTTTTATAAGTATATAAAAAAAAATAACTGGTCAATATAAACTGTTAATACAGTTAGATGTTTTTATAACTGATGCAGTATGTAAAATACTTCAAATATTCAAATTGATAATTTTTATAAAGAAATAAATGGGATTGGACGAAGAGGATAGAAGTTAGCTTGAAAATACTCCTTCCTTTTCTGTTGGACCAATCAGAACCTAGAGGTTATTACATAATAACAAGATGGCTACAATACTTGAAGATGGTCGGTCATGTTCAGCGACTGCTCCTTAAAGAATAAGGAAATAATTGTTTATTTTATTGATGTTGGTTGAAAGAAATAGTGTTAAAAGTATGAAAGATTATATAGTGATATAATAGTCATCCATCTTGGTGAAAAACAGTTTCTAAGTGAAAATAAAATATAATAATTACTGGATTGACCGTTAGCATTCGTCATCCATTAAATACATAAAATGGTAATCTTCTAGAAGTGAAAAGTATCAACCTAAGCCGGAATCTTTTGGAACTTTTAAATTACAAGATTCATCTTAACCAAAGTGAGAGTTTTAAATAAACTAACTTATAGTTCAACTGTTAATAAAGTGTTGTTATTTGTGTAAGAAACTTTTCCTCATTCCCCTGAAGAGAGTTATTAGTGCCGTGGCAGATTTAAAGTGATTCTAGTTATATCACAAATCTTCAACTTCGGATATCTCACCGAGAAACCCAACTTTAAATGTCTCCACAACGAGGGGCATAAATTAAAACACAGCTTCATATCCAACATGCAATGACTGTTAATACTGTAAATATATAGGCCCTACACATGTAAAACATCATCATCATCAACGTATGTTTAAGATTCTTCTCAAACTTTTCCTATATTTCAAGTTGTCGTTGACAGACCCACCGTTGTTTGATCTTCAATAGTTTCTCAATCCTTTAAATTGGTACCATAAAGCTTTTAGAAGTCAGTTTGATTCTACTCGCTACAAAATGATGCTGCTAGTTATTCTGATTAGTATAAAAATAACCTCAAGTCGTATCCAACCCATTGTCGGATCGCGGGATAAGATGAGATGAAGCCCCCTATATATATTTTTTTTGTATTGTAAGCCCATGTTTTCCCTTTACAGAGATTTAGGCGTTCTCCCCCTACAGGGAAGCATTTGAACCATACTAATTTAGTTACACTTGTTTTCGTATAGATGTAATTTTTGAATGGTCCGTGGTCAGCGTTCCGCCTCATACTGACATCTAGGAAACCAAGGTAGTACTAGGAAAATTCGGTAAATTTTGCTTACAGGCCTTTTCATTCTGGCTTAAGGATTTTTTTACGAGCCTGAAAATGTTCAGACTCGGGACCCACGGCTTAAAGTCCCTCCCGGAGGACTTGCTCCTTGGATTTTTCCGCCCTAAAAATCCATCGACCCCGGCCGGGTTTGAACCCGCGACCCTCGGGACCAGAGGCAAGGAGCATAACCACTAGTCCACCGCGGCCGATATAGAGGTATGTGAAAGACAAGGGTTCTGGCCGGCCACGCCTGACGCATCATCACGGGGGCAGGTGAATGAAATGAAATGGATGAGATGAGTATGGAGAAATGGTGGAATGAAATTGTGGCAGAAAACGGGACAACTGATTAGTATGGATGACTTATAAATACATAGGAACAATAACTACAAACAGGAAAGAGTTGCACAAATAAATTAAAACATAGGCTCAATTCTAGAAATGCGTGCTATTATGGATTACAAAGACTCTTGTCTTCCCAACTTCTATAAAAAAAATTGAACTGAAAATATATAAAACTGTTATTCTTCCAGTTAAATTATATGGATGCGAAACATGGACCCTTACTTTAAGGGAGGAGAAAAGATTACGTGCATTTGAGAATAAAGTTCTTAGGAAAAATTTGGATCAAAGAGAGATGATCAGAGATACGAATGGAGAAGGCTACAAAACAGTTGCGCTACCCCGAAACTAGAACGGTGGACATAATTATATTTCCACAACCCAACATTCACTGATTTCATGACATTGTTCAATGTCAAGGAAAAAATAAAGAAACTTCACTTTGTCATTGTAAGAATAATAATTGTTTATACGCAAACTAACCAAATTTCTGTACTGTACTTACATTGTGGTTAGTAGGCCCATTTGTGAACCATATCAGTGGTTTGAAGCTCGTTGCACGCATTAGGCCTATATCTGCGAATTATGTTCTGATTCAATTGCTTAATTTATTCTTTTTAAATCGTTAATTATAGCTTGTGTACCTGCAGCACGAAAATGTCACGTTTCTGGACAAAGGTTTCTAAACAAAACTGTATGTGCTCAGTCCCCTGTACAAGCTCTAGAAGTTTATAATGAAAATTTCCAAACACCCTGTACATGAAATTTATTACGCTTCCTTTACTTGTTTAAAAAAGTTAGACGTATTAAAAAAATGAAAGTGAAATAAAAGTACACGGTATAACTCCAAAAAACAAAAGAGTTCACAACAGTAGAATTATATGTAATTAAAATGCCACATAGCAGCAAAAGGAGAGTTGTTCAAGCGAGAAATTAAAATAAATACACAGTTAAACAGTGGACTTTGGAAGAGGTTTAATTCATTAATTGTTATGTAAATTGTAACTTTTTATATACAGAGTGAATTTTGTTCCAATATCATGTTCTAAAAATATATTTATCTAATTTAAATTTAGACATAACCAGGGATAGGATAAATATGTAAAAAAAAAGACTAAATATATACATTTATTTATAGTCTTCTGCCCTAGGGCAGGCCTTCACTGCAATCATAGGATTTTGATGCTATGCTTTTAGCTTTACTAGGGAATAAGTGTGGTAGCTTCTCGTTGTTTTCCACGCCGATGAAATGATAAGGATGGTACTGATGATGATTGCCAAATGATGTTCGGGGACCGTTTGGGCCTCAAAGCTTCCAGACATTTGTCTTATAGGAGGGGGGAAAAAAAAAACAACAGAAAAAACTCATCCAGGAAGCTTGTCCCGGCCGGGAATAATACATATGGAAAAATCCAAGGAGCAAGTCCTCAGGGAGGGACTTTAAGTCGTGGGTCCCGAGTCTGAAGTTTTTCAGCTCTTAAAAGATCCTTAAGCCCGTTATAAAGAGGCCTCTAAGCAAAATCGATCTACCTTTTTCATTCTAGTAGCCTAATACCTCAATTGCCTGCTAGATGTCACAATGGGTCCGTATGTTGACCGCATACCATTCATGATATCTTTATGGAAATAAGAGCGACTAATTTAACTTGGTGTAGTAACTTCTAAGAAATTGTATGACAATTACAATTAACCTGACATTGTCACTTTTATTAAATTAAAGACATTGGAATGGGCTGGCCATGTACAAAGGCTCCCAACAGACCGAGCACCAAAAAAAAAAAAAAAAAAAAAGGAGCTTACAAGTTTTATGGGGAATAGACGAGTTGGAAGACCGAAGAAACGATGGGAGGATTGTATTAAGGAAGATGCTGCAAATCTACTTAAGTGTCGCAACTGGAGGCAGAATTTTAGGGAGGTCAAAGCTCGAATTTGAACCAATCAGCCATTGGATGGATGGAATAACTCCTAAGAAAGGAGAGGCTAAGCTCAACATTGGGGCGTTACGCCATTATAGATAAATGTACATACATATGGACTAAAGGTTCTCAATATATGGAGTAAATAATGGACTAAACATTTTTATAGAAGTGCTACAAATGTTTTCTGGAAGGTTTACAAAAATTGCTTTATCATCTATTAACAGTGTTTTATTCAGAAAATCACTTATCATCATCATCATCATCACTCCAGGGATTAGGCAATTGCCCGTTCCGACTTAATAATGTATCAGCCCAATGTCTTCTAGGTCTTCCAACATCACGTCTTCCTCTTGCTTGATAATTTCTTGCTAACAATGGATATCTCTCCTTACTCATTCCATCCATATGATCAATCCATTTCTGTCTGTAATTCGTGACCTTATCCAATAAAGGCTGTACTTTCAATTCTTCTCTTATATCCTCATTTCTTATTCTATCAAGTCTTGTACATCCTTTAACTTGTCTTAGGAACCTCATCTCCGCCGTTTGTACTCTATACTTCTGTTTTTTCATTGGTGCCCAAGTTTCACATCCATACAATATTGTGGGAACCGCCATAACATTATACATTTTTATCTTTGTTATCACTTAACATACAGTAGTAATTTTACAGGTGGCGATTTAAGATACTGTGATTTTTTTATTATTTCATCATCATGATCATCCATACAAGTATTAGGCCACGTGGCCTGTTACGATCTCAAAGAGGAATCTTCCAACCAGTGCTTTTTGGACGTCCCAGCGATCTTCTGCCTTGGGGGTAGTAACGAAGCATAGCTATTGCAATTCCGTGAGATGGAATTCATTGAAAACGGGCTTTCCTGTTGTTATGGTAGTTTTGTACATGATGAAGAATGGGTTCTACGTCCAAATCATCCATAATTTCCTCATTTATTTTATGATCCCACTTTGTATAACCTGCTGTACGGCGCATAAATCGCATCTCATTTGCATTTTTATGATTTAAGATACCAAATGAACAAATATGTAAATAACAATGAAGGTTTAATCAAATCACAAAAGCGATAGTAAAGTTCGTGAACTACTGTATAGAACAAATTAAGCTAAATATCTGAATATTTTTGTAGGAAGACCTAGGAAGAGATGGAAGGAATCATTGTGAATTCGGAACAGGCGAATCGCACAAGCCCTGAAGTGAATATGATGATGAAGATTTGAATCCTGTTACCGACTTACAGTGACTCTACTAATTCTCAGGAGCAGATCTGGTGTGATCATGTATAAGAAATTCTATTGTCACAGGGAGTAGATTTACGAGGTTAAAAATAAAGAAAAGAATGTGCAATAAACACAATTTATTTTCAAAATTCCATAGATTAAAGCATCCAGCTTTGGAACAGATACTAGTGTAATAAATTTAAAAGTTTATCTGACAAGAATAACTTCGAAACCGTAAAACATGGAATATATTTAAAATAAAAGACCAGTTACACTGGTCAACAGTGGAAATCTTTATTTTCATTTTACACTACAAAAATCGGAAAATATGAATAATATATATAACATATATATTTATAATGTCAATTTTTTTTTTTGAAAAATTGGTATGCACTGACTTAAATAGAAAGAAAAATATCGAAAACCCATGTTATACTTCGGGGCACGCCGTAGCGTAGTGGTTAAGGCACTGAGCTACAAGCCGGAGGGTCGAGGGTTCAAGTCCCGTTGGGGTCAGGATTTTTAAAACTGACCCAAACCCTCTGGCGGCACTATGGCCCTGGGGTCGACTCAGCCTCTAACTGAAATGAGTACCAGACGCTTGTTCTGGGGTAAAGGCGGCCATCACGCAGGGCTGACAACCCGGCTGACATAAAGTGCCGATTGTCTAGAAAAAGTGGGAGCCTTGACCTCCTACTACCCCAAAGGCCTCCTGAGGCCTGTTGTGGGATCACTTTACCTTATGTTATACTTCAGTGAAATGCCTTTTATAAAATTTTCTTCTATAATTTTTTAGCGGACAATTTGTTCATAAAGACCAGCAGTAATCTGCCATCATGTGACGGTCCCATCTACCCTGATACTTTTACTCCATTACTTTTAGATCCTAGTGAAAGCGCACTCCCTATTCGTCGCTATAATTTCGTAAATTTTCCAGAAATCTATCCAGGTGACTGTGGAGAAAGTGTAACTTTATACTCATATTTGCTCCCAGAATCTAGAAGCTTATCAACATGTTTTGCACAATTTCTTTATAATTTGGTGCTTTATAGTCATCATCATCAACAACAAGGATTAAGCCCAATGGCCTGTTTCGATCTCATTATAGGTCGAATTGGTCCTTCCATCTCTTCAATGGTCTTCCCAACATTCTTCTCCCTTTTGGTTTATAATTATACATTCTTCTTGGTATGCGCTGTTCATTCATTCGTAATACGTGCTGAAGATAAGCATTTTGATAATGTTTTATTCTTTCACAGATATTAAATATATTAAGTTCTGTTCTTATATCTTTGTTTTTCTTTTTATCGGTCCTTTGGTATCCTGCTCTTGCTCTCAACATCTGCTTTATAGTTATCTAGGAAATGTTCTACTACCAATGCAAAACAACTTCCAATCTTCACTTTCCGGAACAGTCATAACTTTGATAAAAATTTGCATCTTTCATCAATTGCCGAATTTGAGGACCATCAAATATTCCGCCTTTTAACTTTTACATACTGAGCTTAGGAAATTTTCTACAAATGTATTTGAAACATTTTCCTTCCTTGTCCAACGCTTTGACGAATTGTTTTGTCATATCCAGATGCACATCGTGAGTACTTCAATTTTGTCAAATAACTGAGATCTCGTCGATGTTAGGAGTGAGGGGTGTGAGAGTGAGGATCACGTGATGTTTGTATAGGCGGAAAAAATGCACAGAAATCAAATCATGACTGGAAACATAAATTCTAATAGTAACAAGCCGTTTACTGTTTAAGATATAAGATACGCAAAAATCATCAAAACTAGAGCACATTCAGCACTTACATGAATATATTCATAAACTGTGCACTTGAAAACATAGAAATTCGCTGAGATATCCAGGACAACAAAAAAAATTGGTCCTGTGTTATCTAAAGATATGTGATTTTTCGAAATATTTAAAACATATACTATGCTTTGAAATAATTATTTCTTAAGGGATTGGGTAGTTACAATAAGTAACAGCTTCAGGTTGATAAGAACCAGCTATAACGGCTGTGGGACTCAACATGCGGATCACACGCCACGAACGCTGGACGATCGTCCACCTCTGTAAATAGTCCGATTGAGGTTCTTTCCACTTTTTTAGCGGTTGCCCTTTTACCAGCCGGCTGCTGGCCCTTCACATCTACATGTGTCACTCACAGAGGTAGATGATCAACAGCCAGTGTAGGGGTGACATGTGGTTAGCATGTCGAGTCCCCCAGCCGTTATAGCTGGTTCCTCAACCTGGAGCCGCTACTTATTGTAGCTACCCAATTGTCTCACGATGCTGGGTGGGCACCGGTCCCATACTGGCCGAAATACCATGAGAAAATTTCTTCCCCCATGGAGACTCGAACCAGCGCAAGTCCCGTAGCTCTGCGCCAAGGCTTCCTACCTTAACCGCTCGGCTACGGCGCGGGACCTGTAAATAGTACATGCTGATATGTGTATACACCAATGACCTTCCAGATCTGTTGCGACATATAGTTTTAGGAGTAAAAATATCCTCAACTCGTGTCCAACTCAGGGTCGGGTCGAGGAATGAGATGAGATGAAGCCCCTATATTTATAGAGGTCTGTAAACGACTGTCACAGGGGCGGATGAATTAAATAAAACGAAATGGATGAGGTGAGTATGGAGAAACAGTGAAATGAAATTTGTTGCAGGGGAAAACGGGAGAAACCGCGAGAAAAAAATGTCCAAGCTTCGTTTCGTTCACCACGAAACCCACATGAAGTGACTCGATCTCGGGATCCCAGCGGTGAAAGGCGAGTATCTAACCGCTTGCGCCACGGCGCCGCCAGTTTTAGGAGTAAATTATAAAATATGCGATAACAATATTAATAGTTTTCTCTGCGGTCCGGCACATTTAAATAAACTGACATGAGTTGTTGAACTTCGCCTTTTAAGTATTAAGTTACCACAGGGCTTATGACGTAATTGAAATTGAATTCAATATTGGACGTCTAGACATTTTTATGATCACAATCCTTTGTGCTAGGAATAATTGATTGTGGTGTTGTTAGAAAAGACTGGCGCAATTCGTTAAGGCCGGTCTCTCCGATACGAATCTACACTAACAAGTAAAACACTGGCAGAGGATCCGTCAATGTCTACAATCGGAGCGCGAGCAGCCATTTTCACTAAGTTTCAAGACCCAAACAAGTGAAATCAACAAAACATGCAGGTCCCTCGTACTCAACATATATATATATATATATATATATATATATATATATATATATATATATTAACTCCGTGAGAAAATATTTTCCCCATGGCGTCTCATAGCTCTGCGACAAGGAATACATTACATCAGCATTTACCAATCTCTGGTCTGGCCGAACTCTCAAAGAACGCCGAGTTGAAATTTCATATTCAAGTTAAAAAAAAAGTAAATAAATAAAGCTATTTCATAAAAGTTATCAAAACGTTCTATTTATTGCAGTTAACAAAATATGATAAACAAAAAGTGGAAACAATGAGGGCTCCTTGACGAAAAAATCGGAGCCAGAACACTTATTCTTCGTGTTTCGCTCGTTTTCATTTCTCTTCTTCTTCGGCTTTCCCCCACTTATAGGTTTGCCGTCTTCAGTTTCCATTTATTTCTATCATTCCAATTTCCTTCTTCCAAATTCCTATCATCCATTATAGTTCTGACATGAGTTTTCCATTTCCATCTTGGTCTGCCACGATTATTTCTTCCTGGGGATGACCATTGGTATATATTTTTTGGCGCCATCTTTCATTTTCCATTCTTTGTACATGGCCATACCATATAAGAGTTTGATTTTCAATCATCTTAACAACAGATGTGGGGACATTCATTTGTCTCTAAAGGAATTCATTTCTTATTTTATTCTGTCTTGTTTTTTTGAAGGCTTCTTCTAAGGTAATCAAATCCAACTGTTCTAATTTGATTATTTTGTAATTCCGTCAAATATCTTTTTCCTTTCTCAAAAACTTTAATCTTCCATTTGTCCATACTAAATGAGGAGCTATAATTTATTTGGTTAAGGCAATAGGGTACAACCCAGAAGATCGAGGATTTGGGTCAAGATTTTTAAACAAATTTAAACATTTTGGTGGCACCTATATCCTGGGATCTGCTCAGCATCTAACGGAAATAATACCCTACAATAACTTAATGTTGGAGGTTCGATTCTAGGTGGGGTCAAACATTTTAAACAGGTCAAAATCTTGACAGCTGCACAATGGTTCTGGAATCGACTCAGCCTCTAACGGAAATGTGAATCAGATTTTCTTCTGGGGATAAAAACTGCCGTTATGCAGGGCTGAAATCACATGTCGATTGTCTAGAAAGGCGGAAACATTAACTTCTACTATCCCAAAGCTCTCCTAAAGCCAGAAGTTCAATTCATTTAATATTTTTTTTACCGCCAAAATATAAAGTTACCCGGGGAGCTGTGGCACCGCAACTTGGAACAGCTCGAGCACAGTGCAGGACTGGACTGTTATTGGGTATGGAACAGACATATTGCTGCCAGTATAGAATTCTAGACATAAATTGAAATTTAATTCACTGCAGAACATGTCTGATTTCCTATTTCTTTTCAAACAATGGTCTAATTAACATCACGTTGCAGAGGGCAGCCAGTGGAAACAGACCGCAGTGACGTGCAGCCTCCTGATCAACTAGAAAAAAAGTACAAACTGTGCACTGTATAAAGGAATCTCTTGTTCGCTTGACCTTCGAGGGAAACTGGACGAGATCTGAATGTCTCAAGGCAATTCAAACATCACTCCATCCAACATACAGTTCTATGGCTTCAGCTTATCAAATGTAGGTCTGAGCCTATATATAACAGTTCTATGATACACAGACAAACGTTTTTCTACTCTTTGCCTCATTTTTTCTAATTTATTGAATTACTAGCTAATACCCGGCGTGAGTTGTTACGCCTAAATAAATTAAATATTGAAGATCAATTAAAATGTATGATATACGCTGAGACGAACTCAACTTTGGCGGTTGATAGTTTTTCATTTCGGATTTCAGGTAAACCTACTTATAATTGTCCGATTTCGCTCATTTTTGGATAATACCTACCTCAGTTTGATTTATCAGGATATACTGAGCTTCGTTGTGAAACATCGAAAAACGTGACCGCTATAACGATTTTTAAAATTTTAATTTCGGGAAAACTCCTACACCTAATGGTTTTAGAGAGTTCAATTGTGAATCGAAACCATCCATGAACGCACTCAAATACACACAAATTTCATCAAAATAGGTCCGGTCGTTAAGGCATTTTTCAATTTCTAATTTTAGGTAAAACTCCATTTCTTATTGTCGGATTTCGCTCATTTTTGAACAATACCTACCTCGGTTTATTTTAATGGGATATACAGAATTTCGTTCTGAAATATCGAAAAATATGACCGCGAGAACGATTTTTAAATTTTTCACTTCAGGTGAACTCCTACACCTAATGGTTTTAGAAGGTCCAATTGTTAATCTAAACCATCGAGGGACCCAATCAGACATGCACAAAAAAATTCACCAAAATCGGTCCAGTCGTTTAGAAGGAGTAGAGTGACAAACCACATACAGAAGAATTATATATATATATATATATATGATATGAAAAGAAAAATGAATGCTTGAGTCGGGATTCGAACTCGAGTCTCTAAAGTCTGTACCTTTAGCGCTCTAACCAACTGAGCTACTCAAGAATTCCAATACAAGCATACAATTTTCTTATACATGTAGTATTCTCAATTCACACAAGAGGTAGCTGAAATTGTTCCAACTGCCATCTCGCGGCTAACGTAACAGTTAAGCAAATTTTTATATAAAAGCGTTACTGCTATAAAGTAAATATTCTCTTTAAAAATTTGCTTAACTGTTACGTTAGCCGCGAGATGGCAGTTGGAACAATTTCAGCTACCTCTTGTGTGAATTGAGAATACTACATGTATAAGAAAATTGTATGCTTGTATTGGAATTCTTGAGTAGCTCAGTTGGTTAGAGCGCTAAAGGTACAGACTTTAGAGACTCGAGTTCGAATCCCGACTCAAGCATTCATTTTTCTTTTCATATCATATTTGCCTTCATTGCCAAATGTCAAAAATACATTTATAATATATATATATATGAAAGACTTGAATTTATTTAGGCGCAGCGCAAGTCGAGTATTAGCTAGTAACAGTATAAAAATAATATCTTAATTTTCGTTCTTTATTTAAATCTGATCTCTTCATGGTCGCATTTTCCGTGCACGTTGGTCGTTAACAACTCTGGGTTATGTAATTTACTTAACTACTTGCTAAATTATACGAATACTGACCAGATGCATGTTTCGCTTGCCATAAAAGTGCAGGTATGTAAATCCAAGGGTGGACTCACCTGGAACAAATAAAAAACAACAGTTAATAAACTGCTTTCATACAGGGTTACTATTACATCCAAAGTATATAGCCTACTGTCCCCTCCTGTTACTAGTTTAATGATTATAAGTAACGCAACGAGTGATTTCCAAATTATCGATAAATTCACGAGTCACAAAGTGACGAGTACACTTATCTAGAGGATTTGGAAATCAAGAGTGCCATTTGTTAGGACTATTTAGCGAATAAAATTAAGCCCTTTACTCACAAATCATTATTTATATATAGTTATTTTAAAATATTTATATATTTAATGTAAACGGCAATGTTTGAAAACAAATGAGAAATGTTTGGTTGTTTCATTTGTTCATGCACTGCAACTAGATCATATTAATTATTGCAATATGTAGGATCGCAATATTGTAAGAATGTACCCTAGTGGAGAAAAAATGAAACACATTAAACTGTATATTTTAACCAACATTATAGGTTATTAATTATTTGTTTTGGGAAACAACTCACTAAAATCATTATTTAAACACACAATTATTGAACACACAATTATCAAATGTATAGTTCGTAGGAATCTGTTCATTATTTGCTATATTCAACGTATTTGGTGGAAAATCAGTCACTGCAAAATAATGGTGACCTGTTCAGAATATTAAAAAGGAAGAGCTTTATTTAAAATGATAAACAGAAATCGATAATTAACGAGGTGAAACATGACTGTGATTGGTTATACAACAAAATTCATTGAAACGTGATTGGTCATTGACTCCCATTTGGGCAATGAGTTAAATATCATGTATGTGTCACAATTAAAATTAACAATCTGTTAATTCATTAATTTATAATACTCGCTCTTTTTATTTGATTCATTCCTGTTCATCCAATTGTAGGGCATGAATACTTCTCTAGTGGGATGAAGAAACATTTAGTTATTCATTAATTAAATCTCCAAGATTTGAAGTTATATTTTACCAATGTATGTTGGGGCTGTAGTTACATATAAGAGAAAATTGAACGTACACATAATTACAAACTATAAATGAAACAAAAATAAATAATAGTTTAAAAACTAAAACAACACGCTTTATTAGAAAACTGAATTAAAAAATAAAAATAATTTTAATTTCCAACACGCTTGGGATAAAATTAAAGTGGCCAACAAAAAAAATCATCTCCAACACTTCTAGAATGAAACTAGAGTTATGTACAAAAAAAAATAATTTTACCATGAAGAGCGTGGGGTGCTTTTTATGGTTTTTACGTTTTCTTCTTAGAGACTTTACTTTTACCAATATCTGTTTACTATCAAATATATTAATTGATACAAAGCATCCACGCTTTTGATGGTAAAATATTTTTTTTTGTAGATAACTAGTTTTATTCTAGATGTGTTGGAGATTATTTTTTTTTTTTTTGGTTGACAACTTTAATTTTATCCTAAGAGCGTTGGAAATTAATTTTTTTTTTATTTTTAGTTCGGTTTTCTAATAAAGCGTGTTGTTTTAGTTTTTTAAACTATTATTTATTTTTTTATTTTTTAGTTTGGTTTTCTAAAAAAATGTAAATGTCTTTAAATTCGATACAATTGTAGTATGAGCTAAAAGTAATACTCTTCTAAAAAAATCCTCCGGGCCGGATTTGAACCAGCGACCTATGGATTACTGAAATTATATATCACTACAGTCCACCACTCTACCAACTGAGCTACCACAACGATAGACTAAAAAGTCGATACGTCCGCAAACTATTATACCGGTCTTTATTGTTTTGATGTCCTGATGATCCTGGCCAGGATCTTAGAAAAAAATTATGAAATTATTATATTGTCATTGGTCCTTTACAAGTATACAAAGTTTCAAGTCGATCCAATGTTTTTAAGTGGGTGAAAATCGTGTTGAAAGATTCCGTTACATAGATACAGGTCAAGCTAATATAAAGCGTGTAATAACAAATGAACGAAACAAGAACAAATGAAATTAAAACTTACGAATAAGTAGTAATAAGATGAATTATAATGCGGCGAAAATACCATTTACAAATTTAGTTAACCTACGCTTATTTCCTTACAGATGCTTCGAAGTTACATCTAGTAAGAAACTAACAAGGTAACTCTCAACCTACCTGAAAATGTCTTCCAGTGAAGCGTTGTGTTGTTTAAAGCCGTGTCCAAAAAAAAAAAAACTTATCTGCTGTTTTTGACTGTTCCAAATCTTCCATTTTGATGTAATAATAACAGCAAGAACAAAAAAATTCCCTACTGGAAACCTTTGACAAATTGAAAAATGAAAGTATAAAATATGGGCTTGTAATCAATCTAAATAAAACAAAATATTTAAGATGTACGAGAAATAAAACAAATTTGACTGAACTAACTATAAATAGTGACTGTATTGATCAAATTAACTCCTTTAAGTACCTAGGCACACTAAACGATAATAATACTGTTGAAGAAGAAATCAAAACAAGGATATCGCAAGGGAATAAAGCATATTTTGCTAATTTCGATATATTCAAAAGCAAATTAATATCAACAAATGTTAAATTCAAATTATATACAGCAATAATAAGACCAATCATATGTTATGGAGCTGAAACCTGGGTACTAAAAGAAGCAGATAAATTAAGACTTAACGTTTCAGAGGAAAATATTTAGAAGAGTGCTAGGTCCAGTAAAGGAAAATGGAAATTGGAGGTTGAGAAGGAATGACGAATTATACCTCAAGAATAATAAAGAAAATATAGTTAGTTTCATCAAATCCAAAAGATTACAATGGTTTGGACATACACTAAGAATGCCAAAGGGAAGATTGCCGAATGATATTTTGAATTGGAAGCCACAGGGAACAAGACCAAGGGGAAGACCCAAGGATCGATGGGAGGATGACGTAATTGAGGATTTGAGAGAGATGGGGATTTTTGATTTGAAATCTACTGCACAAGATAGGAAGAAGTGGCTTAAACTGGTTGAGAAGGCCAAGACATTCTACTGGAAGTCGTAGAGCCTGACGAAGAAGAAGAAGAAATCTTCCATTTAAACAATAAGGAAATAATTGAACTCCTGTATTGGCAGACTGGAAAACCCTCACTACCCGGCGTCCCGCCTCACTTCACTCTCTACTTAACTCATGCAGGAACGTATATCTACTCCGTACAGTGGACTGCCATTGCTGCATTCTGGCTTCGATTTCTATGCCTTACACTTTAAAACGGCAGACATTATTTTGGACACGGCCTTAGTACATTACAATGATTCTCTGAAAGATATTTCAAGGTACGTTTCGGCATGCAATGGTTGACAGTTCCTTCGTAAGGTATATTCGAAATAATAAATATCTGTTAAATATTGCTCAGAAAATTTTTATTCAGACTTAAGGTTCTTTTACGAGCCCGAAAATTTAATATTTGTTGTCAAAAATAAATTAATGAAATATTGAATATTATTTAAATTATACAACATGCAAATAAGTAATATTTATTTTTATTATTTCATTATTTATTTCCTGTAATTCCTATGTGGAAAATAGGGCAGCAGTAAAGTTCCTCTAGCATACTTTTCTTCCAGCCAGCCATTTCACTTGTTTCCAGCTTTTTCTTCTTTCCTTTGCTTCCTCCTCTACTGATTGTTTCCAAATTTTCCTAGGTCGTCCCCTCTTTCTTACTCCTTGCGGATTCCAATCTAGTGTAGTCTTTTCGATTTCTCCGTCTGGTTTTCTCAATGTGTGGCCTATTCTTTGTTTTATTTGATGACATATTGGAGATTGGTTAGTTTTTCTCCACAGTTCTTTATTTGATATTTCCGGCCATCTTATATTTTAAATACGTAATAACATACTGCGTTATTTATTTTCTCTACAGTTGGTCATTTTTTAAATAAGCTGGTATCAGGAATTGAGTTTCTCCAATATCATCATCTTCATCAACAATCACGGATTAAGCCCATGTGGCTTGTTCCAGACTCATAGATTCAAATTAAAAAAAGTTGAATCCATCTCTTTTCGGTCTACTAACATTCCTCCTTCTTTTTTGATTTGTAATTAAGTATAATTTTTGGTATTGGTTCATCTTTCATTCTTTGAACATTTTATTTTATCTAAAAGTTTAAAAATATTTAGCTGATTTCTAATATCTTCACTTCTTCTTTTATCTAGAAGTTTCAGCCAGCTACATTTCTCAGAAATCTCATTTCAGCTGCTTCTATGATCGTCTCTTCTCTTTTAGTTAAAACCCAAAATTCACTACCACTGATTTATAAAATTTTAGTTTTGTTTCCTTTCTTGTATGTTTAAATATTTTTTGCGCGTTAGTGCGTTTTGTCGTACTTACAGCAATTACCATCATGATTGAAAGTTCAGCTTCCTACATTTCAGGGTTGCCAACCTAAATAACTATACTGCAATAAAAATAACTATACTGTAATATTACATATTACAAACACGCGTGTGGGAAGTAAAACCACTGCCCTCTACGTATACTACATACAATGTATATACAAAAAATCCAAAAGATAGTGTTAATACGCATTATACAAAATAAATCACTGTGTCTTAAATGAACTGAACTTTATTTGAAACAACATAAAACAATAAATAAGTACTTGCCGCCATTTTATCACTAAATGGTGTCAAGACCTCCTGTTGTTTCAACTAATAAACATTGCCCACACTGTTAACGTCAGTCAATTGTTTATAATGAACGCAAATATTTCCAACAAATATATTATTTTACTATTATTTATTATTTTGAAAACACGTACAAAGCACGTTTGTGAAGTGTTTTACAGAATCTCCGAAATTAAAAACCGCTCTATCGCTCGGTTTTTAACTTTCCAACCTCACATCGGAATACACTATTAATTGTGCCACGTATATAATTAAATTTATTAAGTTTGTTAAAGAGATCTCCAACATAACAATATGACAAAAGAAATAAATATTCCGCAAACAAGGAAATTCAGACCATACATGTGTTTGCTGAGAAAGTAGTTCCTGCGTGACGGACTTTTTAATTTGAGGATTGGATTATTTGAAGAATGTTTAATATACGCATTTGAGTTGTAGAACTGTGAACTATGTAAACTTGTGAAATCATTAGTGCAATGGTAACAAAGTTGGTAGCGTGATGAGTAGGAATTTATAATGCTTAGCTACCTCTACGATCATCATTATCCCTTGGTTCCTCAACTTCAACTTCTGTCTTATTATCTACCGACTGACTTTCCTCCAATTATCATACATATATCATTTATCCCCTGTTCGCAATTAAACTTTATATTACTAAGATACTTCAAACTTTAAAGTGTTTGGATTAAAATTGAATTTTTAGCCAACTTGTCTCAAAAAATCATTAAACTGAAAATATAAAACCGTTATTCTCCCAGTTATATCATCATCCGTCACGAATTACGCCTTTGTAGACCTGTTTCGGTTCCATCTAGCAGTCTTTTAATAGATCTTCCTGGTCGACGATGTCCCTTTGGGCTTACCATTTTCGAGATTTTTGAATTATCCATAATTTTTACATGGTCTAGTCCAGGGGTCACAATTGGCGGACCGCAGCCCGGATCCCGGACCGGTTAAATATGGAATTAATATAAATGTTTAATACCGTTAAACATCGAATGAAATCATTTGCACTACATTTCATGGCATGATAGCACAGAGTACCAGAGAAGAAAGTAGGCAAGTTTCGCGTACATGCCATAAGCGGCGCTAGTGTAGAACAACTAACTACATCTAAATTTTTTCCATTTTTTTCTGGTACTAATATGAAATTCAGCACCGCCTGGTGGTAAAATTATGAATTATAATTATATAACGCCATCTGGTGAATAATCATGGAATTTAACTTTTATAGGAATAAATAACGTATTAATTAATCTTAAATTCTGGAATTATGTATACCCAGTCTCTCAGAACTAGAGATTTTCTTTAATTTAAACAGAAGGGAAGAATGTAAATAAATAAAACATGTTAATTTATTTTCGTTCATTAAAATTTAAAAACGTGCATTATGAGCTCTTTTAATAAATATGTACAATTGACCTACCCCCTTATTCTCACATACATATTTTATACAATATTTATTAAAGAACCTTAGCCATGTCGTACATCTGAAATCCATTATAAAGTCACATTTTTAAAATGTTTATTAGAAATGGCTGTACACTAACATCACTCTTCCTAACCTAACAAATCTTAGAATTTTATCACTTCTAGTAGGTTTATCTTTGAAAATAGATTCACATTAAAAATGTAGACAAGCTTGAAATTACTTACAAATTAGAGTAAAATAAAATCTAAGTAATGATTTTAACTTTCGATAATTTACAGTACCGTCTACATAGAACGAAAGGATAGCAGTTAAAAATTTAAATTTACAAAATGGCTAACTTCCCATAATCCCGAGTGAACACCGGTGAACACGCCGTGTGCCTTGCATTTGTTTTATTTAGTTACATGTTCTGTTACTACGAAACAGCGCTACCATTGTAGTTTGCTCATTGTAGTTCATCGTAAACGACCGAAATTTTTTAGATGTCACTGTACTCAGTTTCCCCTCTATTCGAAATTTCTCTATGGCATGATAGTATTACTGTCCACCGCTGTAGTCTCGAGATAGCGTGTTGCCTTGTCACGCAGCGGGCCTGAGTTCTATTCTCGGTCGGGACCGGCTCCTCGGTGAGGTTTTTTCGGGGCTTTTCCTCACATGTAAGACAAATGTCAGGAAGCTTAGGGCCCCAACGGTCCCCGAAAATCATCCGGCCATCATCATCATCATCCTTATCAATATCATGATCATCCTTTACCGGTGTGGAAAGCAACGGGAAGCAACTACACCTGTAATTCCCTAGTAAAGCTGCAAGCATAGCATGAAAATGCTACGATTGCAGTGAAAGACCTGCCCTCGGGCAGAATTGCTATAGATGGATGGATAGTACTATTGTTGGCTCCGTTGGCAGTACTCTTTTTGGTCGGAGATTTGACTAGATGAACGGGATTCCGTTTGAAACTTGGTATCGTGAAAGACACCAAATTTGTGAAGTGAGATAATTAAATATTACTCTGACCATATGTTAAGTTTATCATAAACTTAATAATTATTGTTTGAATTATTAACTGTGTACTACTGTGCTGTATCCTTTTAGTATTTACCACGTGTTTTTTTTTTAATTTGTGTAATTCATACCCTTAATATAATTTAAATAATTTCCTTGTAATATTACTTAGTAAAAGCTTCGTATGTTTAATCAACTGTGATTCCAAGCCTCGACTTAATTTACTACTTTGAAAATGGACCTCCATGAAATCTAATTGGTTACCCCTGGTCTAGTCAGTTTAATTTACATCTGTTGACTTTTTCTTCTACTGATTCTACTTTTAATTGTACTAGCATGTCCTCATTTTTTGTTCGATTTAAAAAACTGTATCCTTCTGAGAAATTTCATTTGTGTTGCTTTGATTCTGCCCCTGATTCTTTTTCTTAATGTCCAAATCTCGCTTCCGTATAAAAGGGAGGGTAATGCTAAAGTATTATATATTTTAATTCTTGTGGATTTTTGCACTAATTTAATGGATATATAGTTATAGTGTATGGAAGTAAATCATGGACTCTTGCTTTAAGGAAGGAGAAAACATTACGGTACCTCTTGCTTAACTGAAACAAATATAACGCCTCTTGGTTTTGCTGAAGGGGGTTTGAGAATACATTTCTCGTTGACTGCGAAGGACTGAAAGAGGGGAATGGAAGCTCCTTGTATGAAAACCAGAGGGAAAGAGGCAAGTAGGCAGACCAAGAATGAATTGTGAAAATATCATTAACCATGACTTAGGGGAAGAAGATTATACAGGTAATGATTGGAAAAAAATAGGTGAGGATGGGGGTGTATGGAGCATTTATGTTCGCGCGGCCATGAATCTACGAGTTCGATAATTATAGCGAGTTACACACACACACACACACACACACACACACACACACATACATACATATACACACACAAGGGCATTTAATAAGTAATGGCAACATTGCTATAACATCACAAAAAAAATATTTGTTGCTTTTGACAACTTTATTTACAGTCTCTTGCCAAGTCAACTATATATTGCCAAATTTTTGGAAGATGGAGCACTCCATCTGCAGTACCATATATATATATATATCCATACCCATGGTAATAATGCCCGAGGGCAGGTCTTTCACTGCAATCGTAGTATTTTCATGATATGTTTTGCAGCTTTACTAGGGAATTATAGGTGTGGTAGCTTCCCGTTGCTTTCCACACCGGTGAAGGATGATGATGATAATGATAAGGATGATCATGTTGGCCGGATGATTTTCGGGACCGCTGGGTCCTAAGCTTCCTGACATTTGTCTTACAGGTGAGGGAAAAACCCCGAAAAAACCTCACCCAGGAGCCTGTCCCAACCGGGAATCGAACCCGGGCCCGCTGAGTGACAAGGCCGCACGCTATCTCGAGGCCACAGCGGTATATATATATATATATATATATATATATATATATATATATATATACACATATACAGCGTTTGAATAATTATTTCAATATTTGATCAACAGATTTTATATTGTTTTGTATGTTAACAACTCAAATTAAATTAAAATTCGTGGAAAATGCACTTTGTAACCATAAAAGTATTTTTTTAACAACTAATAAAACCTACATGCATTTGTGTAATCTACAGGGTATAAATTTAACAGAATTCGTTTCAATTAGCGCCATTTTACATTTTATAACACGTAGGCTAACTAATTGATAAGACAATAATTATAAGTTATGTGTTGCAAACGTCATCAAATTTAAAACAAATGAAACATAAATGGTGGTTTGTAATTGCAATTATTGTCGGAACAAATGAATATATAAAACATAAAACTATTGCAGAAATCAGATGGCTCTGTTTTTAAATATCGTTTATCGATAGATAGATTTAGTTTTTGATTCCATCAGCACGTTAAATGCTGATGTCTGCACAAAAACGAACATTTGTAAATATCTCATTACCATTAATTGTTCCCACAAACAATTCTAACCTAGTATATTATATCAATAAATATAAATTATTCCATTAATTATTTTAATATAATTTATTGAATGTAATACTTTGAACCAATATGGAATATTTAAAAGCTATCATACCAAAAACAGAATACATCATGACTTGACTCATTTTCATAAGTAATTTCACGGGTGGTTTCCAATTTATCTATAGGATTTGGAAATCAAGAGTGGTATTTGTTAGGACTATTTAACGAATAAAATTAAGCTGTTTACTCACAGATCATTATTTAAATATAGTTACCGGTATTTTAAAGTAGTTATATATTTAATTTAAACAGCGATATTTGAAAACAAATCAGAAATGTGTAGTTATGTTTCTTTTGTTTATTTACTGAAACTAGATCATATTATTTATCACCCCGATTGCAATATTGTAAGAATGCACTGTAGTGGCGAAATAATGAAATACATCAAACTGTATATTATAATTAAAATTATAGCATTATAGGTTATTTATTTATTTTTTGTATATAACTCAATAAAATCGTTTAAAAACACAATTATTGATAAAGCAATTACCAAATGTATAGTTCGAAGGAATCTGTGCATTATCTGCTATATTCAATGTATTTCCTGCAAAATAATGTTCTGACCTGTTCAGAAAATTAGAAAGGAGGAGCTTTGTTTATGACAAAAGCAGGAGATGATAAAGATAATTCGATAAAGAGCGAGGTGAAACATGACTGTGATTGGTTTAAAACAAAATGCATTGATACGCGATTGATCATTGACTCCCATTTGGGGCATGAAATAAATAGTCAATGTAACTCTATGGGATTCTGAAAACGGTCAGTTGGTGACCATAGACAACCTGATAAAAGACATACAGCAATGTTTGGAACGAACATGGCTTAAACTAAATGTGGTGTTGCAGAAATATTAGTAGTAAGTACCAAACTCACTGGCCAATCGAACTCACAGGTCCATGGCTGCGCGGATATAAGCTCTCCATACATTCATATACTGAGCTACTATTTTCCAATCATTCCCTGTATAATCTACTTCCCTGAAAATCATGATATTTTTTATTGTCCCACCTCATTCTTGGTCTACCATCTGGGTATTTGCCCTCAGAACTTACTATTTATTTTTGGGCGTTGTATTCTTTCACAGGTTAGAGTGCTTAAATTGCGTTAGGTTAGCTTTTAGGCTGGTCTTGCACACGTTAGAGTTCATAAATTGTGTTAGGTTAGCTAGGCTGGTCTTTCACAGGTTAGAGTTCTTAAATTGCGTTAGATTAGGTTGGTCTTTCACAGGTTGGAGTTCTTAGATTGCGTTAGATTAGGTTGGTCTTTCACAGATTAGAGTACTTAAATTGCGTTAGGTTAGCTTTTAGGTTGGTCTTTCACAGGTTAGAGTACTTAAATTGCATTAGGTTAGCTTTTAGATTCGTTAAATATCGTGTATATGTTGGCTGCATCCCGTGATTCTATAGACCTAAACAGCTTCGCGTTTGTTGGAGCATAAAAAAAACTCCTGGCGCGACAGGCCTACAAGGTCCTTAGCCTACCAGCCAGCTGCTAGCCTCACATCCACATGTGTCAATCACAGAGGTAGATGATAATCAGCCAGTGTAGGGGTGGCATGTGGTCAGCATGTCGAGTCCCCCAGCCGTTATAGCTGGTTTTCTCAACTTGGAGCCGCTACTTATTGTAGCTACCCAAATGCCTCAGGATGCTGGGTGGGCACCGGTCCCATACTGGCCGAAATACCATGAGAAAATTTCTTCCCCCATGGAGACTCGAACCAGCGTAAGTCCCGTAGCTCTGCGCCAAGGCTTCCTGCCTTAACCACTCGGCTACGGCGCGGGTCGTTTGTTGGAGCATGCCCATGGTATATGATTGGAACTTGGACAAATTTCTCGCAGTATTTCCAAAGTTTTCAACCCCGTCGGCTATCGATCCGGGGACCGCTAGTTAGGAAGCAGCCACATGCTGCCAGCTGACCCAGCACAGCTCAAGGCGACGAAAAGAATCAATAACAACATTATGCAGATTGTATGATAAAAATAAAATCCAATAAACATGTAAAATCTAGATTCTAACAAATTTAAAACGTCCTGGAAGCACAGTCATACATAAAGGTAGGATGCAGAATTATATTTGCAATTCATCGGCATTACTGAAACTGTTTCATTTGATTTGCAGATGCGTATAATAAATGTTATTATAAATCCTCGTATAAACATCGCAAAACACTGGTTGTTTCTATCGCTTTGTTTGCTAAAAAGAGAACGCGAGAGACAAAAACTCTATCGTAACAAAAAAAAAAAAATCACAAAATGAAACATGGCAAGGTTAGAGAAGAACAACTGAAAGTGAGATGGTTTTTTTTGGGGTGTGTGGGGGTGGGTGCGGGGTGTATCTATAACAATACAATTTGTTCAGGTTTATGAGACCAACACAACACATTGCCAATTTCCTCAGTCCTGCTTGTGTTTCTGGAGTCTGTTTCAGGTATCAAAACCAAGTACGATAAAAATAATAGCTTTTATCTTAGATCTTAGAAGAAAATAAATAAGTCCATGTGAACCCCTACAGGGAAAATACCTCATACCACTAAGTAAGGTTAGCTCAATCAAGATCACATGATGAGCTGGTCTCTGTGATAGGATTTGCCTACATTAGCTAGTTCTGCTGATTGAGTTACCCTTTTTCCGTTCATGTGCTTTCTCTTTTTTTTATCAACTGGGTGAACCAATAAAATTTAATTTTGGAAACTGGAGGAAACAATAAAATTTTGTAGTGAGATCACATATTTAGGAATTAAGATAAATAAAAATGGAAGTTTTCCACAGTGCCAGTGAGTTAGTTAGTTAGTTAAAAATGGATGTTATGAAGGGGAAATAAGAAGTATAAATAATAAAGGAAAAAGTTTAATTGCTTGCCTCAATGGAATATTGTGGGTTAAAAATATAATTAATAAAAATAAAATTAATATAGGGAAGTTCGGGTAATGTGGACCCTCCTGTTTGAGTGGATCCTGTTAATATCTTCATTAATTGGTGCTGCCCTCGAACATAAGATATTTTAACTTCTTCTCCTCATTGCCTTTGATGGGTTCAGGGCCAGTTTTTTTTTATTCTTTGTGCGAAGAAGGGTTTATTTGTGATATTTATGAAAATGACCACTTGAGTATTTCAAGCTAAGAACCAGTTCCTAATTTCTGCTATTAAATATTACAAATGTTGAATAAAACCCTAAATATAATATATTATATTATGTATATGATAGTTTAATATACTGACGGGTTTGGTTTGCTATTATGTGGCATGGTAGCTGTATAAAATAGTTAAACATAACAAAGGAATTCGGTTAATGTGGACCCTCCACGAGGATGTGGATCCATTTTACACGAATACTTTATCAATGAGGATGTTATCTGTAAAAACCATTCAATTGATTATTTTTATTTAATATCCTCGTAATTTTACTAAACCCAAAGGCCGTCGCTTTCTGCAGTTGAATGACGTGTGAATGTTATAATCAACAATAATTTTTCAAAACATTAAATAAATATCAACTCTTTTTAATTATGATCAGTCATAAATATTTTCAGATTAATATGTGCATGTCTGTATGAATTAATAGAGTAAATAAAACTTGAAAATAGACTAAAAGCTAAGGTGGACTCTGGAGTCCACTTTATCCGAATATGGAGGTTAAAGTGGACCTTTCTTGTAATGTAAAAAAAGTTTATAAATTATGAAGTTGTTTCCATATTTGAAAGTAATAATACTATTTCATAGTTACAACACTAATGATAATGACTGCAATTATACAAAATTTAAATCCCTTAATTAAAAGGAGAAAAACAACAAATTCAAAAACAGGGGTCCAAATTACCCGAAGTTCCTCTATATATCATACAATTGTTAAAAACATCATTACTTATGGAGCAGAACTTTGGCCACTAACAACTAAAACAAATAAGTATCTTTTACCAACGGAAATTGATTTTATACGAAGGGCAGCAAGAATTTAAAAAAAAATAGAAACTCAATTATACAGGGGAAAATTAAGACTGAAGACACTATTTTAGATTATATTAAACTCAGCAATTAAGATGGTACGGACATGTTCAGCGAATGGAAGAGGATGTTTACCAAAATGTGTTTTGGAATGGAAACCTGAGGGAAGACGAAGCAAAAGAAGACCTAAAACCTCCTGGAGTCAGGGAATATATTTATGAGAAACATCTACAACCAGAAGATTGGATGGACCAACTAAATTGACTGTTAGCAATCGGACTATATCAAAGACATTAATCAACCGATGATCTATCTATCTTTCCCTTATGCAAACTTGAGTATTTTGTATTCTTTGAGTACTCAGTATTCATTTCCTAACCCATTGTGCTTCAATGTCTTCCCCCTTCCCTTTTATATTATATCTACTTTCTATTAGTCTAGGCCTACAGTTGCTCTTTCCACCCGTTTGTTGCTACACAACTGCACACTTATTATATAGAGTTTTTCACGTCTAGAAAATAACACTGCTCTTGTCGAGCAATTCTTTCTAGTAAATGTGGCTTTTAATGTGAGATTTATTTATTGGTTAATTCATTTTAAATAAATAATTACGTTAAATAGTTTCACTCATAACTTTGCCAAGAGAGGGGGGCACCTGATTTATGAAAAAAAATACCATTATGGAACGTTTAATTATCGCACAATTATCCAATATAAAGTTAGTTGAAGTCGCTGAATTCAAATACCTAGGAACAATAATCACAAATAGGAATGAGATGCACAAAGAAATTAAACATAGTCTCAATTCTGGAAATGCGTGCTATTATGCATTACAGAGACCCTTGATGTCCCAACTCCTTTCAAAAAAAACGTTAAACTACCAGTTATATTATGTGGATGCGAAACATGGACTCTTACTTTAAGGGAGGAAAGGAGATTACGAGTATTTGAGAATAAAGTTCTTAAGTAAAAATTTTGGACCAAAGAGAGATGAACAGACATGTGAATGGAGAAGACTATAAAATGAACTAAATGGTATTTATAGGAAGCCAGATATAATAAGAATTAAGTTACGTAGACTGCGATGGGTAGGACATGTGGCACGAATGGGGAATGAAAGACGTGCATGGAAGCTTCTTGTAGGAAACCCAGAGAGAAAACGTCCAGTTGGTAGACCAAGAATGAGGTGGGATAATAACATTAACTATGATTTGAGGGAAGTAGATTATGTAGGGAGTGATTGGAAAACATTACCTCAGGATATGGATGTATGGAGAGCTTATTTCCGCGTGATCATGATGCTACGGATTCGATAGTGCCAGTGATTTAGTTAGTTAGTTATAGGGACTCGAATCACGGCACTCTGTAAGTCAAAGTCAATGCATATTACCTTCGATTTTTCGGCCATATTGCAGATGTAAGTGGCATAGGTAAAGAATTATAAGTTATTTTTCCTTTCATATTTCTTGGCAGACCTTGTGGTTGTATACATTTTGATAATAGCATAGGTGGAGGCGCCGAGTAAAAAGGAAATGCCAGAGAAACCGCGGTACATGGTCGCTCTTTGTATGCAAGAATTCATTTGTTAAATATCCCAACAATATGTGGGCGCATTTGACAGGAAATCGTCTATACAAAATAACGTAATAAAGAAAATAGAAGACTTGATGTTGAGTGATTACCGGCCGTGAAAGCCTGCATTCAACCAAAAATAGAAGACTGTTTAAGGAAATTGAATATAGCGCATTATGCATTGAAGTTTGGTTTTGTGTATGTTATTTAATACCAAGAGCTTCCTTGCACATAACAGAAGGAGAAGTTTCGTCATAATGCATTATTTTAGTTTCCAAACCTGTAGTTTCTTACCAGCTAACAGATGAGTATTGCATTGTTCTATTATCATCTAATTACATTTCAGAGAATCGAGTTGAATTGAATTATATTATATTAGGAAACTTTTTGTAGTTAGTATAGAGCAGTGGTTTCCAGCCCGGAGTCCTCGTACCCATGGGGTTACGCGAGAACTTCATAATCTGTACTGTTCTTCATCTCAAGAAAAAAAAGTAAAATATGATTTTGTATGATAGTGACTTCTGTCGTACTTACAGCAATGGCGACCATGAAGGAAAGTTCAATTTCCTAAATTTCGGGGTTGCCAACCTATAAGTAACTAAGTAAATATACTGTAATATTACAAATTACAATTTTAACAATTCTAGCTTTCATGAAACTGGAACGAGCCAACAGGCTTAATCCCTGGATGATGATGATTACAAATTACCTACCTAGGGCGGGAAGTAAAACCACAGCCCTTTATGTATACTACGTACAATGTATATACAAAAATATATCCAAAAGGTAGTATCAATATCCATTATACGAAACAAATTAGTGCATTTTAAATGAACTGAACTTTACTTGAAACAATATAGACTAATAAATTCATACTTACCGCCATTTTATTCCTGATTGGCGTCACGGTCTGCTGTAGTCTCAACTTAAATTATTTTCGGCATTTAACGTATACATATTGGCCGGACTACAAAACGTCAGTCAGTTGTTAATAATGAGCGCAAATATTTCCTACAAATATGTTATTATTTTATTATTATTTATTATTTTGAAAACTCAATCGTGTAAAAAATAATGTACAACACACATTTGTGAAGTGTTTTACAGAATCTCGGAAATTAAAAACCTAGCTATCGCTCGGTTTTTAATTATTTCCTCACTTCTGTAAAAACTATTTATTCATAAGTTGTATTACTTCACTTTAGTTTGAATGAGAGATTTGGCATTGGATTTTAGTACCTAGCAGTTAAAAACGTCAGATGATTTTTTCGACATTATCTTGGTACATCACAACACTTCTCTGGGAGAAAATTTAAGTATGGCTTTGGCATTTAACGGCATTAAGGGGCAAAATAAAAATATATTATTTAACTCAACCGGGTTAAAACCCTACATCCTTGTGGCAGGAGGCAAATGTGATAATCATTAGTGTTAGGGTTTTTATGACCTACAAACCACCAAAATATATAAAAAAATATATGCAGTTATTACCTAAAATTTACAAAAATATGCACTGTAACATAAAAAAATATAAACTAATAATATTATGAGTATGTAATAATTTCAGTTGTAAAATCAATTAGTAAATCACATTATAACAATAAACTATTTATTTAAGAATTGAATGCAGATGACAAGCAAGCTAAAGTATGGAATTTGACATTGTAGCATGGTTTTTATTTTAATTAAATTATATGTAGCTGAAAATACAATAGGAAGTAATATTATGAGGTTTTGCTTAATGGGTTAAAAAAACTCGAAGCACGACAGGTCTAAAAGGCCCTTGACCTACCATCCGGCTGCTGGCCTCACACCCACAGGTGTTGATCACAGAGGCAGACGATTATCTAGCCAGTGTAGGGCTAACATGCCTTCTCAACCTGGAGTCGCTACTTGTTATAGGTACCCAAATGCCTCACCATTGCTGAGTGAGCACTGGTCCCATACTGGCCTAAATTCCATGAGAAAATGTCTTCCCGCATAGGGGCTCGAACCAGCTCAAGTCCCGTAGCTCTGGCGTAATAAGTGTGGTCTGTGTAATTCTTATCTCATACCGCTGTTTTGTTAGACATATTTTTCAAGACACGTTTGTCCCATCTTCAGTAGTTACAGAGTTTGAGGTAAGAATTACACAGACCAAACATATTATTGAGCGATTCCATGAAAATTTCATACCGAGGTGAAACTTTTGAAACTAACGCAGGAATAATTTTGTTGATGTAATAGGCCTAAATATCTGTAAATATCAAATTTTATAATTCTATAAGAAAATGTTTCAAATGTGCATTATTTTAATCTAATAATGGCGGTAGAACTTGTCATATTCCAGACCTGAAAAAATACGCAAAATTTTACCAATTTCTTGTTTAATGATTTGGTCGTATGAATTCGTTTTATTTCACAAAATCTTTTTTTTTTAACCATGCTTTGATCCTCTTTGGTCGTAAATGAAACAATATTAATTGCATTCTAATATTTTACATACCTTAAATGTGTCCTATAGTTGTTAACTGTAAGTTATGGTCAGTCAGTCACAGAAAACGGATAAAAATTACTGTACACAACATAATAATTGATGGATTAAAATTTCGTCTTGGATTGTACGTTATCGGTACACAAGTAACAAAAAAGTATTGATGACATTTTGTTGTAAAGTTATTATTTTTCCCGCTGGAGTCCCGTGACTGACTGACTTTTTGTCCCCCTCATTTATATTACTAAGACGCATGATGCAGTCAGTTGCTTGCTGGACTCCGCTGTGTATTAACATAAACATAAAAGTAAAGTAAAGTGATCCCACAACAGGCCCGGAGGCCCTTGGAGTAGTAGGAGGTTAAGGCTCCCACTTTTTCTAGACAATCGGCACTTTATGTCAGCCGGGTTGTCAGCCCTGCGTGACGGCCGCCTTTACCCCCAGAACAAGCGTCTGGTACTCGTTTCCGTTAGAGGCTGAGTCGACCCCAGGGCTATGGTGCCGCCAGAGGGATTGGGTCAGTTTAAAAATCCTGACCCCAAACGGGACTTGAACCCTCGACCCTCCGGCTTGTAGCTCAGTGCCTTAACCACTACGCTACGGCGTGCCCCCTTTAACATAAACATGGTTTAGGAAATCGGTCACACATACTTTGATAGATAATAAATAGCATTGTTTTTCTTCAGAAGATGTGTATTTATGTACAATCTTAATCACACACTTTTCCTCTATCATATCACGTAGATAACATCCCTAATTTCAACCAATTCTAATATTTATGCAACCATTTTGCTGCAAAAGTATATTGTAAATGTCAGTCAGTCACATATGGAATTGCTCTATTATCAGTAGCTAGGTCCTACCTGCTTCTCGCGACACAAGACATAAATATATGCTCAGGTATATAGTAAGGGAAAATTCCATACTGTGGATTGAAACGAAATAGGAGAGGAAGATAGATTTTACAAGAAACAAAATTCTGAGAAATGTAATAACTCAAACACGGAAGAAAGAAACTGTATGATAAAAGCTTTTTTAATTCTTAAAAGAGTCAAATAAGACCAGTAAATTGCTATAAATATTGTTAAATTGCTAAAAATTGTTATGGAATGGATCCCAATGAAAAGGAGGAAGACCAAAGAAAACTTGGATAGAATGTGTACAAGCGGCTATGAATATCAGAGGATTGGAGGAAGATCAATGGATGGACAGAGAGGAAAGGAGTTTGGTTTCCGGGAGACGGCGGCAGCTAACATGATACCGGATGATGATGATGATGATGAAATTGCTATAAATATGATCTCTCATGTATAAATGGCCAAATATGCATAAACATGACTTAACAAAGTACTTTAATTCAATTAATTTTTGTATAAAAAACATTTATTTATTAGTAAATATTAGGGCTAGGATCATTACCAACTTCCAATAGAAATGGAATATTCCAGTTTGAAACAATAGATATATTTATAAATGCAAGTCTCGTCAAGTTTCGAAGTGTGCATTCTAGCATGCTATGAATCTTTAAGCATCTCTTTAAGACCATCTCTATTTTGTTACCACCGATTGAATACAGTAGTGTGTGTGTGCGCGCGCGTGTGGGTGCGTGCGTGTGGGTGCGCGCGTGTTTTATGCACATAGTAACAATTTCCAGTTCAGCGCGTGTATCATGGTAACTACCAAAGAGGTCTCCACCGTCCAAAGCCACTGTAGCATTCAAATGCCTTTGTTGTGCACCTCTTTTCTTTTCAAGATCATGGACATCCAAACAATTTACCCCGAATTGAGGTTGTGAGGGGAATGTGTTGGGGTGAAAATGAAAGTAAACAAGAACTTCTAGTGCAATCCACTTTCAGTTAATAAAAATTCTAGAGAGAAAAATCACGATTTCTTGAAGACTGACTTCTGTACCTTCGCTGAATTCATTATGGCTTCAATTCTTCGTAATGTCTTCTGACCACATTGTATTGAATTGGTAGGAGAAATACCTGACTATTTTTGTAATACATGGAAATCTGTTGGCGGCACTGGTAGTGTGTTTGTGTGTAAAACATGTTAGCATTAGCATGTTTATTAGAAAGAGGTTGAACCGGATGAAGGCTGCTATATGCTGTTCCACTTTAAAGATGAGAATCCAGAGCACAAATAGGATCACTGAACAAACAAAAGAACACTTAGTAAAAATGTCTGTGGGAACAAAAGAAGATCTGTTTTATAGACATTACCAGAGCAGAGTCATAAAAATTAAGTAGACGATTGCTACACGACTGTCAACTCTTTTAGAATTCTGCCAATTTAAAATTTTATTTTCACAATAAATTCACATCTTTCAAGGATGAACAAATGTATAAAATGTCTCAATTTTCTTTATAATAATCGTATTTATTTACTTCATACTACGTCATACTATATCAAAATTAAGAGCATTACTTATTATTATTATTATTATTATTATTATTATTATTATTATTATTATTATTATTATTGTGTTCCCATTGGGGATGCAATTTTTTCATGGAATTTCGGTCAGGATAGAATCAGGTGCCTAACCACCATGTGACAATTTTGGGTAGCTACAAAAGTATCGACTCCATGTTGAGAAAGCAAGTATAACGGCTCGGGTATCTGACATGTTAATTTCATGTCATCCGTATACCGGTTGGATGGCCGTTCCATCTCTGTAAATTATAAATGTGGATGTGAGGCTAGCAGACAAATGGTAGACCAAGGGCCCCTCTAGGTCTCTCGCGTCGTGGAAATCAGAATTGTTATTACCATTATTAAAGTATATTTTGGGAATTGAAATGGATTTCATACGAAGGGCAGCAATAATTTCAAAAAGAGAAGAAAAAAAACTAGAAACTCAGTTATAAGGGAAAAAAGACACTATTGTAGATTATATTAAAACTCAGCAATTAAGATGATACGGACATGTCCAGCGAATGGAAGAGGATCGGCTACCAAATGCGTTTTGGAATGGAAACTGCGTTTTGGAATGGAAACCGGAGGTAAGACGAGGCAGGGGAAGACCTAAAATATCCTGGAGTCAGAGAATATATTTTTACTTACATGAAGGAGAAACATCTACAACCAGGAGATTGGATGGACCGACAAAATTGGCTATTGGGAATTCGACGATGTCAAATACATTAAACGACCGATGATCTATCTATCTACCTATTATTATTATTATTATTATTATTATTATTATTATTACAGATAGACTCTCACCTTAGGCGGAAGAGGTTACATAGCCTAATCCTTAATATTTGATCATTAACTAACTCACTGGTACATCGAACCCGAATGTTCATGGATGTATGCACATAACCTCTCTTACATCCCTATCCTGAGCTAATGCTTTGAATCATCCCCTGTATGATTTACCTCCCTCAAATTACCAATAATAACAATAATAATAATAATAATAATAATAATAATAATAATAATAATAATAATAATAATAATAATAATAACATTATTATTATTATTATTATTATTATTATTAACTGTATTGGTAAATCTACGTAGAATTTGACGCAAAACATGAAAATTAAAGTTCCTTCCTTGATTCCCAAAGTGGTATACGGACTACGAAAAAGATTTTCAAGTGTCTACGTCCCAAAATATTGTAGAATATGAACTAACTCAGTCGTTCCCAACCTTTTTTGACTCGCAAAACCCTTCCACAACGATCTGAGTTGGGTGAAACACTGACTTTTAAATATACATACATTAGATATGCATAAAATTTAATTCCATCAAAAGGTTTAATAACCTTAAATTAACCCTTAACAGTTAAAGCCTAACGTTACTCTAGTTACGGCTTAAATGTTACAGAACATATAGACCTACTTGCAGCGAAATCAAATGCATTCCTAACGTTACATAACTGCAAATCAGGCAATCGTGGTAAACATTAATTTATTGTGGAAATAATATGATAAATTCCCGATGTTACACATATGCAACAAGGGGCATTATAGGGTTAATTTAATTTTAAAATAATATCTTGAACATTTTGAAAAAAGCCCAATCACAATTGGATGAACGGTATGGTCGCGCATAAAGTACGAAAAAACAAACAAACATTCATTTTTATTTATTAGATAGGGACTCCAAATTTTCTGTTAAAGAGACTCAAGCTATAAATGAATGTTTTGATGAGGAAAGACAGTGTCCTATTCTCTAAAGACTATAACAAATTATAATTGTATTTTGTTTTGTTTCAATGTTTACGTCAGTTACCATGGCATTCACCTACATATATCCATGACGTTCAGGTATTAGTTACAATATAAAATCGTACCAACCGTTATTTTTGTTGTTAATTCGGTACCACGGAATTTTCCTATTTTATCTGCCAGAGTTATGTCTTAAGGGGACCGACTGGTGATTTTCAATTGTTTTTCATCTCATTATTTTGAACTTTTTATCACATTATGTGCTTATAGAGTCCACCGCTGTGGTCTTCCAGGTAGCGTGCTGCCTTGTCACGCAGCGAGCCCGGGTTCGATCCCCGGTCGGGGCAGTTTTTTCTGGGTGAGGTTTTTATCGGGGTTTCTCCTCACCTGTAAGACAAATGTCAGGAAAACTTTAAGGCCCAAACGGTCCCCGAAATCATATGGCCTTCATCATCACCATTATCATCATCACCATCCTTCACCGGTGTGGAAAGCAACGGGAAGCTACCACACCTACAATTCCCTAGTAAAGCTGCAAGGCATAGCATGAAAATGCTATGATTGCAGTGAAAGACCTGCCTTCGGGAAGAATTACTATGGATGGACGAATGGAAGTGCTTATAAAAGCGTTTCTGTGAAGTTTGGCGTTTATAAGTAGAATAGTTTCAGAATTATGATTATTTATATTTATTTTTTAATATTTTCTAAAAATGCTCCTTACGATGCATTTTTAAATATTGTCTCATGAAATTTGAGATTCAGAATCTTTATTATTCCACTAAACACATTTGCTGTGCAAAAAGAATCATAAAGGAAAGAAACTGCTTATTTTTCATTAAAAAAAATATCCACTCTCATTCATTTCCATCTCACTTTAAAAGAACACACAAGTAACTGCATAAGCAAATTTGAATTAGCATATATTGGGGAGTCTAACCAATAAATTTCATTTTGATAGTATAAAAATTGCATCGTAGGCCTAAGGAGCATTTTAAGTTTTGGAAAATGTCAAAAAAAAGAAGGGGAAAAAAAAAACACATAGGCTCATTAAAGTTTAAGCAGTAATGCTGAACACACGTGCAAGGGCATTTAAATTCTTACGTCACGGATTGGATTTTGCTCCTACAATAAAAAAAAATACATGAAAACGATCCTAAAGATTCAGAGTTATTAAAAGCAAATAAACAAAAAATGTATGTCATTTTTTAAACATTTTCACCGTGCGGTGTCCTTAAGGTGTTATCTACCACTAAGCAAATAGCTTAGCGACCTGAAAACTATAGATTCAATAATAATGCAGATTGCTGAAACACCTTACAAGTAATTTACTCTAGCGTAGTCTTGATAAATCTAACAGTGATCAGTGGGAACTAAGAGTACTGAAATCACTTGACAGTTGGATTGCTGAGGAGAGTGTGATGATGTTTATAAAGCAGTGTTGTGGTGATAATTATTAGGTTTCCAGGTGATTGGTGATAATCACTCGGGCGATCATGTGAAGGTTCACACACGAATAACTTGTTTCATTACGCGCGGGACTCAAATTAACGCATTCTACCGACCAACTCTCTCATTACCCCCACGTTGTTCACTTCATTGCGACTGTAATACATATGTCAATACTCAGTTTCTTGCACAATTTTACATCATTCCTAAAGGCAATGCTTTTTCAAATAAACCACTCTTCTTTAGCTACTCATTTCGTTTTTTGACAGTTGTGGCCACCGAGTGTACAGAGGAGAAAGTCGGCAAGTTTCGCGTTTCACATGCCACAAGCGGCGCTAGTGTAGAACTAACTGCTGACACCTAAGATTTTTCGATTTTACTAATATGAAATTCAGCACCGTCTGATGGTAAAATTATGAATTATAATTATACAACACCATCTGCTGAATAATTATGGAATTATTTCAAACCAGCCTCTCAGACCTCAAGATTTATTTTTATATATTTTTTTATTTAAATTTTAAGAGAAGGGGATAATGGAAATAAATAACGCATGTTAATTTATTTTCGTTTATTAAAATTTAAAAACGTGCATTATGAGCTCTTTTAAATATGTACAATTGACCTACCCCTTTATTCTCATATACATATTTTATACAATATGTATTATGTTGTATACAATATTTATTACAGAATCTTAGCCATGTCGTACATCTGAAATCCATTATAAAGTCACTGCCATTTTTTAAATGTTTATTAGAAATGGCTGTACACTAACATCACTCTTCCTAACCTAACAAATCTTAGAATTTTACCACTTCTAGTAGGTTTATCTTTGAAAATAGATTCACATTAAAACGTAAAAAAGTTTGAATTTACGTACGAATTAGAGTAAAATAAAATATAAGTATTGATTTTTATCGTTCGACAATATATAATTTTTACAGTACCGTCTACATAGAACAAAAGGATAACAGTTAAAATTTTCAATTTACAAAATGACTACTTTCCCATAATCCCGAGTGAACACGCCGTGTGCCTTCCATTTGTTTTATTTAATTACATATTCTGTTATTACGAAACAAAAGCGCTACCATCGTAGTTTGCTCATTGTAGTTCATCGTAAATGTTTAGGTGTCACTGTATGCAGTTGTTTAATGCTCTGTGGTTGTGGCTACCTATAATTTCTGTTAATCCTTTCAAAATAGTCTTCTTAATTTCTCTTCCAAAATTTTGCCTTGAAAATTTGTTTTAAAATATTACGCATAAGTTCGGACTGGAAGCAAATCATTAATCGAACTGGATATATAGGCCTATGGTCACACATATGAATGCATTCATAAATTGAGAGGGGCAGTTAATGAAAAATGAGGGGTGCTTTCAGGGAAAAAAAAGTGGCTGAATTCAAATATAGGTATAATAATAAAACTAGAACAGGAATTATATGCAAAAAATAAATTAAACACAGTCTCAATTCTGGAAATGCATGGTATTATGCATAGCAGGGACTCTTGTCACCAAATATTATCTTACAAAACGTTAAACTGAAAATATATAAAACTGTTATTATTCCAGTTATATTATAAGAAAGTGAAACATAGGCTCTTACTTTAAGGGAGGAGAAATGGTTACGGGTACTTGAGAATAAAGTTCTGGAGGGATGAGATGTGATGAACTTCCTTACTTTGAAGATCTGTGAATTACAAGGATCTGACGAACCATCACAAGGGCAGATGGAATTTGATCAAACGAAATGAATGAGTTTTAGTGTGGAGGAATTGTGCAATTAAATTTGTTGAAGGGATAAATTGAAAAAAAAAAAAAAAAATAGAACAGAGGAAGAACCTAGCCAGACTCCGTTTCGTCCAGCACGAAACCCACATGGAGTGACAGATATTCTATCTCGTGACCCCAGCGATGAAAGTAAAACGAATATTTGATATTGATTTATTCATTTTTATTTATATACAGATGTTCAATGTCTACACATGCCTAAAGTTTTATTTGCCTTCTCCGCTCGTCTTTATCCATCCACGCCACGTCCTCCAGTCCTCTTGTTCTCATTCCAGTTCTTATCACTTGCATCCAAGAGTTTCGAGGTCTTCCTTTCCTTCTTCTTCCAGGTGGACACCATTCCAATGTTTTTCTGGGTAACCTCTCTTCTTGCATTCGTTGTACATGCCCGTACCAATTTAATTGCTTGTATCTTATATAATCTACTATTCAATATCTAATATTAATTTTTTTCTCGTATGACAGTATTTCTTATTTTTTCCAATTTTGTACATCTTGCTTCTCCCCTCAAGAAATCCATTTCCATCGACAAGTTTAGGACCATGGTGCTGCCAGGTTTGGCTCAGTATAAAAATCCTGACCCCACCGAGAATCAAAATCCCGACTTTCCGTCTTATAGCGTATTGTCTTAATCACCTACAGAACGGCGTCTCCCCGGATAAGGATGTATGGAGAGCTTATTTCCGCTGAGCCATGAACCTCCGGGTTCAGTAATACCAGGGAATTAGATAATCGTCTCTATAATTACGTTTCTATTGCTGGCAGCCTCTTTATGTCAGGACACATAGACCAGCAATAACCAACTAAAAATATAAAGCCGTTTGTCAGCTACTATGTCTGTTCCCTCCCCTCTGGTTCGGATAGAATTCAACTAGTTTGGTGAAATGTTATTGGACGTCATAAATTTCTTGGTCTCGTACTCATGGCAATTAATTCACAGCTGATACGAAGCTATATATGTGTTGATTTATCCTTAACCAGTTCTACCAACCGCAGACTTTATTACCACAATCAAAAACATTTCAAGTCTACTAATAACACTATATTTCTGGAGATGAAACCTCTGGTCACAAAAATAACATTTTTTGACACATTTCGTGGTATTAATCACACTTCAAATAGATAATATGTACCAGCAGCGATGGGGTGGAAAAGGGGGGGATCGATTTTTTTCGTTTTTATGATGCCTACTCTGTTATTCAAAAGTCGAAAGTGGTTTTATTTTAGCTTTACGTTATTTGACATCTTTATCACGTTCCTCTTCAAATTATTTAATGAAGATTCAGACAAAAAATATAATTTCGAAATAATGAATCGCAAATAAAGATTGCAAATGTTAATTAATTCCTATTCTATAGTTTTGTGTCCCAGGGCAAGCCTTTCACTGCAATCATAGCATTTCCATGCTGTGCTTTGCAGCTTTACTAGGGAATTATAGGCGTGCTAGGTTCCAGTTGCTCTCCACACCGGTGAAGGATGATACTGATGGCCATATGTTGTTCGGTTGGGCCTTAAAGCTACCTGACATTTGCCTTACAGGTGAGGAAAAAAACCGGAAACAAAACCTCACCCAGGAAGCTTTTCTCGACCGGGGATCGAACCCGGGCCCGCTGCGTAACAAGGCTGCATGCTACTTCGAGACCACAGAGGTGGACCCCGAAGTTATGAAGACTTAGGGCAGTAACATGATAAGCCACATTTTGTTAAGACATGAGATATCTCCATATAAAAACAAATATATATATATATATATATATATATATATATATATATATATATATATATATTGAAATATCCACAAAATAATTGCTGCAGTGATGAGTTAAAACATATAGACACATAATGTATTGACAACAATACCACACAATTAGTATTTTTAATTTTCTTGGAACATTAAAATCTTTACATTTCAGAAAGAACTATATGTGGCTTAACATGTTATTGCCCTAAGCCCTTCATATGATGGGTGATAAATGATAATTAAACGCTAAAAGAGTCCTTAACCTAAACTTAACCTAAATTCTAGACCAGGAATTATTCTCTTTAAGGAAAAATTTCTATACTGTGACCGGGAATCGAACCCGGTACCTCATGAAGCGTAGTCAGAAATGCCGACCACTAACCCATGAGGCTGTTCTGGGGATGAGAAGTACATGACCTTGAACGGTAAAGTAGTACCACATGCCCTATAATAATTCGAGGAAATTACGATACAACCAGAAGTGAATTAAATAATTAAATGGAAAATGGATGCATGGAGTGAATGTATGGGTGAACGGCGTGTCTTTCTTTAATGTTCGTTTTTGTCCCGGCTTAGTCATGTTGACAATTTATTAGAGATGGCTTCTGGAAACAATTTTCATATAAGATTCGAAATTAACTGATTTTTCAGCGAAACTCCGTCATAATGACTTGTCAGTACAACCACTACCATTAAGTCATGTGAAAACAAGTTTCACTACTGTTGGCCAATGACGGATTAATGTAGGGGCTTGAGAGGCTAGGGGAGGTAGTAGGCGTTTCCCTCCATTTTTTAACACAGTCTGCAGTGACCCATATTGGCTGTGGCTGTCTGGCATAACTCGGAACTTACACTCTCGTTTGACGACTGATGTAGTTAGTATCATTATGCATGTCTCATGTATAGCCACATTCCTTCCATTCGCATTCTTCCTATCGACCAACAATACTTACGGGGAACTAGGGGATTGAAAGCAAGTAGTGGTCTTTTAAACCAACCAATAGTAAATTAGCGCTTACTTCTGATGAATGAAGAAGAATTAGTTAATTTCATAACATTAGGGTGTAAATCTAAAATAATAATTTTATGATATTCTTCTATTCCTCAAATAATAAAGTGGGGAGAATTTGTACTTGCTCCGGGAGATGAGCCTAAGTAGCTCAAATATAGAGTGCCACCGAATAAAGTTGGAGATACAGAACTGAATGTGGCTTTTACGGCTATCGTTATGTATTCCAAAATAACTTTTCGGGATCCTTGGCCGTGTCTTGCAGTGTTGTCTTTTCGACGTTTCGTCACTTTCTATGGGCGACATCGTCAGGAGATGTTACTCGTTTCAACTCTCGTAGTAAACTGTTGTGTAAGTTTACTACGAGATTTGAAACAAGTAAGATCTCCTAAAGATGTTGCCCACAGCAGGTAACGAAAGTCGAGACAACACTGGAAGACACGGCCAAGAATCCCGAAAATATATTTTGGAATACATGGAGATGTTGAGTTCACATGCTACCTCAGGTCTTTTTTTTTTTTTTTTTTTTTTCCCCTAGTTGTGTTAACCACTGACTATAAACGGCTTGTCTGAAGACAATTTCCAATGTCAGAAAAACATATTTACTTTGAAAAAATGGCGACAGAAATTTTAGGCTCATGAAAATTAATTTAATTCCTAATTATATAGTCTATAAAATGTTCTCTACTTCACAGTCCCTAATACAATGTTTAGTCTGTTTGAAAATAAAGATGCTTTCTCCTTTTTGCGAGGGACAGATGCTCAAGACAGCTTTATGATGGAAAGTATAATCTTTCTTAATCCATTGTGTTCTTTCTTTCTTACACTTCACTGACTCCATTCACTTTTATCTCGTTTATTAAGGAATATTAGCATCTTACAACAATACAAAAAAGACATTCTAACGTAACAGCTTTTAATTTATTTCAAGAGATTTTTTCAAGTAATAGTCGTTACAGCGTCTATTGTGGATTATTTTGGATTAATATTATAGTTCGTTTGGCGAGTTAAAAGAAACTTACCGCGAAAATAGTTCAAGAGATTGTTGAAACGACTACTTAATATATATATATATATATATATATATATATATATATTTTCAAATGCCCCAGGTTTGTCTTTCGACATTACGTTGCCCCGATGATATGATGGGTGATGATGATGATGATGATAATGATGCGCCAGGAGAGTCCCTAATCCTAAACTTAACCTAAGATGAATATGAAAGATGATGATTGCGATGGCCATATGATTTCGGGGACCGTTTGGGCCTTAAAGTTTTCCTGACATTTGTCTTACAGGTGAGGAAAAACCCCGATAAAAACCTCACCCAGAAAAACTGCCCCGACCGGTGATCGAACCCGGACCCGCTGCGTGACAAGGCAGCACGCTACCCCGAGACCACAGCGGTGGACTACTACTTAAAATATGAAATTATGGAATATTCACCTGAAAGGTCCGTCTCCTCAACTTAATTAATTATTTAACTGTAGCGCTTTCGGGACTTGTCCCATCATCGGCAGGATTCAAAACTCGTCTCTCAACGTAATTAATTATTTAACTATAGCGCTTTCGGGACTTGTCCCGTCATCGGAAGGATTCAAAACTCAGAACTGAGTTTTGAATCCTGAGTTTTGAGTCCCAAAAGCGCTATAGTTAAATAATTAATTAAGTTCAGGAGACGGACCTTTCAGGAGAATATTCCATAATGTTATATTTTAATTTTGAATAATACCTCAACGGAACACATCATGAATCTCATAAAAGTTGAAAACGACTGCTTATAAGATCACTGTCAGATCTATCAACTTGCAAGAATTCAACAGTTCTTCGCAGTTTGAGATGGAAACATAAAATAATTATATAAACTCTCCATACATCCCTATCCTGAGCTAATATTTTTCCAATCATCCCCTGTGTAATATAAATAAATAAATATCATCATCTCGTGTACAGCTCAATGTCGGGCCGAAGGTTGAGATGAGATGAAGCCCCTATATTTATAGAGGTCTGTGAACTACAAGGGTACCGGCCGACCACTCCTGACGCACCGTCACAGGGGCGGATGAACAAAATGAACAACAAAACTAGTATATCATATTCAAATAAACCCACGTAGGTATTATCAAAAAAAATGAGCGAAATCCTTAGAAGTGGAGGTTTATTTGAAACCCGAAATAAATAATTGCCTGAACAACTGGACCGATGTTGACGAAATTTTGTATATGTGTTTGCGTGGGTTCCTGGATGGTTTAGATTCACAATTGGGACTAGATAGGTGGCGCTGCGATTGGGTTATACGATTTTTTTATGTCAGACGTGTAGACATCTTTATTATCGACATATTCCGCGCGAAACAATGTGACAATGCACTCTTCTTGAGCCACAACAGATGGCACTGAGGAATTGTCTTGCGAACTTATTTAATAACATCTAATTAGGTCTTAATTAGTGAAATTGTATGGTAAAAAAGTAACATATTTTTATCGTCCGGTCATGACACGACAATTGTACATTCGGCAGAACGTCTGCCGGGTTCACTAGTTTCTTAATAAAATTATCTGTTTATTAAATGCTTGTTAGCTAGTGTAAATACGTATAATTTACAAACAAGTGTCCGGGTGTTTTCTTCACATATTTCATGTCAGAGTTACATAAACATTATGAGGGTGATTAAAACAGGGGAGTATTTGGGATCAATAATTCAAAGAGATGGATCATCTGAATTAGTAGACATCGAAACAATAATAATAGAGACAAGAAAGTTATTGACATCCATCCACAGTAATTCTGCCCGAAGGCAGGTCTTTCACTGCAATCATAGCATTTTCATGCTATGCTTTGCAGCTTTACTAGGGAACTATAGGTGTGGTAGCTTCCCGTTCCTTTCCACACCGGTGAAGGATGATTATAAGATGAATATGAATGATGATTGCGATGGCCATATGATTTCGGGGACCGTTTGGGCCTAAAAGGTTTCCTGACATTTGTCTTACAGGTGAGGAAAAACCCCGATAAAAACCTCACCCACAAAAATTTCCCGACCGGGGATCGAACCCGGGCCCGCTGCGTGACAAGGCAGCACGCTACCTCGAGACCACAGCGGTGGACTTGTTATTAACATATTAAATTGTATTTTATGGAGTAGGAATATAATCAAGATGACTAAATTATTATTATATAATACAATTGTGAAGAGTATTTTATTATATGGTGCGGAAACATGGACGTTGAAGCAAAAACACAGAAATAAATTATTAGTCATAAGTAACGCCATGAGTGATTTCCAGATTATCGATAAATTCACGACTCACGAAGTGAGGAGTGAATTTATCTAGAGAATTTCGTGAGTCGTGAATTTATCTAGAGAATTTGGAAATCAAGAGTGGCATTTGTTAGAACTATTTAACGAATAAAATTAAGCTCTTTACTAAAAAATAATTATTTGAATATAGTTACCGGTGTTTTAAAATATGTATATAGTTAATGTAAACGGCGATGTTTGAAAACAAATTAGAAATGTGAGGTTATGTATATTCACTGCAACTCGATCATATTATTTATTGCCAAATAGGATCGCAATATTGTAAGAATGCACTCTAGAGGAGAAATAATGAAACACATCCAACTTTTATAATCAACATTATAGGTTAATCATTTATATTTTGAATAGACAACTCAGTAAAATCACTGAATCTGTTCATTATTTGCTATATTCAATGTATTTGTTGGAGAAAAATAATGGTCAGTAAAATCACTGAATCTGTTCATTATTTGCTATATTCAATGTATTTGTCGGAGAAAAATAATGGTCTAACCAGTTCAGAATATTAAAAAAGGAGGAGCTTTCTTTGTCACAAAAGCAGGAGCTGATAAAGAGAAATCGATAAAGAGCGAGGTGAAACACGAGTGTCATTGGTGTAAACCAGAATTCATTGAAACGTGATTGGTCATTGACTACCGTTTGCGACATGAGTTAAATAGTCACAGAAATTGACTTTTTAAGAATATCGAGAAGAATATCAACATTAGACAAAATAAAAAAAAATAATACAATAAGAATTAGAAAAGCATATTGTACAAATGATTGAAGAAATCCAACTAACATAGTATGGACATATAATGAGAAAAAGGAACATAGAAACAAATGAAGTATTGAAATGGATACCTCCTGGAAAAGGAAAATGTGGTAGACCAAAACCAATGTGGTAGACCAAAACCAATGTGGATAAAGGGAATTTAATACAAATGAAGAAGATAATATAACAGAAGCAGAAACGTAAGACCGGGAAGTGTGGAAGATAAACATTGTATATTTTGGTTGAAGATACCTGTGTAAATAACAGAAACAATCCTGAAAAAAGAAAAGATCGGATATTCTTAAAGTTTGTTTAACAAGACATTACGAAAAAAAAAACTTTGATACGCTTAATTAGGAACAGGGAAACATAATGTAGCTTAGAACACAGTAGACGTAATGTATTAAGGTTAATATGTGGTTCAACTTTGTAATCTGCATTGTGCTGAAGGAAGCCCACAATCTTTCCTCAAATTGTATGCAAATTCAAGATTAAATTATACGTATACGTCACGAGAAGCCGTTTGCTTGTATAATGACACATTAACACTTGTGACGTCACGACGCTACTGGTCAGAGGGCAGTAGTTCATTTGCTTTGTTTTCTCATTCAATTTATGGGTTACTGGGAACTCTTATCATGTTACTCAACACAAGGAATTTATTATTTTTGTGACACTTCAGATAACGATAAAAAATAGTAATTTATTTATTTACATACAGATTTTTAATGTTTACACATCTTTCTGTGCCTAAAGTCTTATTTTCCTTCTCCACTCGTCTCTATCCATCTACTCCATATCCTCCAGTCCTTTTCTTCTCATCCCAGTTCTTATTTATTGCATCCACAAGTTTCGAGTTCTTCCTTTTCTTCTTCTTCCAGGTGGACACCATTCCAATGTTTTTTTCTGGATAACCTTTCTTCTTGCATTTGTCGTGCATGTCCATACCAATTTAATTGCTTATATTTTATATAATCTACAGTACTATGTAATATCTAATATTCATTTTTTCTCGTATGACAGTATTTCTTATTTTTTCTAATTTTGAACATCTTGCTGCTATCCTCAAGAAATCCATTTCCATCGACAAAAGCTTTGTTCTAAGTTTTTGTTGAATTTCCAAACTTCAACTACATTTTATTATGTGACAGTACTTCTCACTATTGAATTATGTATTTGTAACTTATTGTTTCTGGTTATATGTATGTTTCATAAGACTCCATTATTGTTGTTATTGCTCTACCTTTATTTATTCTGTTCTTAATTTCACTTTCTTTTTTATCCTCTTTAAAATTAATAATAATGATAATAATAACACAATAAATGGAAATTAATAATATAATTATAATGAAACAATAACGGAGGCACGCTGTAGGTTAGTAGTTAAGGCAATACGCAATAAGCCGGAAGGTCGAAGGTTCAAGTCCCTATGGGATCAGGACGCAAACCTTTCTAGCAGCACTACGACCCTGGAGTAGAATCAGCCTCACATTGAAATGAATAACAAGACACTTGTTCTGGGACTAAAGGAGACCGTCACGCAGGGGTGACAACCCGGCTGTCATCAAATGTCTATAGAAAAAGTGAGAGCCCTAAATTTCTACTACCCCAAGGGACTCCAAAGTCCTAATAAAACGATAACAATTGAAAATCAAAATCGCTATATCTGAGAGTTGCAGTCAGGTTCGCTAGACATTGCGCCATTTTTTAAACTTCTAAACTTTAATATGGTTGTAAATAAATGAAGTAATATTCTATTGTAAAGTATACAATTCAATTGAAATTTTAGTAAACAGTAGCCGTTCCAACGTTTACATACGTATCTAAAACATGGCCTTTAACGTTTTCTGATAAACATAAAATTGAGACACTAGAAATGAGATATCCGAGATCTCTTGAAGGTGTACCTTTAAGAGACCAAAAGAGAAGTAAAGATATCAGAGATGAATTACAAGTATATAATATAAACGAGAGAATATACAGAAATAAATATAAATGGTTTGAACATGTACCAAGAATGGCAAATAACACTGAACAACAAATAAACTTTTTTTTTGCCCCAGAAAGAAAAATATGTGATTCTGAAAGTATTTTCTCTCCTGAATTTAAGTATGATAACGGTTTTTCTCCATCACGCAAGGTTTCCGAGAGACAGGCATTTATAATAATTTCAGACACTTTAATATTTTCTACATTCGTAACTACACAATATTCGAACATTCGGACTCACCTAGAAAATAATAAATTATTTTCTGCTATATTTAGCCTATGGAGCATCCCTCTTGATGGTCCAACATATTAGGATTCCATTTGCCTTTATATCTCTTTTCAATAGCTGAAATATCCTGATGAAAGCGTTCCCCGTGCTCATCGCTCACTGCGCCAAGATTTTCCGGGAAGAAATCTAGGTTTATCAAAAAAATAATTATTTATATCCATTAATTGAAATTGAAATAAAAAAACTGTGGGTGATGGAGAAATTCCGAATACATATTTGAAAACACGATAAGAAAACTGCATTAAGTACAACTATTGGTACTCATGAGACAAAAATCATGTTGACCAGTGTTACTGATTTTTAAAACAGTACTTTATTATAGACCTGAAGACCGAAGAAATGCAGGAACAAGGAAACGACGATGGAAGGATGAACGGTAGTATATTGTGCAGCGGGAGCGGAACAGGCCAACATGCCCCCATACCTTGAAGATGATGATGTTGAATTATATAAATTATTGATTTTCTAATACATGACAAGAAAACACTGGTCTAATATATATTTACATTCACATAAAAAACCGAAACATGAATTAAAATCAATTTTTTTTTCGACTAGAATTTCTGTTCTTTATTTTATAAACAGTACATTCATTGAAGCTAAGAAAAATGTAGAAGCAGCTGTGGCCGTAATTTATGTGAAGTACACGACATTCCAAGCGTAGGCCCTCGTGTCGTAAAATGGAGCATCATTAAAGAGAAGGAGAATTCTTGTTGCAGAGGTCAACAGGTCAGTCGGCAGCGCGCTCTCGGGAGAGAGATTTCTACCGTTAATGACCCTCAGCGTCACTTCTACCTGTCTACCACAAACATTCCGTTTCCTTTAAACAATAGTCTACACACACTTTTATATATAAAACACTGTACCTTCTGAACCGCTGCCAACTACATGTTCACTGCAGTATTTTAAATTAGGGGAAAGTGAACTTATATGATAGGCCTACAATAAAAAATAAATAACTTCTATCTAATCAACTTTCTAATAAATGAGTGGATTATTTAATAACAGATGAATAATGTCAATAGGAAACATTCGTGCCATTACCAGATCTCCAGTTCCAAAATTATTTTTCGTCTTTTACGCATTTGCTATCAATGTGGTCATACTGGCGCCGCTTGGACTAATTAACCATCAATTCATTGGCATTATCGGGCCCGTAGTTTCATGTCCGAGCAGACATAATCTCTCCATATGTACCCGTCCTGAGCTGATATTTTCCAATCATCCCCCGAATAATGTACTTCCCTCAAATAACGGTTATGCTATCCACCCACCTCATTCTTGGTCTACCAACTGGTAGTTTTCCTTCTGGTTTTCCTACGAGAAGTCTCCACGCCACTATTTCATTCCCCATTCGTGCCATATGTCCTGCCCAGCCCAGTCTATGGGACTTAACTGTTCTTATTATCTGTTTACCTATAAAGATCATATAACTCACCATTATCAATTTTACTCCAGTTGCCTGTCTGTTCATCTACCTTCGGTCCATTTTCTTTTTCTAAAAACCTCATTCTCAAATACTCATAACCTTTCCTCCTCCCTTAAAGTAAGAGTCTATGTTTCGCATTCATATAGCTGGGAGTTTTACATATTTATATTTTAACTATTTTTGAGAGAAGTTGGGACGAGTCCATGTAATGCATAATGGCATGCTTTCTAGAATTGAGCCAATGTTTTATTTCTTTGTGCATCTCATTCCTATTTGTAATTATTGTTCCTAGCTATTTGAATTCAACCACTTCTTCAAAATTTCCCTCATGTCGTTATTTGTTCATTTCCATTATATAATGCATTTCTATGTGTGAACATATATTTAGTTTTATTGGTGTTTACTTCCAGCTCCAGTTTGTTAGAGTTACTTAATAGAGTGTGCATACTGACCCTTAGTATCTCCTCACTGACGCCCAATAGTACTACATCATCAGCATAAACTATCAACTTATTAATAACATTGAATTGTAAGCTTTCTTCATCTTCTAATGATTTAATGGCATGCTCTAGTACAAAGTTAAATAGTAGAGGAGATAGTGCACCTCCTTGTTTTAACCAACTATGAATTTCAAAAGTATATGTAAACTGTTTGCCCACACGCACAATTATCTTTGTGTCATGTAGACACATTCGATTAAGCCTAACCAACTTTTTAGGGGATTCCGAATTTCAGCAGAATACAAAAGTTATAAATTTTCCCTCTTAATTGAATCGTATGCCTTTTTGAAGTCTACATATAGTTGATGCACAGTGGCATTATATTACTTTTTTTTCTTCTAAAATATGTCTTATACCAAAAAGCTTATCTATTATAGACCTGTTTCTTCTAAATCCACATTGATGAACACCTAGCTATAAGCAGTTTTTCTGTGGAAAGATTACCTGTACATATGTTGTACCCACTAATTTTTTTTTCTATTTTTGTTAATACTAGAGTTATCTTTAGTTCTGCTATTTCTATGTTAGTTCTTTTTAAATATGTAATGTATAAAGTAAATGTATAAATAAAACATAGTTGGTACCAGTGATGTTAGTCTCCAGGTAAGAAAGGATATACAAAATCTCGCTAATTCCGGGAAATTATTTTGTAAATTACTTGAGAAATGAGACTCCCTGAGGGAATCTAGCTAGTAAATTAGTTGGTGAATATGTCTTTATACATCAAAGAGGATGATACAGTAAGTTATGTTACGTAACGTCATTATGACAAGTGAAAGTGAAAACTCATAATTACTTGAAATAAGACAGTTCCCTCTCTGTCTTGCTTCACGGTTGTTTATCTCAACAACATACAAATTAAAACATACATTTTACCGAAATCTTAAAGAATGAAGCTATTCAGGATGTTCTCGTAGAAAAATTAAAAAATCTTACCACGAGAACAATCTCAATAGCTCCATCCCTTCGGAATTCCCTAAAAAAGTAGGTATAATGAAAGATAATTCTTAAAATACTTTATTTCCAGAGTACCTTTCCCACTAGCTAAACCCAACTTACACCCTTGTAAGCACACGGCGAATAATTGTTGGCAGAGTTGCCGTCATTCCAAGTATATAAAGAAATTCTGTCTACTGTGTATCTACCAGTTTTAAATCGGACTTCTTGTTCTTCATCTTCCATACCTTCATACTTCTAAAACATACTTCAAAATTTTTCATAAGTAATGTCAAGAGTAATTTTCAAATCATCGATAAAATTCAAGAGTCGTAGTGACGAATGAAATTATCTAGAGGATATGGAAAACAGGAGTGGCATTTGTTGCAACTATTTAACGAATAAAATTAAGCTGTTTACTCTAAAATTATTATTTAAATATAGTTATTTTAAAATATTCATACATGTAATGTAAACGGCGATGTTTGAAAACAAATCAGAAATGTGTGGTTATGTTTAATTTGTTTATCCACTGCAATTTGATCATATATATTGTCAAATAGGATCGCAATATTGTAAGAATGCACCCAATGGAGAAAAAATGAAACGTATCGAACTGTATATTATAATATAACCAAAATTATAGGTTATTAATTTATTATTTTTAGTAAACAACTCAGTAAAACCATTATTTAAAACACAATTATTGAACACACGATTATCACATGGGTAGTTCGAAAGAATCTGTTCATTATTTGCTATATTCAATGTATTTTGTTGGAGAGTCTATCACTGCAAAATAATGCTCTGAACTGTTCAGAATATTAAAAAGGAGGAGCTTTCTTTATAACAAAAGCAGGAGGTGGTTAAGAGAATTCGATAAAGAGCGAGGTGAAACACGACTATCATCGATTGTAAATCAAAATTCATTGAAACGTGATTGGTAATTAACTCCCATTTGGGGTATAGTCCGTATAATTTATAATTTTGGGAAATAAACGATTACAATGGTTTGAACACGTAAAGAGGATGAATGAATATAAGATTCCCAGTTAAAAGTTTTGAGTGCATTCCAAATCGGAGGAAAAGTGGAGGGAGATCTAAGAAAATATGGATAGAGGGAATTATGACTATGAAGGACGGGGGAATGCAGAATGGTAACTGGAAGGATAGAGATGAATGGAGGAAGAGAATCAAAACTTAATATTGGACACAGGCAGATGCTGTATACATTTAAAAACTGTTAAATATAGAAATACAAAAACTGAAGAAATATACTTAAAAGAGAAACGCTTACAACCTGGAAAATTTTCAGTGATTGGCACTAATGAGGATTTTGCCGGCATATCTCCTTTGTTCAATGATCTCTCCAACAAGGACGGCTTATTTATGATAGCTTGGAAGAAAAAAATATATATCAAGATTTGTCCTAAAGTATAATACAGTAGTACAAAGACATTTATCGTCAGCAATGCGGAAGCGACACGTGCACTTGTTGTGCAAGTTATAATTGGTTACAGAGTTTCGACAAATCTTCACGTATATAATACCCATGTCCATTTATGGCACCGGCTCAATTTTCCACACCTCGAGGCTCGCAACAAGTGTAACAACATTGCAACTCGTAATAACAAGTTTGGAAAACTTTCCCTGTTTCCGATCACCGCACGTGTATCGTCTTCCTTCCACTTGTGTCTGTCTAATAGCTCAACGATTCAGCCATTGTGCTTCACAATTACATCTCTCCACAGCTTTGTAACCTCTATTCAACCTACTCTAATATTGTGACGACAGTCCTAATTCACAAAACACTGCCTACTGTGTGCTACACAAACAGTACAGTCAGATTCAACTCAGGAAGTTACTATGCGTTTGGAATAGGTAACTGGGTAGCCAGTTTAACGGCATTTTCTTGAGAGAAATCGTTAAGTAAAACTGAAGTATGCAACACAGCAGGTACAGTGTTGTGAATTGTAGCCCCCTCTTAAAGAAAAAAACAGTTACCACTTGTCACTGAGCTCGTGTGGACCTGTACTATTCTGTGTAAAAGCGTGGACTCTCATACTTACTATAAAACTAGTCGGCATGCCGTAAAAGAAAAACTATGTTTTTTAAATGTATAGTACAATTATTTGGAAAAGTACTGCTACCCTTGCTCCTCCTACCCTCCCTAAACAAACAAATACCGTTATTATGAGTTTGGCAACATCTACCCCCTGTACGTATGGGGAACTGGCTTAGCCCGTAAGGTCTGTAGTAACTTCCTGGGTTGAATTAGACATTAGAGTGTAATGTAACATGGATAAAAATCACCTGCTACATTGTCAGGCACTTCAATCTGTTACGCTGAGGGATAGATACTGGAATGCAAGAGCTAAATTTTCTGTTTTGCTATCATGATTTATTGTTTTAACTTATTGTTATCATATTGTTATCAGTTGTTTACTCATAATTATGGACAATGACTTCTATCAAGTCCTCTGCATTTGTATAAATAAATGTTTTAACTAATAACAATAACTCCACCAGGGGCTATATATATTGTAATAATAATAATAATAATAAAATGCATGGTAAAACTCCGTTGAGGCATTAGTCACAAAATTAAAATTGTATGTATTGCAATCTAGGTCAGCAGACACAAACCTATCTCCTGCTCTTTCTGTTGACGATGGGACTAGTCCCGAAAGGCCTAAAGAGAATATAATTTGACAAAGTCGAGGAGACGGACCTATAAGTTAACAAGTTTATAATTTTGTATTATAGTTTTCAATTTTATGATTTTGTAACATAATTTTAATTTTTATAACTTACTCATTTGCGCTATCGAACCATTAGGTTCATGACCGCGCGGACATAAGCTCTCCATACGACCTTACTTTGAGCGAACGTTATCGAATCATCCTCTTATAATTTATCTCACTCAAATCATGGTTAATGATATTCCCCCATTTCATTCTTGGCCTATCTACTAAGCGCTTTCCCTCTGGTTTTCCATCCATAAAATTTGATGTCCTTCTTTCATCCACCATTGGTGTCACATGTCCTGCCAATTGCAGTCTACGAAAAATGTAAGAATTTCACATTTGATGAATAAATGTTCTTGCTGGTTTAAACCTGGCCGAGGCCAATGGATATTTTTATGATGGAAATATCCGAGGGACAATTCCTCGAGAGGAACTTTAAGTAAGTACTGTGGGTCCCAAGTCTGAAGATTTTCAGGCTAATAAAATAACCTTAAGCCTGAAAAAGAGGTCTCTAAGCAATATTTATCCATCTTGTATCATCCAAGTGTCGGCTCCGTGGCGCAAGCGGTTAGACGCTCGCCTCTCATCGCTGGGTCCTGAGATCGAGTCTCGGTCACTCCATGTGGGTTTTGTGGTGGACAAAACGAAGCTTGAGCAGGTTTTTTTTTCGGGGTTTCTCCCGTTTTCCCCTGCCACAAATTTCATCCCACCATTTCTCCACACTCAACTCATCCATTTCGTTTCATTTTATTCATCCGCCCATGTGACGGTGCGTCAGGAGTGGTCGACCGGCACCCTTGTCAACACAGACCTCTATAAACATAGGGGCTTCATCTCATTCCTCGACCTGACCCTGACTTGTACACGAGTTGAGGATATTTATATTTATAATCAAGTAATTCCTTAGTTATCCACTGCACTCTAATTCAACGCAGGAAGTTACTACAGACTTTACGGGTTACGCCAGTGTCCCCCTACGTACAGGTGATAGATGTTGCCAAACTCATAATAACGGTATTTGTTTGTTTAGGGAGGGGACGAGGGGCAAGGTTAGCATTACTTTCTCCAAGTATATGTACTATACATTTAAAAAAAAACATAGTTTTTCTTTTACGGCATGCAAACTAGTTTTATAGTAAATATGAGAATCGACACTTTCACACAGGATAGTACAAGTCCGCACGTGCTCAGTGACAAGTGGTAACTTTTTTTTTTTAAGAGGAGGTGACTTGGACGGCTACAACTTACAACTCTGTACCTGCTGTGTTGCATACTTCAGTTTTATTCAAGGATTTATCTCAAGAAAGTACTGTTAAAATGGCAACCCAGTTCCCTGTTCCAAACACACAGTAACTTCCTGGGTTGAATATGACTGTATGTGTCTATTTACATCCCGACCACACGTAACTCACGACACATGTAGGGAAATAAGTGTCAACTAAATCGGATTGGTTGAGAACACTCAAAGGGGAGTTCAGGGCTGTAAGGGCCATTTGATAGATGTATGGATGGAACATTATTCAAAACTCGAGTCACAGGCACATTTACTTGATTTGCGTTTCTTTTAGAATAGCCATGTCATATATATTGTGAAATGCAAACAGGCAACTCTGCTGATTTTTAAACGCCCTGAATGAAGTGTTATGTTGAGAGTACGAAAAAGGAGAGAAGCCATGCGCGGGAAAAGGCGTTTCTGTTGAACAGGTGAAGAGAAAGGACTGTAAGGAATGACAATGTTGGTAAATCGAAATCAGGCCAACTCACACATCACTTGTCGCCTTTCTGCTGCTGGCTATGAAAAGGATTTGGGTGGGTTGTAAACCGACCGTTCTCCAAGTACACTTCACAAACACGAGTTCATGTTTCAATGAAAAACCTTGAATGTTCACAAACAAACCAATCCCAATCCCAAAAGAAAAGCATATACACATATATAATCGGTAGCGCATTGAAGCATCAATTCAGAGGTCCGGGTTCAAATCCCGTGTATATAGATCTAGACCTATGACTACTGTTAGGCCATGCCCTCGCGGTATCTACGTATAATATATCGCAACTTGGGAAGAAGACGGGCACAAGTGTAAAAAGTTTAGTTTCAAATTATTTACAATTAATGTTATAAAAAAAGGTATAGTAATAGTATATTACAATGCGAGGTTGGGAAGTCGCTTTTACAGAAGCGAGGAAATGATTAAAAACCTCGCTATCGCTCGGTTTTTAATATCAAAGATTCTGTTAAACACTTCATAAACGTGCATTGTACATTATTTTTTGCGCGATGGTGTTTTCAAAATAATAAATAATAGTAAAATAACATATTTGTTGGAAATATTTACGTTCATTATAAACAGCTGACTAACGTTAACAGTCTGGCCAATGTTTATACGGTAAATGCCCAAAATAATTTAGTTGAGACTACAGCAGGCCGTGGCTCCAGTCAGAGTTAAAATGGCGGCAAGTACAAATTTATTGTTGTATATTGTTTCAAATAAAGTTTAGTTCATTTAAAATGCAGTGATTTGTTTCGTATAATGTATATTAACACCACCGTTTGGATATGTTTTTGTATATACATTTTACGTAGTATACATAAAGGGCAGTGGTTTTATTTCCCGCACTAGGTAGGTAATATGTACAGTTATTTAGTTATTTATAGGTTGCAAACCCCGAAATTTAGGAAATTGAACTTTCAATCGTGATCGCCATTGCTGTAAGTAAGACAGAACGCACTATCGTGCAAAAATGAAATTTTTGATTTGGACATAATTTTATCCTGTCTCCATTTTCTTTCACATGGTTTGTGGCCATAAAGAAATAAATGTGTAACCATTTTTTCTAACAGATAGTGTAATCTTAACTTAATTTATGACATTTTTTCACTTGTGGCCTTCTTCTTCCCAGTGTGCGATATGTGTATGTATATATGATTAATTGATGGACAATAATAAAATAAATGGTTTGTATGCGGATACAAAAAAAGGAAGGCTGAGTTTGCAGTGAAAGACCAGCGCGACCAAATACAGTAAAGTGGATGAATGGATGTTTTTGCCCAGAATATGTGGTTTACTTCTAATTTTTCATAAGTAATGCCACGAGTGATTTCCAAATTATCGATAAATTCACGACTCACGAAGTGAGGAGTGAATTTATATAGAGAATTTGGAAATCAAGAGTGGCATTTGTTAGGACTATTTAACGAATAAAATTAAGCTGTTTACTAACAAATCATCATTTAACTATAGTTATTTTAAAATATTTATATATTTAATGTAAACGGCGATGTTTGAAAACAAATTAGAAGCGATAGGTAAGCTTCATCTGCTTCTTTTGTTTATCACTGCAATCAGATCATACTATTTATTGCCAAAAGAACGCAATATTGTAAGAATGCTCTCTAGTGGAGAAAAAATGAAACACAATCAAACTGTATATTAATTCATTTCTGATGTCGTATGATGTAAATATGACAATTATATTTTTCTGGATTGTTACCTGGGAAAAAATACATTTAAGAAAGTGCAAACAGTGGTTTTCTTTTTTGGTGGTATAATCAATTGCTACAAATGATTTTATATCAACTCCTGCATGCGCTATGTGTTGACATCTATGCACTATATATACAATCTGGTAGCGCATATCTCGAAGGCTCAGTCACTGCAAAATAATGGTCAGACCTGTTCAGAATATTAAAAAGGAGGAGCCTTCTTTAATATGGTAATTATAACACTGATAAATATTTCGTGAAACACGACTGTGATTGGTTGTAAAACAGAAATCATTGAAACGTGATTGGCCATTGAGTCCCATTTGGGGCATGAGTTAAATAGTCAACACAAACTGTCACAAATGTAAGAATTGAGGGAAAACGAATGGATTCTGATAAAATAACAAAGTTATAACATTAAACAAAACTTGTTATTACAGATTTTAAAATATCGATTATCCAAGTGAGTATAAATTTTTATAGGTAAACCTATGTTTTTATTTTTAATTAAGACAACACGAAGTTTATAGTAAAATACGTTAGAGACTCGATATTATGTAACAATTTTGTGTGGAAAAACTTGTTAAATATAACATGCTTCGGTAATTGGTTCACATTTAATATACCTGGAGGGGATTTGCGCAATTATGTCAAGAAAATACTCTCTCTCCCTCCCTCTCTCTCTCTCTCTCTCTCTCTCTCTCTCTCTCTCTCCTCCCTCCCTCTCTCTTTCGTCTATCTAGCTTATTTCTGCCTCTTCCAGCCCGGTGGTCTACTGGTTATGTTCTTTGCCTCTAGTCCCGAGTATCCCGGGTTCAAACCTGGCCAGGGTGATGCATTTTTGGGATGGAAAAATCCATGGTACAAATCCTCCGGAGTTACTTTAAGTCGTGGGTCTCGAATCAACACATTTTCGGCCTCGTAAAAGAACCTCGAGTCTAAATAAAAAGGGCTTCTGAGTAAATTTAACCGACCTTTATCCGTTCAAGTAATATTGATAGTCCGTAGTCATTCATGTATTTTTTTAAAACTGATGTTAATTATTAAGATTGGTTGGAGAAAAACCTCAATGATGAGGAAAATTCTCAAAATGAATAAATGATTAACAAAATAAACATAAATCTTATACCAGCAAACCAGTTCGCTTAGTTAACGCAATTCCTCCGTCCCTGAGTTTTTTTTGTTTTAACTTGAGCTGGAATGAAGCTAAATTTAGTGAGATTCGTTGAGAGAAATGAATATGAAGCTGTCGTTAAATGATGCAACATCTGTTACATTCACCCTCCCAGTCCTCCCCCCCTCCTTGTATAATAAGATAGAAGAAGCAACTGCCTGTTATTTCTGACAAAAAAAAAAGTTGATTATTTTATAAAATTCGTCGTTATTAGATTTCAGCGAGGGACTTGTAATTCTGGTAGGTTGGTATCTCACAAGTGACAATATAGTTATTAATTACTAACCGGTGTAATGTTATAAAGGTATAAGATGAGTCGATGCTCTGTTATGGTGAAGGTCTATCATATACATGGATATTGGCTGACCAAGCTAGTCGCTTCATCTCAGCGGCAGATGAAATAAAATAGACAAAATAAATTTAGAGAAGAGGTGGAATTGATATTTCTGGCGGGAGAAAATGTGAGAAAATCTGGCCTGGCTCCTAATTCCCGACAGTGAACCCACTTTGTCCACCTCATCAACCCTTCATCTTTCTACTCACTTCCATTCACTATCTTCCCACCATAACTTAAACACAACTACTTAACTCTAGTTGTACCTCTATATAGAACCTCTCACTATTCCTCATCTTTCCTTGCTTCGCCTATATTCCTCCGGAATTTCCTTCCCTTTTATATCAAGGACTGCCAGATCAAAAACACTTAAAAAAGTTTTCTGAATATATCCTTATACAAATAGTATATGATTGTGTTGTAGGTATATTTTTTATATTATCTTATATGTTTCATTATCACTTCGGAAATTTAATCAGTATATAGATCTTTATCTTATTATTATTATTATTATTATTATTATTATTATTATTATTATTATTATTATTATTATTATTGGCCGCGGTGGACTAGTGGTTATGCTCCTTACCTCTGGTCCCGAGGGTCGCGAGTTCAAACCCGCCCGGGGTCGATGGATTTTTTAGGATGGAAAAATCCAAGGAGCGAGTCGTCCGGGAGGGACTTTAAGCCGTGGGTCCCGACTCTGAAGATTTTCAGGCTCGTAAAAGATCCTTAAGCCTGTTCCCCGTCAATACAGGAACAGCCATTACTTTATAAAATTTAATTGTTGTTTCTTTTCTTGTGTTTTTAAGGGTTCTTTTAATAGTGCCACATATTATATTAAATTTATTTATTTTGTCATTAATATCTTCAATTTTAACATATGATAAATTGAAACCTAGATATTTAAAACTGTTGAGGTTCAGGTTAATAAGATGATAATAATAACAATAATAATATCAGTAACTTATTAAGTTATCTGTTGCATTATCTACACGAACCGCCGCTGTAATTTCATATTAACGATATGCTAAACTTTTTGTATTGTTAGATAGTCATGTGGGAAATAAGAAGATCGTTATAATGTGGTGTGATGTTAGAAAATTATATGAAAAACAAACGAACTACACGTTACAGAGAACAGAAGACATGATTGCGCCGCGGGGAACTTCAAGAGTAACGTAGAATGTCAAGTGTTTATACCAGACACAAACCACGCCAACTTTTCCATCTTGCTTCTGTCTACCTGTTCTGCAACTTTTCTCCTACGCATTGCAAATCATAACCTACTTACAATTGCAATCCAGTACATGATTGCTGTTACAATATGTATCCTTCTCACTTCAATCCATCCAAAAACTCTTCATAAGTAACGTCACGAGTGATTTCCATCATCATAGTACATTCACGAATTTACGCCATTTGCTGACCTGTTTCGGCCTCAAGAGAAACACCATCCAAGAGTCTTTTGAGTGGACGTCCTGATCTTCTTCTTCCTGCAGGTTGATAGCTTAGCATTTGTTTGGTATCCTGTGATCTTCTATTCGATGAACATGTTGCATCTTGACTTATAATCGGAAATTTTGTTTTCTAAAGGTTCCATGTGTAATTCTTCTAAGATGTGTTCATTCATTTTTTTTTTGTGATCTAGTAGTGTGTATCCTGCAGTTCTCCGAAGGTATCTAATTTCAGCAGATCTATCCATCTGTTTCAACGTCCATACTTCACTACCATACAAAAGAGTTGGAAGAGCCTGTGTTTTATACATTTTTAGTCTTGAATGTTTTTAAGCTAACTGTGGCTTGAAGATAGAATTTATGTGATTTCCAAATCATTGATAAATTCACGAGTCACGACTATTTAAAGTATAAAATTAAGCTGTTTACGCAAAAATCATTATTTAAACATAGTTACCGGCATTTTAAAATATTTATATGTTTTATAAACAAATCAGAAATGTGGGGTTATGTTTAATTTCTTTATTCACTGCAACTTGATCATATTATTTATTGTCAAATAGAATCGCAATATTGTAAGAATACACCCTAGTGGAGAAAAAATGATACATCAAACTGTACATTATAACCAATATTATATGTTATAAATTTATTTTGTAGTAAACAACACAGTAAAATTAGTATTTAAAAAACACAATTATTGAACACACAATTGTCAAATATGTAGTTCGAAGGAATCTTTTCATTATTTGCTATATTCAATATATTTGTTGGAGAAATGGTCACTGCAAAATAATGCTCTGACCTGTTCAGAATATTAAAAAGGAGGAGCTTTCTTTATCACAAAAGCAGGAGGTGGTAAAGGGAAATGATATGTGAATGATCTTGAAGATAGGATTGTGTGCACTGGATGTGTTCTCGTTTAAAATAAAGCTGTTGTCGATTTCCTATAGGTTGATTATCTTTGGGTTCTATTATCTGTGTAGTATTGTAAGGTTGTTGTGTATATATTCCATATAATATCCTTGTTTTATTATATTTTTGGCATAATTTAATTTACTGCCTACATATTTAAACTCTAAAATGTTCTTTAAATCTAATCCTTCTTTTATTATATGTTTGGTATAACTTGATTTACCTTCTGCATATTTAATAATCTTTAAAATGTTCTTTAAAGCTAATTCTTCTTTTATTACATGTTTGGCGTAATTTGATTTACCATCAGAATATTTAAAATCTTTAAAATGTTCTTTAAATGTAATATTAAAACTTCAGCTGATTCTTCATATGTAAAGTGTATTGCATTTTATATATGTTAGTTTATAACCCCTTTGTTTTTCTGGTTATGGATTGGAATTTATAAAATTCGAACCAGATATCACATTCAAATCTAGAGCATAGCGGCAGCCTTACTATGTACGACGGTATTTCACAAAGCAAGCATGCTAACCATAAATGCAAAAAACACTTTACCAGTTTTACATATGGTGCTTGGAGAAAGGAGAACTATTTACTCGGAGTTGTGACAATCTGTATCGTGGCCTTCGCTATGTTTTCTTAATGCATGTTTAATCCTTACATTCACCCGCGTATTCTATATTCGAAAGGAAACAAAGTAATAGAATAACAATTTAAGCAATAGGAATCATATACTTCTTTCGAGTGAAGTTCCAATTGTGATGTAAACAAACCAGGTGTATGAATGAATTTTCATTGGTTGAATATTGGTTTTAAGCGGTAAGAAAATGTAGTTCGTTCTCTTAACACTCGAAATAAAGAAAATAAAAATAATATATATTTATATATAGGGTTTCCAGTATAAAACCGGACACTCTGCGGCTGACAGAGTGAAATGCGGACGAGGAGAGAGCGCAGCCTGACGGGTGAAACCCCGTGAGGCGTGTCCGGTTTTATATTGGAAGCCCTGTATAAAACCAAGACATTGATATTTAAATCGTTAGTACAAAGTGTTATGTGTGGACTTACGTAGACAGAAGCAAAAAAATTGACAACAGAGATCGATTTTTGGTGAAATGATCAAGAAAATCAAGAAGGAGAAAATTCGGAACCAGAAAATTAGAGAAATAATGAACGTTAAATAAAATATTATAGAAGTAATAGAAGAACGAAGATTGAAATGGTATGGACATCTTAAGAGGATAGAGAATAATAGAATCCCAAGAATGATGCTGGATTGGAATGCTGAAGGCAGGACGAGGAGGGGAAACCCAGGGAACAGTGGATGGATGAAGAACATGATCAGCACAGACCTCAAAGAAGAAGATGCTGTAGATAGAAATCTGGGGCGGAGCAAATACTGCTGTAATGTAGTGAAAATCCTTAATAATGATAATAATATATATACTATAAAGGAAATGCATATATAAGTTATATAAGACAATCTTAAAATATATAATCACAATATTAATATATTAAATAAGCGTTGTTATTTTCTTACGCACGCACAATGCAGTAAGCATTGTATGTTGGGATTTATATTGCTTCAAAATGGCTGCTTTTTGTAGAATTCCTTAAAACACTGGAAAATAAACAATTTGAAAAGCGGAGAGAAACAAATTATTTTTACTGTTTTCAAAGAGGTTTAGTGTGAAAAATAACCTACATTAGCCTTGGTGGATGTAATTAAAATAACAGCAGAATTTACAGGTGAGTCAGCAAAGAGCATGTATTCTGGTCGTAATGAAATTATAAATAATGGATAGCTATCGGCATCATGGGAAAAAGCGTAAACATCAAATTAGGTAGACGCATATGTTTTGTCATAAATAAATAAGAAATGGAACACATATATTTCTCATAAGTAATGCCACGGGTGATTTCCAATTTATCTAGAGGATTTGGAAATCAAGAGTGGCATTTGTTCGGACTATTTAACGAATAGAATTAAGCTGTTTACTAAAAAATCACTTTTTAAATATAGTTATCGATAGGCCTATTTTAAAATATTTACATGTATATATTTAATGTAAACGGCGATGTTTGAAAAGAAATCAGAAATGTGTGATTATGTTTATTCATTGCAACTTGATTATTTTATGTATTGCCAAATACGTAGGTTCGCAATCAGCAATAACCCACTAAGATCGCAATATTGTACGAATGCACCCTAGCGGAGAAAAAATAAAACACACAAAACTGTATATTGTAACCAATATGATAGGTTATTAATTTTTTTAGGAAACAACTCAGTAAAACCATTATTTAAAAACACAGTTATTGAACACACAATTATCAAATGTGCGGTTCGACGGACTCTGTTCATTATTTGCTATATTCAACGTATTTATTTGACAGTCAGTCACTGTAAAATAATGCTCTGACCTGTTCAGGATATTAAAAAAGAAGGAGCTTTCTTTATTTTGGTAAACAGAATTCGGTAAATAGCGAGGTGAAACGCGACTGCCATTGTAAAACAAAATTCATTGGTCATTGTCTCCCATTTGCGGCATGAGCTATGTAGTCTCAGGTAACACTGAGCAACAAAAATATTTTTTTTTTGTCTCAGAAAGAAAAATATGTGATTCTGATAGTATTTTTTCTCCTGAATTCAAATATGATAACAGTTTTTCTACATCACGCAAGGTTTCCGAGAGACAGGAATTTTGTAATTTCAAACACTTCAATATTTTCTACATACGTAACTACACAATATTCGAATATTCGGACTAACCTAGAAAGTAAGAAATGACGATTTTTTGCTATATTTCGCCTGTGAAGCATCCCTCTTGATGGTCTAACAATAATCGGCCAGCATATTAGGATTCCATTTGCTTTTATATCTCTTTTCCATAGCTGAAATCTCCTGATGAAAGTGTTCCCGTGCTCATCGCTCACTGCGCCAAGATTTTCCGGGATGAAATCTAGGTTTATTTAAAAAATAATTATTTAAATCCATTAATTGAAATTGAAATAAAAAATGTGGTAGATGGAGAAATCCCGAATACATATTTGAAAACACGATAAAAAACCGCATTAAGTGCAACTATTAGATTAGATTTATTTAGCCTGGTGGAGTTAAGGCCATGTGGCCTTCTCTTCCACTCACCAGGACAAACATATGTTACATCAGAATATAACAATCACAATTAACTCTAATATTAAATACTAAATAAAAATGTTATCAAAAAGATAATATCTATTATATTACGATCTATAATGCAACCAGTTAATGTTAGTTAAAATTAAGACTAAAACTAATAATAAAATGTCTACAAGCAAGACATACGTATTAAATTGTCCCTATCTAACTATTGGTACTCATGAGACAAAAATCATGTTGACCAGTGTAATTATTCACAGAGTGAAACAATAAATTGTATATTTTCCGTTTTTGATTTGAATTTATATAAGGTGGCATACAACACCCGAATTCAGTTAGACCCTGGGCGACGGACTTTTTTAATCACAGGACACCTGTAAAAGGGTTTTATCTGAACAGGACTGACGCCCACTGTATGTTTAACAGTATGAATGGGTGAAGCACTTCATCTTGCATGTTCACGACTATGCAATTGAACGACAAGCATTATGAAACAGTTTGGGTGTTGCATGATATTACGTAACTGGTTTTCAGATCGATACCTGACTACAGTATTTCTATACCAATATCCCAATCAACAGATTGAATTGACGATATCAAGTCATAACCTTTAGCAAACATGTTTGTCTATTGTTATTCCACTGTTTACAATATCGATATTTCATTCATACATTACCGTATGTAGAACACTTTCTATGCAGCGTTTAAATACAAAGGTCAGTTAACCTACAGTTGTCAATTTACCTTCATTCAGTGAAATTGTATCGAGATGGATGTACCGTGCCTTGATCCACAGGTACAGGACATGTACTGGATCAAATTCCTAGGGGAAATGAGATTTTTAACGAATTTCGGCCTATGTTATTATATACCTTGGCCAAAGTGGAGATATTCTGATAAAGACACACAGGCATGTATTATTCGCCCAAGTTCAGTCTGTACGGTTAGAAGGGAAGTGTGTTAGCTCTACTATCACCATTCTGCTAGAGTCCAGTTCTGATAACTGTAGCCGTCTTGCTAAAACCAAAGGCTCGTGGCAGGAGTGAACATTACTGAGTGGGGGAGGGAACTAGTAGCCATAAAAAAAACATTTCTTAATAATAATAATGATAATCATCATCCGGTATCATGGCAGCTGCCGCCGTCTTCCGGAAACCAAACGCCATTCCTCTCTGAACATCCACTGATCTTCCTCCATTCCTCTAATATTCATAGCTGCTTGTACCCCTTCTATCCAAGTTTTCTTCGGTCTTCCTCTCTTCATCCTTTCCATTGGGATCCACTCCATAACAATTTTTGGCAATCTTTGCTCTGGCATTCTTTGACATGGCCATACCACTGTAATATTTTCTTTTCTATAATGTGTATGATGTCCGGCTGATCTTGTACACCCATAATTTCCCTTATTTCTTTATTTCGTATTCTATCCATTCTAGATTTTCCAGCTGATCTTCTTAAAACATCCATTTCTGAATTTTAAGTACAGAAATAATAATGATCATCATAATAAAATAACATTTTACAAAAAACAACGCTATTCTATAATGAACACTTAAAACTTATTAGACATCAAATCTGTTCACTAACACAGAACTAGTAGTTACGAAAACTCAACATGTAGTAACTATTATGTTTTTAAAACTGAGTGTAGTTGCTTGCAGTACTTGTAACTCGCCCTCCCCTCTTACCGCACCACACACCGTTGACCTCAAAAAAAAAAATAATAAACCCGCTGAAGAAGCCAAAACTGCACAGTACTAGAGCTAAGATATGTCGGGCGTAAGGAATGTGTTACGTTATACTAGAGTCGTAACTTTTATTATGTACAAAGCCATGTACACAAATTATCAGCAGTGTTTAGCTGCAAGGAACTAAAATCCAGTTCCAAATCTCTAATTTAAACTATAGGGAACTAATGCAACATCGGGATTGGTAGATTGGATAACCCTCACTATCGCCCTCTGCACCGCGTCCCGTCTTACTTCACTCCTCTCTTAACTCATGCAGGGATATACATCTGCTCAGCACATTGGGTTGCCATTGCTGGATTCTGGCTTCAATTTTTGTGCTTTGCAGTTAAAAACGGCAGATTTTTTTTGGACACGGCCTTGGTACTACAAAACGCTTCTATGGGGAAGTTTCGCAAGGTAGGTTTCGACATGCAATTATTGAAAGTTCACTTGTGAGCAAAATCGTCGGCTATTTAATAACAAAATTTGAATTGCGACCGGGGATTGAATTCCACTGCTACGTTTGAGATATACGAACGGTACCTCTAGGCTACAACGGTGGAATCGCTAGAAATAGGATTAAAAAAATATCGGAATTATAAACTTTTTTGTTTAAAAAACTGAATACTTTTGCTAAACTTTCTTTAAAATTAATGTACTCAGAATTTGAAAGTCGTAAGCATTTGTATAAAATGTTCGAATGTTGAAATTGGAATTCCAAGAAATTGAAAACTACAGAATGAATTGTAGATTAATTTTCCTGGAACGCTTCAGAAGCTGCATAAACAGTTTCTATTGTCTTCCTGTCTGCAAAGTTTAATCAAACACGAACCTTCACTTGCATCAGCATCCGAACCTGTTCAATTTGTGTCCCCTTATTTATTACTCCCCTGAAATAGGTTGTTTACAGTATATTTGACTCTCATCTCAAAAAGTTATAGAATATATATATGTATATATATATATATATATATATATATATATATATATATATATATAATCTCGGTCGCGGGGGACTGGCGATTCCTTGCCGCTGGCCACGAAGGTCGCGGGTTCAAAATCGACGGAGTCGGTGGATTTTTTAGGGCGGAAAGATCCAAGGAGCAAGTCCTCCGGGAAGGACTTTAAGCCGTGGATTCCGATTCTGAAGATGTTGACGCTCGTAAAAGATCCTTAAGCCTGAATAAAAAGGTCTCTAAGCAAAATTTACCGACCTCAACATCCTAGCAACACCTTAGTTCCTTTTAGATGTCTCATTGAGTTGTGTTGACCGCACGTCATTCATGACATGTATGGGCAAAGAAAATAACACAAAATTAACTTGGTCTAGTAATTCCTGACAAAGGAGAGGCTGTGGCTCAACATTGAGCTACGTCATTGTAAATGTGTGCATATATATATATATATATATATATATATATATATAGAGAGAGAGAGAGAGAGAGAGAGAGAGAGAGAAGAGAGAGAGAGAGAGAGAGAGAGAGAGAGAGAGAGAGAGAGAGAGAGAGCTCTATTACCAGTGTTAGGATTTCTATGTAAATAGATATTTTTTTACAATGACAAAACTTGAAATTTCGTACGAATTAGGTTATGTGTAATAGTTTAAGACACTTTTCCCCCCATATTTGTCTATATTTCAGGGTATAGTATATATCATTACATATTTTAGATTATATCATACATCTTTAGATAACTAAACGTTTAAATACCTTTTTACTTTAGGTATATTCCATATTTTATGATTCCAAAGTTATTCTTATCAGATATTTTTGTGACATTTTACCAGCATCTGTATTTAAAAGCTGAATTCTTCAATTTCCATGCAATTCTGAAATACGTTATATGGAATAAAAATTCCTTTTTTTATTGGTGATGCTCGGCTGTAGCATTATAAATCAACCCTCCGTGATAATATAATTTCTTATACCTTACTACAGAATGTCTGATACAGCTAATTAGCCACTGTATATAGCTCACAGGGTAAAAAAAGATTTAGCTTAACATGTTCTATTTATTAGTTCACGAACTATAAACAATCTTGTATGAGTAGTTTCAGTTTGGTTAATGTGTTTTTTCATGCGGTGTATTATGTAATTAAAATGCCACCAGATCGTAAATCGTCATCTGTAATATTACAACTGTATGTAAGTGATGTTCACAAAGGGTTTATTGACGAGATTTTACAATGAAAATAATATGCAAAGAACACATCATCATCAACAGCAGCAGCATCAAGGATTAGACCTGCTGGTCTCATGTTACTGGGTCTTCTAACATTTCTTTGACCTTGATTTTTTTTAAATTCCATAAACTAAAAACTCCAGCTTTCAAATAAAGATACTACACTCAAATTCAACCAAGGAAGTTACTACAGACCTTATGGGCTACGCCAGTGTCCCCCTACGTACAGAGGGTAGATATTGCCAAACTCATAATAACGGTATTTGTTTGTTTAGGGAGGGGTGGAGGGGCAAGGTTAGCAGTACTTTCTCCAAATCTATAGACTATACATTTAAAAAACATTGTTTTTCTTTTACGGCATGCAAACTAGTATTATAGTAAATATGAGAGTCGACACTTTCACACAGGATAGTACAGGTCCGCACGAGCTCAGTGACAAGTGGTAACTGTTTTTTTTATCTTTAAGAGGGGGTGGCTTGGACGGCTACAACTTACAACTATGTACCTGCTGTGTTGCAATCTTCAGTTTTATATAAGGATTTCTCTCAAGAAAATACTGTTAAAATGGCAACCCAGTGCCCTATTCTAAACACACAATAACTTCCTGGGTTGAATCTGACTGTAATAAAATGAATTTAAAACGTTCATCTTACAAGAATCGCCTTGAAACCATAAAATATGGAACATAATTAAAATAAAACGTTCAATCGTGTAAATATATGTAATGTGTCCACCGCTGTGGTCTCGAGGTAGCGTGCTGCCTTGTCACGCAGCGGACCCGGGTTCGATCCCCGGTCGGGGCAGTTTTTCTGGGTGAGGTTTTTATCGGGGTTTTACCTCACCTGTAAGACGAATGTCGGGAAAAGGCCCAAACGGTCCCCGAAATCATATGGCCATCATCATTATCATCACCATTATCATCATCATCAGCATCCTTCACCGGTGTGGAAAGCAACGGGAAGCTACCACACCTACAATTCCCTAGTAAAGCTGCAAACATAGCATGAAAATGCTATGATTGCAGTGAAGGACCTGTCCTCGGGCAGAATTACTATGGATGGATATGTAATTTTTCTGAAATACGTAAAAATATCTACTATTTCCTGAAATATGTACAAATATGAAAAAGCAAATGTGTCTTAAATCACTTATAAATACCATATTTCGTAAACATATAGCGAAATCTTAATCTTAACTGATTTAAAATAAATATGTTTTAACATTTAGATATACCGGTAGAGAAACATTGAATGAAGATTTCTCTAGATCGTATGGGGAATGCATAGTTGGACATCATATATATATATATATATATATTGTTCTCATATTTCAATAGACAGCACACACAGAGATATGCGTACTGTAAAGGTTTTTTTTTTCATGTATATATCTATTTCCTCAGTGGCACTCGAAGTTGAGACCTTTGTTAGAACGGTGGCATCGACAAATCGAAATGCCAGCACAATAGAGAAACCTTACAATGTAATACATCTCTTTCAAATACTCCACGTTTCCATATTTATTCTTCAACAAAACCCATGTTGCGGACCAGTTCAGCATAGGAAATTATTTTAGCCTTGCATCTAGTTTCTAGAATTGAATTCTATAGGCCCCTACACTTTTCAGCTTATATCGCATTCTACGAATTGCAAATATAGTGGCCTAACTTCTTCATTCCTTAAGCGGCTTTTTTTGTGCTTAAGGTGGACGGTTATGAAGAATGATAATATATTTTAAAGTTATATAATTATTTTCTTTAGTGAACTGAAAATAACTATATTGCAAGTTCTGTTACAAAGCATTTTATTATATGGTCCGAAATCTCGACAGTAAGTAGAAAACAAGCGAGCAAGCTGTTACCAGTAGAAATGGATTTTTTGGAGGCGATCGACAAGAATTTCAAGAAGACATAAAGTTAGAAACAGCACAATAAGGAAATTATTCAAGTTGAAAAAAAAAATAGAGAAAAACGTTTGAAATAGTATATACATATCATAAGAATGGAAGAAGGTAGAATACCAAAGAAGATCCTTGATTGGAAGCTAATGGAATAAGTGGAAGAGGCAGACCGAGAGAACGTTTAATAGATGGAATGAGGAGAAATATGGAAGCTAGAGATTCGAGGGAAGAAGATGCTTTAGATAGGAACCTCTAGTGACAAGTCACTTTGGGTTGAATAAGAAACACTGTATTTGTGGAATATTCCTAATAAAAAAACTGAAAATATATAAAACTGCTATTCTTCCACTTATATGGATCCATCTACTTCCCTTAAATCATAGTTAATGTTGTTCTCCCACCTCATTCTTGGTCTACCAACCGGCCGTTTTCCCTCCGGCTTGTAGGAAAGCCGGAGGGAAAACGCCCGGTTGGTAGACCAAGAATGAGGTGGGAGAACAACATTAACTATGATTTGAGGGAAGTAGATTATATAGTGAATGATTGGAAAGCATTAGCTCAGGATAGGGATGTATGGAGAGCTTATGTCTGCGCGGCCATGAACCTACGCCAGTGAGTGAGTGAGTGAGTAAGTAAGTAAGTAAGTAAGTATATGGATCCGAACAATCGACTCTTACTTAAAGGGAGGCTAAAGGGTTACGAATTTTTGAGAATAAAGTGCTCAGGATTTTTTTTAGACTAAAGAGAGAAGAACTGTCGGGCGAATGGAGAAGACTACATAACAGTGAGCTGCATGATCTTCATACGAAATCAGGTATAATTCTGCCCTAGGAAAGGTCCTTCGTTGCATTTTCATATTAAACTTTGCAGTTTTACTAGAGAATTATAGGTGTGATACCTTCCCGTTGATTTCCACAACGGAGATGATGATGATGATTATGATAGTGATGATGGTCAGATTACGCTCGGGTACCGTTCGGGCCTCAAAGCTTCCTGACGTTTGTCTTACAGGTGAGGAAAAACCTGAAAGAAACCTCACCCAGGAAGCTTTGTCCCGAACGGGAATCGAACCCGGACCCGCTGCGTGACAAGGCAACATGCTAACTCAAGATAACAGAGTGGACACCAGGTATAATAAGAACAGTTAAGTCCCGTAGACTGCGATTGGCAGGACATTTGGCACGAATGGCGAATGGAAGATGGGTTTGGAATCTCCTTGTAGGAAAACCAGAAGGAAATTTCCTAGTTGGTAGACCAAGAGTGAGGTGGGAGAATAACATTAACATTGTACGAGGAAAGTATATTTTACAGGGATGACTGGAAAACGTTAGCTCAGGATAGGGATGTATGGAGAGATTATGTCTCAAAACACCCCTATCCTATGTTTAATTTCATCCAATCATACCCTGTTTTATTTATCTCCTTCATACCATAGTTAATATTATTCTCCCACCTCATTATTTGGCCAGCCTACTGGGAGTTTTCCTGTGGTTTTCCTACAAGTTTACATCCCTCTTTCATTCCACGTTCGTGACACAAGACCTGCCCATCGCAGTATAAGGGACTTAACTGTTTTTATTACAACAGCTCACTGTTATATCCCTGCATTTTACTTAGTTCTCTTGTATGTTCATCTTTCTTTTGCCCAAAATTTTTCTTGAGACTGTATATTCAAATATTCTTAATATTTTCTGCTGTCTTCAAGTAAGAGACCAGTTTCGTACAACAGAAAAAAAAAACAGGAGGTTTATATAGATTGGTAACATTATCCCACTACAGGCCATAGGAGACCCTTGGGATAGTAGGAGATCAAGACTTCCATTTTTTTTCTAGATAATCGGCAATTGATGTCAGCCGGTTTATCAACCCTGCATGAAGGCTTCCTCCACCCCCAGATAAAGCGTTTGGTACTCATTTATGTTAGAGGTTGTGTCAAACACATGGTCATGAAGCCACCATAAGATTTGGATCAGTTTAAAAATCCTGACTGTATCGGGAACCCTTATATATATATATATAGCCCATTGTTGACCATAGCCTCTCCTTTATAAGACCAAATTAATTTTTAGTTACTTTATTTGCTCATAGAAGTTATGGATGACATGCGATCAACACACCGACCCAATGAGACATCTAACAGGCAACTAAGGTTTTACTAGGACGTTGATGTCGGTAAATTTTGCTTACATACCTCTTTTTTCAGGCTTAAGGATATTTTACGAGCCTGAAAATCTTCAGACTCGGGACCCACGGCTTAAAGTCCCTCCCGGAGGACTTTCTCTTCGGATTTTTCCGTCCTAAAAAATCCACCGATTGCGGCCGGGTGTGAACCCGCGATCCTCGGAACCAGAGCATAACCACTAGTCCACTGCGGCCGATATATACGGTATATATAAAACATATTTTAAGCTAAGTTGGAATGACAGAATCTGTATTGCATAACAGTATCCTTTCCAGAGTCGAGTGTAAAGTCCTTGAAGACATTCTTATGCTTCTCTACTTGTTTAAATTTAGTCCCGACTTCATAAAAGTATGTTGGACTACAATTATGTAAACAGCCCATCATTTTTGTCAGCGTAGCTTCATAAATCCAAAATAATGCCAGGCACGCGTTCAAAACAACATAAAAGACGTTACAAGGAAAGGTAATGTCAGCCGTTTCACTAAGCCGGGTTCACAATGTGTTCACACATGTAGTGTACCCAACAGAGAGCATTATTATCGCGTCATCTCTTCGATTGCGTGAGACAGCTCAGCCGGAAGTTATGCCAACAATCTGTCATCAGCCAGAGGGCAGTGTGACAGCTGGGTTTCCGACTCTGATAAGACATAGACACAGTGGTATCCAGTTCGAATCCCAATTCAATATTATAAGCTATTCTCCAAATGTCTGCAAGCTGGTGAAAATCATTATACACCTATAATTAAATTTCTTGTTTAAAAGGACACAGTCAGATGTTCTCAAACCATTATTAGCATATAATAATAATAATAATAATAATAATAATAATAATAATAATAATAATAATAATAATAATAATAATAATAATAATAATAATAATTATATATTTAAAATAAAAAAATAATAGAATAAGAGAAATAATGAATGTAGAAAAGAATGTTGCACAAGAGATTGAAGATATCCAACTAAGATGATATGGGCATATAATGAGAAGAAGGGGCACAGAAACAAACAAAGAAGTATTGAAATGGATACCTCCTGGAAAAGGAAAACATGGTAGACCAAAGCCAACGTGGATAAAGGGAATCCAAGACAACATGAAGAGAAATATGACAGAAGCAGACACACACGCAAGATCGGGAAGTATGGAAGAAAAAAATCGAGTATTTTGGTAGAGGATACCTGTGTAAATAACAGAAACAATCCAGAAATAAACAAAAAAAATAATAACTCATTGGTTCTAACAAACCTGCAGGTTCATGGCCGCACGGTCATAAGCTCTCCAAACATCCCTATCCTGAGCTGTTATCCAATCATCCCCCGTACAATCTACTTCTGCCAAATTATGGCTAACCCTTAAATTGGTAATGCACCCTACAAGATACAAGTATTTCATTTATTTAATACTGTATATAAATCAATGGAAAAATTTTGTTTTCACTGCCGTCCGGAACATTTAAATAAGTGTAACGAGAAATTATTTTTCCTCATATTGAAGGGTTAATGTTATTCTCCCGCCTCATTCTTGGTCTATCTACTGGGTTTATTCACTATGGTTTTTCTACTAGAAGCTTTCCCTCTTTCATACCCCATTTGTGCCACATGTCCTGCCTAATGCCGTATGCGAGACTGTTATTATATCTGGTTTCCTATAAAGTTCACGCAGTTCACTGTTATTCATTCTTCTCCATTCCCCTGTCTTTTCATCTTTGGTCCAATTTTTTTCTAAGAACTTTACTCTCAAATACACACACACACACACACACACACACACATATATATATATATATATTATATCGTGCTGCCTTGTCACGCAGCGGGCCCGGGTTCGATTCCCGGTCGGGATAGGCTCCTGGGTGAGATTTTTTTTTGGGTTTTCCTCACCTGTAAGACAAATGTCAGGATGTTTAGGGCCTAACGGTCCCCGAAAATCATCCGGACATCATCATCATCCTTATCATTATCTATCATCATATTTCACCGGTGTGGAAAGCAACGGGAAGCTACCACACCTATAATTCCCTAGTAAAGCTGCAAAGCATAGCATGAAAATGCTATGAATGCTGTGAAAGACCTGCCCTCGGGCAGAATTACTATGGATGGATATATATATATATATATATATATATATAATATATAATTTATTTTAAACTAAGCTAATGTGCAACAGCATCTAATATGTTGTAGTAAGGAATTACAGAGTCTAGGATTTTTGTGCTGTGATATATTAGAGAAAAATCACACACGAGAGAGAGAAAGAGAGAGATAGATAGAGAGATAGAGATAGAGAGAGATAGATAGTAGAGATAGAGAGAGAGGGAGAGGAGATAGAGAGAGAGGGAGGGGAGAGAGATGAGGGGGAGGGAGAGAGAGGAGAGGGAGAGGGAGAGAGAGGGAGGGAGAGAGGGAGAGAAGAGGGAGGGAGAGAGAGAGAGAGAGGGAGGGAGGGAGGAGAGAGGAGGAGGAGGAGAGAGAGGGAGAGGAGAGGGAAGAGAGGAGGGAGAGGGAGAGGAGAGGGGAAGAGAGAGGGAGGGAGAGAGAGGGCAGAGAGAGAGGGAGGGGGAAGAGAGAGCAGAGAGAAGAGAGAGTGTGAGGGAGAGAGAGGAGAGAGAGGGGGAGAGAGAGAGGGAGGGAGGGAGGGATGGGAGGGAGGGAGGAGAGAGGGAGGGAGGGCGGAGGGAGGGAGGGAGGGAGGGGGAGGAGAGAGAGGGGGAGAGAGGAGGGAGGAGGGGAGGGAGGGAGAGAGGGAGGAGGGAGGGGAGAGGAGGGAGAGAGAGGAGAGGGGGGGAAGAGAGGGAGGGGAGGGAGGGGAGGAGAGAGAGGGGGAGGAGGGGGAGAGAGGGAGGGAGGAGGAGGGAGGGAGAGAGGGAGGGAGGGAGGGGGAGGGGGAGAGCAGGATGAGGGAGGGAGAGAGGAGGGAGGGAGGGGGAGGGAGAGAGAGAGAGTGAGGGGGAGGGAGAGAGGGGAGGGAGAGAGAGGGAGAGAGGGAGGGAGAGAGAGAGGGAGAGAGAGGGAGCGAGAGAGGAGGGGGGGAGAGAGGGAGGGGGGAGAGGGAGGGAGAGAGGAGGGGGGAAGAAGAGAGGGGGAGGGAGGGAGAGGGAGGGGGAGAAGGAGGGGGAGGGAGGGGAGAGTGAGGGAGGGGGAGGGATGGAGGGGGAGAGGGAGGGAGGAGGGGGAGAGAGGGAGGGAGGGGGAGAGGGAGGGAGGGGAAGAGGGAGGGAGAGAGAGGGAGAGAGCGAGATGGAGAGAGAGGGAGGGAGGGAGAGAGAGATAGGGAGGGAGAGAGAGGGAGGGAGAGAGTGAGAGGGAGGGAGAGAGAGAGGGAGGGAGAGAGTGAGAGAGGGAGGTGAGAGAGAGGGAGGGAGAGAGAGGAGGGAGAGAGAGAGAGAGGGAGAGAGAGAGAGAGAGAGAGAGGGAGAGAGAGAGCATGAGCATGAAAAGAGAGTTAATTTAATTTTCAATATTTGGTAAAACATTGTGTTTGCTCTTCTGTACTGCAAAACCCTCGATTTAAAACATGACACTGTTTTAAAAAAAATTAAATTATTTGGGCCTTGTAACTTGGGAATGTTTTCTCTACATAAAGGCGTAGGCCTAATTTCTTTATTAGGCAACCCCTGTTCGTTCCAGCATCCAATACTCAATCTCCTCTTTCGTTGCTTTTGCCTTATATGGTTATTCCTGCCTGTATTCTTCACATTATGTTTTTCAGCATAGTTATTTATAGTTCTTTGGTGGAGAGTATACTACTGTATGGTGCGGAAACGTGGACATTAGGCAAAGAGCAAGCACTTAAACTATAGGTCATAGATATGGACTTCTGGAGGACGGCTTCTAGAAATTCAAGAACAGACAAAATTAGGAACACTGAAATCTGGGAAATAATGGATGTTCGAAGAGATGTACAAGTTATTGAAGAAAGAAGAAAAATTGTTTGGGCACGTAAAGTGAATGTCACATGAAAGAATACCTAAGATGATATTAAATTTTGAAGCGGAGGGCAATAGAAGAATACTCTACTCCTGGCGCGACAGGCCTAGAAGTACCCCTAGTCTACCATCCGGCTGCTGGTCTCACATCCACATGTGTCAATCATAGATATAGATGATCATCCAACCAGTGTAGGGGTGACACGTGGTCAGCATGTCGGGTCCCCCAGCCGTTATAGCTGGTCTTCTCAACCTGGAGTCGCTACTTATTGTAGGTACCCAAATGCCTCACGATGCTGGGTGGGCACCGGTCCGATACTGGTCGAAATACCATGAGAAAATTGCTTCCCCATGGAGACTCGAACCAGCACAAGTCCCGTAGCTCTGCGCCAAGACTTCCTGCCTTAACCACTCGGCTATGGCGCGGGACCAATAAAAGAATGGGGAAACCAAAATAACAGTAGGGTCAAAGAGTACAGAGGAATATGGTGTCGAGAGGATTAACAGAGAGTGATGCAAAGATAGGGATGTATGGAGGAGTAAAATTTACACTGGGTTGTAGGAAAACTATTCTATTGTAGAGAAAATCCTAATAAAAAAACAGTGTACTTGTATTAAGGTTTTGGAATGTAGATGGAATACAAGGTCGGGTGGGTTGTATATGTTTGCCTGAAAACGTTTTTATACGAGTTTATGATACGTTTTCCAAGAAGGTTTTTAATGGCTTCTTAAATATACTGCCAGAATAGCTTCTCTCTTAATTGCACTGAAATTAAAACAGTCGTTGAGAAGGTCAACGATAATAATCCTCTACAGTCTGCTATTCAAATGCAAGTGTTGTCCAAAGTCTTACAACACAATATAAATTATCATCACCAGCCATTCTATCGAGAAAGGAACTAAATACATCAAATATTCTTAAGAATGTTAACAGCAACTGATAAAAACACGTCCGTCACGCAGGAACTGCGGAAACTAACCTAATGCCTCAGTAAAACGAATTATTGGTCCGATTTTGCTGCTATACGATATATATATATATATATATATATATAGAACTAACTCATTGGCACTATCGAACCCGTAGGTTCATGGCTGCGCGGACATACGCTCTCCATATATCCCTATCCTGAGCTAATGTTTCCAATCATTCCCTGTATAATCTACTTCCCTCAAATCATTGTTAATGTTATTCTCCCACCTCATTATTGGTCTACCAACTAGGCGTTTTCCCTTTGGCTTTCCTACAAGAAGCCTCCATGCAAGTCTTTCATTCCCCATACGTGCAAACATGGTCCTGACCATCGCTGTCTACGAGACTTTACTGTTGCTTATTATATCTGGCTTCCTTAAAAGACCATGTAAAGTCATTGTTATGTAGTCTTCTCCATTCACCTGTCTGTTCATCTCTCTTTGGTCTAAAAATTTTCCTAATAACTTTATTCTCAAATACTCGTAATCTACTTTCCTCCCTTGAAGTAAGAGTCCATGTTTCGCACTTTTCCATATAACATAACTGATAGAATAATGGTTTTATATATTTCAGTGTAAACGGTATTTTGAAAAGGAGTTGCGGAAGTCAAGAGTCTCTGAAAGATTAGTGTGTAATTAACACGCATTTCCAGAATTGAACCTATGTTTAATTTCCTTGTGCATCTCATTCCTATTCATGATGATTGTGTGTGTGTATATATATATATATATATGGAATGATAAGAAAAATAAGTGCCTGGACGGGATTCGAACCCGGATCTCTGAGTCTGTACCTCAGCGTGATATCCATTACACTACCAGGCGAATCCAATTCAAACACTTATTTTTCTTATATATGTATTATACTCTCCATTATTACTAGATGTCGCGAGAACTCGGTCTTCACCGCCATCTAGCAGCTGACTGTATCAAGTAAGCAAATAATAATGGAGAGTATAATACATATATAAGAAAAAATAAGTGTTTGAATTGGATTCGCCTGGTAGTGTAATGGATATCACGCTGAGGTACAGACTCAGAGATCCGGGTTCGAATCCCGTCCAGGCACTTATTTTTCTTATCATTCCATATTAAGCTTGCATTGCTCAATGTTAAACATTTAATTATAACATATATATATATATATATATATATATATATATATATATATATATATATATATATATAATTAATTCTGTACGTTTGTCACTGTACGTTCTGTACGACAGGATCGATTTTGATTGCATTTTTTTTTTTTGTGTGTGTCTGAATGGGTCCCTCGATGGTTTACATTGAGAATTGAACCCTCTAAAACCATTAAGTGTAGGAGTTCACCTGAAGTGAAAATTTAAAAATCGCTCTAGTGATAATATTTTTGGATGTTTCACAACGGGACTCAGTATATCCTGTTAAAATAAACTGAGATAGGTTTGTCCAAAAATGAGCGAAATCCGACAATTAGAAATGGAAGTTTACTTGGAGCCCGAGACTGCATAAACGAATGGACCGATTTTGATGGAATATTTTGCGTGTATTTGAGTGGGTCCCTGTATGGTTTAGATTAACAATTGGACTAGTTAGGTGGCGCTGCGATCGGGTTATAGGATTATTTTAACATCGGATGTGTAGTCATCTGCATTATTGACATATTCCGCGCCACGACAATGTGACGTCATCATGCATGCTTCTTGAGCCACAACAGATGGCAGTGAGGAGTTTTCTTGCGAACTTATTAATTAGAGTTGTCTTGACCCTTGAGGATGCCGGACGCAGTCTCTGGCGAAACGTCGGGGAATTTCAAACCTCAAGACCACGGCCAACAGCCCGGGAAATCTACTTTAAGATCATCATAATAACTGCGGCCGTGAAAGCCTAAGTCAATACATACTTCAGTCTAAAAACATAACTTTTCACAAGAGCTTATTAATTTTCAAATGACATATTGATGATTGGGGATATGCATTACTTCTGGCCAAGAGATATTCATCATAATAAATTAAGAACTTTACCCTTATAATAGGGTAAGAAACATTCTGCATTTCTGACATTAATCTACAAAATAAAAATCACTTATATCAGACTTGTGTACCTTTACCCTAATACCACTGAATTGTCACCCTTATACTAGCTGGATGATCGTCTACTTCTATGATCAACACATATGGATATGAGGCCAGTATACTGATAGTAAACCAAATTCTTTATAAACGTGTGGTGCATGGAGTTTAGAGAAAATAAAGGAAAATACGTTTTCACGTGAAAGTTTATATCTTCAACACAGCCTGATATATGTTGTGTCATTTATTAATCTAACTTGCATGTTAGTGAAAAGGAGTTCCACCCACTAAAAATACAAACACAGAAAATACCTGATTAAGGTACGACATAATAAATCTTATCGCTCGCACGCAAAAATAAAAATCTGCTATGTGTTAAATCATGCCGTTTATATTTCAAGTCTGTTACACAAACCCCCTTTTTTATGGCGTTATTTCTCCCATAATTATGATGAATGACATTAAAAATGTATGTCTTTATAAATTGTTACAATGTTCATATATTTTTAAAAAGCTATGAATTTGATTATTCTTTCCACGCCACCTCAAGAAATCTAGGGTTGTGAGTAGAGTCTGGAATTCTATGTAATTACTAGGGCTAGGATTCTTGTTACCTAACAACCATCAAAATGTGAAAAAAATATTATATATATATATATATATATATATATATATATATATATGCAATTATGACCTGAAATTTACAAAATTATCCACCGTAACATAAAATTATTAAATTATGTAATAAATTCAGTTGTAAAATCATTTAGTAAATCAGTTTTTGGCAAATTTAAAGAGCACAATCGAAGTTTTTACAGTACCAGACAAAACACTACTTCTTTGCTACATGTTCCAAAATGGATCTAAACATAGTAGATAGCTAGGACCCAAATTGTATAATGAATTAATTAGATCTAATCCTGAACTAAGTAAACTAAATACAGGTGGTTTTAAAAAACAATTAAATTAATTATTTTTAATTAATTAAGTTAATAAAATTAATCATTTGAATATTTTAAAACAATAAATATAAAGCATCTATTTATGCTTATATTATTATAAATCAATTCATTACTAATTACTTTCTTTTGTATTATTGGTTATAATCCATTACATTATATAGTTTATATTATTTTATGTAAATCATTCTCCATTGCATTAATTCTTTTGTTAGAATAAGTCCTATTCCCAATACATTATTATTTTTTATTTGTACATGTCATAATTTATGTAAAAATGAAACTGGCCCCTAACTTTAAATGTATATATTCTATTCTATTTATATTATTCATGTAACTGAACTGCACCCGAGCACGAGCTCTTGCTCATTCGGGTGTCAATACTGTATATAACATTGATTTGCAAATAAAATTTATTCTCATTCTTTTATTTAAGAATAAAATGCAAATGAGAAACAAGTTAAAGTATGGAATTTGATATTGTCGCGAGACAATACATAAATATTTGCTCATGTATATACGTAAGTGAAAAGTCCATACAGTGAATTGAAACGAAATAGCAAAGGAATTTAGATTTTACAAGAAACAAAATTCTGAGAAATGTAACTCAAACACGGAAAATAGAAATTGTATGATAAAAGTTCTTTTAATTCTTAAAAGAGTGAAAAATGAATGTGACCAATAAATAGCTATAATACGCTTTGTATATATAAATGACCAAATATGCATAAATTTTGACTTAACTAAGCACTTTATTGTAATTCGTTTTTTTTAATAAGAAGCATTTATGTATATTTAAAAACATATCACTCTTACAAAAAAAATGTTATATCATAAAAGTCCTAGCCCTAGTAATTACATTTTTTCCCCTCTGTATATATCAATGTGGAAACTTGAAATGTTGAAGAATTAGGCTTCTGGAACCATTATAGTTCATGTCCATATTACTTACTACTACATTTTCCGTACACTCCTACATATTTTAAAGATAAAGTCATATATTTACATATATATTTTTCACAATGTATGTTAGATGCTTATTGCACGAATTGTAATTCAAAGTATACGGTACTTCAAGTTTATAAAATATGTTGCCCTTCGCGACCTAGCTGACTGAAAGTTTCAGAGATATTTAAAACAATAACATTTTTACCTGTTGCGGCAGTCGTCCTCACCAAATTATATTTGTATAACATATTTAGCTAGGTCTTCCGAAACCGATTCCATTTTCAAAGCTGTTCATTGGGTACTGGTTGTGTTTAACGAATATATTGTATAGTGGGTTAATCTGGTAGGGCGTGTTCTCGTTAAACAAGTAATCGTTTCTGGTTTGTTTAATAATTTCTATTTCTTCTAATATGTTTATTTATGTACTGGTTGCTTCATAATTTATACTTCTCATAAGTTTATTTATTTATTGGTTACTACATAATTTATATTTCTTCTAATATGTTTATTCATAATACTTATAAATATTATATTTATAATATTTGTAAATAAACATATTAGAAGAAATAGAAATTATGAAGCAAACAAGAAACGATAACTTATTTAATAAATAGACATAATAAAATTATTATTTACAATGTATTTTGAATTATTCTACATTTGACGAAATAAATGTACAAGATAGAAAAATGAGAGAAAAAACTATTAATGACACAGAATAAATTTAGCTCAAGATAAAAATTAATTATTTAACAACAAAATATTGCTTAAGCGTGACTTAAAAGTGTCAAGTGTGCGGGACAACCCTTAATATATTGAAGGAGGGAAATCCAGGATTACAAGCATCAGTATTTTAAATGATGACAATGACGTCACTGCAGTGGGCCAGTGTAAATAAAACTATATTTTTGTTACAAAACATCAAAAAAAATATCAACAAGATTTTGCAAGCCAAATATCGTGTTGTGTTATACAACAAGAAGGGTATGACCTGGCATTCTGTTACAAGGGGACAGTTAAGAAACACTGGATTACATAAAACTTATTCTTGGTGTTGTAGACAAAGCATCAGGTTAATAAATTCACTCACAAAAAGTAGTCCCGCCTTATAAAGACACGGCGGACTAAAAGTGGAAATCCCTGTAGTGGTTACCAATGTTTCATAACTTATTCTACCTTCCAATAAATTCAAGAAGGTACATTTCAATTTTAGAATACTTCCCACGATACTATATTAAATAATTTATTACTGTCGATGAAACTGGTTCGAGTCCCCATGTGGGAGGAAGTTTTCTCATGGATTTTCGGCCAGTATGGAACCAGTGCCCATCCACAACCCTGACGATGTTTTTTTTATGAGCGAAACAAGTGTTGGTATCAATTTGGGCATTTTTTGTCGTGATTTTTTTGCTTCTGCTAGTATTTGTGATCTTAATTGGACAAATCTTCATGTCAGATTGTTCACCGACTTTTAACGGAATTATTTCTAATGTTTATTGCTTTATTCTTATTTTATATCAGAAATCAGTGTTCCGCCAACACACTCTACGGTCCCCATGTATAAAATTATATTGGAACTGTGAATGAAACACCTATATATATGACATGAAAAGGAAAATGAACGTCAGAACCGAGATTTGAACCCAGGACCTCTAGCATGATACGTTAGTGCGTACCAGTTACGCTATCCAGGCATCCAAGCACACACATTCATGTTTTCTTTATATATATGTTCTATCGTGAGAGGTGGCGGGAACTCGGTCTACTGCCCTCTCGAGGCTATTATAACATGTAAGGAAATTAGAATGTTTACTTTATAGCAGTGACGCTTCTTTATTTCGATGTTATACTTAAATTTTCATTGCTAACTGTCAAAATTTAATTATAACACCGAATTTATATATATATATATATATATATATATATATATATGGAAATAGAGAAGCACTACTGCTGTAAAGTAAATATTGCCTTTTAAATGTTTACTTGTTATTGAGGCCACGAGATGGCAGTGCAACCGATCTCCCTTGAACTCTCATAATAGAGAATCATATATGAAAAAGAAAAGAAAATTGTTTGTTGGAATGCCTGAGAGGCGCAGTTGGCAGCGCACTAACGTTTAAAGTTAGAGGTCTCGGGTTGCAAATCCCGGTTCAGGCGTTTATTTTTCTTGTCATGCCATATATATATATATATATATATATATATATATATATATACTAGAAGTCCCGGCCACGCGTTGCTGTGGCTAAGGTATACGTTAAAAATGTTAATTAAGTTGCTGTCTTTTAGCTAGATTACTTAAAACTAATACTTACAGACGAAATTAATAATATTGAAAATAAAATAAACACTGAACACACTTAAATTATGAAATAATCAATATTTGTAATTCAATTGAAATTCGCGGTTGCAACAAAAAGCACAGCCATCTGGATCTCTCTTTGTTAAATAATAAACCAATTACTTTACCAAATTACCTTACACCGCCATCTGTTAGAATCGTATGGAACACACAGATAATTACACCGCCATCTGTTAGAATCGTATGGAACTCACAGATAATTATAACTCTTTGTTAAATAATAAACAAATAATTTGCAATAAAAAATAATGCGACTATAAATTTAGTTATAAACTACCTTAAGTCTCAAGTTGGATCTAACAGCAGACAGTGTGCAAAATTTTATTAAAATCGGTTCAGTAGTTTAGGATTCCATCGCGGACAAACAACGTGACACGACATTTTTATATATTAATATATATATATATATATATATATAGAGAGAGAGAGAGAGAGAGATCTATTTATTTAACATATATTTATTTACTATTACAACTATAGGAAATACTAAGCCCAGTCTAATTAGCACGCCAATGCGTTTCGCAGGTTTAAAACTCCACTTGATATCGCTCATTCGTTACCAATTTAAGTGTTAACAAAATAATGATCTATTTATAAAACCAAAATCGGACCATAAAATCGGCAGGATGAGAAATTCAGTTATTTACGCAATTCCTGGGTGATAGACTTCAATGATTTATGGAAATGATACGCCACTGAACATGTTAGGCTTATGTTTAAAGCTTTCAGATTTCATGTTTGAATGCAGATAATGATCACTAAAACTTAAGTTTGCTTTGATGCCATGCAGAATAGATATCGGCTTATTCCGACATTACCAGTGATTATTGCCCTGGAAAAAGTTCACCTGGATTATTTGTATGCTCGCTTATGGAATAACTCTTTTTTTCTCGGATCAGTGATTGCATTCATATATTATTTCTGATTCCGTTGCTTTCAAACTTTTTTAAGCAGGCTTAATTTCTCAGTAAATAAGCATACAGCTAGATGCGATTGCGAGGAGATACTAAAGGCCAACACGCACACTCTATTGAGTAACACTAAGAAATTGTGACTGGAAGTAAACCTCAATAAAACTAAATATATGTTCATACATTGGAATGTATTATATAATGGAAAATGACGACCATTGACAAATGAAAGAAATTTGAAGAAGTGGCTGAATTCAGGCACCTAGGAAAAACTATTACAAATAGGAATGAGATGCACAAAGAAATTAAATATAGCTCAATTCTGGAAATTCATGCTATTATGCATTATAGGGACTCTTGTCGTCCCCATATCCTTTCAAAAAACGTTAAACTGAAAATACATATAAAAATGTTATTCTCCCAGTTGTATTATATGGATGCCAAACATGGATTCTTACTTTAAGGGAGGAAATTAAATGAGTGTTTGAGAATAAAGTTCTTAGGAAAAATGTTTGGGTCAAAAAAAGATGAACAGGCAGGTGAATGGAGATAACTCCATAATAGTGAGCTACTTGGTATGTATAGGAATCCAGATATAATAAGAACAGTCAAGACTCGTTGACTGCGATGGGCAGGACATGTGGCACGAATAGGGAATGAAGGTGCATGGAAGCGTCTTGTAGGAAAACCAGAGGGATAACGCCCAGTTGGTAGATCAAGAGTGAGGTGGGAGAATAACGTTATCCATGATTTGAGGGAAGTAGGTTATACAGGGGATGTTTAGAAAACTTTAGCTCAGGATAGGGATGTGTGGAGAGCTTACCCGTGCGGCCATGAACCTATGGGTTAGATAGTGCCAGTGAGTTAGTTAGTTAACTATTTGAATTCAAAGGTTTCCTCATTTGTCATTAACTGTCCATTTATATTATATAATGTATTTCTAAGTGTGCCATGCATTTAGTTTTTATTGAGACTACTTCCAGTCCCAATTTATTAACATCATTTAATGACAAAGTTTTAATAATTGTGAAACAGTACCTGATATCGCAGTCGTCCTCAATAATTCGCAGTGTTGTTTTATAGGAGGCCTTTCGATAACTTATGTATCATCTTCGATTTTCATTTTGGTACTGACAGTTTTGGTAATTATTTTGTACAGAGGGTTTATTTTGCTGGGTACGTTCTCATTCAGTAGGTGTTTATTTATGAGAATGAGAACGTACCCAGCAATAAAAACCCTCTGTACAAAATAATTACCAAAACAGTCAGTACCAAAATGAAAGCAGAAGATGGTATATAAGTTATCGAAAATTCTCCTATAAAATAACACTAAATTATTGAGGACGACTGAGATATCAGGTACTGTTTCAAAATAATTAAAAATTTAACATAGTAATCTCAACGGAGTTTAGTAATATATTTTTAAAATCTTGATCATTTAATGCGTTTGAATAAGAGAAAATAATTAGGGTGCAGATAATGCATTTTTATTCGTGGAAAAACCGTCGCCTTATAAAGGTAGGAAGAGAAATAGGTTGGCCACATTGAGTATGGAGCTCTTGCCAAATAAATGTCTGCTACCGAGAAACAGTCAAGACATCTGACGTCACATGAGCATACTTTCAACAAAATATTCCTGTTTCTAAGAACCTTACATTTACACTGGAGATATTTCATGCTCCCTGTAACATATTTATTTTTGTTTCTTATTATGTATAGACACTTTATGACAGCAAGGTCATTTTGCATTTTACGATATTTAGGTTAATAACTATTATCATTAGCATGTGTGTTTAAATTTTATATTTGCATGAGTTATTAAACTGTGGAAAATTACACTGAGCAACAAAAAAAGAAACTTTTTTTTTCGTCTCAGAAAGAAAAATATGTGATTCAGATAGTATTTTTTCTCCAGAATTCAAATATGATATCGGGTTTTCTACATCACGCAAGGTTTCCGAGAGACAGACATTTATAATTTCAAACACTTAAATATTTTCTACATTCGTAACTACACAATATTCGAACATTTGGACTCACATAGAAAGTAAGAAATGACAATTTTCTGCTATATTTCGCCTGTGGAGCATCCCTCTTTATGGTCCAACAATAATCGGCCAGCATATTAGGATTCCATTTGTCTTGGTATTTTTCCATAGCTGAAATCTCCTAATGAAAGTGTTCCCCGTGCTCATCGCTCACTGATGATGATTGCGATGACCATACGATTTTCAGGTACAGTTTGGGCCTTAAAGTTTCCTGTCATTTCTCTTACAGGTGAAGAAAAAAACCGATAAATACCTCGACCAGGAAACTGTCCCGGCCGGGATCGAGCCCGCGCCCGCTGTGTGACAAGGCAGCACGCTACCTCGAGACCACAGCGATGGACTCTTGTACATATATTTAATTCGTTAAATCTAGAGTAAATCAAAATACATTATAAATAATAATTGTATTGTATATATACCATGAAAACGTTTATGTTTATTGTAATTTAGATGTAAGACTATTTTTTGTAGTTTTTAAAACCTGATTGAGTGGTAGACAAGACCTAACTCTGCCAGGTAAAATAATGATATTATTATTATTATCATCATCATCATCATCATCATCATCATCATTAATATGTATTTAAAAATACCGTACCAGATGGGATCGGAAAAGGAACACCGATATCTTAAAAGAATTGAAGACTACGCCAATTTTGGAATATATTAAACAGTACCAACTAAATTGGAAACACCATCTTGAAAGAATGAGTTCAAATCGGATCCCCAAAGCTGTTTATAATTATATACCAAGAGGACGAAGATCACTGGGCCGTCCTATGAAACGCTGGAGGGAAAATTTTCTATAGGATCGTAACAGGCCTTGGCCTAATACTTGGAAGGAAGAAGAAGAAGAAGAAAATACCGTAAATATACGATTAAACATTCAGAATTTTTTTAAGATTTATAGAAATATTACGTTCTGATAAATTGCAAAGAATGTAAGGGAGCTGGAATTTTGTAAGAATGTAGGTTGAAGTTGGTAGACTCTTGAGTGTGTGTGGAAACATGGCCGATGTTCTCTCTCTTTCTTTGAGTCCACATAAAGAAGGTGTACACACATAAGTCTGGCTGGAGGGTGAGAACAGAAATATGGCTCCCACAAGCTTTCCTTCCTACTCCAAAAATATACATCCCCAGCCGCTACTAGAGGCATGCAATATTCACATCTACCTCTTGCGTTCTACGCAGAAATGCTAATTGTTTAGTGATTTCTTCCATCAAACGTCCATCCATAATCCATTTACTCAATCACAAAACGTGACAGTTGAATCGCTCAATGCACAAATATTTTCAGTCGTAAATAGAGTAGAAATATGACATAATTAAATAATACAATAAAAGCTAAATTGATACAAAAATCCACAAGAATAAAAATATATTATACTTTGGCATAACCCTCCCTTTTTCGTGGAAGTGATATTCGGACATTAAGAAAAAGAGACAGGAGCAGAATCAAAGCAACGGAAGTGAAATTTCTCAGAAGAACAGCAGGATACACTCTTTTAGATCGAAAAAAGATTGAAAAAATTTAGAATAATTAGAAGTAGAATCAGTAGAAGAAAAAGAAAATAGATATAAATTAAATTGGCTAGACCATGTAAAAAGAATGGATAATTCAAGAATCCCAAAAATGATGATGCAATATAAGCCCGAAGGACATCATTGACCAGGAAGACCTCTTAAAAGTCTGCTGAACGAGGCCGAAACAGGTCTACAAAGGCTTAATTCGTGCTGAGGACATGCAGAGGGATATCATTGGGATCCCTGCTTAGAGAGTAGGATGATGAAGCGATGTGACTGAGTACAATAATCTGCTTACTACAAACTGTTTACTGCTGAGGACACGCAGAGGGATATCATTGGGATCCCTGCTTAGAGAGTAGGATGATGAAGCGATGTGACTGAGTACAATAATCTGCTTACTACAAACTGTTTAATGCTGAGGACACGCAGAGGGATATCATTGGGATCCCTGCTTAGAGAGTAGGATGATGAAGCGATGTGACTGAGTACAATAATCTGCTTACTACAAACTGTTTACTGCTGAGGACACGCAGAGGGATATCATTGGGATCCCTGCTTAGAGAGTAGGATGATGAAGCGATGTGACTGAGTACAATAATCTGCTTACTACAAACTGTTTAATGCTGAGGACACGCAGAGGGATATCATTGGGATCCCTGCTTAGAGAGTAGGATGATGAAGCGATGTGACTGAGTACAATAATCTGCTTACTACAAACTGTTTACTGCTGAGGACACGCAGAGGGATATCATTGGGATCCCTGCTTAGAGAGTAGGATGATGAAGCGATGTGACTGAATACAATAATCTGCTTACTACAAGCTGTTTACTGCTGAGGACACGCAGCGGGTAAAATTTGCAAATTGGATTACATACGTATACAAGCAAGCTCACGGGTTGTCGAGAAATAAAAGCCAAGGTATCAAGTTGGAATTAATGAGAGGAGCTACAAGATGCCTGCATTTTCTTAATGTACTTGAAGGTGTTACTGCGTCACTTGCGATGTTAGTCAATAAATATGCTAATCAGCATCTACCCAATGCTGACAACATAACTACATTTTCGCTATATATACATTTTTAATAATGGTTTTTAGAAATTTTAGTGAATTCAGTAGTCTGTTTCATCTAACCTATATATATATATATATATATATATATATATATATATTGTCTAATGCCACCAGGTTGTCTTGACATTTGTAATCAATTTCTTAGGTTGGGGCACCTGGAAGGCGGATTTACGTTTCTCCGATGATGTGATGGCCTTCCCCCGAATAAATAATATAAGATTTTGACTTCTTCCACCTTCTTTAACTCTCCTTCTAGCAAGAAGAATAGTAGAAAGAGGTGTGATAAATGATAATGAAGCGCCAGGCGAGTTCTTAACCTAAACTCGACCTAAATTTCAGACCATGGGTAACCACAGGAATAATTCCCTTTAAGGAAAAATTCCTATGGCTTGACCGGGAATCGAACTCGGGACCTCACGAACTCTAAGTCAGGAACGCTGACAACTAGCCCATGAGGCTGGTCTCTATGCTACATATAAGACACCAAGATATCATATGACAAATATATGTATATGTATGTATATATATATATATATATATATATATATATAATATAATAGGTTGATTAATGTCTGATTAATGTCTCAATATTAATCCAATCTCTTGGTTGTAAAGATGTTTGTATTGACGCAGGTACTGTTTTACATTTCTTAAAACTTTAACTCCTGGTTGTTTCTCCTTCATGTATAAATATATTCCCTGACTCCAGGAGGTTTTAGATCTTCCTCTGCCTCGTCTTCCCTCAGGTTTCCATTCCAAAACACATTTTGGTAGCTATTCCTCTTCCATTCGCTGGACATGTACCATCTTAATAGCTGAGTTTTAATATAATCTAAAATAGTATCTTCAATCTTCGTTTTCTCCCTTATAACTGAGTTTCTATTTTTTCTCATTATATATATATATATATATAATGCTATGATTGCAGTGAAGGACCTGCCTTCGGGCAGAATTACTATGGAAAATGGATATATATTATATATATATATATATATATATATATATATGTCCACCGCTGTGGTCTCGAGTTAGCGTGCTGCCTTGTCACGTAGCGGGCCCGGGTTCGATCCCCGGTCGGGGCAGTTTTTCTGGATGAGGTTTTTCCTCACCTGTAAGACAAATGTCAGGAAAACTTTAAGGCCCAAACGGTCCCCGAAATCATATGGCCATCATTATCATCATCATCCTTCACCGGTGTGGAAAGCAACGGGAAGCTACCACACCTACAATTCCCTAGTAAAGCTGCAGGCATAGCATCAAAATGCTATGATTGCAGTGAAGGACCTGACTTCGGGCAGAATTACTCTGGATATATATATATATATATATATATATATATATATATATATATATATGACACGAAAAGAAATATAAATGCCTGAGTCGGAATTTGAACCCGAGATTTCTAACTCTATTTCAGCGTTCTAACCAATCGAGCCATTCAGGATCACAAAAGAAAATTCATTTTTCTTGTGTGTACTTATAACATTCTCAATTTGTTTATTTGTGTATATACACACAACAAAAATAAATGTTTGTATTGGATCCTGAGTGACTCAATTGTCTTTTATTTTTTTGAGAATATAATCTCAAACAATATTAAGCAGTATGTTTGAGATTATATTCTGAAGGTCCCGTATTCAAACTCCAGTTTCGCATTCACCAGTCCAAAAAGTTTGCTAAGAATTTTATTCTCATGTTCTCGTAATATCTTTTCGTCCCTTAGAGTAAGAGTCCATGTTTCACCACAACATAATATAACTGGGAGATGAACAGTTTAATATATTTTCAGTTTGACATTTTTTAAAAGGAGTTGTGACGTCAAGAGTCAGCATAGAGTATTTAAAAATTGAATTAGAAAGCCACGTTTCAGATGTGGGATGTATATTCTACATAATGGAATATGTGTGATACCAGGAAGGTAACTTAAGAGTTCTATTGTCCTTTATTACACGATTTCAATCAACGAGAACCACAGTTATGACTCAAGATCTTTCAATTCCGGAAATGAATCAGTGATTTGTCTCGGTAAACTTAAAATGAGAACAGTGGGAGTAGCTCAAATATTAACCAATAGAAGACAAGCAAACGTAAAAAAGCTGCACCCTTTCTTTCTAGGAATTCAAAACCTTGGTCATACTAATCTCCTCGACCTCAGATATTTTTTGTTTCTTTTTCACCCTCCCCCAATTCCTTAGCTTACATAATTTATATGACCACACAAAGACATGGATGGCCTTACCGGGTGAGGGATCAAAGTAATGCCACAAACACCTACGAGACAAAAATTAAATTTTAAGACAAAAAGAAACTCCAAGCGCGACGGCCTAGGAGGCCCTTGGCACTCATGTATACTCGGACCAACGGATCTGTGCCCCTACAGCGCTGACATCGTTCTTAGAAAACTACACGTCAATACTCACACCATTTCACCGCATTCCCCTCCCCCTATGTTAAACAACAGCCATGGTAACTTATCGAGTAGGGATGTTGCCAAACTTCCCCCAGTGTCATGAATACTGAATAATGCAAGATTGGAGTCGAGTTGACAACACTGGAGTGCAAGTGCAAGAGAGAGATAGAAGAGAGAGGAATGCAGGGAGGGAAATTATTTGCAGAGGAGAGACGGAAGTAAGCTTTAGTTCGCGTATCTTACGGGGGCACAGATCCGTTGGACAGACAATATATACCCCATACGTCCCATGTGGGAGCACATTGGCTCTCTAGCGGGAGTTTCATAACCAAATTAATGTAGATACGCCAATTTACATGCAGACGTCGAGTGGCATGTGGTTAGCATATTGTCTCAATTAGACATGTAGTAGGCGACTAAGAATGGATGAAGGACGGTTAAATTTAGCACAGAGACATTTTAATTCGGGCATGCGGTTCTTTTACGAGCCTGAACATTTATAGACACGGGACCCATGCCTTAAACTCCCTCCCGAAGGACTTGGTTCTTCGATTTCTCCATCCTAAAAATACATTGAACCCGCGACTCACGGGACTAGAGGCAAGGAACATAAATAGTCCACTGCGGTCGACTTTTGCTCAAAGAAAAATCGGGGAAAATGTTATGCTCAGCTAGCGTTTTTGGTATATGCATATATATTCCATAGTAATTCTGCCTCACTGTAATCATAGCATTTTCATGCTATGCTTTGCAGCTTTACTAGGGAATTATAGGTGTGGTATCTTCCCGTTGCTTTCCACACTGGTGTAGGATAATAAGGATGATGATGGCCGGATGATTTTTGGGGACCGTTGAGCCCTAAGCTTCCTGACATTTGTCTTACAGGTGAGAAAACCCCCCCCCCCAAGAAAAACCCTCACTCAGGAGCCTGTCCCGACCGGGAATCGAACCCGGGCCCGCTGCGTTACAAGGCAGCACGCTACCTCGAGACCACAGCGGTGGACTATATTATATATATATATATATATATATATATATACACAATTTATTTGTTTATATACAGACTTTCAAAGTTTACACATCTTTCTCTACTCCAAGTTTTATTTTCCTTCTCCACTCGTCTCCATCCATCCTCTCCATGTCCTCCAGTCCTCTTGTCCTCATTCCTTTTCTTATTTCTAGCATCCATGAGTTTTGAGGTCTTCCTTTCTTTCTTCTTCCTAATGGACACATATCTTCATCGATACTACCTAACAGACACCGAAAATAACCACGAGTTTGTGTGTATATATATATATATATATATATATATTTATTTATTTATTTATTTATTTACAGTTTTTCAATGTTTACACATCTTTCTGTGACTAAATTTTATTTTACTTCTCAACTTGTCCCTATTCATCCACTCCATGCCATTCAGTCCTCTTGTTCTCATTCCAGTTATTTCTTGCATGCATGAGTTTTGGTCTTCCTTTATTTCTTCTTCCAGGTGGACACCATTCCAATGTTTTTTCTGGGTAAATTTTCTTCTTGCATTCGTCGAATATGCCCATACCAATTTAACGCCATACTTGTTTTATAGAATCGATTATAAAGAGTAAGATCGAGTTTGTTAACAAACAAACTCGGTTCATTAAGAATGGAGGTTCACTAACTAACAAACTCACTGGTATAAACAAGACGATATGTTCATAGCCGCGCTTACATAAGCTCTCCATACATCACTACCCTGAGCTAAGGTTTTCCAATCACCCCCTGTATAATTTAGTTTCCTTGTATCCTAGTGTGTTCCTCTAGGCAGAGGTATTTTCTAATTTTGACATCTCCACTGGTTATTGCCTTGTGAAACTTCAGGTAATCGACCGGCCTTCACGGGTGAAACAGAGCCTAGCCTACACTTACTTCCCTCTGGAAAAAATTAGGCATAAAAACTGATATTAGCAGTAAACTCATTATGGTCATGACCTACTATAAAACAAACTTTTCATTTGCAACATATAATTATGGGAAATGTTGGCTGCGAGAATGTTGAACTGGAGTTTAGATTCATTGTACAAGTTAGACTAATTAATATAATTACAGCATGATTCTCAAACTTTGTGCCAATTACAGAAGCTATGACGTTATACACAAAGAGGATTATCAACATGCCTGGCAATTATTATCAGTTAATCAGTTCTAACTTAAAATTAATCCTTTCTGGTTTGTGATTCCCAATAAAATCAACGCACAAGAGATAAACTTTCTACACGTTTAATGAGCTATTCAGTACCAGAAGAAGTTATGCCATATTCACGAGAAATCGAGATTAGTTGTATTCGCACTAACTTCACATCTCTAGAAAGTAATACCAACATCAAACTGAAATAAAACTATTTCTCTATTCAATATATATACTATCCAGACATTCGGGGATTCTATGTCATATGCCACCTATGTAAATTCAAATAAAAAAACATAAAAACACAATTTATTGTTGCAGTATGTGAATAATTAAAAAGAGGGAAAACGCCCAGTTGGTAGACCAAGAATGAGGTGGGAGAATAACATTACATATGATTTGAGGGAAGTAGATTATACAAGGGATGATTGGAAAACATCTCAGGATAGGGATGTATGGAGAGCTTATGCCCGCGCGGCCATGAACCTCCGCGTTCGATAGTGCCAGTGAGTTTGAGTTATGTGAATAATTATCTGAGAAAAAAACATATATCTCCAGAGGTCCGAGTTCAAGTCCCGTCCGAGCATTTATTTTTCTTATCATGCCATATATATATATATATATATATATATATATATATATATATAGACACACACACACACACTGCGTGCGTTGCTACTCCCTGAATAAATTAAACATTAAAGATTAATTAAATTGTATGATATACGCCGAGACGAACCAAACATGGCGGTTGCTAATTTCGAATTTCAGGTAAACCTCCACTTATTATCGTCGCATTTCGCTCATTTTTGGATAACCTCGGTTCATTTTAATAAGATATATTGAGTTTCGTTGTGAAACGTCGAAAATTGTGACCACTCGAGCGATTTTTAAATTTTCACTTCATGTGAACTCATACATCCAATGATGTTAGATAGTCCAATTGTGAATCTAAAGCATCCAGGGATCCGCTCAAAGAAGAAGGCTCAAAATTGTGAGTATTGGGAGGGAAGAAAGAAAAGAGAAAGATAGGAATGCAGCGAGGGAAATGATTTACCGAGGCAGTAAAGGAATTAGTGTTCAGTTCGCATATCTTACGGGGGCCCAGATCCGTTGGTCAGACAATAAATGGTTTGTATGCGGATACAAAAAGTAAGGCTGAGTTAAGGAAAGAGTTGAGAGTGCTGAGTTTGCAGTGAAAGACCTGCTCTGGGAGAACACTATGTATATATGTAGGGAATTCGCTAGTGTTCACAGTTCCCGATGACTTTGAATGAATGTTTTGAAGGTTTATGGGACATCCCTGACTAAAATATGTACAATGAGACACCCCGTCACATTATTGAATATAGTTGGTGCGCGAAGTTGATGCAAAGTTTGAGCAAGTGCTGTGCTATACGAACCTGATCATCTAGTGGAAGAGGATATCTTAATTCTGAAGATAAGAGCGTCATTAATTTTAACGGAATATTCTGTTGGAAGAAAAGTGCGAACAGAATTGCGTTACTCCCTGGGGCCAACTTTCTCCCTCTCTGTCTGCTAACGATACAATCTTCACATTATTATAAGAGAAGACGTAACAGTAGGCGCCTTCCAGGAACTTTCTCTGCTCCTGCACGCCACTGACGTCCAATGAGGAACTTCTGCGGTAAAATGGACCACCTCTGTACTGTAACGGTTAGCCTGTCTTTAATCATAATAATGAAAATAATAACAATAATAATAATAATAATAACTTTATTTATTTATACACAGATTTTCAATGTTTACACATCTTTCTGTGCCTAAAGTTTTATTTTCCATCTCCACTCATAATAATAATAATAATAATAATAATAATAATAATAATAATAATAATTAAAAGAAACAGGTCTACAACAGATCAGATTTTTAGTATAAGACAGATTTTAGAAAAGAAATGGGAATATAATGGCACTGTACATCAACTATATGTAGACTTCAAAAAAGCATATGATTCAATTAAGAGGGAGAAGTTATATAGTATCCTGCTGGAGTTCGGAATTCCTAAAAAGTTAGTTAGACTTATACGAATGTGTCTAAATGGCTCAAATAGTAGGGTGCGTGTAGGCAAACAGTTTTCAGACACTTTTGAAATCCAGAATGGGTTGAAGCAAGGAGATGCACTATCTCCTCTACTATTTAATTTTGTACTAGAGCATGCCATTAAATCTTTAGAGAATGAGGAAGGCTTACAACTGAATGGTATTAATAAGCTGTTAGTTTATGCTGATGATGTAGTACTATTGGCCGATAGCGAGGAGATACTAAAGGCCAACACGCACACACTATTGAGTAACACTAAGAAATTAGGACTGGAAGTAAATATCAGTAAAACTAAATATATGGTCACAGGTAGAAATTCAGTATATAATGGAAATGGACTGCTAATGACAAATGAGGGAAATTTTGAGGAAGTGGCTGAATTCAAATACCTAGGAACAATAATCACAAATAGGAATGAGACGCACAAAGAAATTAAACATAGGCTCAATTCTGGAAATGCATGCTATTATGCATTGCAGAGACTTTTGATGTCCCAACTCCTTTCAAAAAACGTTAAGCTGAAAATATATAAAACTATTATTCTACCAGTTATATTATATGGGTGCGAAAATGGACTCTTACTTTAAGGGAGGAAAGGAGATTACGAGTATTTGAGAATAAAGTTCTTAGGAAAATTTTTGGACCAAAGAGAGATGAACAGACAGGTGAATGGAGGAGACTACATAACAATGAACTACATGGTCTTTATAGGAAGCCAGATATAATAAGAACAGTAAAGTCTCGTAGACTGCGATGGGCAGGACATGTTGCACGTATGGGGAATGAAAGACGTGCATGGAAGCTTCTTGTAGGAAAGCCAGAGGGAAAACGCCCAGTTGGTAGACCAAGAATGAGGTGGGAGAACAACATTAACTATGATTTGAGGGAAATAGATTATACAGGGAATGATTGGAAAGCATTAGCTCAGGATAGGGATGTATGGAGAGCTTATGTCCGCGCGGCCATGAACCTACGGGTTCGATAGTGCCAGTGAGTAAGTAAGTAAGTATAATAATAATAATAATTTTAATTATTTATACACAGATTTTCAATGTTTACACATATTTCTGTGTCTAAAGTTTTATTTTCCTTCTCCGCTCGTCTCTTTCCACCGTGTCTATAATAATAATAATAATAATAATAATAATAATAATAATAATAATAATAATAATAATAATAATAATAATAATAATTATTATTATTATTATTATTATTATTATTTTATTTATTAATTTACAGATTTTCAATGTTTACATATCTTTCTGTGCCTAAAGTTTTATTTTCCTTCTCCACACGTCTTTATAATCGTCTCTATAATAATAATAATAATAATAATAATAATAATAATAATAATAATAATAATAATAATAATGATAAAATGTAGTTGAAATGGATTTTTGGAGAAGATCTGCCAGAAAATCTCGACTGGAAAGGATTAGAAATACAGAAATTGGAAAATGGATGATTGCAGAAAGAAGTACAATGGATGAAACTGAACAGAGAAGGTTAATGTGGTATGATCACGTAAGAAGAGTGCAGGATGTAAGATGCCGAAGGCCGTCCATACATGGAAAATTGAAAGAAGGAGCATAACGGGAAGACCAAGGAACAACCTGGAAGAATAACATTCAATGAGGAAATTTGGTGTAACTGATGAAGACACACACAGAAGATAGATGGAGAACTAAGGCAAATTTGTGAATGTGTATTACAAACTGATAATAATGTATAAGTCTGTAGTCATTTATGTATTTTTTTAAAAACTAAAGTTAATTATTAAGATATGGTGGAGAAAAACCTCAATGGTGAGAAAAATTCTCAATGAATAAAGTAATGAAAATAATAATAATAACTCACTGGTAATATCGAACCCATAACTGCATGGCCGCGCAGACATAAAAGCTCTCCATACATCCATATCTTGAGCTAATGTAATCCAATTATCCCCGTACAGTTTACCACTCCCAAATCAAGATTAATGCTATTTTCTCGCCTAATTCTTGGTCTACCTGTTGGGCACTTTCTCTCTGATTCTCCTACAAGACATTCACATGCCTCTCTTTCATTCCCCATTGCACCACATGTCCTGCCTATTGAAGTATACAAGACTTAACTGTGCTTATTACATCTGGTTTCCCATAAATATCATGTTACTCATTGTGATGTGCAGCTTCCTCCATTCACGTATCTGTTCGACTCTCTTTGCTCCAAACATTTTCTTAAGAACTTTGATCTCAAATTTTCGTAACATTTTTTTTTTCTCTCTCAAATCTATTTTTCGCAACCACATAACTGGAAGAGTACAACTTTATATATTTTTTCAGTTTCAGGTTTTTAAATTTGGGATGACAAGAGTCGTTGTAGTAAGTTATACAATTTAGTATCAGAATTGAGCCTATGTAAATATAATTGCTCCTAGGTATATTGTTATTTGAATTCAGCCACTTCTAAAAATTTCTCTCATTTCTCTTTAATTGTCCACTTCCATCAATTAATTAACCAGCTCACTGACACTATCGAACCCTTAGGTTCATGGCCGCGCAGACATAAGCTCTCCATACGTCCCTATCCTGAGCTAAATATTTTCCAATCATTCCCTGCATAATCTAATTCCCTCAAATCATAGTTAATATTATTCTCTCCTCTCATTTTTGGTCTACCAACTGGCCACTTTCCTCTGGTTTTCCTACAAGAAACTTCTAGGCACGTCTTTCATTTCTCATTCGTGCCATATGTCCAGCCCATCACAGTCCACGAGATTGAACTGTTCTTATTATAGTTATTTGGCTTCCTAAAAAGACCAGTAGTTCACCATTATGTAGTCTTCTCTATTCACCTGTCTGTTCATCTCTCTTAGGTCCAAAAATTTTCGTAAGAACTGTATTCTCAAATACACGTATCCTCCCTTGAAGTAAGAATCCATGTTTCGCATCCATATACTATAACTGATAGGATTGTAGTTATACATATTTTCAGTTACCGTCTTATGAAAGGCCTATGTTTAATTTTTTTGTGCATCTTATTCCTATTGCAATATATATTTATATGTGTGACTATAGTTTTATTGATCTTCATGGTAGGCCATCGGCCTGTTCCGCTCTCAGAATTAGTTTTATTGATAATTTATTATTTTATTGTATTGTATTGTAAGCCCATGTTTTCCCTTTACAGAGATTTAGGCGCTCTCCCCCTACAGGGAAGAATTTGAACCATACTAATTTAGTTACACTTGTTTTCGTATAGATGTCATTTTGAGTCGTTCGTGGTCAGTGTTCCGCCTCATACTGACATCTAGGAAACCAAGGTAGTACTAGGACGGGAAAATTAGGTAAATTTTGCTTAGAGGCCTTTTCATTCAGGCTTAAGGATTTTTTACGAGCCTGAAAATCTTCAGACTCGGGACCCACGGCTTAAAGTCCCTCCCGGAGGACTTGCTCCTTGGATTTTTCCATCCTAAAAAATCCATCGACCCCGCCGGGTTTGAACCTTCGGGACCAGAGGCAAGGAGCATAACCACTAGACCACCGCGGCCGACTTACTGAGATAAATATTAATTTTCAGGGCACTCGAGATTGTACGATTTCCTAAATTTCAGTGGGTACCAACCTAATTTTCACTTAAGAGGATATGTGGTATAATCCCCTAGTACCCGAAGATGAACCTGGATACGCAGAATAAAACGGATACTGATTCAAGATGAATATCTTTCCGATCTATTAAGTTGTACAAAACATTATCGAAACGCTCCAGAAAATAGGCATTCACGCTCGATTTCCATCTTCTTCATCCAAGGCAGTCGTAATTATGGGATCATTTGTACGTCCTCTGTGAATACTCAGTTACGTATCAAGAGATAATGTTATGTAATTAACTATCATTGAGGTTAATTATGTCCGACATGGTAGGTTACATATGAAGATCTCAAACATCACTAGAACATATGGCAGGATGTCCGGATAAATTCAACCATTCTGCTTAATTCACTTTAATTATAATAAGTCATCCGGGTAGCTCAGGCGGCAGTACGTCTCTTAACACTGACACAATTCAAGATACAGTCAATCCCCCGTTATAAGGCCCCACATTATGTCAATGAATGCTTGTAAAACACATGTTTTCAGCATTCTGCAATTCATTTAGCACCAATATGTAAATTGACACAAAATATATATAGGCCTATAGCTCACGACTTACAAAATGGATCAGTGGATATACACCGTGTCCCATTCAAACCTCCCACATTTTAATTAATGATAACTCTCAAAGTATGCGGAATTATGAAATTAAGTTGGTATTAAAAGAAAGAGAAACTCAATATTTTTGTTTTCATTGTTGCAGTTAATTCATCTGTCGCATGTTGGACAATAATGAAATAAAACAAAATGGCGACTCCTCAGCAACGAGAACAAACTGTTTTCTGGTATGCAGAGACGAAGTCAATAATTACAGTGCAAAGAAATTACCGGAGAGAATATGGAAGAAAGCACCTGTTGGGAAGACCATTAAGGCATGGCTTGAGAAGTTTCTAGCGACTGGAAGCGTTAAAAAAGAATCAGGAATTGCTCGTGTTTCAGAAGAAAATACCGAAGAAATTAGAGCAGGATTTCAGAGAAGTCCACAAGAATCAATTCACTATGCTTGCAACAGTACCAATGGACATGTTGGACAGAATATGGCACGAAATTGAATATAGACTTGATATTGTCCGTGCTACTATTGGTGCACATATAGATGTGTTTTAGTGTGTGGCAATGGAAATTCTTTGAGCTTCTGTTTCGTTTAATACCGGCCTCATTTCATAATTCCGCATTCTTTGTTAGTCATGATTAATTAAAATGTGGGAGGTTTGAACGGGACACCCTGTATTTTAAATTAGTATCATATTATGCATTACAAGGACTCCTGTCGTCCCAACTTCTCTAACAAAAGGTAAACTGAAAATATATAAAACTGTTATTCTCCCAGTTAAATTATTTGGATGCGAAACATGGACTCTTACTTTAAGGGAGGAGAAAAAAATAAGTATTTAAGAATAAAGCTCTTAGAAAAAATGTTAGACCAAAGAGAGATGAACAGACAAGCGACTTCATAACAGTGAGCTACATGATCTTTATAGGAAACCAGATGTAATAATAGCAGTTAAGTCTCGTGACACGAATGAAGAATGAAAGAGGGGCATGGAATTTTCTTCTAGGAGAACCAGAGGAAAACACCCAGTAGGTAGACAAAAAATGCTGAGAGAATAAGATTTACCGTGATTTGAGGGAAGCTAATTACATACAGGATATGATTGGAAAACAGCTCAGGATAAGGATGTGCGCAGAGCTTATGCCCGCTTGGCCGTGAACCTGTGTGTTCGGTAGTTCCAGTGAGTTAGAGTTAGTGATAATTGTGGGCCTGAAGAAAAGGCAAACAAATGACTAAAATGCAAAGAGTTGGAAGTGAAAGTGATACATGTGCCTTATAATAATAATTAGTTGGTTTCGTAACATTAGATTGCTCGCAGAAAATTGTAATAAAACAAAAAAGCTTATGAAATATGTGAAAGTGAAGTAATAAACGCTTCATTTAGATCGAATAGGATTTCAGCAAGCAGTTGAGTGTGCTTTACAAGTTTACCAAACCGTTGCAGATTGACAGGAGACTTTCTAACTTACGGGAAATAAATTTCAGATATGCATACACAACTTTCCATACAGACTCGTAGGGTCATTCCTAGCATACCCCTTCCGTGCTAACTTCCAGTTGTAATGCAAAGAAACCAGGCGTATAACTGCGTTTTCATTAGTCGAACAATGGTTTTACCTTTAAAAACATGTAAAAAATGTAATTTGCTCTCTAATACTCTAAATAAAGAAAATAAGTGTAATAAAAATATATATTATCTAGCACATGCCTATATAAGAAATACGGGGAACTTTGAAATATTTAATTATAATTTTAATATAGGCCTACTAAATAAGTATTGTTTTATTCTTAAACATGTGCAATGGAGCACACATTGGAATTTCAATTTTTTCTAAATGACCACCTTCTGTGTAAGTTCTTAAAACATTGGAAAATAAACCATCAGAAAAGCGGAGAGAAACAAATTATTTTGAATGGAGTGGATGAATAGAGACGAGTGGAGAAGGAAAATAAAACTTAGGCACAGAAAGAAGTAGCCTATAAACATTGAAAATCTGTACATTAAAAATATTATTATTATTATTATTATTATTATTATTATTATTATTATTATTATTATTATTATTATTATTATTATTATTATTATTATTATTATTATTATTATTATAGAATCATTGGTATGTTGAAGTCAGTGCTTTGGAATAGAAATATATTATACAGAACGAAGAAAACTATAGTTCAAGTTCTGTTACAAAGGATTTTATTACATGGGTCCGAAACCTGGACAGTAAAGAGAAAACAAGCCAAAAAGCTGTTAGCAGTAGAAATGGATTTCTGGAGGCAATGGAAAGAATTTCAAGAAGGGATAACCCCAGAAATAGAACAATGAGGGAAATTATGCAAGTTGAAAAAAAAAAATTGAAAAAAAAACGTTTGAAATGGTATGACACCCCATAAGAATGAAAGAATATAGGATACAAATGAAGTTCCTTGATTGAAAAGCTAATGTAGGAAGTGGAAGAGGCAGACCTAGAGAACGATGTAAGGTAAGATTTGAGGGAACAAGATGCTTTAGACAGGAACATCTGGCGACTAATCACTTTGGGTTGAAGGAAAAACACTGTATTGTGGAATATTCCTAATAAAATTATTATTATTGTTACTATTATTATTATTATATTAAGAACAGAATAAATAAAGGTAGAGCAATAACAGCAATGATGAATGGAGTCTTATGGAACAGACATATAACCAAGAAAAATAAGTTACAAATATATAATTCAATAGTGAGAAGAACTGTCACATATGGAGTTGAAGTTTGGAAATTCAACAAAAACTTAGAACAAAAACTTATGTCGATGGAAATGGATTTCTTGAGGAGAGCAGCAAGATGTTCAAAATTAGACAAAATAAGAAATACTGTCATAAGAGAAAAAATGAATATTGGTTATTCAATAGTAGATTATATACAGTATAAGCAATTAAATTGGTATGGGCACGTACGACGAATGCAAGAAGAAAGATTACTCAGAAAAACATTGGAATGGTGTCCACCTGGAAGAAGGAGGAGAGGAAGACCTCGAAACACGTGGATGCAGGAAATAAGAATTGGAATGAGAGCAAGGGAACTGGAGGACATGAATTGGATGGAGGGAGACGAGTGGAGAAGAAAAATAAAACTTTAGGCACAGAAAGATGTGTAAACATTAAAATTCTGTATATAAAATTATTATTATTATTATTATTATTATTATTATTATTATTGCCGTAGCGTAGTGGTTAAGGCACCGCGCTACAAGCCAGAAGGTCGAGGGTTCAAGTCCCGGTGGGGTCAGGATTTTTAAACTGGCCAAAACCTTCTGGCGGCACTATGGCCCTGGGGTCGACTCAGCCTGAAATGGGTACCAGACACTTGTTCTGGGGGTAAAGGCGGCCGTCACGCAGGGCTGACAACCCGGCTGACATCAAGTGCCGATTGTCTAGAAAAAGTAGGAGCCTTAACTTCCTACTACTCCAAGGGCCTCCCGAGGCCTGTAGTGGGATTACTTTACTTTACTGTAGGAAAACCAGAGGGAAATCGCCCAGTTGGTAGACCAAGAATGATGTGGGAGAATAACATTAACTATGATTTGAGGGAAGTAGATTATATAGGGAACTATTGGAAAGCATTAGCTTAGGATAGGTATGTATGGAGAGCTTATGTCCGCACGGCCATGAACCTACGGGTTCGATAGTGCCAGTGAATAAGTAAGTGAGTATTATTGTTGGAATGGTGGAATAAGAAAGAAAGGAAGATCTAGTAACTCATGGATGCAAGAATTAACTGGAATGAGAACGAGAGGACATGCAGTTGATGAATAGGGACTAGTGGAGAGGGGAACTAGGAAAATAGAACATTTGTTATAGAAAGATACGCAAATATTTAAAACTGTATATTAAAATTATTATTAATATTATTTAAAAAAGGTTTTATGCTTTTATGTATAAAAGGTTTATATTTGAAATAGCAGCAAATACATTTTGGAATGGGTAGAAATGTATTATATTTTGTTTTATTCCATAGCCGCAGGAGATTAATATTAGACACGGGGAGCAGAATATGCGACTCATAGAGAGAAATTTTCTTTCTCTCTTGCAGATTTATATCACACCCCCACAGAGTGAATATATATTTGTCCTTCAAACTTGGCAGTGGCCGCGCGTATTATCGGGGCTCGCGAATTCTCCAGGGGTCGCTCGGTTGAATCTCAAAACCAGTTAATTCCTATTTACACGGCCTCGGCTTTACTTGCTACATTACATTGTTACGCATATTGCACACTTTTTATACTTGATTAAAATCCCAGCTTTTTCCCCTCCCCTGACAGTATCCATTTTCATCTTAATTCAAATGTAAAACAAAATTACTATACATTCATATTTAACAAATAAAACTAAAAAAAGTTGTAACTTATATGATTTTCATAAATATTTATTTAATTTAACATTCATAACAGCTGTTTCAATGCGCTCTATCTTAATCAGACGAATGTCAATGCGATTTATTAAATACATCATGGATTTTACATCAAGTAAACACCAAATCAAATGATTATTATCCATTTATAACTAATTCACTGGCACTACCGAAACCCGTAGGTTCATGTCTGCGCAGACATTAACTCTCCATACATCCCTATCCTGAGCTAATGTTTTCCAATCATTCCCTGTATAATCTACTTTCCTCAAATCATAGTTAATGTTATTCTCCCACCTCATTCTTGGACTACCAACTAGGCGTTTTCCCTCTGGTTTCCTTACGAGAAGCTCCCATGCACCTCTTTCATTACCCATTCGTGCCACATGTCCTACCCATCGCAGTCTAAGAGATTAACTGTTCTTATTATATCTGACTTCCTATAAAGACCATGTAAGTTCACTGTTATGTAGTCTTCTCCATTCACCTGTCTGTTCATCTCTTTTTGGTCCAAAAATTTTCCTAAGAACTTTATTCTCAAATACTCGTAATCTTCTTTCTATCTTTAAAGTAAGAGTCCATGTTTCGCATAGGAGAATAACAGTTTTATATATTTCAGATGACGTTAATTCGAAAGGAGTTGGGACAAGTGTCCATGTAATGCATAATAGCATGCATTTCGAGAATCGAGCTTATCTTTAATTTCTTTATACAACGCATTCGTGTTTGTAATTATTTGTTCCTAGGTATTTGATTTCATCCACTTCTTCAAAATTTCCCTCATTTCTCATTAGTTGCCCATTTCCATTATAAAATACATTTATATGTGTGAACATTATCAATTTATACTTTATGGAAATATTATGAGTAAAATATTTGAAAATAAGTCCACCGCTGTGGTATCGAGGTAGCGTGCTGCCTTGTCACGCAGCGAGCCTGGGTTCGATCCCCGGTCGGGGCAGTTTTCCTGGATGAGGTTTTTATCGGGGTTTTTCCTCACCTGCAAGACAAATGTCCGGAAATCTTTAAGGCCCAAATGGTCCCTGAAATCATGTGGCCATCGCAATCATCATCATTCATATTCATCTTAAATTAAGCTTAAGATTAGGGACTCTCCTGGCGCACCACTATCATCACCATCACTCATCATATTATCGGGGCAACGTAACCCCGCCTTCCAAGCGCCCCAACCTCAGAAGTGGGTTACAAGTACGCCATGCCAGGAGAGAACGCCAGAAATGTCGAAATACAACCTGGGGAATTTGCAAAAAAAATTAAAAATAAAGTTTTTAGATTTTTTTTGGGGGCCAAAGAGAGACGAATAGAGAGTTATCTACATCATCTTCATCGGAAACCAGATACAATAATAACAGTTAAATCTCGTAGACTGCGATGAGCAGGACTTGTGATTGGCATTAATTGGGAATGAAAGGGGAGTAGGAATACCAGCGGGAAAACATCCAGTTGGTAGAATAAGAATCAGATGGGAGAATAACATTAGCCATGATTTGAGTGATGTATGTTGTTCGGAAACATTAGCTCAGATTAGGGATGTTTAGATAGCTTATGTCCAAGTGACCATGAAACTGCAGGTTCAGTAATGTAACTGAGTTACAATAAGATATTCTGTAAAAAAAGTTATTTTAATCAAGTATGAAATTTTGATCCAGTAAAGATATGAATAACTAACTCACTGGCTCTATTAAACCCGTAGGTTCATGGTCGCGCGGACATTAGCTCTCCATACATCCCTATCCTGAGCTAGGTTTTCCAATCATCTCCTGTATAATCTACTTCCCTCAAATCAAATTTCATTCTCCCACCTCTTTCTTGGTCTACCAACTGGGCGTTCTCCCTCTGATTTTCCTACAAGAAGCTTCCGTGTCCCTCTTTAATTCCCCATTCGTGCCACATGTTCTACCCGTCGCAGTCTACGAGACTTAACTCTTATTACATCTGGTTTCTTATAAAAATTATGTAGCTCACTGTTATGTAAATCTTCTACATTCACGTGTCTGCTCATCTCTCATCATGTGAAGATCTTCTGTAATATATTTGATTTCAAGTAACGTAAAATGTTTTTCTTGAATAAATATAGCTCAAGTACTAACCTAAAGGTTGGTTAGGGAAAGAATTTTTCTTTAGAAGGGAAATTGCTGAATTTAGCTAGCTGTCTGCAGTCCATTGGATTCTGGAGCCAAAACAAACAAGGTAAATCAGAGGCAGCAAATGGAAGTTGAAAAAAAAAATGAGGTCAGAAACCCGGGAAGACGATGAGTGTAGGAAACTATCTCATGGGATTTCTGCACATGGCCAGGAGACACACAATTTCCACCCTTAATCTTAATGTGCAACAAGGGTGAAATTGCCATCTTAATATATTTAATCTTCAGCCTTAATTTTGCGACACACACCGCTCAATCATCGTAAACTTATATGAGTTAATCGATTGCCTTGTATGTAATTATGAGATATTTTTATTAAATCACTAGCTGATTACCCGGCGTTGCTAGGGAATTTATTTATTTAGAATATATTTATTTAGCCTGGTGGGGTTAAGGCCATGTGGTCTTCCCTTCCACTCACCAGGACAATAATATGTTACATTTAAATACAAAAAATTGCAATAATAGTACATACTAAACAATTAATTATCTGTTCAAACTGAACAATAATGAAAACAATGTCCAATAATACAATAAAGTTAAATACAATTAAAATTATACTAATGGAAGATTATATACAGAAAGGAATAACAGCTCGAATCTACTACACATAAAAAGAAAAGGAAAAAAATACACTAAGAAAGTAATAAACTCTATTGATTTAATCTATCACTTATATATAAGACATTAGGTAAATATATTGAAAAATCTTAATACCATTTTTATTAAATAACGAAAAAAAATTCGAATTTTGTCCGTCCATCCATCGAATCTTCTGGTTGTAGATGTTTCTCCTTCATGTATAAATATATTCCCTGACTACAGGGGATTTTAGGTCTTCCTCTGCCTCGTCTTCCCTCGGGTCCCCATTCCAAAACACATTTTGCTAGCCGATCCTCTTCTATTCGTCCGTACCATCTTAATTGCTGAGTTTTAATATAATCTAAAATAGTGTCTTCAATCTTAATTTTCTCCCTTATAACTGAGTTTCTATTTTTTTCTCTTCTTGAAATTCTTGTTGCCCTTCATATAAAATCCATTTCCGTTGCCAAAAGATATTTATTTGTTTTTGTTGTTAATGGCCAAAGTTCTGCTCCATAAATAATGATGCTTTTAACAATTGTATGGTATATATTAATTTTATTTTTATTACTTATATTTTTATCCCACAATATTCCATTGAGACTAGCAATTGCAAATTTTCCTTTATTATTTCTATTTCTTATTTTCCCTTCATAACTTCCATTTTTATTTTATTTTATTCCTTAATATGTGATCTCACTACAAGATTTCATTGTTTCTCCATTCTCCAAAATTAAATGTTGTTCTGGTTCACCAACTGATATATATATTTTGAAAAGAATATTTTTGTATTTATTTTGTGTCCACCAATTATCTTAAGCACTTTTAAATGATTGTATTTTTTAATGGAAATGCCATGCATGAAAAATTGCACTTTTATTAAATATGGTTCTGGTGATGTGAAACGTGTATTAATATTATGAAACAGTTGAATTAATGAAAGAGTGAGGTTATGGTGCTGTGAGCTTGGAAGGTGCAGCTCGCTGTTAAATTGATCACAAACTAACGGAGAGTAAGAGAAAAGGCACTGACCTCATTTGTACACAAGCTTGTTCAAAAAGAAGAGCGCCCACGTGCCTCAATACGTGAAACCTCAGTTTGTCAACTTTAAAAGCATTGCAAACTGTCATGCTATTTTTTTTCCTTTTCTCTTTCACTCTCTTATATCTTCCCCTCTTTTTAGTTGTATACACTGCAACGTCCCTCATTTAAAAAGTGATATAATCTCTGAAACATCCTCCTTATTCATTTTAAAATTAATTTTATTACAAAAATATGTACACATATTCTAAACATCCTTCGTTAAAGAGTATTGCTCGACCGGTTTTACAAATAATATGCTATCTTGAGGTAATATCTAAGCCACGCGCGTGTGCACTACTTTTCTTAATCTTGAGTTACCTAATAGATAAACCCTACTCTCCGTTACTTTACTGAAAACAATGTTTTTAAGCGGCAATACAAAACATTTAAAACAGTAGGAAATGTTGGTAAAAATAATTTCAAAAAACCTGTTTGGGATTTTTAAAAAAAACTAAGTGGCGTAATAGACACTTCAGCCTACATGCTTAACTATTTTAGTTCACTCCTACACTAATAATGGCCTAATTTTCATCATCATCTGCATTCATGGATTAGGTCTGTTGACCCGTTCCGACTTCAGCCCATATATTTCTAGGTCTGCCCACATCTCGGGTGCCTTTAGGTCTGTATTTTGTTATTTGTTTTGGATATCTATCTTCATTCTTCCTGTCTATGTGTTGCTTCCATTTTTGTCTATATGTATCTATTTTATCAGTTATTGCAAATATTTCAAGTTCCTGTCTTATTTCTGTGTTCTTGATTCTATGTTCCTTAGTGCATCCTTTAACAGGTCTTAAAAAATTTCATTTCTGCCACCGTTATCCTACTTAGATCTTGTTTTTTATGTATCCAGGCTTCTGAACCATAGAGCAGTACCGGTACTGCCAACGTTTTGTAAAATTTCAATTGGGTCTCTCTTGTTGTTTTGTTATTTAGTGATCGTTTTATCGTACCACATATTCCCTGGAATTTTGCTATTTTATTAGTTATATCATTATCAAAATGAAATTCACATCCTAGATAATTGTGATGGTTCACCTGTTCTATGATTTTGTTTCCTATTACTATTTTGGATCTGATTTGATTTTTCCCTTGGAATGCCATTACCTTAGTTTTTTTCTATGGATATTTTGAGATTATATTGTTCACATATATTATGTAGTTTAAAAATATTCCTTTGAAGTTCGTCTTCCGTATTTGCCATTATTACCTGGTCATCAGCGTATAATAATGTTTTCAAGTAGTGAATTAATTATCATTCTGTTTATAAGGAAGTAAGTTGAATTTACCAGGGTGGCTTGGTATCCATTGACAACGGCATGTAATTGCTCAACTTACTTCCCTAGAGAAGAAAATTAATTTATTTAATTAATGTAAAATAGTTACCTACTTAAAATTGTATGGAGTAAACAATACAATTTTATTGTGCCACACTTATTTCTCACTTTGATAATTCAAATTTATAGTGATTGAACAGTTGTTACATCCATTAACATTATTTTAATTAATTAATATGCAATCTTAAACTGTTATAAAATGTCTGCCACTAATTCAGACAACAATTGCAATTGATTTATCACCATTCCCTTGCTATCAAAGAATTGAACTCTTCAAACTAAGATATACGTAAATTCACACGAAATATAAAATTGACCATAATTACACTGGTCAATATGATTTTTGTCTTATGAGTACCAATAGTTGTACTTAATGCAGACTTTTATCGTGTTTTCAAATATGTATTCGGAATTTCTCCATCATCCAGTTTTTTATTTCAATTTCAATTAATGGATTTAAATAATTATTTTTTAATAAACGTTTTTTCGTCCATTTGTCCATTGTAAAATAAAACCAAATGAGCTAACTCAGGAGATTTCACCTATGGAAAAGAGATATCAAGGCAAATGGAATTCTAATATGCCGGCCGATTATTGTTGGAACTTCAAGAGGGATGCTCCACAGCGAAATATAGCAGAAAATCGCCATTTTTTATTTTCTAGGTGAGTCCGAATGTTCAAATATTGTGTAGTTACGAATGTAGAAAATATTAAAGTGTTTGAAATTATAAATTCCTGTCTCTGGGGAACCTTGCGTGATGGAGAAACCCCGATATTATATTTGAATTCAGGAGAGAAAATACTATCAGAATCACATATTTTTCTTTCTGAGACAAAAAAAAGTTTATTTTTTGTTGCGCAGTGTTATTAGTATAGGAGTGGACAAAATTATATCCACAAGTACATTACTAGCATCGAACTTAATTGCTAGCCATAGCTAAAGCTCGGGCTTAAACACGTCCTCAACTAGTAATGTACTGCTTAGGCCTACTTCCCTTGTTGCGTACATAACTATTACAGTAATTACATATGGCAGAAGATTACGAAGATTTAGAGTACATGACAAGAAAACTAAAGGGGAATATGAAAAATGGGATTAAAGTTAAATTTGAACAAAGTCAAATATATTGTAATAGGAGATAAATCAAAAGATCCGCGCACATGGTAAGATAAAAGCAAGTGACGAATATGTATATTGGGGACAAAAATTAATGCAGATGGAAGTCGTGAAGCAGAAATTAATGAAAGGCTAAATAAGGGCAAATCTGCAATATAAAAATTAAATGGTGTTTTAAGGGATCAGAAAATAAGTTAGAAAACAAAAACAAACATTTTTAATACAATAATAAGGAGTGCAATGGCATACTGTGAAGAAACATGGGAATTAAAATCTAGAACATTAAGAATATTAAATTCTGCAGGAATGGATTTTTGAGACCTTCAGCTGGAATTTCTAGAAGAGATCAAATAGGAAACAGTGTAATTAAACAAAATATGAATGTTTAAACGTCAATTGGATGTCTTTTATATACAGAGTGATTCAGAAATATGGCTTTACGTTTGATCGCATTTTGTTACGAAAACATTATTATTAAAGGAAATATGATGTTATCATTGGAAAGGAAATCCTTCAAATTACAATACAACAAAATAAAACTAATCACTGCTCACGTGCAGCTTGGTGGGTTGATTTTTGTGGGCTAGCGTCGAACACCTCCACAATTATCTTCGTTGTTTCTGCATCCGTGCTAATGCGAGGCCTTCCAGGAGGTTTGATTTTCTGCATCCTTCCCGTTTCCAGCAGTCGTTTTCTCCACTTCCCCACAGTCGACGGCTGCAATGCTACGTTAAACTCACGTCTTACCCATCTGGCGGCCTCATGATCATTAGCATACATTATTGCCCATGCAGCAATTGTAATTTGCTGTTGCATATTCAACGCCATTTTGACTAATGACGTAAGTTCTACACTGTTTTGTTTTATTCCATTGTTATAATTTGAATAACTGTCTTTCCAACAGTAATTTCATATTTCCTGTAATAGTAATATTTTGATCACATAACGCGATCAAACGTATAGCCATATTTATGATTCACCCCGTAAAAGAAACCACGCGCTCTGAACTGAATTTAAGTTATTGGTTTTCTACCAGCCATTTTTGATAATAAAATGAACAAAAAATGGTATACAACACATATTTATTGAATATATTAATGTATTCTATATGCCATTGTAATTACATTAAAAATAGTTTTAATTTTATTAAATGAAGATATATTACGAGAATAGCTTTTTGCCAGTTTCACTTGTTTAGTGCTTGGTTCCTTTCATATTAAAACCATCCACTTGTGGATTTCTTAAAAACAAACAAACAATTAAAATGTGAAAAGAATGAAAGAAGGAAGATTCTCAAGAAGAATACTAGAATGGAAGCCACTTGGTAGAAGAAGAGTGGGACGACCAAAAAAAATAACGTCGATTGATGGTGTTTTGAGCAGCATGAGGGAAAAAAGGATCGGGCTATGAAGACTGCAATGATACGATGTGAAGGAACATTACCAGTACTAGAATTTTTATGATAAATATCATACATTTTTTTTTTGGCAAGTGGCATGTTTCTTAAATATACATACATGCTTTTTAGCAAAAACTAATTGAATTAAAGTACTTTGTTATGTCATATTTATGCATATATTGCCACTTATATATGACAGAGCATATTATAGCAATATATTGATCATAGTCCACCGCTGTGGTCTCGGGGTAGCGTGCTGCCTTGTCACGCCGCGGGCCCGGGTTCGATCCCCGGTCGGGACAGTTTTTCTGGGTGAGGTTTTCATCGGGGTTTTTCCTCACCTGTAAGACAAATGTCAGGAAAACTTTAAGGCCCAAACGGTCCCCGAAATCATATGGCCATCATCCTTATCATTATCATCCTTACCATTATCATTATCATCACCGGTGTGGAAAGCAACGGGAAGCTACCACACCTACACAATTCCCTAGTAAAGCTGCAAGCATAGCATGAAAATGCTATGATTGCAGTGAAGGACCTGCCTTCGGGCAGAATTACTATGGATGGATTGATCATATTCCTCATATTTTCACTCTTTTAAGAAGCAAAGAATCTTTATTGTACAATTTATTTCTTCATGTTTATTGGAGTTGTTAAATTTCCTCTCCTATTTCGTTTCAATTCAGAGAATGGATTTTTCCCTTACGTACATTCCTGAGGAAATATTTATGTATTGTCTCGCGACAAGCAGGTAAAAAAGGTAAGATGATCCCAGGAGATCCTTGTGGTAGTAGAAGGTTAAGGCTCCTACTTTTTCTGAACAATCGGCACTTGATGTCAGCAGGGTTGTCAGCCCTGCGTGACGGCCGCTTTTACCCCAGAACAAGCGTCTGGTACTCACTTTCGTTAGAGGCTGAGTCGAACCCAGGGCCATAGTACCGCCAGAAGGTTTGGGTCAGTTTAAAAATCCTGACCTCACCGGGACTCGAACCCTATGCCTTCCGGCTTGTAGTGTATAGTTCTAACCACTATGCTACGGTTAAATAGTTGTCATAAACTGATTTACTACTTGATTTTACAATTTAAATTATTACATACTGTAAATATTACATACTGTAATTATAATATTACTAAGTAATATTTATTTATGTTACAGTGCATACTTACTTACTTACTCACTGGCACTATCGAACCCGTAGGTTCATGGCCGCGCGGACATAAGCTCTCCATACATCCCTATCCTGAGCTAATGCTTTCCAATGATTTCCTGTATAATCTACTTCCCTCAAATCATAGTTAATGTTATTCTCCCACCTCATTCTTAGTCTACCAACTGGGCGTTTTCCCTATGGTTTCTTACAAGAAGCTTCCATGCACGCCTTTCACCCCCCATTTGTGCCACATGTCCTGCCCATCGCAGCCTAAGAGATTTAACTGATCTTATTATATCTGGCTTCCTATAAAGACCATGTAGTTCATTGTTATTTTTGTAAATGTTAAAAGTCATAACTCATAACTCCATTTTTTTGTATATTTTGGTTGTTTTTAGGTCATAAAATCCCTAGCCCTAATAATGACAATATATTGATTGGGCGCAGGAACATTTGAAACCCGCTAAATAAATAAATCTTAGATATAAATTGTAGTGCTGGTTATGATGGACTTTGGAGATTGTACAATGAAGATGAAACAGTTACAGTAACTCCTGAGTTTCGTAACATGTGTTCTTAAATAGAATTACAGTTACATGGAGAGGCTAACAAACATCGGTTGTGAAACTGCGTATTACAAACAAAACATTTTGTGAGAATCACGTTTAAAAATTACATTTCCGTTTCTCTCTGAACAATGTTGTGAATATCCAACAACACACTTTAATCATTGTTATTATAGTCCGCTATTTACAGAAGTTTATCCAATTCTCAACTATTTCCAAAATAATATAGTGTCATTAGGACATTACTTTCGAAACCACTGCACAGGACATGTTTGTACCCTCAATCTTATACAATATCTATGACTATAGAATGGAACCCACTGCACAGGACATGTCAGCACTATCATTTACATATAAATCATCATCATCTGCATTCATGGATTAGGTCTGTGACCCGTTCTGACTTCAGCCCATCTCTTTCTAGGTCTGCCCACATCTCGGGTGCCTTTAGGTTTGTATTTTGTTATTTGTTTTGGATATCTATCTTCATTCATTCTGTCTATGTGTTGCTTCCATTTTTGTCTATATGTATCTATACATATAAATAGATTCATATTTTAATATCTACATAATCAAAATGCTACTCATCGATTTCTATATACATGTTATAATTATACTTTTGACATTTAGCAGTGAAGGCCAATTATGACGTGAAAACAAAAATAAATGCCTGAATCTCTTTAAAAAAAAGTTTACTTGTTATAGTAGCCATTAGATGGCAGTTGGAACGATATCCAGCTGCCTCTCGTATAAATTAAGAATAAAAAGAAAAATAAACGTTTGTGTTAGGATTCCTGAGTAGCTCAGTTGGTTAGAGCGCTACCGAATTAAGTTAGAGATCTCGGGTTCAAATCCCGACTCCGGCATTTATTTTTCTTTTCATGTCATATATATATACATATATATCCATCCATAGTAATTCTGCCCTAGGGCAGATCTTTCACTGCAATCACAAGCATTTTCTTGCTATGCTTTGCAGCTTTACTAGGGAATTGTAGGTGTGGTAGCTTCCCGTTGCTTTCCACACCGGTGAAGAACGATGATGATGATAATAATAAGGATGATGATGATGGCCATATGATTTCGGGGACCGTTTGGGCCTTAACGTTTTCCTGACATTTGTCTTACAGGTGAGGAAAAACCCCGATAAAAACCTCACCCAGAAAAATTGTCCCGACCGGGGATCGAACCCGGGCCCGCTGCGTGACAAGGCAGCACGCTACCTCGAGACCACAGCGGTGGATAAACGAATGTAGAGCCTATGTCTGTCTGTCCTTTATGCGCAGCCATACCACCGTTCATCCGACTGTGATGGGACTTTTTACAAACTGTTCTGGAGATTTCCGGGAAAGTTTTAGCCTATAAGGGAGTTGTAATACTCAGCCCCTTCACCCTTAAAAATCATCCTTTATAGTGAAAAAGTGTAAGAAAAAAAGTATTTTTTGGATGCCTAAATGGCTTACGCTGCCTAAACCGTAAGTAATATATCAAATTAATGCACACAGAATTGGATATCTTAAAAAAAACTACAAAAAAGACCGCGACACTATATGTTTGTCTTTTACGGATAACTCACAATAACCATTTTTGTCTTTCATGAATGCCAAAAAGATCGGGATAAGCAGATTCCCGGACAACGCCGGGTAATCAGAACGGGTTATCTAAAATTAATTACCATATACATTTATAATTAATTATTCTTCCTATTACTTATTCAACTAAACATAAAAAAGCATTAGTTTTAAATGTATTTAGACGTAGCAGCGCATCTGTATATGCCTGTACTCACAAAACTCGAAAAATGGTCGATCGACAGCTTGATAAAATTTTACATGCATGTTTTCAGATGCAGAGAGTGTTTAGCCGCTATCTATTATGTTCTAATATCATAAGGTGTAGAAGTTCACCTGAAACAAACTCGTTCTAGCGGTTGCAGTTTTCGATGTTTTACAAAGTATCCCAGTATATCGTATTAAAATAAACCGAGGTAGATATTTTCTAAAAATCATCGAAATCCGACCACTGTAAGTGAGGGCTTACCTGAAATCCGAAAGTAAAAATTGACTAACAACCTCCGTGTTTGGTTTGTATAATCCTTAATACTTAGTTTATTTTGGCGTAGCAGCGCACGCCGGGTATTACCTAGTTTACATATAAAAATTAATCCAAGGTGTAAATTCATTTCTAACAAATGTCATGGTAGAGGTATTGGTTACAGGATATTATGCATTGAAATGGACTCTTGTCGTCCCAACTTCTCTCAAAAAACATTAAACTGAAAATATGTAAAACTATACTTCCCCCAGTGTTATGGATGCTAAACACGGACTCTTACTTTAAAAGAATAGAAAACATTAAGACTATTTGAGAATAAAGATCATAGGAAATTGTTTTAACCAAAGAGAGACGAACAGACAGGTGAATGGAGAATAGTAAGTAATATTGAGCTACGTGATCTTTATAGGAAACCAGATATAATAAGAACAGTTAAGTCTCGCAGACTGCGATGGGAAGGACAAGTGGCACGAATGGGGAATGAAAGGGGAACGTGGAAGCTAATTACAGGAAACTAGAGGGAAAACGCCCAGTTGCTAGACCAAGAATGAGGCGGGAGAATAACATTAACTATGACTTCAGTGAAGTAGATTATACATGGGATGATTGGAAAACATTAGCACTGGATAAGGTTATATGGAGAGCTTATGTCCACGCTGTCAGTGAGTGCCAGTGAGTTAGTTATATATTTGAAGAACATGTTTTGAGTATATATTCTTAGACATTAAAGGCGAACCATGGATACAATGTCGAAAATGTGATCTATGGTGCCATGTAAAGTGTCAAGGGGTGACCGTTTATAAATGAAATTTTTAATGCAGTGTAACATGGAGAGTGATTAAAAAGTTTGTTACGAAATTACTCTAATACTATCACGAAATTACCAGAGTTCTTCAAACCTCCAGAAAAATTTCAAACATATATATATATAATTTATGTTATATTGGTAATAAAATATATATTCGACAACTCGGCATTCATATACTCTTAATATTAATATTCCTTAGAGTCTTATCAGAAATTTCCATAACATTACGGTTTAATAGTATAAAAGATTAGTAACACTAAATTAGCTGAGTATGCTAACTTACTGGCACTATTGAACCGGTAGATTCATGGCCGTCTTCCATGCACGTCTTTCACTTCCCATTTGTTCCACATGTCCTGCCCATCGCAGCCAACGAGACTTAACTCTTATTATATCTGGCTTCCTATAAATACCATGTAGTTCACTAGTCTTCTCCATTCACCTGTCTGTTCATCTCTCTTTGGCCCAAAACAATTTCCTAAGAACTTTATTCTCAATTACTTGTAATCTCCTTTCCTACCTTAAAAGTAATATTCCATGTTTGACATCCATATAATATAACTGGTAGAATAATAGTTTTATATATTTTCAGTTTAACGTTTTTTGAAAGGAGTTCGGACGTCAAGTCTCTGTAATGCATAATAGCACGCATTTCCAGAATTGAGCCTATGTTTAATTTCTTTGTGCATCTCATTCCTATTTGTGATTATTGTTCCTAGGTATTTGAATTAAGCCACTTCCTCAAAATTTCCCTCATTTGTCATTAGCTGTCCATTTCCAATATATAATGTATTTCTATGTGTGACCATATATTTAGTTTAATTGATATTTAATATGGTGGTATAGAATACCCAAATAACTTTCTATTAGAAATTATAGAAAAGTAGTGAAGACTACATTGCATGGTGCTTTCCCTACACTGTATGATGAGGCGGAAAGCATTAGAATGCGGAGAGAGTGAAGGTGGATGAAGGGTCAAGACCCGGCTCACTGCCAAGGTCCCATTACAAATTCAATAAACGGAGAGTTGGCTTCAAGTCTACCTTGTCAGAAGTTACTTTAACAGTATTATTTTAAGTTAGGGAGGGCCATCGAGGGGAGTTCCCAAACAAGGATGCCATTTTGAGGCAAGTCCGTTTGAAACTCTGGTATGGCACAGCTGGCGAAGTTCATTAAACAGCCACAACACTCAGTACTGGAGGGGAAGGTCTTAACCGCAACTCTCATCGTGACATAATATACCCTTACACTCTACAAATTCTTGATTTTTAAATATAGCCACCAGGAGGTTCAAGAACGAGTGGACATAAACTCTCAATACATCCCTTCAACGTGCTCATAATTCTTGCGCACGTTTTATTTGTGGTATTCGCAAATTTGACCATGTTACACCGTCCCTAGAACAATTACCGAGGCTTCGTCTAAGAGATCGTAGAACTGTCCATTCCCTATCCCTTCTCTATAAAATACTTCATACATCATCGCCTAATTATTTATCACGCCGATTCATCAGACTATCCGACACATAATCTTGACACTCGATCCCATCAGCACATTGTCCTTTATATCCCTCCTCATCGCACTGTATATTATGCATTTTATTTTACGGTCTCACTTATCAAAACATGGAATTCTCTTCCGCCCTATGCCAGAGACTGTCTAACTATAACATCCTTCAAAAACAAACTAAAGAATTATTTAATAACAAACTAACTTACACACCTCACTGATAGTATTGTTTTAGCAATTAATAAATTTAATTATTTATGAAAATAATATTAAGATTAACACATATTTTCTATTGTTTTGTTTTAAATATTGTATAATCGTAAAATTAGTTTTCTATATCTCATTATTTTTATTTGTTTTTATATACATTAGACAGGGACAATTTAATATGTCTTGCTTGTATACATTTTATTATTAGTTTTAGTCTTAATTTTAACTAACATTAACTGGTTGCATTATAGATCGTAACATAATAGATATTATCTTTTTGATTAAATTTTTATTTAGTATTTAATATTAGTGTTAATTGAGATTGTTATATTCTGATGTAATATATGTTTGTCCTGGTGAGTGGAAGAGAAGGCCACATGGCCTTAACTCCACCAGGCTAAATAAATCTAATCTAAATCTAATCTATCCAGAGCTGTTGTTTACGAACCTTTCCCTGTATAATTTAAATCCCTTAAATAATGGTTAATGTGATTATCTGGGATGCCTGTTATAGTAATTGTAAATTTTGGATATGGAGAAGAAATTAGGAAAATTTCAACAGATGTTTAGTTCAATAAGAAGATATTTGAAAAATAAGACCTCAAGGGAAACTCAATTAAAATTTTACAAAACAGTAGCCGTTCCAACGTAAACATACGGGTCTGAGACTTGGCATTTAACGATCTCTGATAAAAATTAAAATGAGACAATGGAAATGAGATTTCTGAGATCCGTTGCAGGTGTATCTTTAAGAGATCAAAAAAGTGAAGACATCAGAGATGAATTACAAGTATATAATATAAACGAGAGAATATACAGAAATAGATATAAACGGTTTGAACATGTACAAAGAATGCCAAATAATCGTTTATCAAGATAGATACTTTATAGACCTGATGACCGAAGAAATGTAGGATGATCGAAAGGACGACCTTAGCATATTGTGCAGCGTGGAGTGGAACGGTTCATTAGGCCCATGCCTTGATGATGATATTTACTCCATGCTTGACAGGCCTAGAAGGCCCTTGCCCTATCACCCAGCTGCTGGTCTCACATCTACATCAATACTAATAAAATTCATATCAAATTCCGTTGAGGTGATCAGTCATAAGATAAAAGTTAAAAATTAAAATGTACCTATTGGCAGGTGCCGTCGTCCTCAACTTTGTTAAAATGGTGTATATAAAATTAACTGGAGCGCTTTCGGAAGTTAACTTCCATCCTCGGCAGGTTGAGCTTCTGCTACTCGTTGTTGTTTACGATGATGTATACTCCAACTGTTTGTAGCAACAAACTTCTAGTTCGACAAGGTGCTCATCTCCTACCCAGGGGTTATCGCAGTTGCTCCCGCGCTGCGCTGATCCGGGTCGTGCCCTAGTGTACCTCCCAGGGACGTGTCCCGTGGGGCGGCAAGGAGCTCGCAAGCTCCAACAGGTAAGCACATAGTACGACGGAGCGCTCATCTCCTGCCGACCCCACTAATTGTTCACGAGTCCATCGGACTTAGCCGGGAGGACTGACTATCAGATCCACCGACCTTCCCCCTGCGCACCACCAAGGGACGTGTTCTGTTGCTGAAGTGGGTCCTGCTGAGCATAGTACGTCAGGTCGCTCAACTTCTGACCTCACAGACTGTCGTCGAGTCAGTTCAACGATCCAGCTGAGTCAGCGCCAAATCCCCTACAAAAGACTGGGCCTTCTCCGTGTCCGCGCATCCTGACCTGGTCAGTAGTTCCCGTGGCATTAAGCCTGGTATTGTCCTAGCCATTCCGTTCGCTAAACTAGAACTCCTCGTGCCGCTGCTGTGAGACCAGCACACTGAGCAATGTAGGCATCCAGGGCGCTCATTGCCGAACAGATGGTCCTCGGGTTCATTGAACCAAGAGAGGGGCGCTTCTGATCGCCAATCCCCCACCACGTCGCCTCGTGGCCGCTGTTCCTACTGTGGGTCCAGGATGGTGAGCTTATAGTACAACAGGGCGCTCGTCTCCTGTTGTCCCCACTTACGTCCGCGAGTCCATCGGACTTGGAAGGGAGCAGATCCACCGAAGGGACGCTTCCTGCTGCTGAAGTTGGCGCAGCACGAGCTAAATAGTACGCCAGGTCGCTCGAATCCTGACGATCTCACAAATGGCCCGCGGGTCCAGACTGGGAGGACTGATAAATAGATCCACCAGTCATTTCCCTATCCGCCGCCTGGAGACGCGCCCTGTTGCTGTTGTGAGCTCAGCGCGGGGCCCGAGAAGCGGACCCCCCAGGGGCCACACGTGGTTTGTAATATGTAATATTACAGTATAGTTACTTAGGTTGGCAACCCTAAAATGTAAGAAGTTGAACTTTCAATCATGGTCGTCATTGCTGTAAGTACGACAAAAAGCACTATCTCGCAAAAAAATAATTTTTGTTAGTTTTAACATGGCCTATATTTGTAACTTGATTTTCATATCCGGCTCTCTTTTATTCTCTCTCTATTGCTTCCACCTTCCCCTTCCAATGTTTGTTTTAGGATGGCGGTTACGCTCTTTTATCTACGCGCGGTCTGTTTGGACGTTAAATGCGTAGGAACAGATGGCGGAATGGTTTTAATAGATTGCATAATAGAGTTGGTTTATTCGTATGTACTCTAGATGAGGAAAAACGAAAAAAAACTTAGCTACTTCCGCAAGTATTCTGTTCATATCTCATTTTTTATCTTCCAAGCTTTGACGTCATGAAGTACTAGTAAATATTTTATAAGCCATATGGGAATTCAGTTCTTTTTGTAGTGGTTGCAAAACAACAATCGGAACTCTAGGATGCACTGTTATTCACTGGAAAAAATTATAACTCTTTAAATAAACAATTAATGAGACTAAACATGGGCTCAACTCTGGAAAAGTATGCTATTACATTATGTTATTGTGAGTCTTGCTATCCGTAATTCGCGTAAATATATATATATATATATATATATATATATATCCATCCATAGTAATTCTGCCCGAGGGTAGTCTTTCACTGCAATCATAGTATTTCCATGCTATGCTATGCAGCTATACTAGGGAATTATAGGTGTGATAGCTTCCCGTTGCTTTCCACACCGGTGAAGGATGATGATAATGATGAGAATGATGATGATGGCCGGATGATTTTTTGGGGACCGTTGGGACCTAAACTTCCTGACATTTGCCTTACAGGTGAAGGAAAACCCCCAAAAAATCTCACCTAGAAGCCTGTCCTGACCGGGAATCGAATTCGCGCCCGCTGCGTGACAAGGCAGCACGCTACATCGAAGCCACCACTGATTTATTTTCCCTAAAAATTGTAATATACTGTGTGAACATATATTTAGTTTTATTGATGTTTACTTCCAGTTCCAATTTCTTAGTGTTACTCAATAGAGCGTGCGTGTTGGGCCTTAGTATCTCCTCGCTATCGCCCAATAGTACTACATCATCAGCATAAACTAACAGCTTATTAAACAATGAATGACACTTTGAAGAATTTGCAGTTTTTTTTGTATAGATGGTCTAAGCTACACAAAATAATATATTTGCATTTTCAGTTAATTGTCTTATGCTGCATCCTGTATATTACTTCAACTTTACATAAGTGTTTTCTCAAAAGAGTAAAAAAAAATGGAGTTGGTCCACTTTCGCTCATATATGAAGAACTTTAAGACTGTATCATAGATGAGACATTATCTCCGACTAGTACTAAATTTTCTTGACAAAAATTGATGTTTTATAAAACAATGGTTAATCTCGCTGGATAATAACATAATAATGGTTGGAAATTGGTCTCGTGTAGGAAGTTAGGAAAAACAAAAGGTAGTCTCCAAATGATTACTCTTGCACAAACAACAATAGTGTCTCCTGAAGGGAAACTTACTTACACTTGAGGGAAATTATGTTCTAGTTTGTTGAGAAGCCAGAAGCATCTTCATTTATGCACTAACTTCCTACCTCCCAGTAATTAACTTAATTCCGAAATATACAACTTTCACTACACCTTACATTTCCATTCACTGATATCGGGACGAGCAAAACCTTGTAGCATGTCTGCAGGTTGGCTTCGATACCAGGCTAACGAACTAAAGGCTATCCGCTCTTAAAGTGACCCTCATCAAAACGAAACATGTGACCTGCTCGCTTTTCATTGGTTATGAACATAGACGTACAATGTAGAAGCAATAAGTACACAAAAAAGTAGCCCCTTCATTAAATTAAAAATATACATGTTATTCTCCGTGAATGAAAGTAATAATATTGAAAACGTTTAAAGTATTCTAAAATACACCTAATCAATAATTACAACTTAAAATAGCTTATTACATATGGATGTTGCATTTGAGTCATGCTTTAGTCGATTTCGATGCAGAACAAAATGGCTGAAGGTGTCGAGTCTTCTGTTGAAGTGTCGCTATCTACATTTTAAAACACAAGTCTGGCAAACTTTTGACTAGTGGTCAAATAACAGTAATTTTAAATGTATTTCACAAGTTAAGTGAAAAATCTCACCAGCTTTTTTGTATTCTAGCCCATTGAACGATCACATGTCATATACTTCACACGTGCTCCCTGTCAATATGAAAGTAACTATGGCGCGAATGTCGGAAGGATACAATTGACGTTTGTTTATTTTAGGATGTATTAACTCGCAACATCCAACCGGGAGGTCTATTGTCTCGTGTACGTAAGCTCCCCATACTTCCCTATCCCGAGCTAATTTTTTCCATTCATCCCCTGTATAATTTCTTATCTGAAATCATGAACAATGCTATTATCCCACCTAATTACTTTTCTACGCGCTGGTCGATTTCCTTCTTGTTTTCTTATAAGACGTTTGCATGCTCCACACATCTGTGTCAACAGATCTTGTCCGTCGCAGCCTATGAGAGTTTTCCATAAAAATTATAGTTCGTTGTTATGTTATCTCCATTCATTCGCCGCACTTTGTTTCAAAACTTTCCTAAGCACTTTATACTCACATGCATATAATCTTTTCTCCTCTCGTTTAAAGAAAGACAAAATGCTTCGCATTCATATAATATAAATTGAAAAATAACCCTTCTATATTCTGCAGTTGAACTTTTTTAAAGAGAAGTTGGGACGACAAGAGTCCCTGTAATGCATAACAGCATGAATCTCCAGAATTGAGCATATGTTTAATTTCTTACCGCATCTTATTATATATCCTCAACTTATGTCCAACTCAGGGTCGGGTCGAGGGATGAGATGTGATGAAGCCCCTTATATAAAGGTCTGTGAATGACAAGGCTGCTGGCCGACCACGCCTGACGCACCATCACGGGGGCAGATGAACGAAATAAAACGAAATGGATGAGATGAAATGAGTATGGAGAAATGGTGGAATAAAAATGTGGCACGGAGAAAACGGGAGAAAACCCCGAAAAACCTGTCCAAGCTCCGTTTCGTCCACCCTAAACCTACATGGAGTGACCGAGACTCGATATCGGGACCCCGGCGGTGAGAGGCGAGCGTCTAAACGCTTGTGCCACGGAGCCACAATTGACTCATTCCTTTAGCAATTAATGTCCTAGGTACTCGAATCCTGCCGTTTCTTCAAAATGTCTCTGATTTGTGTTTAAGGAAACATTTCCATATTTCTCTACCATCTCTTTCTTGGCCTACCTATTATGTGCTTTCTCTTTAGCCTGGGAACGACTCAGATTTTTACAGAAATTTCTATGAGTCGCATGTTTTAAGAGCAAGGCGATCATCACGCAGGGGTAACTTCTGGGCCATCATCTCATGACATTTGTCTTCCCTAAGGGTCTTAAGACCTATAATGGGAACACTTTACTTTTTAATTACAGGTAACTAATTAAATATAATGATTTTTACAGATGATTGGATGTCTTCAATTATGAAGTATGAAAAAAAATGGCAGTTTCGTACAGGGACCGGCCTTTAAATGGTGAGTACATAATTAACACCAATGCTATTTAATTATGAGTCTAAAAAAATGTAAGAAAATGAAGCCAGGACGCCGGGTCAGGTTGCCTCGAGGCACGAACATAGAGTCTGCTGATAACGGGATTCGGTGCTGAGGCTTCCGGGACTAGCGTTCTCACTTCATGCAAATGTGTTCTAAAGTTGACAAGCCGGTTCTTGTAGTGACGCTGCCGACACACAGTCTTGGAACTGAAAGGGATGATACGCTTATCACCTGGGTGGGCCTATTCTAGTTTTAGGCGGGTCTCAGATATGCGTATCCACCCATAATTATACTCCAGCGGCGCAATGCGAGGAAATTCAAATTCAAGTCACATTTAATCTGTTACCAGAAATATAGTTCACCTTTTCTGATACAAACTCACTGCTACGAAAATGATGTTTTGGTATTAATATTACCCTAATTTTATTGTTATTTCGGTGATTATTTCGTGGTAATATACATTTGCCGTATACCTCGTTGTAATATTTTTGTTTAATAAGGGTTTTCTCTGCATTACAGTAGTTATCGTTCAGCCCAAATGTACTTTGCTCCGCCATAGATTTCTATCCTCAGCTTCTTCTTCTTTGAGGTCTCTGCTGATCATGTTTCTTCTTACTTCATCCATTCACTGTTCCCTGGGTTTCCCCCTCCTCCTCCTGCCTTCAGCATTCCAATCCAGCATCATTCTTGGGATTCTATTATTCTCCATCTCTTCAGTTCTCCATACCATTTCAATCTTTGTTCTTTTGTTACTTCTATAATATCATGTTTGACATTCATTATTTCTCTAATTTTCTAATTCCGAATTTTCTTTTTCTTGATTTCCTTTATGCCCTTCGCCAAAAATCCATCTGTGTTGTCATTTTTTTTCTTGCTGTCTACCTAAAGTCCAGGTATCTGCACCATACAACATAACACTTTGTACTAATGATTTAAAAAAACAATGTCTTGGTTTAATTTGTAATATTTTTACTAGTAATATCATTTAATTTTATAAAATACTGACTAAACTAATAACTTATTAAAATAATTGAGTTGAAGGTATTCTTCATCCTCTAAGGATTTGATGGCATGTTCAAGTGCAAAATTGAGTTGAATGCGCTAGAATTATATAACGTAAAAATTCCTTTCAGCCACGTCAGTAAGTGATACATATACTAGGGGATTCGATAGGTAATGCCAACACTGTTATAACATCATAAAACATTTATTTAGGTTATTTTTGACATTGCGAACTTCATTTATATTATCTTGTCAAGTTAACTTTATGTTGCCAAGTCTTGGAAGACGAGGCGCTCCATCTGCAGCACCATTTTTTCACTGTATATAGCTTTCTGGATATCAACTTTTGATTCAAATCGAATGCCTCTAGAGGTTCTTCGATCTTTGAGAATAAGTTATAGTCACAAGGGCTCCTGTCTGGTGAGTTTTGTGGATGTCCGAGTACTTCCCGATTCCACCTTGTAAACAAATTCTACTGAACATCTTTTCAGGGCGGTATTACTTACTAAATGTGAGAAACAGTGAATGTATCTATTCACAAAATGTTACTATTTCAAGACTTTCAACATTACAAATTTATACAACAAAGACCGCTCAACAACATACTACAAGATTACAATGGTCTCCACTAGGATCGCTGATTTACAACAGTGTTGCCATTACTTATCGAATGCCTTAGTAGTTTTAAGCTTGGGAGAATTTATTCCTGTTATCATAAGTAATGCCACGAGTGATTTCCAAATTATCGATAAATTCACGACTCACGAAGTGAGGAGCGAATTTATCTAGAGAACTTGGAAATCAAGAGTGGCATTTGTTAGGACTATTTAAGGAATAAAATTAAACTGTATACTCACAAATCATTATTTAACTATAGTTATTTTAAAATATTTATATATTTAATGTAAACGGCGATGTTTGAAAACAAATGAGAAACGATTGGCACGCTTCATTTGCTTCTTTTGTTCGACCACTGCAACCAGATCATAATATTATTTATTGCCAAAAGATCGATGTTGTAAGAATGCACCCCAGTGAAGAAATTTATAACCAATTTATAGGTATTAATTAAATTCTGATGTCCTATGATGTAAATATGTCAATTATATTTTTCTGCGTAATTTCCTGGAAAATAATTCGTTTAAGAAAGTACAAACAGGGGTTTCTTTTTTGGTATAATCAATTGTTACAAATGCTTTTATATTATCTCTCGTATGCGCTACGTGCACTATATATACAAAATGGTAGCCGTATTTCTTAGAGAGTCAGTCACTGCAAAATAATGCTATGACCTATTCAGAATGTTAAAAAAGGAGGTGCTTTTTTATTATGGCAAACTTTAGTTGGTAAATTTTAGGCGAAACACGACTGTGATTGGTTGTAAATAAAAAATAATTGAAATGTGATTGGTCATTGACTCCCATTTGGGGCATGAGTTAAATAGTCATCGTTATTGATTATTACGTAGCGTTATTTTGCTGGTGATACGGGCATTGACGCTGACTGGTTGAAGAGGAGGAGGGAAAGAGAACACCGGTCTGAGTAGTGAGAGATGTACAATCAAGCCTAGAACGTATTAGCACTGCATTTAGTTCGCTGCCAAGCAATAGAATATTAAACACGCAACATTTTTAAAACACTGTTAAATAATTGTTACTTCAATCTCGTGGTTCAGTGACAATTCGAGTGCTTTGATGTAAGTAACGCAAGGTATTTGGTAGTTTAATACACAGTAAGTGGTGATATGTACTTATCACCCCTAGACGATATTGAATACAGCGGAAGAATGTGATGACATTGTTATATCATTGGGGAATTTTATTCAAATGAAATTGTCAAAGGCATCCATCAAATTTGTTGACGGTTTCTGAATACTGTGGTAGATTAATAAGCTGCTTATGTTTTAACAGCATTTGAGTTGCTACTTATATTAATATTTTGTCTCTGTGGTCCTATCTTAGAGCTCTCCGCTTCTTTGTGTGTTCAAAATACAGGGACAGTTCCAACAATTTAATTTATTTTGCTTGAATACTGTTATGAATACATAGTTCTTTTTATAGATTTTTTTTATTGTTTTATAGATTATCTTAATTATTCGAGCAAAGTCGTTTGAGATGGACTTTAGACATTCAAAGTCTTGTTGAAGCTAACTGTAAATATCCCTATATTTAGTTCATTGGAATGTTAGTATGATACAGTTACGGGTAATTCGAGGTCAAAATTGAATATATAACACTTGAGAAGTGATGGGCTCGTGTCTGTCTGTGTGTGTAAACTGCTGGAGGGTAAGTCACTGACCATTTTTCTTAATAATGTAGTCCATTTCTTTTGGATTTCAAATCAAGTACCATATAATATTTTTGAAACTATATTTTAGAAAAGGGATATAACATTTTTAATCATGTAGATTTGGTTAGATTTAAAAATTCCACAACTCCCTTCTCAACCCCCCCCCCCCCAAGAAAGTACTGTAGTTTTAATATAGGCTTAGGTTAAATTTAGGGCTAGAATATTAAGGGTTTCTAATTATTTATACTTTAGTAATAAAATAGTTTAAAATAAGACTCCATTTGGTTATTTCAAAACATGTATATCTGTACATCCTCATACTAACGCTCGGCTAGAAACACGCTACCAAATTTTCCAAGTCCCGAAGGTCCTTTAAGCCTAATAATCCAGTTGGGCTCATAACAAATACATTTTATTATTAGTTTTAATCTTAATGTTTATCATTATCTGGTTGTATTATAGATCATAATATAATAGATATTATCTTATTGATCAAATCTTCATTTAGTATTTAATATTAGAGTTAATTGTGATAGTTATATTCTGATGTTATAGATGTTTGTCCTGCGAGTGGAAGAGAAGGTCACAATGGCCTTAACTCCACCAGGGTAAATAAATAAATAAACAATCAAATAAAAAATATGTATGTGATCTAATTAACTAGCATTATCGAATACGAAGGTTCATTGTCGCGCGAACATAAGCTCTTCAAACGTTCCTTTCCAGACTCAATGTTTTACAATCATTCCGTGCATAATGCACCTTCCTCAGATGAGTTAAGGTTATTCTTCCACCTAATTCTTGGCCCACCTACTAGGCGGTTTCTCTCTAGTTTCCTCACAATAAATTTCAATGCCTCTCGTTCATTCCTCATGCTCTGCCTAACGGAGTCTAAGATATAACTGTTATTTTTATTACATTTGTTTCCCCATAAAAATCACGTATCTCACTATTACGCAGTCTTCTACATTCATCCGACTGTTAGTCTTTCTTTTGTCGAAAACATTTCTTAAGAAATTCATTTTCAAATACTCGTAATATTTTCTCCTCCCTTAAAGTAAGGTTCCATGTTTTGGATCCATAAAACACACTAACAGGAAGAATAACCGTTTTATATAATCTTAGTTTTACAAGAATCACTGTGATGCATAGCATGTTTCCAGAGTTGACACTATGTTTAATTAAATGATGGAAATAAAACAAAATTTTAGAGGAAAGAGGAAAAACATTTCATTTCTCTGGAATCACAAATGCTATCTAATAACCTAATAGTTCTGTAAACATTTACCCTATTTTTCACTTAAACACTTTAAAATAAGGGTAGTCATGAGTGAAAATTGACCAAAACACATATTTTGCGTATATCTCTCATATAATTCTCCTAAGCTTCCTGTTCAAGAAAATATATAACTTATCATTATTTCGCCATTATTAAAGCCCTGGCGGCCATTTTTAAGCTCCCCAGAACCAGTGGCAAAAATGATACCAATATATCAAAGATTGGCGTAAGATGTATTATTGGAGAGAGGCACAAAAGGAAAAACCCAAAATGGTAATGGGAGTCTCTACCATGCAGTTTGGCACAAATATCCAAAATAAATATTTTTTCAAGACATAAATTGGAACTGTGTGTTATTAAAGCAGTCAGAAACATGTAAAACTTTGTAGCCCTTTTTCTCAAAGTGTATTTTTCAAGCGCATGCCCATTTAAAAAAAAATCCTTGCACTGCAATTTTTGCCTTATTCAACTGAAATTTCAGCACTTAACTGTAAGAATACAATGAACTAAAATTGCATTGGATTTTAATCCTACTTAAAACGTATGATATTTTATATTGTCATATTTATCTCGATTTCCGCCAACATGAAAAATCAGTTACATTTTTTTTCTGAAACGTATTAACAGCACAGAAAAATCCAATGCAAACATAGAAACAATGGGTATATCGAATATCTTGACAAAATATTGGAACAAATTATTGAAAATTGTACTGCAAGGAACTTTTATAATTAATTAAAATGAAAAAGATAAAAAATAATGTAACTTGCGAACTAATATAACAAATCACTTGAAATTTATCATAAATGTTATTCATACAGGTAGACATCTGTGGTAAAAATTTGAAAGAAATATCTCTATTAGTTTCGGAGTTTCAAAATTCACTCATGGCTACCTTTAACACTTATTAAAAAATGCAATTAAAGTGATGGAATTAGCGTGTTTTTATATGCACAAACAAAATAAGGAAGAAATATATTATATTTGGTCTGTATCAGAGAAAATGTTGTGTTAGTCGAATATCATTGACTGATTGACCTCTACAACTTTATACTCACCTGAATTATGCACGGTGCCAAGTCACCGAGTTTCCACAGTTTCTTGTTTTCATCATTGAATTTCTATTTGGTCAAAGTTTCCGTCATTTGGCAAGTTCCTGTGTCCAAGCATAGAGAAATGTCTCTTTATATAATAAAAGTGACCCACGTGTATAGGAGTGTAAAGAATCTCTCTTAATCATGCAGTAAGCGGGGATATAGAATTCCAGTAAATTCAAATGTGTCATTTTCATGTCTTCCACACATGTCGGGCATACTAAAAGCTTGTATTTAGTAATCAATAGATTTGGTGTTTAATTGTTGAAAATACATGATTTTTTAATAAATAAAACTATCAAAATTTAATTTATTAAGTATCAAAAATCTTTCGATTACCAATAACTCAATTTTGCCAAAAATTGGAGTTAATTGTTCTTTTTATTTCCCTGTCTCAATTTCTTTTTGCGCCTCATTTTATATTTATTCGTTGAGAATTTTCTTCATCTTTGAGGTTTTTCTCCAAGCAATTTTAATAATTAATATGAGTTTTAAAAAATACATCTACCTCTGTGATTGACACATGTGGATGTGAAGGGCCAGCAGCCGGCTGGTAAAAGGGCAACCGCTGAAAAGTTGAAGACCCTCAATCGGAAAAAAATACATAAATGACTATGGACATATATTATCAATTTGTAATACACATTCACAAATTTCCCTTAACTAAAGTTCTCCATCGTTCTCTGTCCTCTGTGTCTTGATCCGTTACACCAAATTTTCTCATAGAATGGTGTATGTTATTCTTCCAGGTTGTTCTTGGTCTTCCTTTTCTGCTCCTTCTTACAATTTTCCATGTATGGACGGCCTTTGGTAAGTCTTCCATCCTGTATTCTTCTTACGTGTCCATACCATTTTAGTTTTCTGCGCCCAATCTCATCTATTATACTTCTCTCTGCATTCATCCATTTTCTAATAAATGTATTTCTAACTCTTTCCAGTCAAGGTTTTCTGGCAGTTCTCCAAAAATCCATTTCAAATGCAGTTATTTTGTTAGCATGTTGTCGTGTCATTTCTGTTTGTAATAATCTTTCCCATGTATGTGGTGTAGAGTTTAGAATCCTCTCCTGAAAACTACATCCCTATACGGGCCGGGAGACACGGAGATCGGGGGAAAAAAAATACCCTACAAAGAGAGAGGTTAAAATAGTTACATGAATATAATGGCAGAATAAGCTCATTGGTCTGTGGAACAGACAGCTATTCATAGATTCCTTCAGCTCTTCATACATAGGTTATAATTAAGCACAACATGGAATACCTCTTACCGAGAATGACTTGCTTAGAGCATTTGTTTATTATAAATAGCATACATTCTCTCTCTCTGATTGGTTATTTAATGCTACACTTTAACAGCTAAGATCACTAGCACCACATTTCAAATCTGAAAGTGAAAAGACTGGAAAATTATGCTCAAAAACCAATTAATTCAGAAGTGAAGTTGTTTTGCATGTAGTAAATCTATCAGAAGGGACTCACAGCTTTAGTTCCTTTCCCAAGGAGCCATGTTCATGATATTTATGTCATGCAATATCCACTGACTCCGGGATTTGGGTTAATTTCTCATATTATCTGCCATGAAAGTGACAAAAAAGGAAGTCTTTGAAAATTTAGGAATATTTTTTGCTATATTAGCTATTGGCTTACTAGGATTTACTATTCGAGCTCGCCACATGTTTACAGCAGGAAGGAAGTTGATATGCGAGCATATTTTCACCGCGAAAACCAGAGTCCAGAATGGTAACGAGTAGCCTAAGATCTCTCTCTCTCTTTGTGTGTGGGTGGGTGGTGGGGGTGTGTGTGTATGTGGGTATGTGTGCGTGTGGGTGTTTGGGTGTGTGTGTGGGTGTTGGGGTGTGTGGGGGTGTTTGGGTGTGTGTGTGTGTGTGTGTGTGTGTGTGTGTGTGTGTGTGTGGGTGTTTGGGCGTGTGTGTGTGTATGTGGGTGGGTGTGTGTGGGTGGGTGGGTGAGTGTGTGTGTGTGTGTGTGTGTGTGGGAGCTTCATGTGAAAAATTGAGACCCAAGACGCGAACTCCTGACCACTGTGGTGAGAGCGTCTAACCGCTTTCATCACGGAACAGTCTGAATTTATCTAAAATACATTCAACAGAGTCACACAAAATCACTTGACGCGCTGCGCCTCACAGTTGATCGTCCGCCTGAACAGAGAGAGATAGTTTTACGTGGTCAGGTTACCATCCCAGACACATAACCACTTAACCCATTCGCCTCAAAAGACTAGGTACTCGCCGGCAGTTAAATGGCCTTCAAACTCACTTGACGCGCTGCGCCTCACAGTTGATCGTCCGCCTGAACAGAGAGAGATAGTTTTACGTGGTCAGGTTACCATCCAGACAACATAACCACTTAACCCATTCGCCTCAAAAGACTAGGTACTCGCCGGCAGTTAAATGGCCTTCAAACTCACTTGACGCGCTGCGCCTCACGTTGATCGTCCGCCTGAACAGAGAGAGATAGTTTTAACGTGGTCAGGTTACACCCCAGACACATAACCACTTAACCCATTCGCCTCAAAAGAACTAGGTACTCGCCGGCAGTTAATGGCCTTCAACTCACTGGACGCGCTGGCGCCTCACAGTTGATCGTCCGCCTGAACAGAGAGAGATAGTTTTACGTGGTCAGGTTACCATCCCAGACACATAACCACTTAACCCCATTCGCCTCAAAAGACATAGGTACTCGCCGGCAGTTAAATGGCCTTCAAACTCACTTGACGCGCTGCGCCTCACAGTTGATCGTCCGCCTGAACAGAGAGAGATAGTTTTACGTGGTTCAGGTTACCATCCCAGACACATAACCACTTAACCCATTCGCCTCAAAAGACTAGGTACTCGCCGGCAGTTAAATGGCCTTCAAACTCACTTGACGCGCTGCGCCTCACAGTTGATCGTCCGCCTGAACAGAGAGAGATAGTTTTACGTGGTCAGGTTACCATCCCAGACACATAACCACTTAACCCATTCGCCTCACAGTTGATCGTCCGCCTGAACAGAGAGAGATAGTTTTACGTGGTCAGGTTACCATCCCAGACACATAACCACTTAACCCATTCGCCTCACAGTTGATCGTCCGCCTGAACAGAGAGAGATAGTTTTACGTGGTCAGGTTACCATCCCAGACACATAACCACTTAACCCAATTCGCCCAAAAGACTAGGAAAGAATACTGCGCCGGCAGTTAAATACGCCTTCAAACCCACTTGACGCGCTGCGCCTCACAGTTTGATCGTCCCGCTGAACAGAGAGATGATGTTTTACGTGGTCAGGTTACCATCCCAGACACATAACCACTTAAACCAGTCGCCTCAAAAGACTAGGTACTCGCCGGCAGTTAAATGGCCTTCAAACTCACTGACGCGCTGCGCCTCACAGTTGATCGTCCGCCTGAACAGAGAGAGATAGTTTTTACGTGGGTCAGGTTACCATCCCAGACACATAACCACTAACCCATTCGCCTCAAAAGACTAGGTACTCGCCGGCAGTTAAATGGCCTTCAACTCACTTGACGCGCTGCGCCTCACAGTTGATAGTCCGCCTAACAGAGAGAGATAGTTTTACGTGGTCCGGTTACCATCCCAGACACATAACACTTAACCAATTCGCCTCAAAACATAGGTACTCGCCGCAATTAAATGGCCTGACAACTCACTGACGCGCTGCGCCTCACAGTTGATCGTCCGCCTTAACAGAGAGAGATAGTTTTACGTGGTCAGGTTACCAATCCAGACACATAACCACTTAACCCATTCGCCTCAAACGACTAGGTACTCGCCGGCAGTTAAATGGCCTTCAAACTCACTTGACGCGCGCGCCTCACAGTTGATCGTCCGCCAGGAACAGAGCGAGATAGTTTTAACGTGGTCAGGTTACCATCCCAGACACATAACCACTTAAACCAAGTCGCCTCAAAAGACTAGGTACTCGCCGTCAGTTAAAATGGCCTTCAAACTCACTTGACGCGCTGCGCCTCACAGTTGATCGTCCCCCTGAACAGAGAGAGATAGTGTTTAACGTGGTCAGGTTACCATCCCAGACACATAACCACTTACACCATTCGCCTCAAAAGACTAGGTACTCGCCGGCATTAAATGCCTTCAAACTCACTTGACGCGCTGCGCCTCACAGTTGATCGTCCGCCTGAACAGAGAGAGATAGTTTTAACGTGGTCAGGTTACCATCCCAGACACATAACCACTTAACCCATTCGCCTCAAAGACTAGGTACTCGCCGGCAGTTTAAATGGCCTTCAAACTCACTTGACGCGCTGCGCCTCACAGTTGATCGTCCGCCTGAACAGAGAGAGATAGTTTTACGTGGTCAGGTTACCATCCCAGACACATAACCACTTAACCCATTCGCCTAAAAGACTAGGTACTCGCCGGCAGTTAAATGGCCTTCAAACTCACTTGACGCGCTGCGCCTCACAGTTGATCGTCCGCCTGAACAGAGAGAGATAGTTTTACGTGGTCAGGTTACCATCCCAGACACATAACCACTTAACCCATTCGCCTCAAAAGACTAGGTACTCGCCGGCAGTTAAATGGCCTTCAAACTCACTTGACGCGCTGCGCCTCACAGTTGATCGTCCGCCTGAACAGAGAGAGATAGTTTTACGTGGTCAGGTTACCATCCCAGACACATAACCACTTAACCCATTCGCCTCAAAAGACTAGGTACTCGCCGGCAGTTAAAATGGCCTTCAAACTCACTTGACGCGCTGCGCCTCACAGTTGATCGTCCGCGCCTGAACAGAGAGAGATAGTTTTACGTGGTCAGGTTACCATCCCAGACACATAACCACTTAACCCATTCGCCTCAAAAGACTAGGTACTCGCCGGCAGTTAAATGGCCTTCAAACTCACTTGACGCGCTGCGCCTCACAGTTGATCGTCCGCCTGAACAGAGAGAGATAGTTTTACGTGGTCAGGTTACCATCCCAGACACATAACCACTTAACCCATTCGCCTCAAAAGACTAGGTACTCGCCGGCAGTTAAATGGCCTTCAAACTCACTTGACGCGCTGCGCCTCACAGTTGATCGTCCGCCTGAACAGAGAGAGAGATAGTTTACGTGGTCAGGTTACCATCCCAGACACATAACCACTTAACCCATTCGCCTCAAAAGACTAGGTACTCGCCGGCAGTTAAATGGCCTTCAAACTCACTTGACGCGCTGCGCCTCACAGTTGATCGTCCGCCTGAACAGAGAGAGATAGTTTTACGTGGTCAGGTTACCATCCCAGACCACATAACCACTTAACCCATTCGCCTCAAAAGACTAGGTACTCGCCGGCAGTTAAATGGCTTCAAACTCACTTGACGCGCTGCGCCTCACAGTTGATCGTCCGCCTGAACAGAGAGAGATAGTTTACGTGGTCAGGTTACCATCCCAGACACATAACCACTTAACCCATTCGCCTCAAAAGACTAGGTACTCGCCGGCAGTTAAATGGCCTTCAAACTCACTTGACGCGCTGCGCCTCACAGTTGATCGTCCGCCTGAACAGAGAGAGATAGTTTTACGTGGTCAGGTTACCATCCCAGACACATAACCACTTAACCCATTCGCCTCAAAAGACTAGGTACTCGCCGGCAGTTAAATGGCCTTCAAACTCACTTGACGCGCTGCGCCTCACAGTTGATCGTCCGCCTGAACAGAGAGAGATAGTTTTACGTGGTCAGGTTACCATCCCAGACACATAACCACTTAACCCATTCGCCTCAAAAGACTAGGTACTCGCCGGCAGTTAAATGGCCTTCAAACTCACTTGACGCGCTGCGCCTCACAGTTGATCGTCCGCCTGAACAGAGAGAGATAGTTTTACGTGGTCAGGTTACCATCCCAGACACATAACCACTTAACCCATTCGCCTCAAAAGACTAGGTACTCGCCGGCAGTTAAATGGCCTTCAAACTCAGAAGACGAGGTACACTCGTTTAACTCTGCTGTTATATGATTTGCAATAATTTGTTCATCCCTTTTCAGGGCAATGTTTTGTTATCATTTATGAATGGTAAAGGAATGTGTTTTGGCATTCACCCATATTGTGATCTCAAGTGCCGTTATCTTTTGTTTGTTTTGAATGTCCGAAAATAGAAAATGTTATTTACGGTAACTTAAATTCGGTTTCTGGGAAAATTCATTGAGCATTTAAACCTGAAGAGAATGGGTTAATATATTTAAATATTGGTTATATTATATATGAAATGAATGTAAACTCAAACTATATATATATATATATATATATATATATATATTCACACACACACAGGACTCTTCTTTTTTCATATTCGTGTCTTACTAATTCGACTGTTTCCCATATTCCCATACGTGTTCTATTTCACATAAGATTCTCATGGGAATCTCGTGCTCCAATTTCTACCAGATAAAAAATGCACTTTTTCGATGAATAATTTAAAATATAAACATGTAACGTTCCGAGAAAGAAAGAAATTATTAAATATAGGCTCACCGCTGGAAACATATTCTATTATACATTACATGGACTCTTGTCATCCCAATTTCTCTCAAAAAAGTTAACCTAAAAATATATAAAAACAGTTATTCTTCCAGTTATATTACATGATGAGAAACATGGAATCTTATTTTAAGGAAGGAGAAAACACTACAAATATTGTGAAACAAAATTATTTGAAAAATGCTTGAATCGAAGATAGACGAACAGACAGGAGAATGGAGAAGACTGAGATAAACAATTTTTATAGGGAAATCAGATATAAGGAGAACTCTTAAGTCTCGTTGACTGCGATGGGCAGAACATGTGGCACGAATGTGGAATGATTGAAGGACATGCTAACCTCTTTTAGGGAAACCACAGGGCCTTGCAGGTAGGCCAAGGAACGGGGACTCCGATGGGAAGGACATGTGGCAGGAATGGGGATGAAGGAGGGGAATGGAAATCCCCCAATAGGTAGACCAAATAAGATACGGAAAGAAGAGAAAATTAACAATGGTATGAGGGAAATGAATTATACAGGGAATGACTGGGAAAAAAATATCTCATGATAGGGCTGCATGGAGAGCATGCGTCCGCGTGCCTATTAATTTCCGGGTTCTACACTGCCATTGAGTTAGTATTCTTAGAAATAGGCCAAATTGTAAATGGAATTCAGGGATCGCTGCAAGCTAAAGCCAAAATTAATGAAGTTCACTGACAGAATGAATACAAAGTTATGGAAGAAATGTTTTATCCTTACATTAAACCAGGAAAACTTTTCAATCGAAAAAGAAGTATTAAGAGAAAAGAACATCAAACACAGAAATCTTTTATTAGTTTACGCCGTTGTTTTTCCTTTATATATATCTTTGAGCTTTCAGCACTACATCACAGATTATACCCTTCCACGCAAACCTGCACGCATATAGTAAAATTTAAAATCTTGATATTGTGGTACCGCAAGGCGCAGTCTTGGGACCTATCTTATACCTAATATAATTGAATGACCTCAAAATTAATCTAAACAATACAAATGGACTGTGCAATCCTACAAAGGTGACAGCAGTAATATTTAACAGTGCAACCTATAAGATACTTGCAATAACTCTAATTTCGGGTAGACGAAAATGCATTCTCTTTAATCAACCAAAGTACACCGACGTACCCGAGCTGTTCAACCCATGATATTTTGGTCAAAGTTTCGGGATTTGCGCTGGTTCGAGTCCCTGTGGTGGAAGAGATTTTCTCGTGCAATTCCGGCCAGAATGAGACCAGTACCCGTCCAGAGTCATGAAAAATGTGGGTAGCTACAAGTAATTGGTTCCAGTGTTCGAAAACAAACTATAACGCTTGGGGGACCCAACATGATGACCATATATCTTTATATGATTGACTGGATGTTCGTTCACCTCAGTGATCGGCGGCAGAGGTCTGTTCTATCCTGTATATACTTTCTATGTAAAGTTTACTCAATGTAGACAAAAATTAGGTAATTAACCTGTCAGTTGCCATAGTGTGGCCCAGTAAAGGGATTTTATATTATCCTCTTTGTGTGTGAGTATGTATCCTGCGTTTATTGTTAAAAATAAGAAGAAATAAAAAATAAAAAAGAGAAAGAAAAATAAATCATTGACATAATTAATTTAAACATACGGGAAATAATCCTTGTTTTTTTTTTGTATACAGAGTGCGGTATAAGTCAGTTAACCATTGCACATGGTTGCAAGGAAAACAAAAATCTGATTTGTTGAAACTGGGGTTTGAATACGGGACCTTCGGAATATAATCTCAAACACCGCTGCTTGAGGTAATTTGCTAACATTGAACAATTTCAGTAGTTATTTTTGTACAGATGTTGTAAGCTACAGAAAATAACATATTTGCATTTTCGGATAACTGACTTAAGCTGCAACTGTAAAATAATTGAAAATATTGAGATAAAGATAAATGTTCTTCCTTTATTAATATTATTTTATCGAATTAATGTATTAAATTCTTTAACTCTGATTGAACCTTGAGAGACAATCTGGATACGGATACATTTCTATCTCTATAATGTCCAAGATCGAACCTTGGCCCATGCAATCTTTATCCGCTTTCCGCCTGAGAAGGCTTGCCCATAAATTCTGTTATCTCTCCGTATTTTAATGGGAAATATGTACCAAAGCAAGTGTCGTGCAATATATCCATCATGATTTTAGATTCTGTGCGACTTCCTGCAAAATAGCTTATCTTTCTTGCTTTCTTCGTGAGCTAAGAAACATTAGTTGAATAACGGTGCGCGAGGAAGCCCTGGCGCCTCTTAGTTTAAACATTACATACATTATATCAAAACTCTAGAATAAAAGTTTTTCCATTAACAAACAGTTTTTATTGAAGAAATATAATATTATCAGCACTCATTAACAACTTACGAGATTTTAGGGTGAAAGGAGGTATTTTGTAGATATGCATTATTATTATTCTGTATTATTATTATTCCAATGCTGTCATCTCGAGGTAGTGTGCTGTCTTGTCACGCAGCGTGCCCGGGTTCGATTCTCGGCCGGGACAAGCTTCCTGGGTGAGGTTTTTTCGGGAATTTTCTCACCTGTAAAATAAATGTTAGGTAGGCCCAAAAGGTCATCTGGCCATCATCATTATTATCATCCCCGGTGTGGAAAGCAACGGGAAGCTACCAAATCTATAATTCCCTAGTAAAACTGCAAAGCATAGCATGAAAATGTTATGATTACAGTGAAAGACCTACCCTAGGGCAGAACACTAGAGATATTATTATTATTATTATTATTATTATTATTATTATTATTGATGTTAAAAAAGAAGTTCTACAAGTTATTGAAGAAATAAGACTGAAATGGTTTGACCACGTAAAGGGGATGACAGATGTGAGTATACGTAAGATGATATTAGATTTTGAAGCAGAGGTTAAGAGAAGAAATGGGAGACCGAAAGAACAGAGGGTTTATACGAGTACGGTGTCGAGAAGATTAACAGAGAGTGATGCAGAGAATAGGGATGTATGAAGGAGTAAAATTTACAATGGGTTGTAGGATAACTATAGTATTGTGGAGAAATCCCTAATAAAGAATTATTATTAGGCCTATAACTATTATTATTACTTTATTATTATTATTATTATTATTATTATTATTAATGGAGATTACATAATGGTGAGAAACATTATCTTTATAGGAAACCAGATATAATAAGAACAGTTAGGTCTTATAGACATGTGGCACGATTAGGGAATGAAAGAGGGTCTGGAAGATTTTTGTAGGAAAACCAGAGGGAAAACGCCTAGTTGACGGACCAAGAATGAGATGGGAGAATAACATTAACCATAATTTGAGGAAAGTAGATTATACAGGAGATGATTGGAAAACATTAGATCAGGATAGGGATGTATAGAGAGCTTATGTCCACGCGGATTTGATAGTGTCAGTGAGTTAGTTACTGTATTTTCTGTTAGGAAAGTATAGGATCAGATTTTGATAATATTGTACCCAAGTGTGCCCACACGAACTGTGAAGTATAATATGGCATATTAAAATAGACCTATCGATCTTTTTGTAAATATATCAGCCCTCGCTGTAAATTTATTCAAAATTGCGGTTCAGTATAACTCACAGGGGCAACACAACTTTGTGACTCAAATATTACACACTGCAACCCCACTGGATTGAAATTCTATTTCATTCTGTTAATATTTACTTTCAGAAGTCAATTTGCCTAAAGCTTGCTGTAAAACTAAACACAGCTACGGAAAAGTTTACGTTTTGAAGCTCAGGAACAAAGCACAACTTAACTTATCACTTGCACGTTAAATCACTTCATTCATAAAGTGATAATCACTTTCAAGGCGCCTAAATCACTAATCACTCTGTAATAATTCTTTTCTACCATCATAGTATTTTTCTTTCTTCAATTGAGTCAATACTAATAAAATTCATTGTTAAAACCGTTGAGGTGGAGAGTCATAAAATAAAATAAGTTAAAATATACCTTCTTAGGTAAAATCCGTCGTCCTCAACTTATGAAATATGTAATCTTTATGTCTGTAGGCCTTTCAGAACATCCGTTCCATTTTCAGCAGGTCACTCTTCGCTACAACATTCAGTATGATGGTTGATGCTGCTGGTCCTAATGTGGCTCTGTCGTGTCACGGATGTTCTGAAAGGCCTACAGGCATAAAGATTCCATATTTTATAAGTTGAGGACGACGGATTTTACATAAGAAGGTATATTTTAACTTATTTTATTTTATATTTCTTCAATTGATCTTACAGATAATAATTTTTAGATGCCACACGCCAACCGGGGCTTACAGTGGCACGACCTGACGGGAGAGGAAATTTAAATACATACTTTTTGTATGAGAGCAAAATATGGACATTGAAACAGAAGGATATACAGAGACTTAGATCTGCTGAAATTAGATACCTTCGGAGACTGCAGAATACACACTACTAGATCATAAAAAATGAAGATATCTTAGAAGAATAACACGTGGAACCTTTAGAAAACAAAATTTCTGATTGTAAGTCAAGATGGATGCAACATGTTCATCGAATTATGATCACAGGATACCTAAACAAATGTTAAGCTATATCGCATATTAAAATAGACCTATCTAATACATTTTTGCAGGAAGAAGAAGACCAGGACTTCCACTCAAAAGACTTTTGGATGATGTTTCTCTTGAGGCCCAAATAAGTCAAAAAATGACCTAAATTCTTGAATGGAATATGATGATACTTTTTAACCACACAAAGACATGGAGGACCTCTCCGAATAAGTGAACGGCTTAATATCATGACCTCCTCCGAGACAACTCTTTTTTTTTAATCCTGGCGCGACAGATCTAGAAGGCCCTTAGCCTACCAGCCGGCTGCTGGCCTCACATCCACATGTGTCAATCACAGAGATAGATGATCATCAACCAGTGTCGGGGTGACATGCGGTCAGCATATCGGTTCCCCCAGCCGTTATAGCTGGTCTGCGAGACAAAACGACATTAAAACGAAACACACCATTCACACACATTCATACTAAACATGGCGAACATGATGATTATGATGACCAGATGATGTTCGGTGACCGTTTGGGCTTTAATGCACCCATTACTTATTTGGGTTAAAACTTTTTTTCTTTTTGCTTCAAAAAATACAGGAAGGTCTCTTTTATCTATGTGTAATATTATTTAGTCGATTTTGGACATTTAAACCCACAAAAATATATTTTTTAAAAATGACATCTCTGTGTTGTAACATGTACGTTTTATGATTTTTGCATTTTCCCGTAACTTGTCTTTTTTTTTATATTTTGGTACACTTTTCTCTGAAACTATGAAAGATAGAAGAATCATTTTGGCATTGATATGCAGTTTAAAGAACTCAATAATAATAATAATAATAATAATAATAATAATAATATAATAATAATAATAATAATAATAATAATAATAAGGTAAATTCACCTTTGTGCTATTGATAGTATTTGAAATAAAAAGAAATGTATGCAACAATTTTAAGAAACCCCATTTTTGGTCTTTGAATTTTTTTTAACAATTCACAATCCATATCTGAACACAAGCAAACCTTATTATTGTCAAATGAACTATGGACAATAACATACTAAATTTTGGAAACAATTGAATAAGTAGTTTTTCAGAAAATTGTACCAAGACAATACTTTTGAGAAGTTGGAATTTTTATTATCATTTTTTATTTTATTTTAAATTACTTATGAAGAAATATGTCTAAGAAGTTCACCAGAGTGCTATTATGTTCAGGAAGTTAATTAGTGACATAATTTAATGCACATAACTTGAGAATAAGCTGAAAACATATTTTTGTATGTTCCATATTTTTAAACGAAATTGCAAGGAAATAAGTACCCTTAAAGTTCTACAGGTGAGGAAAAACCTCAAAACAAAACATCCCCAAGAAAATAATCAATTAGTGAATACAGCAAAGAGTGAATACTGGAGTACGAGTCGTCAATGAAAAAGAACATAAAACTTTCGAAACGAATGCTCTTATGAGTGTTCCTTTCTATTACACTGGTCAACATGATTTTTGTCTCATGAGTACGAATAGTTGTACTGGATGCAGTTTTTTTATCGTGTTTTCAAATATGTATTCGGAATTTCTCCATCACCCACAGTTTTTTTTATTTCAATTTCAATTAATGGATTTAAATAATTATTTTTTTAATAAACTTTTTTTTCCGTCCATTTGTCCATTGTTAAATAAAACCAAATGAGCTAACGCAGGAGATTTCAGCTATGGAAAAGAGATATCAAGGCAAATGGAATTCTAATATGCTGGCCGATTATTGTTGGACCATCAAGAGGGATGCTCCACAGGCAAAATATAGCAGAAAATCGCCATTTCTTACTTTCTAGGTGAGTCGAATGTTCGAATAATGTGTAGTTACGAATGTAGAAAATATTAAAGTGTTTGAAATTATAAATTCCTGTCTCTGGGAAACCTTGCGTAATGGAGAAAAACCGATATCATATTTGAATTCAGGAGAAACTATACTATCAGAATCACATATTTTTCTTTCTGAGACAAAAAAAAAAAGTTTCTTTTTTGCTGTTTAGTGTTATTAATGTATACCGTACAATTAAATTGGCAATGTACGAACTTTAAGATATAGTTATTTAATTAAATTAATATTTTAATAAAATAATGGAACAACTAATTAGAAGATATTAGGCGTATATCAATTTGTGTCAAATTATAGGGCCTACAACAATATGCAATGGACACCCTTATCAGTTATTACGGTTAAGCATTTTTTTTTTTTTACTGCAGTCCTACTATTTTAGTACGTTGGCATCAGAAATCGATTTCCTCCAATTTAACAAAAAGGAATATATATATATATATATTCCGTAAGCCAGGTAAATCTGACCGTAAATTGGACACTTGCTCAGGAATGTTTAGTTCACGCAATTCCTGCGCGAATGAGATTTTTTTTTTAATTTCCACGATGTAAAGATGGCGGAACCGCATATATATTTATTTGACATACAATATTTTATTTTGGACTTAGAATAGCTTGAAAACTGTAAACTAGGTGCCCCCAAGAATACCATTTTATAATTAATTATGAAATTGATAAAATAAATAATTTTAATAAACTCTAAACCATAACTAGCCTATAGGCCGAAATTTTATCTAGAATTATACTATGGAACATGTACATAAATATTCAACAAAAACACAAAATATGTAATAAATATGTAATACCAAACATACACGATAAAATTGTTTAATTATTTATTTGTTTATTCTAATGGCGGGAACACGAATTTCATCATTTTCCCATGCGATTACAAGTTTTTAAAATCGATTTATGTAACTAAGAGGTGAAAAAATGATATTACACAAATTTCATGAATAAATAGAGTAAGTCCCAACAGATTATATACAATCCTGAAATCTATCAAGGTACGAAACACACTAAGTCAATATATATTTTTCAGTATTTTGAGGAGATAATTTTTGTCGATCACTGGAATTAATTAATTTATTTATATTTTTTAAAACGATCGCTCGACATCACAGAGCGTAATTTTTTAATACTTCAGCAGATGAACATGTGCGTTCAACCAATCATTTGAAATAATATGTAAAAATATGTAATAAGAACAGTAAATATAATGCTGATAGTAGCCTAATTCGTAAACATTTCAAGTACATAGCGAGCAAAAAATATGAAATTATTAATTACATTGAAATCCGGACTGTAACCAATGTGTTCAGTAAAATTGTGTTCATGTTTTTAAAATTATTTCGATGCTGTCATAAAATTCCGAACACTCACTGAAAATACAGGAGATTTGGGTTGAATTACGCAAATTTAATTTAAAAAAAGGAGGAATTTTATGCTAAAGAAATTCACGAAATAGGTATCAATGGATAAAATAATAATTTTTAGGGACATTTAAACTCTACCAGATGGTATAAATGTTCATGAAACATGTACCTATAGGCTTGTATTTTATATTTATTTATTCCTTCAGAAAAGAAAATAAATCATAAAACCTACAACTTTACACCGTCTGATATGTCCCGGTAAAGTATAAAACGCCTGTGATTTTCGTTGACGATTTAGTCTAATCTGTTGTAAAGAGAGCTAAAAACAGTAGTCTTTAATAAAAAAATCATATCTCTGATTACAATTATCTGACATTATTACAGTTTTTGGCGTTAATAACGGGATATATATATATATATATATATATATATGTTCAACCATTTAGTCTGATATGATTTCTAAATAATTGAAGTTTGTTATGTTTAAAGTATAAAATGTTGTGAAAACATAACATCTACACTGATATTTTTAACTCTGACAATTAAATAAACATTATTATAATTATTATCATGATCATTATTATTATTATTATTTATTATTATTATTATTATTATCATTATTATTATTGTTATTATTATTATTATTAAATAAGAAAAATACATTTAACTGCAAATAAACATAATACAATTCTAATAGATTTATTGTTGTATATTATGTTATATTATGAATACAGAAATGGTATTTTTAGGATGGAAAATCCAAGGGACAGACCCTCCCGGAAGTATTTTAGGCCGTAGGTTCCGAGTTTGAAGTATTCAAGCTCGTAAAATAACAGCAAGCCTAAATAAAGAGGCTTCTGTGAAAAATTTAACCGACCTTTATCCATCTAAGTAATAGTTGCCTACTAGGTATCTCTTTGAGGCGATTTGCTAACCTCTTATCACTCTGTTGGTAAATAGCGTAACTAAATTAACTTGGTTAAGACACCTCCGCTAGGGAGTACCCTATTCATCGCGCGGGGAAGTACGGGAAATATAGATAGATAATCCCAACTTTAAAAAAAAGTGTATAATTTTTCATATAAATAATTTATAAAAATGTGTATTATACTTAGCCAATAAAAATCCCAAATCACCAAATTAAAATTTAAAACAGCAACTAGTTCAATAGCGAAGCTATCATTTTCAAGACCAATTACTGACGAAAGAAAAACAAATTAAATAGATAAACAAAATATTTTTAAGACTAATTCTTGACTAAAGGAAAATAAATTGAAGTAGTAAAAAAATATTTTCAAGACTAATAATTGATGAAAGAAAAACACATTAAATGGGTAAATAAAATATGTTAAAGCCTATTTATTGACGAAAGAAAAACAAATTAAATTAGGTAAACAAAATATTTTCAAGATTAATTATTGACGAAAGAAAAACAAATTAAAATAGGTAAAGAAAATATTTTCAAGACGAAAGAAAAACAAATTAAAGTAGGTAAACAACATATTTTAAAGTTTAATTAATGATGAAAGAAAAACAAGTTAAAATAGGTAAACAAAATATTTTGAAGACTAATTATTGACGAAAGAAAAACAAATTAAAATAGGTAAACAAAATATTTTCAGGATTAATTATTGATGAAAGAAAAACAAATTAAAATAGGTAAACAAAATATGTTCGAGACTGATTATTGACGGAAGAAAAACAAATTAAAATATGTAAACAAAATATTTTCAAGACTAATTATTGACCAAAGAAAAACAAATTAAAAGAGGTAAACAACATATTTTCAAGACTAATTATTGACGAAAGAAAAACAAATTAAAATAGGTAAACAACATATTTTCAAGTTTAATTAATGATGAAAGAAAAACAAATTAAAATAGGTAAACAAAATATGTTCAAGACTAATTATTGACGGAAGAAAAAAATAAATTAAAATAGGTAAACAAAATATTTTCAAGTTTAATTATTGATGAAAGAAAAACAAATTAAAATAGGTAAACATAATATGTTCAAGACTAATTATTGACGAAAGAAAAACAAATTAAAATAGGTAAACAACATATTTTCAAGTTTAATTATTGATGAAAGAAAAACAAATTAAAATAGGTAATCAAAATATGTTCAAGACTAATTATTGACGGAAGAAAAAACAAATTAAAATAGGTAAACAAAATATTTTCAAGTTTAATTATTGATGAAAGGAAAACAAATTAAAATAGGTAAACAAAATATGTTCAAGACTAATTATTGACGGAAGAAAAAACAAATTAAAATAGGTACACAAAATATTTTCAAGACTAATTATTGACGAAAAAAAAAACAAATTAAAATAGGTAAACAAAATATGTTCAAGATTAATTATTGACGAAAGAAAAACAAATTAAAATGGTAAACAAAATATATTCCAGTTTAATTATTGATGAAAGAAAAATTAAAATAGGTAAACAAAATATATTCAACACTAATTATTGACTAAAGAAAAACAAATTAAAATAGGTAAACAAAATATGATTTATTTGATAACTTCGGTATTGAAACTAGTTGGCTCTTCTAAATTTTAATTTGGAGATTTGGGTTTTTTTATTGACTAAGTATAATACAAATGTATCACCAGGAAGATCGTACTATTTCATCAATATAAAAATGTGGTTTTGAAAGTCTATTTTATTTAATCTGGCACACGAGTTCCATTGCATATTGAATAAAGATCTTGAAAAGTTCTTAGTCGCACCTTAAGTAACAGGAAAAAAGTGGTTTTTTTTTGTATAATTACTAAAAAGATAATTCATACACAATGATAAAAATATATAAATAAGTATATTTACTTCTAAAGCTAAGTGTGTGATTAACTAATACGAATAATAATAAACTATGCAATTTGAATTGGATATATATTTTTTTTATTTGATTATTTGAAGATACTTTTTCTCCTCTTCTGTCATTTCTCCTTAAAGAAGAAAAAAAAGTATGTATATTTTAAACCTATGTGTACCATTAATTAACACAAAAAATTGAGTAAAATCAGCTAATTTGAATCAGGCTAAATACATTTTCTTGACATTGAGATGTTTTCCCCCCTCTTTACAATCATTTACCCTTAAAGAAGAAACACCGAAAAAAAGTACGTACTTACCATTTTAGAAGTGAAATCCTCAAACAAACTTTCTCGTAGAATAAATTTTATCTTGTTTAAATTATAAGAAATACACATATCCACAATGAAAAACACTGTAAACACGTTTTGAAAAAAGTTGCTACTATCTTTTCTTGCAACAAATCACAAATATTAAACAAACAATATTTATTTTTAAAAATCCACTTTCTTCACTCACAAGATTCTAAAAATATTCTATTTCGTAATTCCCCCTAGTAGTACACTCGGACGTTTACTCCTGTCTGAGCTATTTAAAACTTGGAACGTAAAACTGTCTGGGAGTTAACCCAGCACCACACGACAAAACAACGCAAACAACAAGTTTCTTGTAAATCACATATGATGTTAGTGAAGTGACATATCTTGTTTATTAGTGTTATTTATTTTGGTTGTAATAAGTACGCGGTTAAGTGTCGCTAACTTGGCAGACGATAAGAATTGCGCTCCCGCTTACCACAAGGTCTCGAGCCGCACTGAAGCCTCCTCGTCTCTGCAGAGGGAGCGAGCGTGGCTCCACAACTCGCCAGGCCAAAGAACTCTAGTCTCACAGACAAAACATACACGATCATGGCTTGAAGCTCTTACGCGCCGGTTTACATTTAAATTGGTTGTAAGGGCTTCTGGTACTGGAGCGCAGATAAAACGCAGAAAACTGGCACAATAATCAATTAATATGGCTAACAATTCATTACAGTATGCTGAATTCTTAAGAATCCCTGGCACTCAATTCAAAGGGGTCTAAAGCAATTTCTGATACTGGAAGGAAGATATAATAGGAAGGAACTGTAGCACAATTAATTAATATGCCTACCGTTTCATTGCAGTATGCTCTATTCTTAAGAATTCCTGGTACTCATTTGGAAGGAGACTGAAACAATTTTTGGTTTCCCATAAAGATCGCGTAGCTTGCTGTTATGTAGTCTTCTCTATTCGCCTGTCTGTTCATCTCTCTTTAATCCAAAATTTTTCCTAAGATATTTATTCTCAAATGCTCGTAATATTTTCTCCTCCCTTAAAGTAAGAGTCCATGTTTCGCATCCATGTAATATAAATGAGAGATTATCAGTTTTATATATTTTCAGTTTAATGTTTTTTTTTTTTTTTTTTTTTTTCCAGAGAACTTAAGATGTCAGAGTCCTTGCACACTTAACAGCATGCATTTCAAGAATTAAGTCTAATTCCAGTATCCTCCACTCTTAATGATTCCTGGTACTCATTTCAAAGGAGCATGAATCAGTTTCTACTCATACTTTGTAAAACTACGTATGTCTACAAATTCATTGCAATATGCTCTACTCCTATGAATTCCTGGTACTCATTTAAATGGAGGCTGAATCAGTTTATGTTACTAAATCTTATATGTAAAAGTCAATGTTTGTTTGTTTGTTGGTTTGTTTGTTTGTTTGTTCGTATTCTATATGCGGCCATACCGTTAATCCGATTTTGATTTTTTTTTGCAAAATGTTCAGAAGATTCCCGGGATGAACATAGGCTATAAGAGAGTTGTGATATTCAACCCCTTCACCCCTAAAAATCACCCTTTGTAGTGAAAAACATGAAATAAAGTCCCTATTTTGACGCTTAAATTTCTTACGCTGCCTAAACCATATCAAATACACCAAATGAATGTGCACAGAATTGAGCATCTCGAAAAACTACAAAAAAGTCCGCGACAGCACATGTTTATCTTCTACGGATAACTCACAATAACCATTTTTGTCTTTCATTGATGCCAAGAATATCGGGGTAAGCAGATTCCCGAACAGTGCACGCATAGCTGATGAAACAAGATTTAATAAGTCTACAAATTAATTGCAGTATGATCTACGTTTAACAAATCCTAGAACTAATTACAAAGCAGACTGAAAAAATAACTGCGATAAACTTTAAAATAACAATAAAAATATTTTATTTATACAAATGCAGGGGACTTGACAGAAGTCAATGTCCATGGTGTCTGCTATGTGATAAGACTACTTGGCCGAAATAATTTTCGTTTCCAGGGTACACCACGTGGAGGTGAGTCTATCTTTGTACCCCACAATAAAAATATTAATTATAATAAAACAGAATATATTTCAGATGAGCTAAAATGTAATTCAGGAAGAATATGTATTGTTAAACATTTTAAATATTTAGGATCTATTTTATATAAGAAAGAGAATTCAATTACAGAAATTGAAAGAAGAATAACTGGTGGAAGAAGAATCATTGGTATGTTGAACGCAGTGCTTTGGAATAGAAATATAATACATAGGACGAAGAAAACACATTTAAAGTTCTGTTACAAAGCATTTTATTATATGGGTCCGAAACCTGGACAGTAAGTAGAAAATAAACCAACAAGGTATTAGCAGTAGAAATTGATTTTTGAAGGCGATCGAAAAGAATTTCAAGAAGATATAAAGTTAGAAACAGCACAATAAGGGAAATTATGCAAGTTGAAAAAAAAAAAAACATTAGAAAAAATTTAAAAAAGTGTTTGGAATGGTATAGACACCTCATAAGAATGGAAGAAGATAGAATACCAAAGAAGATCTTTCATTGGAAAGCTAATGCAAGAAGTTGAAGAGGCAGACCTAGAGAACGTTGGATAGATGGAGTGAGGATATGTATGGAAGCTAGAGATTTGAGGGAATAAGATGCTTTAAACAGGAACTTCTGACGACAAATCACTTTGGGTTGAAGGAGAAACACTGTATTGTAGAATATTCCTACAACAAATTAATTATAAAAATGTATTATTAATGTATTATTATGATATATTAAACTAGTAATATTATTATTATTATTATTATTATTATTTTAAAGTTATAAGCAGTTATAATAATAATAATAATAATATAATAATAATAATAATAATAATAATAACAATTATTATTATTATAATCGTCATCAAATAAAAATATATTTTAAAAATCACCTTCTTCACTCACAAATTTCTAAAACTGTTCTCTCCCGTTAAATAGCCTATGTTACAAAGAATAAATTAATAAAATATCTAACTCACTGGTACACTCGAACCCGGACATTCACGGTGGTGAGCATACATAAGCTCTCCATACATCCTTATCAAGAGCTATTGTTTTCCACTCATTATCTGTATAATTCGTTTTTCTCAAATCATTGATAACGCTGGTCAACATGATTTTTGTCTCATGAGTACCAATAGTCGTACTTAATGCAGTTTTTTTTATCTTGTTTTCAAATATGTATTCGGAATTTCTCCATCACCCTCAGTTTTTTTATTTCAATTTAAATTAATGGATTTTGGATTTAAATAATTAATTTTTTTAATAAACGTAGATTTCTTCCCGGAGAATCTTGGCGCAGTGAGCGATGAGCACGGGGAACACTTTCATCAGGAGATTTCAGCTATGCAAAAGAGATATCAAGGCAAATGGAATCGTAATATGCTGGCCAATTATTGTTGGACCATCAAGAGGGATGCTCCACTGGCGAAATATAGCAGAAAATCGTCATTTCTTACTTTCTAGGTGAGTCCGAATGTTCGAGTATTGTATAGTTACGAATGTACAAAATATTAAAGTGTTTAAAATTATTATAAATGCCTGTCTCTCGGAAACCTTACCTGATGGTGAAGACCCGATATCATATTTGAATTCAGGAGAAAAAATATTATCAGAATCGCATTTTCTTTCTGAGACAAAAAAAAAGTTTCTTTTTTTGTTGCTCAGTGTAATAATATTCTCTCATCTCATTTTTGGCCTATCTACTGACGCTTTCGCTCCGGTTGTCCTACAAGGAGTTTCCATAGCTGTCTTCCTTCCCCATTCGTACCACATATCTTGCCCATCGCAGTCTATGAACCTTAACTGTTCTTATCATATGTTTTCCACTATCATGTAGTCATCTCCATTCACCTGTCTGTTCACCTCTCTTCGACTACGAGACTTAACTGTTCATACTCAAACAAGCTCAAACCAAAAATATTACCTTCTTAACCACACGGCCACGGCTCGAGACTGTTCTAGTCAATACTACATATTTTAAACATAATTACATATTTTTACATATTATGTCAAACGCATACGTCCATCTTCTTAAGTATTCATCAATGGCATTCTACGAAGTCGGGGGATAATTTTCACAGTATAAAATACAATTTCTGCTCATTGACAAAAACTAACTTCTGAAACATCAAGAAATACATTGTGACTTACTGTAATGTGTTTCATGTCATATTTGACTTAGGATTGTATATAATCCGATGGAACTCACTATATTTATCATAAGTAATGCCACGAGTGATTTCCAAATTATCGATAAATTCACGACTCATGAAGTGAGGAGTGAATTCATCTAGAGAAATTGGAAATCAAGAGTGGCATATAATTATTTATATATAGTTATATCCATCCATCCATAGTAATTCTGTCCGAGGGCAGGTCCTTCACTGCAATCATAGCACTTCCATGCTATGATTGCAGCTTTACTAGGGAATTGTAGATGTGGTAGCTTCCCGTTGCTTTCTACACCGATGAAGGATGATGATGATGGTGATGATGGTGATAATGATAGGGATAATGATGATGGCCATATGATTTCGGGGACTGTTTGGGCCTTAAAGTTTTCCTGACATTTGTCTTATAGGTGAGGAAAAACCCCGATAAAAACCTCACCCAGAAAAACTGTCCCGACCGGGGATTAAACCCGGGCCCGCTGCGTGACAAGGCAGCACGCTACCTCGAGACCACAGCGGTGGACATGTATAGTTATATATAATTATTTAAATAGTTATTTTAAAATATTTTTATATATTTAATGTAAACGGCGATGTTTGAAAACAAATGAGAAACGATTGGCACGCTTCATTTGCTTCTTTTGTTCATCACTGCAACCAGATCATATTATTTATTGCCAAAGGAACGCAATATTGTAAGAATGCACTCTAGTGGAGAAAAAATGAAACACATCAAACTGTATATTAATTCATTTCTGATGTCGTATGATGTATATATGACAATTATATTTTTCTGGATTACTACCTGGGAAAAAATACATTTAAGAAAGTGCAAACAGTGGTTTCTTTTTTTGGTGGTATAATCAATTACTACAAATGCTTTTATATTAACTTCTGCATGCGCTATGTGTTGGCATTCATGCACTATATACAATCTGGTAGCCGTATTTCTTTTGGAGTCGGTCACTGCAAAATAATACTATGACATATCCAGAATGTTAAAAAGGAGGTTCTTTCTTTATCATGATAAATTTTAGTTGGTAAATTCTAGGCGAAATTCGGGCATGGGTTAAATAGTCTATGTAATTTGTGTAAACATTTTTTTCACCATTTTAGTTACATAAAAGCATTTTAAAAACTAGCAATCGCTTCGGAAAATTATGAAATTAATTTTACCGCCATTACGGAGGGTTGTTTCTGATCTCTGATAACAAATGATTTTTAAGTTTTACCTTAAGAAAAGCCGTGTCTCCACCATCGAGCATGCTCTAATTAATGTCTCTTCACCCGAGCTATGGTTCGGCATCGGAGTTTCCGCTGCAGAAGACTTACGCAGCACAGCCATGTCTAGAAGTTCCCACTCCTCTTTATATGCTTTCCAGAGACCGTCTATTGTTCGAGGACGCCTGTTTCCCATGCCCTTTCGAAGAGTCCAAAGACACAAAGTCCATCGGTGATGCATCAGGAGACTTCACTCGGATGTTGCTGAATGAAATAGCATGTATTCCAGTTTCCTGCTCCATTTCTTCAGGAATGTCAGGGTTGAACCCGAAGTGTGACTGGAGGCCTTGTCTTGGTGCACCCCAGACTTGGTTTTTGTCTGTATCATAGGGAGCTGGGATTTCAGCCGGGTAAATTGGGGTGAGAACTTCTTTCTGGTAGTACTGGGAGTTGATTTTGGCCTTTTTAGCTACTCTACGAATGGTCAGATTTTCATTGTAGCAATATCCCGCGATGACCATAAATCCCTTGGAGAAACTTTCTCTGCATTCGGCATACCACTTTTGAAAATTTTTTTCACCCCTTTCTTCATAGTAAATTGTCCGGGGTTGTTGCAGTCTCCTAGATAAACATATACTTCATCAAGTGTGACCAAAATTTTCCATTTTTCTCCTGCCAGGTGCTTTTCATAGTTTCCTGCTGTTGGTGCGGCATTCGGAAATGTGACGTGGCAACAATTTATGAACCCTGCTCTTGTGGCGCTTCTCCATGTTTAAATCTTTGTTTATTATGGTGTTTACAGTTTTAAGGGATATTCCCAATCTGTTGGCAATCACCTTTTGTGTGGCAGGGTTACCACCAGAGATAAGGACCTTGACCTTTCTAGTTACATCTGGGGTGCGGGTAGTAGCAGGTCGTGGATTTGCCCGTTTTTTTTTTTTTTTTTTTCCTTTTGGAATTAATCCCAAGCGACCCTTTCCCTTTTTATTAAGCACTGAGCTAATTCCACACTTTGACACCATAAAATTACGTTTTTGCAAGCCTCAATAATCGTGGAATAACTATAATTAGCGTCGGAAAGGCCAGTGATGTACCCTTCCCAAAACGGGTCTATCTTCTTAGGCATTATGAGAGCAACACGCGTGCGAGTATAACAGAAGCAGCACACTGACGGTTTGATTACCTCGCACGCTCTTGTCCTGATGACTCACACTCCAACGTCACAATCTACTTGGCAAATCGTTATCAGAGATCGGAAACAATCCTCCGTATACTCGTAATAAATAAAATTTCTTTTAACAAAACTCCATTGCGCGACAGGCCTAGAAGGCCCTTGGTTGAATATTATTGGGCTTATAAAATAATCTCAAGCCTAAATTAGAGCATCTGATCAAAATGTAATCAACCTTTCCCATCCTTAGTTTCCACTTTCAGCGGACGTTAACGTATGAAGACAAATAAGCGAAATTAATTAGCTTGGTTAAGTATATCTGCATCCCTCAACTTGGTTGAAAGCATTATGTCCTACGGGATTTGGTGCTGCTTTAAGTCGACATGGAGCAAAAAAAAAATCTCTTGGAATTTCGACAAGACCTGGTTGAGTGGCAGACAAGGCCTTAAGGCCTTAACTCTGCCAGGTAAAGTAAAGCTATTATTATTATTATTATTATTATTATTATTATTATTATTGTCCACCGCTGTGTTCTCGAGGTAGCATGCTGCCTTGTCACGCAGCAGGCCCGGGTTCGATCCCCGGGGGCAGTTTTTCTGGGTGAGGGTTTTATCGGGATTTTTCCTCACCTGTAAGACAAATGTCAGGAAAACTTTAAGGCCCAAACGGTCCCCGAAATCATATGGCCATCATCATCATCCTTATCATTATCATCATCATCATCCTTCACCGGTGTGGAAAGCAACGGGAAGCTACCACACCTACAATTCCCTAGTAAAGCTGCAAGCATAGCACGAAAATGCTATGATTGCAGTGAAAAATTTGCCTTCGGGCAGAATTACTATGGATGGATTATTATTATTATTATTATTATTATTATTATTATTATTATTATTATTATTATCATCATCATCATCATCATCTGCACTCATGGATTAGGTCTGTTGACCCGTTCTGACTTCAGCCCATCTCTTTCTAGGTCTGCCCACATCTCGGGTGCCTTTTGGTTTGTATTTTGTTATTTGTTACCTTCATTCATTCGGTCTATGTGTTGCTTCCATTTTTGTCTATATGTATCTATTTTATCAGTTATTGCAAATATTTCAAGTTCCTGTCTTATTTCTGTGTTCTTGATTCTGTCTTCCTTAGTGCACCCTTTAGCAGATCTCAAAACTTTCATTTCTGCCGCCGTTATCCTACTTAGATCTTGTTTTTTTATGTATCCAGGCTTCTGAACCATAGAGCAGTACCGGTACATCCTAGATAATTGAGATTGTTCACCTGTTCTATGATTTTGTTTCCTATTACTATTTTGGATCTGATTTGATTTTTCCCTTGGAATGCCATTACCTTAGTTTTTTCTATGGATATTTTGAGATTATATTGTTCACAATATTATGTAGTTTAAAAATATTCCTTTGAAGTTCATCTTCCGTATTTGCTATTATTATCTGGTCATCAGCGTATAATAATGTTTTCAAGTAGTGTGTTTTATCTAATTTTATTCCTTTATTTGTTTCTTCGTTCCATTTTTTTATTATATCATTGATGTATAGGTTAAACAAAACTGGAGAGATACTGCATCCTTGTTTAACTCCTTGATTAGTATGAATTTTATTTTTACTTACTTCATTTCTAGTTTTTATAACAAAATTTGTGTTCCAGTACAAACTCTTTATAGCTGCTATTAAGTGTTCCGGAATTCCTTTTTCTTTTCAAATTGTCCAAAGTTTTCCTCTATCTACTTTATCAAATGCCTTAACAAAATCAATAAAACCTATGTGTGTTTCCTTGTTATATTATCTTCTTTTGTTAATACATTTTTTTATCATATATATATATATATATATATATATATATATATAATCCATACATGAACGCCCTGGTCTGAATCCACTTTGTTCTTCTGTTAACATTACCTCTGCTATTTGTTTTAACCTAAATGTTGAGATTCTTGAGTATATTTTATAGCCTGCAGTTAAAATGCTTATTCCTCTGTAGTTGTTGCAGTCGTTACGTTCTCTTTCTTAAAAATAGATTGTACTATTGCTGTTGTCCAGGTTTCTGGTATTGTTGCTTGTTTCCAACATAAATTTAAAAAATGTAATAATCTCAGTTTAAAAAAAATCCTCCATATTTTATTAATTCCATATTAATTCCGTCTATTCCAGCTGCCTTTCTGTTCTTGGTTGTTTTCAGTACTTCTAATTCTTTCATTGTTATCATATCTATTCCTATCTCACACTCATATATGTTATCTTTAGTTATTTTATTTTCATTATACCACAGTTTTTATAATGTTCTTCCCATTGTCTCTCCTCAATTACATTGATCTGTATTGTATCTTTTTCTTGTTTATTTAGATGTTTCATTACTTTATAGGCTATTTTTTGCTGCCCATGTATATCGTGTTCTAGTCTGCTTATATATCTATCCCAACTGACTTTGTGTGCTTTTTTAATTTCTCTTTTGGCTATTGCACTTTTATGTTTGTATTCAGCTCTTAATTCTAGTGTTCTATTCTGTAAATATGTGTGATAAGCCTCTTTTTTATATTTTATTATCCTCTCTAATTCTTCATTCCATATTCTTAAACCCTTCTTGTTATATATTTTATATTTTGTTCCTAATGCTTCAAATGCTGCTTTATCAATGCTTTCTTTTATATTATCCCATTCTCGGTTTATTTCTTCAGAAGTAGGTTTTAATATTAATTGTTCATTTAGCCTATTCTGATACAGATGTTGTATACTTTTATCTTGTAATAAATGTACTTTGAATGCGGTCTCTTTATTTCTATATTTGTTTTTAGTTTTCTTCCATCTCGCTAATATATTTATTTTTGAGATTACTAAATAGTGATCTGAATAGATGTCACTTCCTGTAAATGCTCTCGTACCTGTTAATAATGATGATGCTTTCTTATTGATTAACACATAATCTATCAGTGAACGATAACCTCGTGCTGACCATGTGTATTTGTGAATATCTTTTTTCTTATAAAATGTATTTGTTATTTTAAAATCATTAAAAATTGCGAATTGTTTTAATTCTTGTCCATTTTTATTTATGACATTTTCTCCGTGGATCCCAATTACATTTGCTACTGGTTGATTCCCCACTCTAGCATTAAAGTCTCCTAATATTATTATTATGTCGTTCTTGTTTATCTTATTTATTTCCTTTTGTAGAGTAGTATAAAATGTTTTTGTTTCTTCATCTCTCCCTTCCACCGGTGCATATATTGCTATAATTATCATATGTCCTCTATTATGCTTAAATCGCATTGTCATTATTCTTTCGTTAATACAATTATACGTGTCTATTTTGGATCCCCATTTCTTATCCACAAATATCGCCACTCCTGCTTTCGCTCTTTCTTTCTGACTTACTCCACTGTAAAACATCATCATATCATTTATCATTTGTGATCCTTTCAATTTTTCTTCGTTTCTGAAGCAGATAATATATTTATATTTTTATTTTTCATTTATTTTGTCAGTTCGAATTCTTTGCTTCCCAAGCCTCTGACATTCCAAGTCGCTATTTTAAGCTGGTCATGTATTCCAAAACTCTTTTTATACTTTTTCTTGCTATGGTCGTCATAAGGTTTATCAATCCGGCTTTTCTTTTGCTGAAGTTTATGAGTAAGTTATTTTTTACTAGTAGAGGTTACCAGCCTCTAGCCAAACCTCTCTTCCTGGAGGACAGGGAACTGCAATTTCGGAGTGTTCGTCTCCTAGAGAAGTTGCCTTCACTACGGCTTTGGGGACTTCTCTTCTCCCCACGTAACCCTGTGGACGGGGCTCTACCCAGGTACTACCCACTGGGCGAGTGGGACATGGAGCTCACAAAAGGGCACGGGCACCTACTCCCTGGAGTGGACTACCTCTTTCAAGGGTTCCACTCTTACCCTCTATTATTATTATTATTATTATTATTATTATTATTATTATTATTATTATTATTATTATTATTATTATTATTATTATTATTAAGTATTGTACCGTTGCCCAATCAGCATCGTGAATAATTTGGATAGCTGTAATAAGTAAACGGCTCCAGATAGATAAAATAAATATAACGGCTGTGGGACTCGACATACTGGTCAGATATCATCCTCAATTCTGGGTAGATGATCGTAAACTTATCCGATTAATAAATGTGGATGTGAGGCCAGCAGCTGACTGGTAGGCTAATGGCCTTCTATCTGGAGTTGTATTAACGGTTCTCTAATTAAGAAGACCGTTTATAGAACTAATTAACTTACTGCTCCATCGAACCCGAAAGTTCATGGCCGCGAGGACATAAGCTCACCATACATCCATATCCTAAGCTAATGCCCTCCATTCATCTTTCGTATAATCTACTTCCCTCCAATCATGGTTAATGTTATTCTTCCACCTCAATATTGATCTACAAATTGGTTTTTTTTTCCTCAAGTTTCCATACTTTTTTCGTTCCCCATTCGTGCCATATGTCCTGACCATCGCAATCCAAGAAACTCAAGTGTTCTTATGATATCTGGTTTCCTATAAACATCGTCCAGAGGCGTAGTCGATTGGTTAGAGCAGAGATACAAGATTTGTGCTGGTTCGAGTCTCCATGAGGGAAGAAATTTTCTCATGGAATTTCGGCCAATATAAGACGGTGCCCACCCAGTATCGTGAGGAATTTCGATAGTTACAATAAGTAGCGACTCCAGGTCGAGGAAACTGTCTGCAACGGCTGGAGACCCGACATACTAACCACATGTCAGCCCTACACTAGCAGATTGATCGTCTTCCTATGTGATTAACACATGTGGATGTGAGGCTAGCAGCCGTCTGGTAGACCAAGAGTCTTATAGGCCTGTAGCACCATGGAATATGTTCATATAAAGATCATGTAACTCATTGTTATATAGTCTTCTCCATTCGTCTGTCTGTTCTTGTCTCTTTAGTCCAAAAAATTTCGTAAGAACTCTATTCCCAAATATTCGTAATCTTTTTGATAACTTATCGAACCGATAGTGTACCGCTATGGTCTCGAGGTAGCGTGCTGCTTTGTCACACAGCGGGCCCGGGTTAGATTCTCGGTCGGGACAGGCTCCTGGGTGAGGACCTTAAGACACATGTCAGGAAGCTTAGGGCCCAACGGCCCCCGAAAATCATCCGGCCATCATCATCATCATCCTTAGCATTATCATCATCATCCTTCACCGGTGTGGAAAGAACCGGAATTTACCTCACCTGACCCTAATAAAGCTGCAAAGCTTAGTATGAACATGCTATGATTGCAGTGAAAGACCTGCTGTCGGGCTGATCACTATAGAATAGAATAGAACCGATATAAATATTTATACCAGTTTAAAACACATAGGTCGACAAATAATTAATTGAAAAATGATAAATAAGTACAGGAAACGATTTACAATTATTCTCTCTTACATACTTACTTAGGCCTACTCACTGGCACTATCGAACCCGTAGGTTCATGGCCGCACGGACATAAGCTCTCCATACATCCCTATCCTGAGCTAATGCTTTCCAAACATTCCCTGTATAATCTACTTCCCTCGAATCATAGTTAATGTTATTCTCCCACCTCATTCTTGGTCTACCAACTGGGCGTTTTCCCTCTGGCTTTCCTACAAGAAGCTTCCATGCAAGTCTTTTATTCCCCATACGTGCAACATGTCCTGCCCATCGCAGTCTACGAGACTTTACTGTTCTTATTATATTTGGCTTCCTATAAAGACCATGTAGTTCATTGTTATGTAGTCTTCTCCATTCACCTGTCTGTTCATCTCTCTTTGGTCCAAATCTTTTCCTAAGTACTTTATTCTCAAATAGTTGTAATCTCCTTTCTTCCCTTGAAGTAAGGCTGTTTAAATTAAATAAGTAAAGAGCACCATTTCAAAATATCTATAGAGAAGACAAAATAAACCTCTATCACAAGTGTTACATTTTAATTATCTAGGTTGTGAATTGTCTTCTGGATATGGAACAAGACATTATATAGGCAATACATTATCAAAATTTCAAATGATATGTGGAACAAGAAATTATATAGGCAATACATTATCAAAATTTCAAATGATATGTGGCAACATTCATAGAATACTAAAACATAAAACAATTAAGGATTAAAACTGAAGTTCTACAAAACAATGACGGTTATGGCATTAGTAATTCCTAGAATTAAAATTAATTTGGTTATTATTTGGGAGCACACGATAAGCTGTTATTATACAGAGGTTAACGATAACTCAAGGGTTGGTAGGTACATGTACCTAGCGAAGCGAAACTAATGTCTATTATAAAAGTGTAAATTTGATTGACGTCTTGAATATGGTCAGATTTGCAAAACAATACATTTTGTTAAAAGGAATACTTGAGCCAATTTTAAAACTTCCTTGGGAAATGAATATAAAAGGCCAAGAAATTTTATAGAAAACCAGCAGCAGAAAGACCAGAGAAGCTTCATCGCCGCGCTACCCTACCCTGGACTATCCCACAACGGCGAACGGCCATCTAGGCGGATGGGATATTTTATCTAAGACTTAGAAGCACTTATTAAACGACCGAATTCATCAATCTCTTTCGATATTTACAAAGAACTGGGCTGAAGAGGGCATATTAAGACCCTAAAACAGTCTGAAGGCGACAGGATTATTTCTGCGCTTTCATCTTCTCCTAGATTGTTAACAGAGCCATGCAGAGAGGAGCAAGTAGCTCCCTTATTGAAAACAGAGTGGGCTAGTTTATCATATTACGAGTATTCAGAGGAGCCTGTTGATCCCATATCATTACCTAAAAGTGTGAATCAATCTATCGTACGTAAATATACTAGGGAAGTCTAGATTTGCTCAAGTAGTCTACAAGCTATTACTAACTTGTTGTGAATATTGTGTTGTTCATAAGATGTTAACAAAATAAACCCTTTTAAATTAATTACACAACTCATTGTTACTGATATCGAATTCCTTATCCTTCACACCGGTAGAACGCAGAAATAAGCTTAATCTAAAACACGCCCTGAAGAGACGCTCGTGCCTACACAAGACCTCGCTACACGGTACCGGTACTTTTATACGGTAGTGAGTCCTGGCTAACAGATAAGAGGAGTTCAAATAAAATAGAAATTGCAGAAATGACTCTTCTAAGAAGGACCAAAGGATGCACAAAATTGGACCACATAAGAAATGAAGAAATAAGAAGTGAATTAAAAATGATAAAATTCAACAACACCGCTTCGACTGGAAAGAGCATGTTCAGAGAATGGAAGAAACAAGATTGTCCAAGATAGCATATCATTATAAACCAAACGGATTAAGGGATGTAGAAAGATCTAGGAAGACATGGAGGGAATCATTGTGAATTCGGAACAGGCGAATCGCCTAAACCTTGAAATGAAGAAGAAGAAGAAGAAGAAGAAGAAGAAGTGATGATGGAAACGGTGCTAACCTCTTTGTTAGAATAAAGAAAACTTGCATTATTAAACAGAATAAATTGAATTCATTTCTGAAGACGTTATTACAGAAAGTTGTGACGAGCTTTTAATTGAATGGAGAGCTCTGAAGGTTGTGTCGTTACAACTACTAGAAGTATATACACTGTATTTATTGATCATTATCCTGGCTCAGAAACCTGCAGCAGAAATTAATTCTTTGACGTAATCTTCTTACATTAAACCCACTCACATAAGTAACTTGTTCGCTTGTTTCCAGGCTTAATAGTTACCTTTCTCTGTTTATCAAAGGAATTCTCTGGTTTCAGCCACATTTTGTAAGAAATCTATATAATCCTAAAATTAAACGTAACTTTAGCTTCTAATTTTTAACTCAAAGTCGCTTTATATTGTTTATTATGCAGGCCCTGTTATAATCAGTGACGAAACAATCTGGCTACCTTCATTCTAACGAATTCCGAAAGAATGATTTTTTTTTGCACGAGTGCGTTCTACCGTACTTACAGCAATGGCGACCATGATTGAAAGTTCAATTTCATAAATTTCGAGGTTGCCAACTAAATAACTATACTGTCGGCGGCTCCGTGGCGCAAGCGATTAGATCCTCGCCTCTCACCGCTGGGGTCCCGAGATCGAGTCTCACTCACTCCATGTGGGTTTCGTGGTGGAGTTTGGGCAGTTTTTACTCGGGGTTCTCTCCCGTTTTCTCCTGCCACAATTTCGTTCCACCATTTCTCCATACTCATCTCATCTATTTCATTTCATTTCGTTCATCTGCCCCTGTGATAGTGCGTCAGGCGTGGTCAGCCGGCACCGTTGTAATTAACGGAATTCTGTATATAGGGGTTCATTTCATATCATCCCTCGACCCGAACGTGAGCTGGACACAAGTTGAGGATATATTATGTATAACTATACTGTAATACTACAAATTACCTACCTAGTGCGGTAGTAAAACCACTACCTTTATGTAGGGGCCTATACTACGTACATTGTATATACAAAAACATATCCAGAAGATAGTGTTAATATACATTATACGAAACAAACCACTGCATTTTAAATGAACTGAACTTTATTTGAAACAATATAACTAACTCACTGGCACTATCGAACCCGTGCGGACTTAAGCTCTACAAACATACCTGTCCTGAACTAATGTTTTCCAATCATTCCCTGTATAATCTACTTCCCTCAAATCTTGCTTAATGCTACTTCCTCCACCTCATTCTTGATCTACCAACTGGTCGTTTTCCCTCTGTTTTTTTTTTTACAAGAAGCTTCCATGCACGTCTTTTATTCCCCATTCATGCTACTTGTCCTGCCCATCGCAGTCTACTAAACTTCATCATCATCAACAATTATGGATTAAGCACATGTGGCTTGTTTCGGTCTCATAGATTCTCATTCAAAAGTTGGATCCATCTCTCCTTCGGTCTAACAACATCCCTGCGTCCTTTTGGTTTGTATTTAATTATAATTTTGGGAATGCGATGTGCGGGTTGAAACCTCGCTGCCTGCTACCTTTAGGTGCAGAGTAGATCGTCTTTTTATTTCCGTTGCTTCTACTAGCGTAGATTTTATTACATCCAAGGTTATTAATCACAAAGCTTTGCCCCGGGCCCATAGGAGGCAAAGATTGATTCATCTTTCTTTCCTAAGCACTTAAGCATGAATCAATAATAGTTCTCAAAACACCAGATTAACTTAAAATGAATGTTTTCATTATAATTATTAATCAGGAAAGCTAGACAGAAAAATAAAGGGAGCTAGACTGATCTCCTAAATAAGTGAGTTTCCGTACAGGAATATCAAACAGCAACATGCACATAAATCACTTGAACACTAAATTGGATATGTATAAAAATGATATTTAATGTAAACAAGAAGTCTGAAGTAAAAACATAACAAAGATAAAGATTTGATCATTCAACAAAAGTAAATAAATAATAATGCTTTTACATGATAAAAAACCATATCATACCTCACACCACATTCATACTATCGTCCAAGCCAGGGTGGCTTTCCCCGGTCTTTAGGACCAACTTAAACTCCGCCGCTCGCGGCTCCAGACGACCTTGTCAACTTAAAGTTCCGATCCAAAACATGGATAAAAGAATGAATGAATGATAACGTTCTCGCTGTGCATAGCGTATTTGAGCGTTCCGAGGTAGAAGGGGAGATGCGCCGCACAAACAGCGCAACAGGAGAGGCAAAAATGGAGAGTGGGGGTAGATGCATGGAGAAAAGATATTGGCATAGTTCACGAATCTTACTGTCCAGAGAGGATTACGACACTACAGTAGTGAACCGAAAATCACACTTTCGGTTCAGCGATCATCTTCCATTCTTTGAACATGTTCTTTCCATTTTTTCTATATTCTTTTATTCTATCTAAGAGTTTAAAGATATTTAGGTCATTTCAAATATCTTCACTTCTTCTCTTATCTCAGAAATCTCATTTCACCTGCTTCTATGATCTTCTCTTCTCTTTTAGTTAAAACCCAAAATTCTCTACCATACAATAGTAAGGGGACTGCCACTACTTTATAAAATTTTAGTTTTGTTTCTTTTCTTGTGCTTTTAAATATCCTTTTGATTGTTCCACAAATATAATTAAATTTATTAAGTTTGTTAAATAGATCTTCATTTTTAAAATAGGAGATTTCATAACCCAGGTATTTAAAATGGTTCACTTGTTCAATGGGTTTCCCCTCAGGAATTATTTTAGCTCTTACGGTATCTGATCCCTTAAAAGCTAGGATTTTCGTTTTACTGATTGATATTTTGAAATTATATTTCTGTGTAATGTTATTTAACTGAAAGGGCGATTTCTGTAGACCATCTTTTGAACTAGATATTAGAACTTGATCGTCTGCAAAAAGTATGGTATCTTAACATCTTATTACTTATTTTGAAATGTGAGTCCAAATTTGTCTGCCAATTATATATGATATCATCAATATAAATATTAAAAAGGGAGGATGAAAGTGGATATCCCTGTCTTACACCTCTATTTATTGTTGCTGTTATATTGTTTTTATTTTTGTCTCCAGTTTCTATTATTTTATTTTCTACAAATAGACTTTTTATTACAGCTATTAGGTGCTGAGGTACTCCTTTCTCTTTCATTATATTCCACAATTTATTTCTGTTAACTTTGCCAAATGCCTTTTCAAGATCTATGATTGCCATACAAGTTGGTAGATTATATTCTCTGTGTTTCTCAATTATTTGATTGATAGTGAAAATGCAATCTGAACAGGATCTGCCTTTCCTGAATCCATTCTGGGCTTCTAGAATAATACTTTCCATAATTACATTTAAACGATTTTTCAATATAGTTGCATACATTTTATAACAGGTACCCAAGATATTTATGCCTCAGTAATTTCCACAATCATGACGATCTCCTTTTTTATAAATAGGATATATTTTGGCCGTCTTCCATTCTTCTGGGATATGACCAGTTTTCCAGCATATATTCAATACATTTAAGATACGTTGTTTTAGTTGAATAGAGCCATATTTTATTAGTTCATTATTAATATTATCAATGCCAGGAGTTTTTTTTTGTTTTTTACAATGATTGATGACAGTTATTAATTCATCGAAAGAAATTGGATCTATATTTTCGTCAATTAATGATAAGTTTATTTCCTCATCATCTATTTGTTCTGTCCATAGACGTTTGAAATAAGATATTCATTTATCCTCGGAAATTATGTTCAATTTGAGTTTATCTTTTTCCTGATTATTAATGTGTTTCAGAATCTTGTAGGCTTTATCTTGTCGTCCATGTAAATCATGTTCCAGGTCACTAATATATTTTTCCCATGAACTCCTTTTAATTTTTCTAATTTCTCTTCGAGCAAAGTCATTTCTTTTTTTGTATTCAATCAGGTTTTCATCTGTTCTCATATTCAAGTATCACAAGTATGCATCTTTTTTTTTTTTTTTTCCTTAGCCAGTTTTGCTATTTCATCGTTCCAAATTTTTAATCTTTTATTATTATATCTTTTATTTCTAGTTCCAAGTGATTCTGAAGCAGCCTGTATTATATTATCTTTTAATTCTTCCCATTCTGTATTAATATTTCTATTTATAGCATTTTGTTTTATATATAGATCTAGTCGTTGTTGATATAAATTTATAATCGATTCATCTAGAAGTAAGTGCACTTTAAAAGTTTCTTCATTTATTTTGTTTGCCGTATTAATTTTACTTCTTTTCCACTTTGCTGGTATTACTAATTTAGTAATTAGAAGGTAATGGTCAGAACCAATATCACATCCTCTAAATACTCTTGTATCAAGCAATAACTTATAACATTTTTCATTGACTATAGTGTAGTCTATTATGCTTATTTGTCCTCTTGCTGATCAAATGTATTTATGTATATCTCGATGTGGGAAAAAAGGTGTTTGTAATTCTTAAATTATTATAATTTGTAAAATCTATTAGAAGTCTTCCATTTTTATTTTGGGTTGTTTCTCCATGTTTACCCATTATATTTTTAATAGGTTTATTGCCTATTCTGGCATTATAATCTCCAGCTATTATTAAATAGTCATTTGGATTAACTTTATTAATTTGTTTCTGTAGATTTTCATAAAAGTCTGTACATTCTTCTAATTTACCTTCCCCTGGATTATAAACACCTATTATCGTTACATAATTCCTCACCGTTTTTATCCTTATTTTTATTATTCTTTCATTGAAATACTCATAACTGTGAATTCTATTCTTCCATTTTCTTCTTATTAATATTGCAATTCCAGCTGCTGCTCTTTTCTCTCGTGATACCGCATCATATATCATTATATATTCCTCTAATTCGACTGATCCGTTTAATTTCTTTTTAGTTTCTGGAATTACAGCAACATCTACATTAATTTTGTCTGGTTCATTTTCTAGTTCAGTTTCTTTATTTGTGATACCTCTGGGATTCCAAACTCCTATTTTCATTATTTCATTTCTGCCTAAATATTTGTTCCTGTTTCTAGCCAAGGTTGTCAACGTTGTTTCTATTATCTATGAGACTTTTAGTAATAAAGTATTTCCTCTGGGTACGTTACTGGCGTTCCGCAGTGTGAGATGTACGATGGGATTGCCATCGGAAGGCTAGACATCATAGCCCCCAGTTGTATGAACCCCAAATGTAGGGCTGCCTCTTCCGCTCCTAAGGACCGTTGAGGATTTCTCCCTTGTTACCCCTGAAATGGGTCTCCACATTCTTCCCTGGAAAATGGTTGCCTCCTCCGCACATTTATTTCTGTCCTTTGAGGTCTTCATACGTTACCCTGTGCAAGGGACCCTTCGATCAGGTACTACACACCGGGCCAGTGTGACCTGAAGCTCGCGAGGGAAGGGACGCTAGACCCTTTGATGAGACTGCCTCATAGAGGGTTCTCATCCGCTACCCATGTCTACTAAACTTAACTGATGTTATTATATCTGGCTTCCTATAAATACAATTTACTTCACTGTTATGTAAAACAATAAATTCGTACTTGCCGCCATTTTATCCCTGATTTGTGTCACGGCCTGCAGTAATCTTGTACTGACATATTGAGTGAGTGGCTCTATACCGTCTATATTGATCGCCATATTTAGTTTACTCTTGCTCAATCTTATCACAGGTACGATTATAGCTTAATATAAAAAGGGAATAAAGAGAACCGATAAACATAACTATTTAAGCATAGCAGAGGTTCTGCGCGCTGGGCCCGTATTTACGCAGACTTGCTTCATTTCATATAAACCACTGCTAGTATATAACAAACAATACTCTGATCTATACTTTACTGTACTTAATGTGGAATTTAACGAGACCTTGAGAGAGGAGATCAGAGGGCACTAAATACTTGCAATACAATTAATAAATAATGAATCACAACGATTAACTAAAAATGGACTATTTTTAATGTGAAAGTAGTCATTAAATCAAATTAACAAAATAGCGGCTGTAACTCAAAATGATCAAAAAATAATGAAAGTTAACATAATCAATAATAATCCTCTCCAATAACATTAATGACCTGTCTAATACTTAATAACATTTGAACTATACACACTCATAAAAAAATACTTAACTTTCAGTTTCTGTAAACACAGCCTTAACAAAACATATGTATACAATCTTGAGGTGATGGCCACATTGCCACAACTAAAGAGTTCCCATCTTGGAAAAAATCTCTTCCTTTCTAAGGAAGACTACCCGTCTATCTGGAGCCAGTTCATTGACTGCTCATACCGAAGCCAGTACGCCGACTGCTTCTACCGAAGCCAGTACCCTGACTGCTTAGTCCGAAGCCAGTCCTATGACTGCGTAACGTTCCGTGTTACTGCGGACGGATCTCCTCTTTCGCGCAATGCGTGCGCGCAGAGGAGTGGGAGAAGGGTGAGTTCGAAAAGGAGCGGACATTAAAGGAAAAAGGAATCGGGAAAACGTATATGTAACAAGTCTCAACAGACATCGCGGCAACACGACAGTTCCAAAAATCACGCATACACGCTACAATATCCCCCCTCTTCTCCCGGACCAAAAAGAAAAAAAAAACACATAACTGTTCCCCATATAACAGTTAAACACCAATCACTTAATCACAGGCCCCACTATCAAAACGCTGATTCTTCTTAACTGTTCCCCATAAAACAGTTAAGTCTCAACTAAATTATTTTCGGTATTCACCGTATAAGGGGCACGCCGTAGCATAGTGGTTAAGGTACTACACTACAAGTCGGAAAGTCGAGGTTTCGAGTCCCGGTGGGGCCAGGATTTTTAAACCGACCCAAACCTTCTGCCGGCACTATGACCCTGGGGGTAGACTCAACCTCTAACAGAAATGAGTGCCATATGCTTGTTCTGGGGGTAAAGGCAACCGTCACGCAGGACTGATAACCCGGCTGGCATCAAGTACCGATTGTCCAGAAAAGTGGGAATCTTAACTTCCTATACTACCCCAAGGGCTTCCTGAGGCCTGTAGTGGGATCACTTCTCTTCACACTTTACATTCACCGTATAAACATTGACCAGACTGTAAACGTTAGTCAGTTGTTTATAATGATCGCAGATATTCCCAACAAAGTTGTTATTATTTTACTATTATTTATTATTTTGAAAACACCATCCTACAAAAAATAATGTACAACGCACGTGTGTGGAGTGTTTAGAAGCGAGAAAATAATTAAAAACCGAGCGATGTAATAAACTATTCTTAAAATAATGAAAGATGAGTATGAAATTCGTAGATAATAGTATAGTGTTACTAGTGATATTATAACTATTACTGAGGAGATTAGGGGTGATCAGTTAAATAATATAGATTGAATAATCATCCATTTTGGGAGAAACCCTAGAAAGGGAGGCAATCCCCCTAAAGAGAGAAGGGATAGGAATAATAAGATTTTTATTATTTTTTTTCATTGTTATTTAAAAAGGTTTGGTTAATAAAAGAGACCTGTAAAGAGTGTATAATTAGAATAATTGCAAGGGTTAAAAGTGAATAAATAACAAAATAAACTAATCACAGATTTTCACCTAGAAGTATGCTATGGCTATAATTATTCATCTTAAATTATTAATTGATGAATAAGTTAGGATTTTACGAATTGAAATTTGGTTTTAGCCTCCTACGGCTCCTACAATAATTCATCGATTCTAATTAGTAGAAACCGAAATTGAACACCGCAATATAGCCTATAGACTTCCCTCAAATCATGGTTAATGTTATTCTCCCCCTCATTCTTGGTCTACCAACTCGGCGTTTTCCCTCTGGTTTTCCTGCAAGAAGCTTCCATGCACGTCTTTAATTCCTCATTCATGCCACATTTGCTGCCTATCGTAGTCTACGAGACTTAACTGTGCTTATTATATCTGGCTTCCTATAAAGACCATGTAGTTCACTGTTAAGTAGTCTTCTCCATTCACCTGTCTATTCATCTCTCTTTGGTCCAAAAATGTTCCTAAGAACTATATTCTCAAATACTCGTAATATCCTTTCCTCCCTTAAAGTAAGACTCCATGTTTCGCATCCATATAATATAACTGGTAGAATAATAGTTTTATATATTTTGAGTTTAACGTTTTTTGAGGGAAGTTGGGACAAGATTCCCTGTAATGCATAATAGCATATAATATAACTGGTAGAATAATAGTTTTATATATTTTGAGTTTAACGTTTTTTGAGGGAAGTTGGGACAAGATTCCCTGTAATGCATAATAGCATACATTACCGGAATTGAGCCTATGTTTAATTTCTTTGTGCATATCATTCCTATTTGTTATTATTGTTCCTAGGTATTTGAATTCAGCCACTTCTTCAAAACTTCCCTCATTTGTCATTAGCTGTCCAGTTCCATAATATAATGCATTTCTATGTGTGAACATATATCTAGACTTACTGATATGTATTCCCAGTCACAATTTCTTATTAGACTCAATAACACTGAGAAATCTTATTGCCTACTAGTTGTCTATTTTAGATGATGGACTAACCACCTGTCACTCACTGATATAGGGAAATAAGTTTCACTGAAATAGAACATATCTTTGAAGACAAAACTTAGACTGTTCAACACCATCGTAAAAGCAGTCCTCCTCTATAGTTGCGAAACATGGAAAGTTACGGAAGCAACAAATAAAATGTTACTGACTTTTGTAAACATATCTGAGGGGTATTTTAAATATAAGATGGCCGGAAATAATATAAAATGTAGGACTGTGGAGAAAAACTAACCAATCTCCAATATGTCACCAAATAAAACAAAGAAATTGGAATTGGATAGGCCACACATTGAGAAAACCAGACGGAACCATCGAGAAGACTGCACTAGATTGGAATCCGCAAGGAGTAAGAAAGACGGGACGACCTAGGAAAACATGGAAGCGATCAGTAGAGAAGGAAGCAGAAAAAAGAGGGAAAAGTTGGAAACAAGTGAAATAGCTGGCTGGAAACAGTGTTCCACTACATAAATAATAATAAGAAGAATAAGAAATAGCTTGGTTAAGTAACTGCCCTAGGGGAGCACTCTTGCCGCACGTGGGATGTACATGTACAAATAACAAATATTTTTTTAAATAAATGTAATATAGAAAGAAAGTTATAAAGACATTTTCTTGCTTTAGGTTCGCGTGATATTGTTCCTATGCTAACAAATCAGACAAAAGATAGAAGAAAGTAAACATCATCTTTCCTCGTCGCTATTAGTTCTTTTGAATAGTTCCATATTCTGTAATAAATCAGTTTGTCTTATGTCAGGAAGGAAGCCGTATTTCTCAACGTCTCTGTAATCAACTCCAGTTTAAAATATCGATTACAGCTTTGTCTCTGCCTCCACGTCTTGCTTTATCAGTTCCACTGCTACCAATTCACTTTTAAATGAATTACCAAGTCTCTTTAATTCTCTGATTTAATAAGCGATAAAATTAATAAATTCATAAAGTTTATATTTCAGTTACAGGGTGCTCCCTGTTTTGCCTTACAAGGGAACTATCAATCATTCCATGCTGAACTTCTTAAAAATTAATTAATAATAACAATATTAAAGAAAAGTTTTGAATTGAAATTACACTGGTCAACACGATTTTTGTCTCATGAGTACCAATAGTCGTACTTAATGCAGATTTTTTTATTGTGTTTTCAAATAGTATTCGGAATTTCTCCATCGCCCACAGTTTTTTTATTTCAATTTCAATTGATGGATTTAAATAACTATTTTTTTAATAAAAGTTTTTTCGTCCATTTGTCCATTGTAAAATAAAACCATTTGAGCTAACTCAGGAGATTTCAGCTACGGAAAATATATGTCAAGGCAAAGGAATCCTAATATGCTGGCCGATTATTGTTGGACCATCAAGAGGGATGCTCCACAGGCGAAATATAGCAGTTCTTACTTTCTAGGTGAGTCCGAATGTTCGAGTATTGTGTAGTTGCGAATGTAGAAAATATTAAAGTGTTTGAAATTATAAATGCCTATCTCTCGGAAACCTTGCGTGATGGAGAAAACCCGTAATCATATTTGAATTCAGGAGAAAAAAATACTATCATAATCACATATTTTTCTTTCTGAGACAAAAAAAAAATTATATTTTGTTGCTCAGTGTTATTTCCCAATAAAACAAGATATCTCTCTTTGCCGTTTAAATCTTTAAATTTCTCCCAGAGAAAGGTTGTGATTTACAAAGGTCGTGTCCAAAACTTTATCTATCGATTTCTACTGCAAAAGCACAGAAATCGAAGCTAGAATCCAGCAATGGCAAAACACTGTACGGAGCATATGGACTCCCTGCATGAGTAACAGGGAATGGAGTGAGGCGGGATGTGGCGTAGACAGCAGATAGTGAGGGTCATCCAATCCACCGAATCACAAGTTTATTGCTTCCCTATAGTTTAATTACATTTCGCGCTGGACTTGAGTGCCTAACAGTTTAAAAGACAGACAATTTTTTGGACCCCCCACGGGGTTGTAATTTTACTATAAACACAAAAACTGAAAGAGACATACATATGAAACTGTCAAAATTTCAAATGATATGCGGAACTATACATAAAACATTAAAGAATAAAACAAGAAGAGATACTAGATTGAAGTTTTATAAAACATTGGCATTACTTTATGGGACCAAAAAATTGCAAAGTAGAATACAAAGCGCAGAAATGAACTTCGTTAGAAGAACAAAAGGCTGCACAAGATTGGATCGGATAAGGAATGAAGATATAAGAACAGAGTTAAATATATATCAATTGGATGAGAAAATCAGAGAATATAGAGAGAAATGGTTAACACATGTGGAAAGAATGAATATATCAAGATTACCAAGAGCAGCATTCAACTACAAGCCAAGAGGTTCAAGGTATGTAGGAAGGCCAGTGAAAAGATGGACAGAACAACTGTGAGGCGGATCAGGCAATTTGCCTAGCCCGTGAAGTGAAGAAGAAGAAGAAGAAGAAGCATTTTTTGGACACACCCTTGGTACATCACAACGTTTTTCTGACAGAAATTTGAAGGTCATTTGGGCATGCTATTTTGATTGTTCCCTTGTTAGTCAAACCCCCTAAGTCCGACGCCGTAGCCGAGTGGTTAAGGCAAGATGCATTGGCGCAGAAGCACATGGCTTGCGCTGGTTCGGTTCTTCATTGTGAAAGAAATTTTCGCATGGATTTTTAGGCCAGTATAGGACTAGTGCCACCCAGCATCGTGAGGAATTTGGATAACTAAAATAAGTAGCGGCTCCAGGCTGAGAAAACGCGCTATAACGGCTGGGGTGCCTGGCATGTCACCTCTAGGTTGGATGACCGTCTATATCTATGATTAACGCACATGGATGTGAGGCCTGCGCTGGTTCGAGTCTCCATGGGGGAAGAAATTTTCTCATGGTATTTCGGCCAGTATGGGACGGGTGCCCACCCAGCATCGTGACGCAATTGGGTAGCTACAATAAGTAGCGGCTCCAGGTTGAGGAACCAGTTATAACGGCTGGGGGACTCGACATGCTAACCACATGTCACCACTACACTGGCTGTTGATCATCTACCTCTGTGATTGACACATGTGGATGTTTACCCGGCTGGTAAAAGGGCAACCGCTGAAAAGTGGAAAGACCCTCAATCGGAATCGGATGTGAGGCCAACAGCGTGCTGGTAGCCCAAGGGCCCTCTAGGCCTGTAGCGCCATGGTGTTTTTTTTAAGTTCTCCCCGTTTATTTTATACTGATGTCCCAGAGAAAGAAAATCTCAAGAAGGAATGTGGGTAAGCATTAAAACGCCACGCGAGCCTAGGTTGTATTGTACACTTCGAAAACATAGTTTGGCAATGCGCTGTAAGCATAATAAGTAAAGTAAAGTGATCCCACAACAGACCCGGAGGCCCTTCGGGTAGTAGGAGGTTAAGGCTCCCACTTTTTCTAGACAATCTGCACTTTATGTCAGCCGGGTTGTCAGCCCTGCGTGACGGCCGCCTTTACCCCCAGAACAAGCCTCTGGTACTCATTTCAGTTAGAGGCTGAGTCGACCCCAGGGCCATAGTGCCGCCAGAGGGTTTGGGTCAGTTTAAAAATCCTGACCCCAACGGGACTTGAACCCTCGACCCTCCAGCTTGTAGCTCAGTGCCTTAACCACTACGCTACGGCGTGCCCCCGCTGTAAGCATAATAAAAAACTAATATAACATATAAAGCCAATATAACATTTAATAACCTCTCACCTTATAGGTAATACTTTTACATGCCAGTACCCATCTGAGCTTTACATTGACACATGTCGGGATAGGGATTTCAACTATGGATAGTAATACTTTTTTAACCATACAATTACATGAAGGCCTCCCCAAATGAGTGACCAGCTCAATGTATGGGCCTCCCCCGAGACCATACAATTGTTCTTACTACATCTGTATTCCCATAAAGATCAGGTAGTTCATCGCAATGTAGTCTTCTCCATTTGCCAGTTTGTTTAAATCTCTTTGATCCAAATATTTTTCTTGAGAACTTTATTCTCAAATACTCGCAATCTTTTCTCCTCCCTTAAAATAAGAGTCCACGTTTCGCATCCGTATAATATAACTGGGAGAATAACAGTTTTATATATTTTCAGTTTAACTTTTCTTGAGAGAAGTTGGAACGACAAGAGTCCCTGTAATGCAAAATAGCACGCATTTCCAGAATTGATCCTATGTTTAATCCAAAATAGCTGATATCTTAAGTTCGACACAATGAAAATATTAATTGCATAACAACAAAATTCAGCATTTTGTAAATATTGATCTAGGAGGCTCTACTTACTTAATTTTATTATATGCTAGCTAATACCTGGCGTATACTGCTACCCCTAAATAAATGATGTTTTTATTATTGATTTCGTACATCTCAATGATGGATAAATCATATTTGAAGAGAAAAATTATACGCTCAGACCGGGACTTGAACCCGGGACCCTTGGTTCTCTAGACCAAGTGCTCTACCAACTGAGCTACCTGAGCAAGTACCGATCTAAACGCAAATCCTTCTCTATATACATTGTAATTCCCATCCACCAAATGCTGTGAAGCCATGCTTCTATCTTGCAAATGGCGGCTCCTTTATTAAGAAGACATATTTGGGAATTATACATTACAGCCAGTACGGCTTTTTCCAAGTTTTTATTATTGATTTCGTACATCTCAATGATGGATAAATCATATTTGAAGAGAAAAATTATACGCTCAGACCGGGACTTGAACCCGGGACCCTTGGTTCTCTAGACCAAGTGCTCTACCAACTGAGCTACCTGAGCAAGTACCAATCTAAACGCAAATCCTTCTCTATATACATTGTAAGGATTTGCGTTTAGATCGGTACTTGCTCAGGTAGCTCAGTTGGTAGAGCACTTGGTCTAGAGAACCAAGGGTCCTGGGTTCAAGTCCCGGTCTGAGCGTATAATTTTTCTCTTCAAAAATGATAATGTGTTTTTTCGTTTATTTGAATAAGTAAAAAAATAATTATTATAATTTTATATCACTATTTTTTAGATACCCGTGCTGATTATCCGGCATTGCCGGGGAATCTACTGCTCGGGACCCAGCTCCGTGTGTCTCAAAGGAATTTGCTGTCTCAGCTGTTAGTACTCTGAGAAGCATAGAAGTGTACCTCCTCCCACTCCCCACACTTCTCCCCGCAAACACACACAGCTTGGTCCCGAGCTGTACGTATCTCGATGTATTTGGCATTAATGATCTGAAAGACAAATTCGTTATTTTGAGTTATCCGTGCTGCCGATCTTCTTGGCATCAATGAAAGACAAAAATGGTTATTGTGACTTATCCCTAAAAGATAAACATATGGTGTCACGGGCTTTTTTGTAGAATGTTTTGAGATATTCAATTCTGTCTGCATTAATTTGGTGTATTTGTTATGGTTTAGGCAGCGTAAGCCATTTAAGCGTACAAAAAGCCACTTTTATTTTACTTTTCACTACAAAGGGCGATTTTTGAAGCTGAAGAGCTTGAGCATTAACATTCTGTTGTAGCCTATAACCTTCCCGGGAAAATCCTGAACATTTTGCAAAATGTCCCATCACAACAGGATGAACGGTACGGCAAGTGCACGCTTGTCCGGGAATCTTCTTACCCCATTCTTCTTGGCATCAATGAAAGACAAAAATGGCTATTGTAAGTTATCCGTAAAAGATAAACATAAATGCTGTCGTGGACTTTTTCGTAGAGTTTATTGAGATATTAATTTGTGTGTAAATTAATTTTGTGTATTTTTGTGGTTTAGGCAGCGAAGCCATTTAATCGTCAAAAAATGACTTTTCACGCTTTTTTTTACTGCAAAGGGTGATTTTTAAGGGTGTAGGAGTTGAGTATCACAACTCTCTTATAGCCTATGTTCATGCCGGGAATCTCCTGAACATTTTGCAAAAAACCCATCACAATCGGATCAACGGTATGGCCGCGCATAAAGTCGAACAAACAAACAAACAAACAAACAAACTAATATTTATATATTACATTATTTTAATTTTATTATATTCCATGTTTCGTTTGTAGACCTATTACCTAGCATAACATCACATCACCATTGTTTTTTGTTAGTCTATATTTTAATAATATTTTAAAATTGTAATATTTCTATAATTTTACTATTCGCTGCTTGAGTGGAAGAGAAGGCCTTATGGCCTTAACTCTCGCAGCTAAATTTAAACATTATTATTATTATTATTATTATTATTATTATTGTTATTATTATTATACTTACTTACTCACTAGCACTATCGAACCCATAGGTTCATGGCCGCGCGGACATAAGCTTTCCATACATCCCTATCCTGAGCTAATACTTTGCAATAATTCCGTGTATAATCTACTTCTCTCAAATCATAGTTAACGTTATTCTCTCATCTCATTCTTAGTCTACCAACTGGGCGTTTTCATTATTATTATTATTATTATTATTATTATTATTATTATTATTATTATTATTATTATTATTATTATTATTATTATCATCATCATCTTCATTCATGGATTAGGTCTGTTGACCCGTTCCGACTTCAGCCCATCTCTTTCTAGGTCTGCCCAAATCTCGGGTGCCTTTAGGTTTGTATTTTGTTATTTGTTTTGGATATCTATCTTCATTCATTCTGTCTATGTGTTGCTTCCATTTTTGTCTATATGTATCTATTTTATCAGTTATTGCAAATATTTCAAGTTCCTGTCTTATTTCTGTGTTCTTGATTCTGTCTTCCTTAGTGCACCCTTTAACAGATCTCAAAAATTTCATTTCTGCTGCCGTTATCCTACTTAGGTCTTGTTTTTTATGTATCCAGGCTTCTGAACCATAGAGCAGTACCGGTACTGCCAACATTTTATAAAATTTCAGTTGGGTCTCTCTTGTTGTTTTGTTATTTAGTGTTCGTTTTATCGTACCACATATTCCCTGGAATTTTATTATTATTATTATTATTATTATTATTATTATTATTATTATTATTATTATTATTATTATTATTATTATTATTATTTAATCTCTTTGTGCTTCTCATTTCTGTTTGTAATTGTTATTTCTATTCTGTCATTTATTCAAGATTATTCTCACTTGAAATTAAGCTTCTTCTCCAAATTCCATTCTTATGAATAGGACCAGATTTTGTGCATTAAATATGGAATGTAACGTTTTTAATTTCAAATCACAATCTTGCAAGTGTAAAGTTATTACAAAACCTCACACAATGAATGTATGTAATAATTAATAGCCATAACATATTTGAAGCTGGTGTGCAATGTTCAGAGATTAAAGGCTGTAATTAAATTCTTGAACGTGTAATTAAACGACGTGTAAAGAAAGAATTCTCGAGCCATAAAATAATAGTTTAACACGTGACTGATAGACATATAATTCTACAGTGTTGGAATATACTTTTCTTTCTACAATTATTTACTGTCATGGTAATTAACATTAACATAACATATTTTATATCTTTATAATATAGGGTGGTTTAAAAGCTCTTCCTCGACATATTTGAGCATTTTAAAGCATTACGCCTTGGTGCAGACCTAAGGACCAGATAACTTACTAACATACTGGCACTGTCAAAATTGTATGATCGTTTCCGAGCGGACATAAGCTATCCATAAATCCCTATCCAGAGCTAATGTTATCCAATCATCCCCTGTATAATTGATCTTCCTCAAATCATGGTTAATGTTATTCTCCTGTCTCGTTATTGCCCTGTCTGTTGAGCGCTCTCCTCTGGTCTTCCTATTAAAGTTAGGGAGTTGCCCTACCGCATCATGGAGCTTCAAGTTTTTACCGCTGTATGTGGTATTCTTACCACTCGAGTGTACAGGGTGTGTTATAGTGTTCCATGTAAAACAAATGTCTTCTTCTTCTTCACGGTTTAGGCTTTTTGCTAGCCTGTTCCGGCTCCAAATTGCTGCTCTTTCCATCTTTTCTTTGGTCTTTCCAAACTTATTATTCCTCTTGGTGAATAGTTGTATGCTGCTTTTGGTATTGTGTTCTCAGTAATCCTTGTTAAGTTTGTTCTGTATCTCACCATTGTTGTGTTTAATTCCTCTAGTTTTAGTTGTCTTATTTCTGTGTTGTGTTTTTTGTCTGTTCTTTGATATCCTGAGGAATTTCATTTCAGCAGCTTGTATTCTGACAAGTTGTTGTGTTGTCACTGTCCATGTTTCGGATCCATAAGTAATATAGGAACTGCCATTGTCTTGTATAATTTCATTATAGAGTCTTTTCTGCCTTTATTTTTCATAGTTGTTTTTTAGTGTTCCTGTTATATAATTAAACTTATTTTTAGGCGATATTGTGTTTTGTCGTACGTACAGCAATGGCGACCATGATTGAAAGTTCAACTTCCTACATTTCGGGGTTCCCAACCTAAATAATTATACTATAATAAAATTATACTGTAATATTACATGTTACAAACACGCGTGTGAGAAGTAAAACCATTGCCCTCTATGTGTACTACATACAATGTATATATAGCATACAAAAAATATCCAAAAGGTAGTGTTATTATACATTATACGAGACAAATCACAGCATTTTAAATGAACTGAACTTTATTTGGAACAATATAAAACAATAAATACGTACTTGCCGCCATTTATCACTAATTGGTCTCACAGCCTCCTGTTATTTTATCACTAATTGGTCTCACGGCCTCCTATTGTCTCAACTAATAAACATTGCCTACACTGATGATCTTGAAGAAGATTTTCGGGCTGTAGGCCGTGGTCGTGAGGTTTGTAGTTCCCCGACGTTTCGGCCGTGAAAGTCTACGTGAATACATTGCCTACACTGTTAACGTTAGTGAATTGTTTATAGTGAACACAAATATTTCCAATAAATATATTATTTTACTACTATTTATTATTTTGAAAACACCATCGCCCAAAAAATAATGTACAACGCACGTTTGTGAAGTGTTTTACAAAATCTTGGAAATTAAAAACCTCGCTATCGCTCGGTTTTTAAACATTTTCAATTCTGTAAAAACCACTTCCCAAGCTCGCATCGTAATATACTATTTAGTGTTCCCGTAATATAATTAAACTTATTTAGTTTGTTATTTATATCTGTTGCCGTTGTTATGATATTTCGAAATCTAGGAAGTTATATTCTATCTCTTGTTCTATTGGTTTATTTTCTAATAGCTTATTATCTTTGTCCGAACTGGTTGAGCGCCCTTGAAAGCCATTGTTTTTCTTTATGATATTTCCATTTTATATTTTTTTGATATTTCGTTTAGTTTATATAGCATTCTTTGTAATAAAACAGATGTCACACATAATTATTGGTTATAGGCTAGTCTTATTTCAGGGAGGTCTTCAATTGTTTTATAACTTTCAGGGATATTAAATCAATTTCATTTCCAGGAATTTATTTATCCCCTTTGTTTGTATATATTCCTTTAATTTGCAGAGCGTTAACTGGAAAAGCTAGTAGACTTGAATGTCATTTCTGTTTTAAATGATTGATTAAATTTGATACAGAGATTTACTTTTAACGTACTCAGCTGCCTCCTGAATTAATGAATAATGTTCACTGACTAGAAAACATTGAATTACGGGAGATTCGCAGCCAATAAAGCGCTTTTCATACACAGTTGAATAATAAAATAATAATCCATTAAAATTTAATTATGTAGCAAATTATGGGATTGTAATGTATTTTAGATATTTTTATTATTTGTTTTTCTAACATTTAGTATCTAATCTACCCCAGCCGGGACAAGTGTTCGGCTGATGTTTTTTTTTCGGGGTTTTTCTTCACCTGTAAGACAAATGTCAGAAAACTTTAAAGCCCAAACGGTCACCGAACATCATCTGACCATCTAGTTTAATTTTATGAATAGAATAACTTTTATTTACGAAAAGCAATTTACCTTTTTTTTTTCTGTGCCTTCAACTGTAGTCCTGAATCCTAATTAGGACATTCGACAAATAATGGCAACACCGTTGTAAAACAGCGATCTTATAAGGGCCATTGTAATCTTAAAGTAGGCCTATGTTGTTGAGCAGGTTTGTTGTATAAATCTAAAAATATTGTAATAGGAATAGCCTATTTTGTGAATACATCTACTGTTTCTCATATAAAGGCAAAGTGTTCCCACTACAGGCCTCAGGAGGCCCTTGGGGTAGTAGGAGGTTAAGGCTCCCACTTTTTTTCGGACAATCGGCACTTGATGTCAGCTGGGTTGTCAACCCTGCTTGACGGCCGCCTTTACCCCAGAACAAGTAACTGGTGCTCATTTCCGTTAGAGACTGAGTCGACCCCAAGGCCATGGTGCCGCCAGAAGGTTTGGGTCAGATTAAAAATCCTGACCCCACCGGGACTCCAACCCACGATCTTCCGGCTTATAGCGCAGTGTCTTAACCACTACGCTACGGCGTGTACTCTATAATATATATATAATGGCGTAACCATTGTTGAGCCATAGCCTCTCCTTTGTAAGGAGTTACTAGACCAAGTTAATTTTTAGTTACCTTATTTGCTCATAGATGTCATGGATGACATGAGGTCAACACACCGATCCAATGAGACATCTAATAGAGAACTAAGGTATTACTAGGACGTTAAGATCAGTAAATTTTGCTTAGAGGCCTTTTTATTCAGGCTTAAGGATCTTTTACGAGCCTGAAAAATCTTCAGACTCTCAGGACCCACGGCTTAAAGTCCCTCCCGGAGGATTTGCTCCTTGGATTTTTCCATCCTGTTGTTGTTGTTTTCAAATCCTGGGCCTTGGCACCGAAGCCATTAGCGTTCTTGCTCTCCAACATTTCTCTATGGTGGATCCAACAAGTAATACTTCACAGGTTTGTAGGTGTTCTTCATTCATTTCTTCGTCTTTATTGTATAGAGGACAATTTGGATTCGTGTAGATTCCTATTTTATATAAATGTTTGGCCAAATAGTCATGTTCTGTAAGCGGTCTAAATTTTGCTACTGTAGTTTTACGTGGAATTTCTGGAATAATATCTGGCTTCTTTACTAAATATTCCATTTTTTGTCTTTGGCTTTATTACATAGGTCTTGGTTTTGTTTGATTTTATATTTGTTTTTAATTATTCTTTTTATGGATGTGAAAGGTAAGCTTTTAGGATTTTTCCATCCTAAAAAAAATAATTTGAACCCATGACCCTCGGAACCAGAGGCAAGGAGCATAACCACTAGTCCAACGGAGCCGATAACACCGCCCTAAAAAAATATGGGTGTTCAATAGAATTTGTTTAAAAGGTGGAATTGGAAGTACTCACCAGACATGAGCCCTTGTGACTATAACTTATTCACAAATATCAAAGAACCTCTACGAGTCATTCGATTTCAAACAAGAGTTGATATCCAGATAGCTCTAGATCTATCAGTAAAATAGATACTCAGAAATGGTGCTGCAGATGGAGTTCGCCGTCTTCCAAGAATCAGGCAACTTATAGTTGACTTAGCAGGAGACACCGATCCTATGAAACATGAAGTTCGTAATTTTAAAAATAACAAAATAATTTGTTTTTGGTGTTATAGCAGTGTTCCCAATACTTATCGAAAGCCCTAGTAGCTGCTATTGCTTAAAGGCTCATAAAAACAAATCCATGTGACCTGTTCGCTTTTCATTGGTTACGGGCATTGAGGTACGATATATAAGCAATAAGTGCGCGAAAATGTAGTTCCCTTCATTAACTTAAAAATATATCTATGAATTTACTTGTTATTCTTCGTGAATAATAATAATAATAATAATAATAATAATAATAATAATAATAATAATAATAATAATAATAATAATAATAATAATCATAACATAGAAAATATTCTAAAATGTACCTAATTAATAATTACAACTTAAAATAGTTTATTGCATATGGCTGATGCATTTGAGTCATGTTTCAGTCGATTCTGATGCAACAAAATTACTGAAACTGTCGAATCTTCTGTTGCTGTGTCACCATCTAAATTTTTAAAACACAAGTCTGGCAAACCTTTGACTAGTGATAAAAAAAAAAACGTTATTTTAAAAGTATTTCACAAATTCAGTAAAAAATCTCACCAGCTTTCTTGTAATCTACCTCATTCAATGATCATATGCCATATATATTTCACACATGCTCCCTGTCAATGTGACAGTAATTGTGACGCGAATGGCGGAAGGATACAATTGGTGTTTGTTTATGTTAGGATCACTCTAAGAGCGGATAAGGTATACGAATCTCTGATCGTTACTTGGAACTATATTTTCATCGATGATCCAAGCAATAAAATATTTTGGATTTGTATTCCAACAATTGTGTACGCAAATTGAAATTTGATAAAGTAGTTGCCAAAGTCTATTGGTTGGTATGTTGGATTCTAGGAACGGCTCATCGTCAACTCAGTGATTTATTGGTTGTCAGTTTGCGTCCTTCTGGTGTGACGTGAGCCAATGCTGGTGCGTGAAACCATTTCTTGGCATACTCTACAATTGGTTAGACATTCCAACGGTTCTAAAACACAATTCTCATAACAATCTCTTTGGTACAATGAACCTACTCTAATTAATGACCTTGTGTGTCCTTCCGGATAGACTTATTGTTGTTCTCACACCTGCAAATCTCTTCTTCACCGACACTTGACACTTCTTAATTTATCATAAGTAATGCCACGAGTGATTTCCAATTTTTCTAGAGGATTTGGAAATCAAGTGTGGCATTTGTTTAGGACTATTTAACGAATAAAATTAAGCTGTTTACTCAAAAATCGTTTTTTAAATATAATTATTTTAAAATATTTATAAATTTAATGTAAACGGCAATGTTTGAAAACAAATCAGAAATATGTGGTTATGATACATTTGTTTGTCCACTGAAACTGGATCATATTATTTATTGTCAAATAGGATCGCATTGTAGGAATGCGCCCTAGTGATGAAAGAAAATGAAACTCTCTAAACTGTATATTGTAACCAACATTATACATTATTAATTTATTTTTAGTAAACAACTCCGTAAAATCATTATTTAAAAACACAATTATTGAACACACAATTATCAAATGTGTCGTTCGAAGGAATCTGTTTTTTTATTTACTATATTCAGTATATTTGTTAGAGAGTTAGTCACTAGTGGCTATATTCCTTGCCTCTGGTCCAGAGTGTTTCGGTTTCAAATCCGGCAGGGAATGACTTTAAGCCGTGGGTTTCGGGTCTGAGGATTTTCAGACTTAAAAAAGGACCGTAACCCTGAATAAAAACGCCTCTATGCAAGAATTAACCGACCTTTATCCACACAAATAATACTTTAAATGCCTACTGGATGTCTCATTGAGACGATGTGCTAACCACGTGTCACTCGTCGGTTAAGAAACTCCCGCTAGGGAGCATAAATACATACATGTAGGCCTACCGTTTACTTCCCTAAAATCATGGTTATTTTTATTCTCCTACCTCATTATTGCCTACAACTGCGCGTTTTCTCCCTGCGTTTCCTATAATGAGTTCTCATGCCCCTCTTTAATTCCCAATTCGTGCCACATGCCCTGCTCATCTCAGCCTATGAGATTTAACTATTTTTATTAATCTCATTTCCCATAAAGATCAAATTGGAAAGTATTAGCTCAGGATAGAGATGTATGGAGAGCTTAATACCTCGCGGCTTTGAATCTCCGTGTTCGTAAATGCCAGTTAGTTAATTCATTTTCATCTGATGAAATATTTTGTAACTTTCTGTGGACGAAAGTTTCGTTTCTCTGGCTGCATGTTTCTGGAAACAAAATGGACGATTATTGTATAAAAGTTGACTGCGTAATCTATCTCAATTATACAAAGAAGAGGATTATTAATGTCCATTTTATATTAATGCCATTTTAATTATTTACTAGAAAGTAGACTAATGGAACGGAATATTTTATGAAAGTTGGAAAATAAACCTTCAAAAGGAAATATATAATTAAAGCAAATAATAATTAATTTTCTCTTCATTCCTCATTATTTTACAACAAAAGACTAAATGAAACAATAAAATACCCATCTCACACAGAGACAAATGAATAGCTAGATTCATGAAAACATATAATTTTGTATAAAACTCACTTTTTCACATATTTATCGTAACCTACATTAAAGAAACTACAGTATTTTTTTAAATACTATTATTTTCGATTCCAAGAAGTATTCAATTAGTTTCAGTCATGTTATTTTCTGATTAAATTGCATAGGAGAACGATGTTTGTTCTAATTTGTAGTCAAACTCTTGCTTTCCCTTATTTGTTGCCAGATTTCTTATTGTACGCCTTAAATTGTCACATTATTTGGTTTGGCTCCTACATTACCTTCAAGGTCAATCGACGGCCGCGAACTACATTATTGTAAACATGCCAGGAATGTTTGTAAATGGAATACAAATTGATGAAAGATAAATTGGGACATTGGTAGGAACATGAAGTTCAGGGGAAAATGTCTTAAATCTGGGTTGAGATCACACACGAAGATTGCATGTTCACAAATATTTGAAGGTTACAGGGAAAGAACTAAGTAAGTCATTTTTGTGTCGAAATGGAGTTTGAGATATGTTAGATTCTCCATTGAAATTGGGTGATAATTATGGTTTTAAGATCTAAGTGCCTAAAACTAAAATCATGACTTTTAAAGTCAATTACTCGATTCGATAAAAATTACATGTTCACACATAGAAATACATTATGTAATGGAAATGGACAATTAATGACAAATAAGGGAAATTTTGAGGAATTTGCTGAATTCAAATATCTAGGAACAATAATAACAAGGAGGAACGAGTTGCACAAGAAAATTAAATATAGAATCAATTGTGGAAATGCGTGCTATTATGCATTATAGGGACTCTTTTCGTCCCAACTCCTTTCAAAAAATGTTAAACTGAAAATATAAAAAACTTTTATTCTCTCAGTTATATTAAACGGATGCGAAACATAGACTCTTACTTAAAAGGAGGAAAGAAGATTACGAGTATTTGAGAATAAAGTTCTTAAGAAAATGTTTGGGTCAAAAAGAGACGAACAGACAGGTGAATGGAGAAAACTACTTAATAGTTAGGTACATGTCCTTTATAGGAAGCCAGATATAATAAGAACAGTTAAGTCTCGTAGACTGCGATGGACAGGACATGTAGCACGAATGGGGGATGAAAGAGTTGCCTGGAAGCCTCTTGTAGGAAAACCAGAGGGAAAACGCCTAGTTGGTAGACCAAGAGTGAGGTGGAAGAATAACGTTATCCATGATTTGAGCAAAGTTCTTATAAAGGGGATGGACTGGAAAACATTAGCTCATGATAGGGATGTATGAGAGCTTATGTCCGCGGGGCCATGGACCTACGTGTTCGATAGTGCCGATAGTTAGTTAGAAATTGTGCGATAATTGTGGTTTGAAGTTCTAAGTGCCTAAAACTAAAATCATGACTTTTAAGAGCAATTACCCGATTCGATGAAGAATTACATTATATGTTTGGAACAAATCTGTAGTTTCAATTACTGATGTTGTCATATTACATATGACACTAATATGAAAGTCGCAGGAATTATAGATAGAATATTAAAAAAAAAGATGAGAACAGATACAAGTTAAAAATTTTACAAGGATATGGCAGTTCCAGAATTGATTGGTCGTTCTCTAAATGTGACGCGACTTATTAAATTCCTTCATAAACTCCTGTCAAATTTGATTCTTAGGGTTTCATTTTTCAAATTATTTCCCACCATTTACAATCATTTTTACGATTTTTTCTAACGATTATTTCAATATATTTTTCTATGATATTTAACTACATACGTAGCATGAAGACAAGGCAACCATATTGATTTTAACGAATATTCTAAGGAAAAACAAAGTCGTGTTCCAGTGCAGCCAACATAGAGTATGAACTAATTAACTATACACATATACTTCAGAATTTTAGAACTTACTGTTTATTTTTGGGCGTTGCATCCTTTCACAGGTTAGAGTGCTTAAATTGCGTTAAGTTAGCTTTTAGATTGGTCTTTCACAGATTAGATTATTTAAATTGCGTTAGGTTAGATTTTAGGTTCCTTGAATATCGTGTATATGTTGGCTGCATCCTGTGATTCCATAGTGCAAACCGCTTCGTGTTTGTTGGCTCACGCGCGTGGTGTATGATTGAACAAAATTTCGCATCACATGTTGTAAAGAATCCCCCAGAATTGTTATATGGGAATGAAAAACTAAAGCGGAAAGGGAGACAAATAAAATACAGTCCAGCAGAAATTAAATTTTTAAGATCCATTAATGGATATTAAAATTAGATAAAATAAGAAACGAGGGATACCCGAAACGTGAAAACATAAAAAAAATTAATAAAATATACATATATGTATATATTTACATATAGTGTATTGATGATGCCAACATTCCGATTTCCTAGACAAAGATGGAATTTGGAGCGACCAAGGAAAGCATTAGAAATAATTCATTTAATTGTAATATAGTTATGAACAAAGAATAGAAACGTCAGAAATGAGATTTCTGAGGAGTGTGGCTTGCTGTACAATAACAGATCGAAAACTAAATGAAATTAAACGAAGAGAACTAAATAATTCAAACTATTAGATAGAATTGCACAATACAGAGACGAATAGATGGACCGTATCGATAGAATGAATAACAATACAACTCCGAAACTGATTCTTTATTACAAACCACTAGGACGAAGAAATGTAGGAAGACTCAGTAAAAGATGGACAGACCAATTCTAGCATGAGATCGGAACAGACCTTAACGACTAATCCTTTATGCAGATGATGATACGAACAGGAGATTCTCCTAAACCTCGAAGCGATTATGATGAATTTTATAAGTGCAAAACAAGAAATGAAATATTTTAGTCATGGCTTCATTTACCTTCAAAGTTTGGCACACAGGTAAAGAATTAGGTACGTTTTGTAATTAAACATCTATTTTCAAGATTACGTCTAAAAGTGAATTAATGCCTGTTTTTTTCTCTGTGCTTTCTCTTGTAATGATTGCTACCTCTTAAAGCAAGAGGTGATGTTTGACATCCATATTTAAGAATTACCTTCTCACAAGATAAGTCTGCTAACAATACCTCTTTGCAACAACTTACTTACTCACTGGCACTATCGAACCCGTAGGTTCATGGCCGCACGGACATAAGCTCTCCATATATCCCTATCCTGAGCTAATGCTTTCCAATCATTCCCTGTATAATCTACTTCCCTCAAATCATAGTTAATGTTATTCTCCCACCTCATTCTTGGTCTACCAACTGGGCGCTTTCCCTCTGGCTTTCCTACAAGAAGCATGCAAGTCTTTCATTCCCCATACGTGCAACATGTCCTGCCCATCGCAGTCTACGAGACTTAACTGTTCTTATTATATCTGGCTTCCTATAAAGACCATGTAGTTCATTGTTATGTAGTCTTCTCCATTCACCTGTTTGTTCATCTCTCTTTGGCCCAAACATTTTCCTAAGTACTTTATTCTCAAATACTTGTAATCTCCTTTCCTCTCTTAAAGTAAGAGTCCATGTTTCGCACCCATATAATGTAACTGGTAGAATAATAGTTTTATATATTTTCAGTTTAAGTTTTTTGAAAGGAGTTGGGACATCAAGAGTCTCTGCAATGCATAATAGCATGCATTTCCAGAATTGAGCCTATGTTTAATTTCTTTGTGCATCTCATTCCTATTTGTGATTATTGTTCCTAGGTATTTGAATTCAGCCACTTCCTCAGAATTTCCCTCATTTGTCATTAGCTGTCCATTTCCATTGTTTAATGAATTTCTACGTGTGACCATATATTTAGTTTTATTGATATTTACTTCCAGTCCTAATTTCTTAGTGTTACTCAATAGTGTGTGCGTGTTGTCCTTTAGTATCTCCTCGCTATCGGCCAACAACACTACATCATCAGCATAAACTAACAGCTTATTAATACCATTGAGTTGTAAGCCTTCCTCATTCTCTAAAGGTTTAATGGCATGCTCTAGTACAAAATTAAATAGTGGAAGAGATAGCTTTGCAACAACTATTTTAGGAATTTCGAAGGAATGAGCTATTACTCAAATAATAGTACAGTAAAAATTGTTTAATCCGGAACGTGAATAATGCGGAAATCTGTCCTATGTGAACACATTTATTGGTCCCGACTAAGTACTCGTTTTACCTGTGTTTATTTTGGATAAAACGGAATCTGTCCAACGTGGAAATGGAAGGTTATTTCCACACAAATCATGAAAGCAATGTTTATAAGGCAGAAAACTAGAGAGAGAAATAAATTAGTTTAATTATCGCCGTTGTTTTTATGAAATTTGCGATTTTCTTTGTTATATCTGCTTCATCCTCAAATGTTAAATTATAACTCGAATAATTAAATTCATTTACTCGTTCTAAGATTTCGTCGTAAACACAATTTTGCTGAAACCTATAGGATATTTCCCCCCACAAATCCTTATATTTTACAAATTACCATATGACCTTGCATGTACCCATCATCCCATAATCTGGTTATAAGTCTCTGTCTTATATACATAAACTCCACGGCGCTACCAATCGGCTGTTGGTCTCACATCCACATGTGTTAATCACAGAGATAGACTATCATCTAGCCAGAATTGGGGGTAACATATGGTCAGTATATCGAGTCACCCAGCCGTTATAGCTGGTTTTCTCAACCTGGGGTCGCTACTGATTGTAGCTACCCAAATGCCTCACGGTGCTGGGCGGGAACCTGTCCCATACTGACCGAAATTCCGTGAGAAAATGTCTTCCTCCATGGAGACTCAAGTCAGCACAAGTCTCATAGCTCTGCGCCAAGGCTTCTTGACTTAACCACTCGTCTACGGCGCGGGACGTCGTTAAATAAACTAAGTAACTCACTATCAATATCGAACCCGTAGGTTCATGGCCTCGCGGACATAAGCTCTCCATACATCCCTATCCTGAGAAAATGTTTTCCTATCATTCCCTGTATAATCTACTTCCTTCAATTCATAGTAAATGTTATTCTCCCACCTCATTCTTGCTCTAGCAACTGGGCGTTTTCCTCTGGTTTTCCTACAAGAAGCTTCCCTACACGTCTTTCATTCCCCATTCGTGCCACATGTCCTGCCCATCGATTCCCGCGTTAATACCTCTAGCGCCCCGCTATTGCATAAAGTCTTAACATTCCATGTTCCTAGGAACATACCCTGTGTTTGATCCTTTGACATGAGTTCACTGAAGTAGTCCCCGTCCGCAGAACCGAATGGGGGACTACTTGACCTCCGCAAAATTTTACCCCAGTGGAACCCATATCCGCATTCTTGATTCGATATTTTACGGTGAAAGATCGTCAATCTTTCGACCAAGGTACTTTTTTTCGTCTGGCTTATGACCTTCGAACAGTCCGACATGCCTAACCCTATCGGCAGCGCCGGCATAGCTCTCAGGATCATTTAAGCATGCAAGCCACTCCACCACGACAAGGTAAAGGTACCATGGAGGGCGTCGTTAAATTATAGAGTAACTAATTTGTTGAGTCACGTGATATTATCTAGTGTGACGTTGTGTGTGTGTTTTAACTGAAATTAGCAACTAACTGAACAAGCAAAGAAAAGACAAGACTCGGTTTTGTTGTTGGAATTGATACTGTTTGAGGGCGATAGTTTGAAGTGATGCTTCATCTGAAGTCTTGTGCTCCTTTGTAAAGTCACGTCAAAGATGAGAGAGAGAGAGAGAGAGAGAGAGAGAGAGAGAGAGAGAGAGAGAGAGAGAGAGAGAGAGAGAGAGAGAGAGAGAGAGAGAGAGAGAGAGAGAGAGATCAGGAGGAAAGTCCACGATCAGCAGAGATTGAGAAATCTGATTTCAAAGTCAATTGACAGAAAAGTACGTATATGAAAAGGCTACAGTGAAAGTTTTTTTTTCTTTTCCCCCCCCCAATACTTTTTGGATTTCAATAGAAATACCTTGGTTAAGTGTTTTATGATTTAATATACATGTTTGCTCTATATAACATATAACTAATATTGTATAGGCCTACTTACTGTTATTGTTGATGTGCATTGTAATTTGATATCCCCGCATACAATCTTGGTTGCCATGAAAACAAAAGAAATTTCTTGTCTTGTCTTGTAAGCCTATGTTTCCATTAACAGAGATTTAGGCGCTCTCCCCCTACAGGGAACAATTTCAACCATACTAATTTAGTTACACTTGTTTTCGTATATATGTCATTTGAGTGGTCCATGCTCAGCGTTCCGCCCCATATTGACATCTAGGAAATCAAGGTAGTACTAGGACGGGAAAATTCGGTAAATTTTGCTTAGAGGCCTTCCATTCAGGCTTAAGGATCTTTTACAAGCCTGAAAATCTTCAGACTCGGGACCCACAGCTTAAAGTCCCTCCCGGAGGACTTGCTCCTTGGATTTTTCCATCCTAAGAAATCCATCGACCCCGGCCGGGTTTGAACCCGCGACCCTCGGGACCAGAGGCAAGGAGCATAACCACTAGTCCACCGCGGCCGATAAAAAGAAATGTCAAAACTTTAAAAATGACCAAAAGCAGTCCAGTGTTGTCAACTCAATACGAAGGCTGTAGCACGGAGTGGTGAAGTAAGTAAATCAAGCAAATAATAAAAGTCCATCAGCGTCATCAGACCTACTTAAATATGAAGAAGTAACAATTAACTTTACATGATTCAATATTCAAGATCCATGGCACTGTTTGGGGAAAGTTTGGCAACATCCCTACTCGGAAATTTATCGTGGCTGCTGTTGGGAAGGAAGAGCGTGGAATGGAGTGAGTTCAGGCGTTAACATTTCTAAGAACGACTGCAGCGCTTAATGGCTTAATCTGTTGGTCCGACAATACATGAGGAATTTGAGTAGCTACAATAAACAGCGGCTCCATATTAAGAAAACTAGCTCTAAGTTCTGGGAAGTTCGATGTGATGCCCACATGTCATCTCTATACTTTCTGTTTGATCAACCACCTCTGTAATTAGCATAGCTGTTGTGCTGCTGATGATTGTACTGTTGTCATATTAACATTTCTGTTATTAACACAGTATACACACAATCGCACTTGCATCGAGAATGAAATGAAATTAAATACAGCGATACTCACACCAAAAGACAACAATTAATCTGTCCATGGAGCGCAGATTAATGAGAAAACTATGAAGGAAAATTAGTATTTGAATGCACGCTATAACAAACCTCATTATCAAATAATTTCTGGCTGCCATGCCTCGTGTTTTGCACACTCCATTTTATTCAGATTCCCTTCCCACAAGGAACGGAAAATGGCACTGTTTATATTATCATTGTGACATTACTCTTGGTATAGAGGTTAGAGCTTCTGACAACAGTTCATGAGGTTCCGGTTTCGAATCGCGGGAAGACTACAGCAATTATTTTTTTCTCTTCTTTTACACCGTAAAAAAATAGAATATAAAAATATGCACCTGAAATAACACTAGTCCTCAACAAATTAAAATAGCTGAATATAGAATACTTACAATCTGCTGAAGATGGAACAAGAATTCTGAAAGGCCCTCATTAACATATTCATTAAATTTATGATTAAAATTGTGAAGAGAACTTAAAGCCTAAATAAAAATATCTCTGATCTTCTTCCATCCATATAATATTTTAGTTTCCTGCTAGATGTCTCCTCGAGGCGTTGTACTAACCAAATGTCGCTCGCTGGCATCTATAGGGAAATTAGCCTGGTTAAGAAACTTGCCACTATGGAAACAAACATGTCCCGACCTGAATGAAATGGGATCAATCAATCTTACTATAAGGAACTTCCATGTCCCTCTTTCCATCCCTATTCGTGGCACATGTCCTACTCAACGCAGTCTATTAGATTCTCCGGGAACACTATAAAAATTTTTTTTTTAACATATGGGGTGTTACTGACCTACAGTATGTAGATCAGGGATGCCCAAACATTGGCCTGTGGGCGGGAACTGGCCTTCCATCACTTTCAATTCAGCCCCTGTAGGCCTGTTGCATTCTAGTAAATTAAAATATGCTAAGGGTAGACCTAGTAGGTCTATCAGTAATGGAACAAGAACCTGTAAAATATGATATAACGACATAACAAGAAAAGTAGCAAATCAATACATGCTTTATATAATAATATTAATAATAATAATAATAATAATAATAATAATAATAATAATAATAATAATAATAATAATAATAATAATAATAATAATAATAATAATAATAATCCGATCCGATTGAGGGTCTTTCCACTTTTTCAGCGGTTGCCCTTAATAATAATAATAATAATAATAATAATAATAATACTTTCATTTATATATAGATTTTCAATGTTTACATATCTTTCTGTGTCCAAAGTTTTATTTTCCTTTTCCACTCGTCTCTATCCATCCACTCCAAGTCCTACAGTCCTCTTGTTTTAATTCCAGTTCTTATTTCTTGCATCCACGAGTTTTGAGGTCTTCCTTTCCTTCATCTTTCAGGTGGACACCATTCCAATGTTTTCCTAGGTAACCTTCCTTCTTGCATTCGTGGTACGTGCCCATACCAATTTAATTGCTTGTATCTTATATAATCTGCTATTGAATATCTAATATTCATTTTTTTCTCGTATGACAGTATTTCTTATTTTTTCCAATTGTGAACATCTTGCTAAGTTTTTGTCCTAAGTTTTTGTTGAATTTTCAAACTTCAGCTCCATATGCGACAGTACTTCTCACTATTGAATTATATATTTGTAACTTATTTTTTCTGGTTATATGTCTGTTCCATAAGACTCCATTTATCATTGCTGTTATTGCTCTACCATTATTTATTCTGTTCTCGATATCACTTTCTTGTTTATCCTCTTTATCCAATTTTACTCCTTGATACTCAAATTATTAATAATAATTATTTATTTATATACAGATTTTTAATGTTTACACGTCTTTCTGTGCCTAAAGTGTTATTTTCCTTCTCAACTCGTCTCTATCCATTCACTCCACGTCCTCCAGTCCTCTTGTTCTCATTCAAATTCTTATTTCTTGCATCCACGAGTTTCAAGGTCTTCCTTTTCTTCTTCTTCCAGGTGGATGCCATTTCAATGTTTTTCTGAGAAATCTTTCTTCTTAAATTCGTCGTACATGCCTATACCAATTTAATTGCTTATATCTTATATAATCTACTATTGAATATCTAATATTCATTTTTTCTCGTATAACAGTATTTCTTATTTTTTATAATTGTGAACATCTATAGGCCTAATAATAATAATAATAATAATAATAATAATAATAATAATAATAATAATAATAATAATAATTTTTTAAATTAGGAATATTCCACAATACAATGTTTCTCCTTCAATCCTAAGTGATTTTTCGCCAGAGGTTCCTGTCTAGAGCGTAATATTAATAATAATAATAATAATAATAATAATACCAATAATAATAATAATAATAATAATAATAATAATAATAATAATGTCTATAGCCCGTGGATTTGGCCCGCGATACAAATAAGTTTGGTCGGCCTTGCTGTAGATTTTAGGGAGAGATTTGGTTTAGATCCTTCCAGTTGAAGGAAAGTCAAAAACTAACTTTTTTTTTTTTTCCTAAGAAGCTCCTGTTTGTCTGGTCAAGGCGAAGACGGTTTGCTTGGCTGACTACATACGTTGTAGCATTTCTTTAGAAAATCGGGTCTCCAGTAAAGGAAACTGATGATAATCGGATTTTCTGGCGTCTTTACTGGCTGACAGTTTTCAATCGGATTTTATTCCACAGTGCCAAGACTTTTCTTCTGAATGCCGCCTGCCTTCACATCCTTTGGCTCATTGTTCTACACAACAAAATAAGACTATCTCATTTCTAAGTAAGAAAGACCATCTTCAATAAACTTGAGAAACCAGACATAAATACAAGTTTATTTATTTAAGTATACTGTACTACAGAGACATATTTACAGTAGCGGTAAACATTTGAACTAATCTATAGCATTTAAGCCGATACGTCACTTGAAACAACATCGTAACTTTCATTTCAAGAATTTAAGATAAAATCCTTCCTTTAAAAAATCACTACATGTTTTATTCCTTAGATGACAATAGATTCCATAAATAGTTTGATATCTGTGATTTCTGCAGGAAAATGTCCGTCGCGCAGGGATTGCGTAAACTAAGCGAATTATTCAGCAAATCGAATTTATGATCGACTTTTGTTAGTTTACTGAAAACATATCTATTGTCTCAAATTGGAGAAATTAAATTTCTTATGGCAGCTTATTTGTTTGTGAACCTCATTATTGATTGTTAATAATTATTTTAATTCAGGCATTTCGTTGCGAAAAATCGAAAATTGCGACATGTAGCTTAACCAATAGGCTACTTCTAAAATTAATTTAAAAGCACCCTTGAGGTTAACTCCTGGCGCGACAGACCTAGAAGGCCCTTAGCCTACCAACCGGCTGCTGGTCACACATCTACATGTGTTAATCACAGAGGTAGATGATCATCCAGCCAGTGTAGGGGTGACATGTGGTCAGCATGTCGAGTCCTCCAGCCGTTATAGGTAGTTTTCTCAACTTGGAGCCGCTACTTATTGTAGCTATCCAAATGCATCACGATGTTGGATGGGCACCGGTCCCATATTGGCCGAAATTCTATGAGAAAATTTCTTCCCCCATGGAGACTCGAATCAGCGCAAGTCCCATAGCTCTGCGCCAAGGTTTCCTGCCTTAACCACTCGGCTACGGCGCGGGACACCGTTGAGGTTATGTAATAAAATTTTTAAAATGTATAATGAGTAGTTGTTTGAGTTGAGGATGACTTGTTTGTCAGGTACTCATTTTATATTTTTAACATTTTGGTAGACCAATTTTTAAATTTTCGTTTCAGTGTTCAACCTAAGTGTTCATTAAGACAACTGCTGATGGCCCGAATTTGCTTATTAACGAATTCAACTTTACTATTTAATTGTTGATATACATATGCCAAGTTTGGTTTAGATTTAAAAAATTGCGGTCGCTAGAGCGTTAAAAGGCGCGCGCACACACACACACACACACACACACACTATATATATATATATATATATATATATATATATATATATAACATTTTCTTACCTGTTATGGTGGCCACTAGATGTCAGTTCGAACGACTTCCCGCTACCTCTTGTGTGAATTGAGAATACTACATATATATATATATATATATATATATAGTCCCGCGCCGTAGCCGAATGGTTAAGGCAGGAAGCCTTGGCGCAGAGCTATGGGACTTGCGCTGGTTCGAGTCTCCATGGGGGAAGAAATTTTCTCATGGTATTTCGGTCAGTATCGGACCGGTGCCCATCCAGCATCGTGATGCATTTGGGTAGCTACAATATGTAGCTGCTCCAAGTTGAGAAAACCAGCTATAACGGGTGGGGGGCACGACGTGCTGACCACATGTCACCTCTACATTGGCTGATTATCATCTACCTCTGTGATTGACACATGTGGATGTGAGACCAGCAGCCGGCTGGTAGGCTAAGGGCCTTGTAGGCCTGTCGCGCCTGGAGTTTTTTTACATATATATATATATATATATATATATATAAGAAAAATGTATGTTTGTGTTGGAATACTTGAGTAGTTCAGTTCGTTAGAGCGCTGAACGTACAGAGTTTAGAGACTCGGGTTCAAATCCCGACTCAAGCATTCATTTTTCTTTTCATATATATATATATATATATATATATATATATATATATATAAAGTGAAGTTCCAATCTCGGGTTCAAATCCCGGTTCAGGCGTTAATTTTTTTCATATACATATGCCTATATATTGATTATTAAATTCATAATAATAAAATATCTTATTATATCATCAAAATAAAACAAAAGCGTTATGCTATAAAGCAAACATTCTCTTTAAATGCTTACTTGTTATAGAAGCCATAAAATGGCAATGTCACTGATGTCCCTTAGCCTGTTATGATAGAAAATTTGTATATAGGGAAGGAAAAATAAATGGATTTTCACTAACTTATATAATTAGAGGTGTCGGGTTCAAATCCCTGTTCATACATTTATTTTTCTTTTCATGTCATTTTCTACATTATACTTATGGTTACTTTCAGTGTCTTCTGAAGAGAAGCGTTGAAGATATGTATTTTTTTCAAATATATTTTCATGAGAACAACCTCTTTACCAAAAGCAGCATTTAGCTACAAGCCAAGAGGTTCAAGAAATGTAGGAAGACCAGTGTAAAGATAGACAGAACAACTGTGAGGCGGAACAGGCATTTTGCCTAACCCGTGAAGTGAAGAAGAAGAAGAAGGAGAGGAGGAAGAGAACAACCTCAATAGTTTCATTCACTTACAAGGGGAAGACGCCTCATCAAGAGATTATTTGACTCGATCAGGACAGGCTAACAAAGAGCCTGGATTCCATGACAGCTAGACGATGATTTCTTATGGAACGAATAATATTGCAAGCCTTACTGTTCATTTTAGAAAAAGGAATATCAGAAGGACTGAAAGAAAGCAAAGACACCGAAAGTGTAAATATTAGAGAAGTTATTGAGGAAGTAAAAAGGTTCCAATACCCATGTCACGTGTCACCCACACCCAGACCCCTGTCCTCCTTCATGCCAACTATCGAACAAATGAGAAATGAAAAATAACCTTGCTCCAATGGAGAATATCTCGCTCGCTCTGGCAGGTTCTGCACGCAATCTTATAAAATGTATGCAATTTGTCATTTTATACTAATTACAGTACTCAGCCAACACTATTTATTGCTATCCCGCTACAATTACTATGGAAAGATCTTAATAGATATCAATCTTTATTAAGATTAACATCTTGTATGTGATTTTAAAACACAATGTCCTGCAAAAAAAAAAGTCTTAAAGACCTAAACTAATTATTATAAACCGGACTTTCATGTAGTATTAACTAACTCATTGGCATTATTCGTCACCGCTCGGACGTAAGCTCTCCATAAATCCTTTTCCTGGGTTTATGTTTTCCAATCGTCTCCTGATTAATTTATCCTCTCACATCATTCTGGGTCTACCAATTGTACGTTTTTCCTCTGGTTTTCCTAAATATATTTAATTTATTTATAATTTATCGATTTTTTTATTTCATCTGTATGAAGTTTGGAAATTCAGCAAAACTTAGAACAAAAACGTATGTTGATGGAAATGGATTTCTTGAGGAGAGCAGCAACATCTTCAAAATTAGAAAGAAATTTAAGAAATACTGCCATACGAGAAAAAATGAATATTAGATATTCAATAGTAGATTATATATGATATAAGTAATTAAAATGGTATAGGCATGTACGACGAATGAAGGAAGAAAGCTTACCCAGAAAAAAACATTCGAATGGTGTTCATCGGGTAGAAGAAGGAAAGGAAGACCTAGAAACTCGTGGATGCAAGAAATAAGAACTGGAATGAGAACAAGAGGACTGGAGGACATGGGGTGGATGCATAGAGACGAGTGGAGAAGGAAAATAAAACTTTAGGCACAGAAAGATGTGTAAACATTAAAAATATATATGTAAAACTAAATATATGGTCACACGTAGAAATTCATTAAATAATGGAAATGTACAGCTAATGACAAATGAGGGAAATTTTGAGGAGGTGGCTGAATTCAAATACCTAGGAACAATAATCACAAATAGGAATGAGATGTACAAAGAAATTAAACATAGGCTCAATTCTGGAAATGCATGCTATTATGCAATGCAGAGACTTTTGATGTCCCAACTCCTTTCAAAAAACGTTAAGCTGAAAATATATAAAACTATTATTCTACCAGTTATATTATATGGGTGCGAAACATGGACTCTTACTTTAAGGGAGGAAAGGAGATTACGGGTATTTGAGAATAAAGTTCTTAGGAAAATTTTTGGACCAAAGAGAGATGAACAGACAGGTGAATGGAGAAGACTACATAACAATGAACTACATGGTCTTTATAGGAAGCCAGATATAATAAGAACAGTTAAGTCCCGTAGCTGCGATGGGCAGGACACGTTGCGCGTATGGGGAATGAAAGACGTGCATGGAAACTTCTTGTAGGAAAGCCAGAAGGAAAACGCCCAGTCGGTAGACCAAGAATGAGGTGAGAGAACAACATTAACTATGATTTGAGGGAAGTAGATTATACAGGGAATGATTGGAAAGCATTAGCTCAGGATAGGCATGTATGGAGAGCTTATATCCGTGCGGCCATGAACCTACGGGTTCGATAGTGCCAGTGAGTAAGTAAGTAAGCAAGTATATAAATAAATTATATTATTATTCCTTGGAACCGACAGAACAAGTGTATAGAATTTCCAAAACTATAATGGTTAAAAAAACTTGATCCTGATGAGTGAAAATGATATGAAAAGGGAAAGATATAAATGATGGAAGCACTTTCTACAATAAATTGAGAACATAAAATGAGTGAGCTGTTTTATAGCCTGGATAAGATAATAACAATGACAGTGCATAGCTTATTTTGCACTTTCACATGACAGAGAAAGTATGCGGAATGGGTGAAGTTGCGTGTAAAATCCCGCTGACACTGTACCTGGTGATTTATACTGCCTGTATAATGATAACCTTAGCGTGATATTCAGCGAAAATATTATAATGGAGGATTTCCTGTACTTTACCATTGCAGCTCATATTAGACCAAATATATTGTCCTACTACGACCTAGGAGTTGGCCGCGGTGGTCCAGTGATTGTATTCCTTGCCTCAAGACTGAGGGTAGCGGGTTCAAACTCGGCCGGGGTAGACGGAACTTTTTTAGGGTGGAAAAATCCAGGGAAAAAGTACTCCGGGATGGACTTTAAGTCGTTCCCGAGTCTGGTTATTTTCAGTCTCTTAAAACAATATTTTGTACCGCGCCGTAGCCGATACCTTGACACAGAGCTACGGGACTTGCGCTGATTCGAGTCCCTATGGGGGAAGAAATTTTCTCATGGAATTTCGGCCAGTATGGGACCGAAACCCGCCAGCATCGTGAGGAATTCAGGTAGCTACAATAAGTAGCGGCTCCAGATTGAGAAAACCAGCTATAATGGCTGGAGGATCTGACATGCTGACCATATGTCACCCGTATACTGGCTGGATGATCATGATTAACATATGTAGGTGTGAGGTCAGCAGCTGGCTGGTATGTCAAGGATCCTCTAGGTCTATCGCGCTATGGAGTAAAAGAAAAATAACGTTAACCTTAAAAAGAGTCCTCTAAGAATGGTAGTGTACCATTGCGTATCGAAACCTACTTTGAATTTTTTCCCCCAGAGAAGCATCCATCCATAGTCCATAGTAGTTCTACCCGAAGGCAGGTCCTTCACTGCAATCATAGCATGTGCATGCTATGCTTGCAGCTTTACTAGGGAATTGTAGGTGTGGTAGCTTCCCGTTGCTTTCCACACCGGTGAAGGATGATGATGATGATGATGATAATGATAAGGATGACAATGATGATGGTCATATGATTTCGGGGACCGTTTGGGCCTTAAAGTTTTCTTGGCATTTGTCTTACAGGTGAGGAAAAACCCCGATAAAAACCTCACCCAGAAAACTGCCTCGACCGGGATCGAACCCGGGCCCGCTGCGTGACAAGGCAGCACGCTACCTCGAGACCACAGCGGTGGACTTCGGAGAAGCATTGTGGTCAATAATTATTTGTTTAAGTACACGTGAAAGAGGTGTACAAATTAAAATTGCAATAGCAAAAATGCAACCAAGACATTACATGGAATAATTTTACAAAGGAAACTAAAATGAAAATTTATAAGAGCATAATACGGAATATTCCGTCATATGAAAGTGAAACTTTGTCTTTGATGGAATTACAAAATAATAAAATTAGAACATTTGAATTTGATTATCTTAGAAGAAGCCTCCAAAAAACAAGACAGGAGAAAATAAGAAATGAATTCCTTTGGAGAGAAATGAATGTCACATCTTTTATTAAGAGGATTGAAAATCAAACTCTTAAATGGTATGGCCATGTACAAAGAATGGAAAATGGAAGATGGCAAAAAAAAAAATGGTCGCCCCTGGAAGAAATAAACGTGGAGACCAAGATGGAAATGGAAAACCTATGTCAGAACTATAATGGATGATAGGAATTTGGAAGGAGATTGGAATTTTAGAAATAAATGAAAACTGTGAGAGAGATGAGTTTGGATATTTTTATGTGGTCGGGTTACCAGCCCAGACGCACAACCACATTCCCTAGTGGATCGGAGATTTATTTCGGAGTTTCCTTCTCCTAGACGGGTTGCTAACCAAAGCTTTGGAGTCCCATCTACCCCTTGTCTTGCAGGTTTCCTCTTCCGCCTTCTTTACCGTTGAGAACAATTTTCTTCATCCGCTTCTGAAGCCGTTGAGGTATCCCAGGTTGGAGGTAGTTCGCTTCCCTTCTCCTCTTACTAGACAGCAAGCTAGTTAAAACCCAGTCTTCCCTATCTAGTCGTACGGGTCATTAGGTACTGAGCCCCTCCACCACGACAAGGTCTAGCCCGTGGGAGAGGCTACCAAAACCAGCATTTGACTACAAGCCAAGAGGTTCAAGAAATGTAGGAAGGCCAATGAAAAGATGGACAGAACAACTGTGAGGCGGAACAGACATTTTGCCTATCCCGCGAAGTGAAGAAGAAGAAGAAGAAGAATGAAAACTGAAGACGGCAAACCTATAGGTGGGGGAAGCCAAAGAAGAAGAAGCGTTGTAATGTACAAAGGTGGTGTCCAAAAAAATCTGCCACTTTTAACTGCAAGCCCTAAAATCCAGCGCCAAATCTCTCATTTAAACTACAGGGAAGCAATAAACCTCTTGACAATGCTGGATTGGATAAACCTACAATCTGCCGTCCGGGCCTCGCCCGTTGCACTCTGTTCCGCTCTATTCAAGCAGAGACGTACGTCTGGTTGGATTTTTAGATTGATTTCTGTGCCTTGTAGTTAAAAGCCGCAGATACTTTTTGGACACGGCCTTGGTACATCACAAAGCTTCCATCCACCCGCAGTAATTCTGCCCGAGGGCAGGTCTTTCACTGCATGCTATGCTTTGCAGCTTTACTAATGTAGGGGATCATAGGTGCGGTAGCTTCCCGTTGCTTTCCATCTTGGATAAATTTCAATGTATACCCTGTCCGCTCTTAAAGTGATCCTACTCAAAACAAAACCATGTGACCTGCTTGTTTTTCATTGGTTATGGACAGCGACGTACGTTGTCGAAGCAATATCCCCCGCCACTAGAGCCACAGTTACTGTCATTTTTGACAGGGAGGTGACGACACAGCAACAGAAGATTCGATACTTTCAGCCATTTTGTTTCATGAGAATCGACTGAAGCATGACTCAAATGCACCACCCATATGTAATGAACAATTTTAAGTTGTAATTATTTATTAGGTATATTTTAGAATATTATCTATGTTTAGAATATTGTTATTTTCATTCGCGAAGAATAATAAGAATCAGAGGACATATTTTTAATTAAATGAAGGGAACTACTTTTTCGCGTACTTATTGCTTCTACATTGTACGTCGGTGTCCATAACCGATGAAAAGCGAGCAGGTCACATGGTTTTGTTTTGACGAGAATCACTTTAAGAGCGGCCAAGGTATAGGTTTCGGCATGCAATGGTTGACAATTCCCTTGCCAGCAAAATTTACCGACCTCATGCTAGTATTACCTTAGTTTCCTACTTGATGTCTCATGGGGCCGGTATGCTAACCACATGCCATTCTTGACATCTGTAGGGATATAAAAAAAACTCCATGGCGCGACAGCCCTATAAGACCCTTGTCCTACCTGCCGGCTGCTCTCCTCACATCTACACGTGTTAATCACAGAGGTATACGAACATCTATCCAGTGTAGGGGTGACATGTGTTCCCCAGCCTTTATAGCTGGTTTTCTCGACCTGGAGCCGCTACTTATGTAAAGGCTATCCTCTTTTAAAGTGATCCTCATCAAAACAAAACCTTGCCATCTGCTCGCTTTTCATTGGTTATAGACACCGACGTATTCTTCGCGAATGAAAATAATAATATTCTAAACATAGGAAATATTCTAAAATTTACCTAATCAATAATTACAACTTAAAACAGTTTACCACATATGGGTGAAGCATTTGAGTCATGCTTCAGTCGATTCTCATAAAACAGAATGGCTGAAAGTATCGAGTCTTCTGTTGCTGTGTGGCCATCTAAAATTTTAAAATAAGTCTGGTGAACCTTTACTAGTTGTCAAAAGAACACTCATTTTAAATGTATTTTACAAGTTCAGTCAAAAATCTCACCAGATTTCTTGTAATCTACCCCATTCAACGATCACATATCTTATATACTTCACACGTGCTCCCTGTCAATTTGACAGTAATTGTGGCACGAATGTCGGAAGGATACAATTGGCGTTTGTTTATGTTAGGATCATTCTAAAAGCGGATAAGGTATAGCTACCCAAATGCCTCACAAAGCTAGGTAGGCACAGGTCCCATACTAGCCGAAATTCTATGAGAAAATTTCTTCCCCCACGGAGACTCGAACCAGCGCAGGTCCAGCAGCTCTGCGCCAAGGCATCTTGCCTTAACTATTCGGCTACGGCGCGGGACATGTCGACGAAACCTGCCTTGAAACTTTTCACAGTGAAACGTTGCAATGTACCAAGGCAATGTAAAAAAAATACCGCTTTTAACTACAAGGCACTAAAATCTAACACCAAATCTCTAATTTAAACTAAGGGAAGTTATACAGCTCCTGACTTGGTGGATTGGATAACCCTGACAAACAGCCGTCCGCGCCGCGCCCGCAGCACTGCATTCCGCTCTATTCAAACAGGCACGTACATCTAGTTCGCACAAGTGGGCTGGATTCTATCTTCGATTTTTGTGCCTTGCAGTTAAAAGCAGCAGATAATTATTTTGGACACAACCTTGGTACAACAAAACGCTTATCAGCGAGAACTTCCAAGGTAAGTTTCGACATTCAATTATGAATTACCATCTTAAAGACACGTTGTTATTAGGAACAAGTAATTTCCATATTTAGAGCAGCGTAATTAGATTTCTCACACAAGAATGCGGTAAATATATCTAATTAAATTTGTTACAATTTTCAAGAATAAATTTCTCAGAAATATGTGGAGCAGTCATGTTACACGTATGTCACTCCTGGAAAAGGCTTCCTTGCTTCTCTCTGGATCCTAAGAGTGCATTTATTATTATTATCGAAAATTTATTATTAGAAGATCAGAAGGGGTATATTAGAGATGTGAAGAATTTGAGTGTCTGGGAGTAAAAGTGGATAAAGAGGATAAACATGAAAGTGATATTAAGAACAGAATAAATAAAGGTAGAGCAATAACAGCAGTGATGAATAGAGTCTTATGGAACAGACATAATAACCAGGAAAAATAAGTTACAAATATGTAATTCAATAGTGAGAAGTACTGTCACATATGGAGCTGAAGTTTAGAAATTCAACAAAAACTCAGAACAAAAACTTATGTCGATGGAAATGAATTTCTTGAGCAAAGCAGCAACATCTTCAAAATTAGAAAGAAATATAAGAAATACCGTCATACGAGAAAACATGAATATTAGATATTCAATAGTAGATTATGTAAGATACAAGCAATTAAATTGGATGGGCATGTACGACGAATGCAAGAGGAAATGTTACCCAGAAAAACATAGAAATGGTGTCCACTTGGAAGAAGAAGGAAAGGAAGACCTCGAAACTCGTGGATGCATGAAACAAGAACTGGATTGAGAACAAGAGGATAGAGACGAGTGGAGAAGGAAAATAAAACTTTAGACACAGAAAGCTGAGTAAACATTGAAAATCTTTATATAAATAAATATTATTATTATTATTGTTATTATTATTATTATTTAGCAGATTTCACAACATCTTTCTTGACCCAATTAATCTGTCATTCTCCTCCACATATTTCTGTCATTCCGAATATCCATCGTCCAATCCTTTTTCCCCTTATTATTCTGGGTAGGACATGTGGCATGAATGGGGAATGAAAGAGGGTCATGGAGACTTCTTGTAAGAAAACCAGAAAGGAAAACGTCCAGTTGGTAGACCAAGAATGAGGTGCGAGGCTAACATTAACCATGATTTAAGGGGGGGTAGGTTGGAATGATTGGTAAGCATTAGCTCATGATGAGATGTATGAAGAGCTTATATCCGCGCGGCCATGAACCTACGAGTTCTAAGTTCTAGGGACTTAATTAGTTAGTTATGGAAAGAACATTTGAAAAGAATGGACGATAGGAGAATACTTAAAATAATTACGTCATATAAACTAAAACGACGACGAGATCCTGGACGACTAAGACAGAGATGGAATCAGGCCGGAACAGGAAATTTGGCCTAAACCAGAAGAAGAAGGAGAAGAATAATTAAGTCTGCTTTTTTAGTGATAAGTACATTCATATTTGAACAGTTTTTCATCATAATCATCATCAGCAGCAGCATGACAGCTCATTTTGGACCCTAGTCTTCCTCAGAATGTCCTTCCAGGCTTCTCTATTTGCTGCTAAATTCTTACAATTTCTAATTTTACTAATTGTAATATCCTGCAAGACATCATCCTCCCATCTTAATTTTAGTCTTCCAACTTTTCTGGTTTGTAATGGTTGGACCATATAGATCTTTCTAACAGCTTTATTATTGTCCATACGTATCAAATGTCGAGCCCAGGCCAATATATTAATTTGTATACACTTCACTAAATCGGGTTCCTTATATAATTCACAGTTTCTCCTTCTTCTCCAAATATCACCAAAAATAGCTCTTAATATCTTTATTTCAAAAGTAGGCAGAGATTTCTCATCTGACTTTAAAAGAGTCCAAGTTTGTGATGCATATCTAAACACTGGTCTTTAAGAGTTTTATAATTCTGCAACTTAGTTTCCTTTGTTATTAAGTGTGATTTTAAGTACTTTCTAAGTCTATAGAAACATCTGTATGCAGGTATTATGCGTTTTTTTCATTTTTATGTGGTTGCCATTCTTACAAGTAATTTCTGAGCCCAAATATTTAAACGTATGAACAGTTTGGAATTTGTATGAATCTATTACAATATGCAATGGATGTGTTCATTCATTGCTGGAAGATGACATATATTTAGTCTTACAGCGGTGGACTATTTTGGTTATGCTCCTTGCCTCTGGTCCCAAGGGTCGCGGGTTCAAACCCGGCCGGGGTCGATGGATTTTTTTAAGATGGAAAAATCCAAGGAGTAAGTCCTCCGGGAGGGTCCCGAGTCTGAAGATTTTCAGGTTCGTAAAAGATCCTTAAGCCTGAATGAAAAGGCCTCTAACCAAAATTTACCGAATTTTCTCGTCCTAGTGCTACCTTGGTTTCCTAGATGTCAGTATGAGGCGGGACGCTTACCACGGACCACTCAAATGACATCTATATGAAAACAAGTATAACTAAATTAGCATGGTTCAAATTCTTCCCAAGGAGTAAGTCCTCCGGGAGGGTCCCGAGTCTGAAGATTTTCAGGTTCGTAAAAGATCCTTAAGCCTGAATGAAAAGGCCTCTAACCAAAATTTACCGAATTTTCCCGTCCTAGTACTACCTTGGTTTCCTAGATGTCAGTATGAGGCGGGACGCTTACCACGGACCACTCAAATGACATCTATATGAAAACAAGTATAACTAAATTAGCATGGTTCAAATTCTTCCCAAGGAGTAAGTCCTCCGGGAGGGTCCCGAGTCTGAAGATTTTCAGGTTCGTAAAAGATCCTTAAGGCTGAATGGAAAGGCCTCTAACCAAAATTTACCAAATTTTCTCGTCCTAGTGCTACCTTGGTTTCCTAGATGTCAGTATGAGGCGGAACGCTTACCACGGACCACTCAAATGACATCTATATGAAAACAAGTATAACTAAATTAGCATGGTTCAAATTCTTCCCAAGGAGTAAGTCCTCCGGGAGGGTCCCGAGTCTGAAGATTTTCAGGTTCGTAAAAGATCCTTAAGCCTGAATGGAAAGGCCTCTAACCAAAATTTACCGAATTTTCTCGTCCTAGTGCTACCTTGGTTTCCTAGATGTCAGTATGAGGCGGAACGCTTACCACGGACCACTCAAATGACATCTATATGAAAACAAGTATAACTAAATTAGCATGGTTCAAATTCTTCCCTGTAGGGGAAGAGCGCCTAAATCTCTGTTAAGGGAAAACATGGGCTTACAACAACATCAACATTGACTATTAACTCATGCCCCAAATGGGAGTCAATAACCAAACACGTTTCAATTAATTTTGTTTTACAACCAATTACAATTGTGTTTCACCTGGATAATTATCGAATTTTGATTACCAAAATAAAGGAAGCTCCTCTTTTTAATATTCTGAACAGGTCAGAGCAACAAATACATTGAATATAGCAAATAATGAACAGATTCCTTTGAACTACTCATTTGATAATTGTGTGTTCAATAATTGTGTTTTTCAATACTGATTTTTACTGAGTTGTTTCCGAAAAAAATGAATTAATAACCTGTAATGTTGGTTATAATATAGTTTGATGTGTTTAATTTTTTCTCCGCTAGGGTGCATTCTTACAATATTGCGATCCTATTTGGCAGTAAATAGTATGATTAATTTGCAGAGATGAACAAAATAAACAACCAACCATTTCTCGTTTGTTTTCAAACAACGCCGTTTACATTAAATATATATATATATATATATATATATATATATATATATATATACAGTATATATGTGTATATATATATATATATATATATTTAAATAACTATATTTAAATAATGATTTGCGAGTAAAGAGCTTAATTTTATTCGTTAAATAGTCCTAACAAATGCCACTCATGATTTCCAAATCCTCTAGATAAGTTGGAAATCACTCGTGGCATTACTTTGATTAATTTACAAATTCATTTTTGTAGCAGCATTTTCAAATCTTGTAAAGACTTCTTTCATTGCTCAAGAGTTTTTAAGTGACAGAAATCAGTTTCTCTAGTCACATGTTATTCACGTAATTCCATACACAACTGGTTATGCGTTATAATGGAATTCAACAGACAGAAATCCCCTCTTGGTACCTTTTTCACGCTCCTTCTCTCCCATAAACTCTTGAATATCAAATAGGTTTATATTCAAATCTCTGATTTAATATCGTCCCTTTTTCAGTTTTTTTTATAATCCCATCTCCTTTCACCCTCTTAAAAGTTAATCCTATAAATTTAAAATTAATCATAAATCTACTTGCTATGTATAGAGCAAAGTGTTAATACTCTGGCTTGTGTCATAAAAATATAAGTTGAAGGTCACAAACAATTTAATATTCAGTGGGCGGTAGCCCAGCCAACAAATCGAATTTCATTCTAGGATATAAACTAGCTGCATTCTAAGTAGGTATATCTAAAAGAGAGATTTGCGCATCACGCTCTGCGCAGTGTTGCTTCTTAACAGACTCCGCGTCCAGTACGTGACTGTCTGTAAGTCCGTTTGTCCCTTCTCTTGTCGTACAAACAAACACACACCTTACATATAAATATTCCTTTAGTTTAATGTCCCATGTTAGCAGTCCACTGCTGTGGTCTCGAGAAAGCGTGCTGCATTGACACGCAGCGGGCCCGGGTTCCATACCCGGTCGGGACACGTTTCCTGGGTGATGTTTTTTTTCAGGGTCTCCATGGGGTATAAATTTTCTCATGGAATTTCGGTTATATGGGACCGGTGCCATCGTGAGGAATTTGGGTAACCACAATAAATAGCTGCTTCAGGTTGAGAAAGCTAGCTATGACGGCTGGGGCACCCGATATGTTGACCACATGTCACCCCTACAATGGCTAGATGATTTGCTACCTCTTTAACACATGTGGATGTGAGGCCAGTAGCCGGCTGGTATGCCAAGCGCCTTCTAGGCCTGTCGGGCGATAGAGTTGGAGCTGTAAGATAAATGTCACGCAACTTTAAGGCCCAAACGCTCCCCATGTGGCCATTATTAATTTATTAATTAAATTAAGATTAAGGCCCCGCCTGATGAATCATTGCCATCATATATCATCGGGGCAGCGTAACTCCACCTTCTAGGCGCCTCAACCTCAGAAGTGAGTTACAATAGCGCTATGCGAGGAGAGAATACCAGAACGTCGAAATGACATCGTGATGGCATTGAATTAAAAAGAAAATGAAATTCAATATGTTATCAAAGGAAACAAAGCTAAAACAAGCTTATACTATGTCAGGATACCAGCTGTGAATATTCGTGACTGTTGGCGTCATGTTGGCCAACGTAATAACACACGTTCCCGCTATATCCAATTGCAAAACATATTTATTCACATAAAAGGGGATTCTATCCCAAGAGCCAACCTTCATTAGCAGGGCGAGAAAATGTCACACTAAACCAGACACGCTATTAGAAGACATATGCGGTAAGGCAATCCTGCTTCACTCTTCATGCGCCGTTGTCAGTAATCAGTATGTAAGAGGGGAAGAGACAGACGATATGTCATGGTTACACTGCTAATTGTACAACACCGCTCGATTATGATAGGCTAGACGAAATGCACTAGCCACGCCGTGGCGTAGTGGTTAAGGCACTGAGCTACAAGCCAGAGAGTCGAGGGTTCAAGTCCCGTTGGCGTCAGGATTTTTAAACTGACCCAAACCCTATGGCGGCACTATGGACCTGGGGTCGACTCAGCCTCTAACGGAAATGAGTACCAGACGCTTGTTCTGGGGGGTAAAGGCGGCCGTCACGCAGGGCTGACAACCCGGCTGACATAAAGTGCCGATTGTCTAGAAAAAGTGGGAACCTTAACCTCCTACTACCCCAAGGGCCTCCAGGCCTGTTGTGGGATCATTTTTACTTTACGCACAGCTCCGCCCGATATGTCTTCTAAAAGCGTATGCCTTATAGTTCACAGTACTTTTTAGGGCGAGTTAGCGTAACCAGATTATTTTACCGTTAACGTGTTTAATTCATTAATCTAATACGGTTCAATGGCAGACATCATCATCATCAACAATCACAGATTAAGCCCATGTGGCTTGTTCCGGTCTCATAGAATCTCATTCAAAAAGTTGAATCCATCTCTTTTTCGGTCTACCAACATTCCTGTCTCCTATTGGTTTGAAATTAAGTATAATTTTTAGTATGCGTTCATCTTTGATTCTTTGAACATGTTGTTTCCAGTTTTTTTCTAGATTATTTTAATTTTGTCTAAAAGTTTAAAAATATTTAGCTCATTTCTAATATCTTCACTCCTTCTTTTATCTACAACTTTTGGAGTCAGCTACACTTCTCAGAAATCTTATTTCAGCTGCTTCTATGATCTCTTCTCTTTTAGTTCTTCTTCTTCATAAACTTAATTTGTAGGATTTTCATCCTGTTTATTTCCAAAATCACTCCTCGGAGGGAAGACGTATTGGATGTGTATCCACTGCCTATCCATCTCTTGGCTGGTCTTCCTCTTGTTCTTCTCCCGTCCATTAGTCTATCTTCTTTAGCTTTTTTTGCAAACTGGTTTTCTTCTATTCTTTCTATATGACCCTTCCAATATTTTCGTCTATCTATAATAAATTTGGTTATGTCTTGAATATGACATTTGTCCCTAATTTCTGTGTTGTGTATTTTATCAAATAATGTTTTCCCCTGAATAGTTCGTAAGATTTTCATTTCGCATGTGCTTATTATTTGTTTAGTTTTGTTGTATCAGCCCTTGTTTCTGCTCCATATACGATAACTGGTCGAACTATCGTTTTGTAAATGCGGGTTTTGCTTTCTATTGACATATGTTTGTAGCGCCAAATTAAATCTTTCATATATCCTGATATTTGTGCTGATTTTTCAGCTTGTTTCTTTACGTTTTTTATTACATTTTTAGTGTTTGTTATTAATACACCTAAATAATTAAATTCTGACACTTGTTCTATGATTTTTCTTTCCACTTCTAATTTGCATCTTACTGGTTCTTTTGATATTGTTAAGCATTTTGTCTTATTCGTGTTAATTTCCATATTGTATTTTTTGGCATTTATATTAAATTGATGTAAAGATCTTTGTAAATTATCTTCAAATTCTGAAAGGAGAACGACATCTGCGTAACATATTAAGTGAAATCTAGTGTTTCCCATTTTATAACGCAAACGTGGTGGTATGTTTTCAATAATTTTATCCATTATAAATTAATGGCAGACGTAGCTATCTATATTATATATAGGCCTATAGGACATATCAAAAGTCCCTCCGGGATTTCGTGGGTCTGTAGAACAGTAACCATAACAGACGTAGCGAAAGCACTTGTATCAGAGGAAAGTTTCATACACACCTTACAGGTGTTCCATATGCCCACGATTAGTGAGTAAACAGACGTCGTTCCTATATACCAGCTCATGCAATACACGTACCATCATCTCATGGTCAATACAGCGACTGCTCAATTCTTTATCACAGCTTTTTTAGATCGAGGTTCATAGGTCATAGGGGGAAGAACAAATTATCTTTAACATAAACCCATAAGAAAAAATAATACATGGGGTTAGTTCAGGTGAGCTTGGAGGCCATGGAAGAAGAAATGAGTGGTGTTTCATCAACTGATGACTGCCCTCTAGCGGTAAGATTTACAAGTTACGTTTCCTCAACAAATGCGTATAAAAACTTGGAAATATACTCTTTCCTCTGATACAAGCGTTTTCGTCATATCTGTTATGGTTACTGTACTACAGATTCACGAAATCCCAACACGAATTAGGCCCTTGTAGACCTGTTTGGGCCCTATCTATTGTATATCTGGTTTAACTTGGCAAAGAGAGAGGTGGAGATGTAAGAATATATCCTTGATCGCTTTCAGATACAAAGAAGGAACCTATCATGTTGTAAGTTTTCGTCTTCCCCCTTACCCCTATTAACATCTGGTGAAAAAACACCGCCAACACTGGTGCGAGCGAGAGAGGTGAGCACAGCTGTCTCTTTCTACAAATTTCTAGCAAAATTAACCATATTATAATGATATTGTGAAAAGAAACAATGTTTGAACCAGGAATCGAACCGTGGACCTCTAGTTCTCCGTACTAGTGTGCAGCCCACTACACCATTCTAGACTTGACACAAATATCAACAATTCTTTCCACAATATCTAAATCTATAATTCTCGTTTCGTCCGCTGCCACGTAGGTGTCACTGCTATCGCCAACGGCCGGCTTCGTTTAGAAGTATCTATATTTGAGAATTTTACACCACCACTTTTATAAGCAGTAAACGATGTTATTTAACATTTTCCAATACTGTTATTTTAACACAGTTACAATAATGGATCATATTATAATATTATAATGACATTGTGAAAAGAAAAATTAATGTCTGAACCAGGAATTATTGGAAAATGTTAAATAACATTGTTTACTGCATATAAAAGTGGTGGTGTAAAATTCTCAAATATAGATACTTCTAAACGAAGCCGGCCGTTGGCGACGGTAGTGACATCTACCTGGCAGAGGACAACACGAGAATTATAGATTTGTATATGTGGAAAGAATTGTTAATGTTTGTGCCTAGTCTAGAATGGTGTAGTGGGCTGCATGCTAGTACGGAGAACTAGAGGTCCACGGTTCGATTCCTGGTTCAGACATTAATTTTTCTTTTCACAACATCATTATAATATTATAATATGATCCATTATTGGAACTATGTTAAAAGAACAGTATTGAAAAATGTTAAATAAAGTTAAGCTAGATATACTATAGCAGTCTTTTAAGAGGTATTTCTGGTCGACGATGTCCTTTGGGTTTATATTGCATCATCATTTTTGGGATTCTTGAATTATTGAATTATCCATTTTTGTCACATGGTCTAGCCAGTTTAATTTATATCTGTTGAGTTATTCTTCTATTGATTCTACTTCTAATTGTTCTAAAATTGTTTCATTCTTTTTTCGATCTAAAAGAATATTGGAATATCATCTTCATAGTACATTCACGAATTTAGGCCATTTGTGACCTGTTTCGGCCTCAAGAGAAACACCATCCAAAAGTCTTTTGAGTGGACGTCCTGGTCTTCTTCCTGCAGGTTGATATCTTAACATTTGTTTGGGTATTCTGTGATCTTCCATTCGATGAACATGTTGCATCCATCTTGACTTATAATCAGAAATTTTGTTTTCTAAAGGAACGAAAGAAACACAAAATTATGTACAAATATATAGCGGTGTCGACAGGAAAACCCATGGACAAGCTGGAGTAATGATTTGGATTAATAAAAACCATAAGAAATTAAATATTGAAATATCCTTAGGAAAATAGTATTATAGCCTCTCTGGTTTAACTTTACAAGAAATTTGTAGAATGAGACAAATGTACTCACCTCTCTCACGCGCACCAGTGTTGTCGGAGTTTCTTCGCCAGATGTTAAAAGGGTAAGGGGAAAGAGGAAAACTGACAACAGGGTGGGTTCTTTGTTTTGTAGTTGGAATAAAGCGGTCAACGATCTTTCCTTGTATCCCCATCTGCCAAGTTAAGCCAGCTATACAATAACAATGCCAATATAGGCATACTGTATATGAGAGTGTAATATTATATATAAATGGATTGCGCACAAATGTGCAAAGGTGATAACACAGCACTTTAAGAATCACTAACACTTTAGGTTTGTCTTGCCTACTCACTAATTGTTTTTGTTCTTTGTTTGCACGTTTCGATGTGATATATTTCGCATTTCTGTTCACACACTTCACATATGCATGACGTCTTTGGGTCATGGCATGTTTTATCTCTACACATTAGGTGGTGGAATCCATGTACGCTTAATCTTGTGATGATGTGTCGTATCTGGAAGTTTGCTTCTGTCCAGTTCCTGTCTATCATCGGTCCGGTGCTGAAGAATTCCGGCCATACTTCCTCTCTTTTTCTGCGTAGTCTTTGTAGCGCATGTTCATAGGGTTCCGTGGTTGGTAGTAGGTAGGCTGTTTTCAAGTCCTCGATGAGAGTGTAATATTGGAGTTAATATGGGAGATAGGTGTAGAATACAGTTGGCTGAGGATTAGAACTTCAGAGAATGCGACATGGAACCTGCAATTATCATAAACCAGAATTGTAGTTATTTTTATTCCGACAGGTATTTTTTTTTATTTATCCCAAAGTTTCTTTGAATTTTAGCTTCTATTGTTCGGGTTGTAAGTCCTTGTTATTATACGAAGGGAAGAATGATGGAGGTGGTTTTTTTCAAACACCAGTAACCTTAAAACTAATCCTTGAAATAGAAAGGTGTTTCATTATCAGATGGTGGCTGTAGGTGTCTGAAGTCTTAATACCCAGCATCTGTCATCGATTTTGAAAACTCAACGGTTGTCACTAAAATGGAAGACAGGCTGTCAAAAATTGTATTACAATGATCTACAAGTTATTTTTACAAAGTCATACATAAGTGCAGACAGGAATATCCGCAAAAATGAGGAATATTTTGAAGTAATAGCAGTATTCTAATACTTATCTAACTCACTTACACTATCGAACCCATAGGTACATAGTCGCGCGGACATAATCTCTCCACACATCCCTATCCCCCACCTAGTGATTTCCAATCATCCTCTGTACAATCTACTTTCTTCAAATCATGGTTAATGTAATTTTCCACCTCATTCTTACCTAACTCACTGGCACTATTGAACCCGCAGGTTCATGGCCATGCGGACATAATCTCTCCATAAATCCCTATCCTGAGCTAATGTTTTCCAATAATCCCTGTATATTCTACTTCCTTCAAATCACGGATAATATTATTCACCCATCTCATTCTTGGTCTACCAACTTAGAGTTTTCCCTCTGATTTTCCAACAATAAGTTTTCATGCTCCTCTTTCATTTCTCATTCGTGCCACATGTCCTGCCCATCGCAGTCCACGACACTTAACTGTTCTTGTTATATCTGGCTTCTTATAAAGATCATGTAATATTACACATCCAAGTTAACTGTTCACGGGCGGAAGGGAAGAGTTTCAGCGCTAGTGTCGCCGATCTACTGAATCTGTGGAAGGGATGTAGGAGAAAACTGTACATCCGATCACGTATTGAAATTTTTCAACTTCAAATGTGGGGGGAGAATCTCTAAACACGTGTGAAAGATCTTAACATGGTTGTCAAATTAGTCATTTAAGCACGGAACGCTCAAGCGGTCGGATCATTTAAAATCACAGTATTTGTCGTCTCTCCGTTACCAGTCTGACAATAAATCACATGTGGCAACATGTAATGAGAAGGGCGTGGAAGGGACAGCTCATTCCTAGACGTAACCCCAAAAGTAACAGGGTTGTAAAGTTAGTCATTCTGCCACTGACCGCGCAGAATGACGGATCATTAAAATACATAGTATTTGTCAGCTCTCTACCTGCCAATCAAACAACATAATACAAAGGACAGGAAGTGGCAACATAGTAAGGAATAGAAAGAGAAAGGCAGTTTGTTAGTTAATATATTTTCCGCCTGCACTAAACACTTGGATGGGTAATACTCGACCGCGTTAACTTTTTAGCTGGAGAGGGGAAGCAATGGCGCTAGTGGTGAAGATGGGGAAAGTGTTGGTATAAGGCTTATACTATAGTCTCTCTGGTTCAACTTTACCAGAAATTTGTAGAATGAGACAACTCTATTCACCTCTCTCACTCCCACCAGTGTTGTCGGTATTTCTTCACCAGATGTTACTAGGGGAAGGGGGAAGCCGAAAACTGACAACAGGGTGGGTTCTTTCTTTTTTATTTGGACTAAAGTAGTCAACGATCTACCCTTGTATCCCCATCTCTCTTACTGCCAAGTTAAGCCAGCTATACAATAACTCACTGGCACAATTGAACCCGTAGATCTTGGTCCGCGGACCTAATCCCTCCATATAACCCTATCCTGAGATGTTATCCAATGACTCTCTGTATAACAATGAATTACATGGTCTTTATAGGAAGCCAGATATAATGAAAATGGTCACGTCTGGTAGATTACAATGGACAAGACATGTGGCACAAATGTTGAATGAAAGACGTGCATGGAAGCTTCTTGTAGGAAAACCAGAGGGAAAACTCCCAGTTGGTAGACCTATAGGATATATATATAGTTACTAGACCAAGTTAATTTTTAGTTACTTTATTTGTTAGTAAAACTAAAAATGAGGTGGGAGAATAACATTAACTATGATTTGAGGGAAGTAGATTATACAGGGGATGATTGGAAAACAATGACTCAGGATAGGGATGCATGGAGAGCTTTTGTCCGTGCGGCCATGAACTTACTGGTTCGATAGTGCCAGTGAGTTAGTTAGTTAGTTAATGACCCTTTGTATAAAGTACTTTTCTCAAATCATGATTCATATTATTCTCCCAACTCATTGTTGGCCGGCCTATCAGCAAGGTTTTTATTTTACTCTCGTTTTCCATACCCCTCTTTCATTCCCAATGCATGCTATATCTGTGGTTTGATTTGATTTTAGAATTTAGTTCCAATTTTCGCTCCTGTATTTCAGTCCTGATTTTGTAGTTACATTCTGTAATCTGAATTTGGTTGCGGTTGTGGTTTAACAAAATTTAATTTCATGAATCCACCTTATTGCATTGTAATTCTGTAACTTTATGTCCTTTCTTATAGCAGATATTAGGTTCCCGAGCTAAAGACTTTTTGTAATATTATAAATATACATTTATAGATAATCTTCACTTTTTGACATTATGACGTGGTAATCTTTAATTATTCTATAGGCTATATATATATATATATATATATATATATAGTTACTAGACCAAGTTAATTTTTAGTTACTTTATTTGTTAGTAAAACTAAAAATGAGGTTGGAGAATAACATTATTCATGACTTGTGTGAAATGGATTATACAGGGGATGATTGGAAAACATTAGATCAGGATGGGAATGAATGCAGAGCTTATGTCAGCGCGGTCATGAACCTACAGTTTCGATAGAGCCAGTGAGTTAGTTATTTGCTCGTAGATGTCATGGATGACACGTGGTCAACACACCGATCAAATGAGACATCTAACAGGCAACTAGGGTATTACTAGGACGTTGATGTCAGTAAATTTTGCTTAGAGGCCTCTTTATTCAGGTTTAAGGATCTTTTAGAGCCTGAAAATCTCCAGACTCGGGACCCACGGCTTGAAGACCTCCCCGGAGGAATTGCTCCTTGTATGTTTACGTCCTGTCCCGCGCCGTAGCCGAGTGGTTAAGGCAGGAAGCCTTGGCGCAGAACTACGGGACTTACGCTGGTTCGAGTCTACATGGGGGAAGAACTTTTCTTATCGTATTTCGGCCAGTATATGTCCGGTGCCCACCCAGCATCGTGAGACATTTGGGTAGCTACAATAAGTAGCGGCTCCAGGTTAAGAAAACCAGCTATAACGGCTGGGGGACCCGACATGCTACCCACATGTCACCCCTACACTGACTGATGATTATCCACCTCTGTGATTGACACATGGGGTTGTGAGGCCAGCAGCCGGCTGGTAGGCTAAGGGCCTTCTAGGCCTGTCGCGCCAGGACTAGTGGTTATGCTCCTTGCCTGGTTCCGAGGGTCGCGGGTTCAAACCCGACAGGGGTCGATGGATTTTTTAGGACGGAAAAATCCAAGGAGCAAGTCCTCCGGGAGGGACTTTAAGCCGTGGGTCCCGAGTCTGAAGATTTTCAGGCTCGTAAAAAATCCTTAAGCCCGAATGAAAAGGCCTCTAAGCAAAATTTACCGAATTTTCCCGTCCTAGAACTACCTTGGTTTCCTAGATGTCAGTATGAGGCGGAACGCTGACCACGTACCACTCAAAATGGCATCTTTACGAAAACAAGTGTAACTAAATTAGTATGGTTGAAATTGTTCCCTGTAGGGGGAGAGTGCCTAAATCTCTGTAAAAGGAAAATATAGGCTTACAATACAATACAATACAATACATCCTAAAATTCCATCGACCCCGCCCGACTGGATTTGAACCGTGACCTTCGGGACCAGAGACAAGGAGCATAACCTCTAGTCCACCGCCCGATAATCTATAATTATTAGTTTGGTATTTTAGAATGTGTAACTGCATATTAATTACAGGTAACAATCTTTTGACATGTATCACTACTACCTGAAAGTATGTAAAGTGTCACCTGTTGTCTATCTGACAATTTGTCCCCTCAACTTTACTGACAAGTTATTAGTTAATACATACAACCCTCTTCACAACTTGTGCAATTATCCTTATCAATTGATGGGCAAGATATGCCGATTGTTTAGTATGATTTGGGGACAAAAGAAGTTCTTCCAGGTGAATGGAAAGAATCGATTATTGTACCAATCTATAAGAAATGAGATAAAACTGATTGCAACAACTACAGGGACATCTCATTACTTTCAACTTTGTACAACATTTATTTTTTATTTATATACAGAATTTTAATGTTTACACATCTTTCTGTTTCTCCACTCGTCTCTCTCCATCCAATCCATGTCCTCTAGTCCTCTTGCTCTCATTCCAGTTCTTATTTCTTGCTTCCACAAGTTTCGAAGTCTTCTTCTCCTCCTTCTTCCAGGTGGACACCATTCCAATGTGTTCCTGGGAAATCTTTCTTCTTGCATTCGTCGTACGTACCCATACCAATTTAATTGCTTATACCGTATATAATCTACTATTGAATAACTAATATTCATTTTTTCTCTTATGACAGTGTTTCTTATTTTGTCTAATTTTGAACACCTTTTATGCTCTCCTCAAGAAATCCATTTCCATCGACATAAGTTTTTGTTGAATTTCCAAACTTCAGCTCCATATGTGACAGTACATCTCACTATTGAATTATATAGGCCTATTTGTAACTTATTTCGTTGTTATATGTCTGTTCCATAAGACTCCATCATTGCTGTTATTGCTCTACCTTTATTTATTCTGTTCTTAATATCACTTCGTACAACATTCTATCAAATGTATTAGTAAACAGACTTACTCCCTATATTGATGACATTCTAGGTTCTACGCGATCATCAATGTGGATTTAAAACAAACGGGTGTACAGCAGATTTTTAGTATAGATAGTATAATATATATTTGTTTTGTTTTTCTGGTCAGATTCCTATTCCATAATGGATTTTTCCATCCTAAAAATTCATCGACCCCGGCAATGTTTGAACTAGCGACCCTCCGGACTAGAAGCAATCTTAACCACTGGTAGGTTATAATATTTGTCACCTTCCATTGGATCAGTAGGGTGTGTGAATCAAAGTGGCAGTGCTTTTTGCAAATTGTACACAATAACCGAGGCACATCTACTATATGATGGGTGGGTGTTATTGGACTTTCCACAAAAGGAGCTTTGTTCGCGGGAACAAGGCGTACCGGCCAATGGTAAACAACTGATTTATCATGAATTTTCCGTTTGGAAAGACGATCTCAAAACACAATAAATTACAGCAATTTGTATTTTGTATACTGTAGAGCAATTTGTTATAGTCTGAAAAGCGGTATTCCCATCTTTTTGACGCTCTCCATTCATAATGGAAAATGTCATTGTATTCATCCCATTCTGATGGTGTGAGATACTGTATAACTTCTGTATATACAAAAAATTGTGGAAATTATTTTCCAGAACGAAACTAGAATTTTATTCTCCTCTCACTTTGATCAACTGTTTATTTTACAAAGTGATTTTCACACTGGGACAAAAAAAAATCATTACGAAACTCTGACCAATTATAATCATCGTAATATTGTCCATATAAAGATAGAAGTAACGGAGAAAGCAAAATATTAATAACAATTATTATCCATCTATAGTAATTCTGCCCGAGGACAGGTCATTCACTTGCTATGTTTTGCAGGTTTACTAGGGGAGTATGTGTGTGGTAACTTCCCGTTGTTTTCCACACCGGTGAAGGTAGATGATGATAATGATAAGGATGATGATGATGACGATGATTGCCGGATGATTTTCGGGGAGCGATGGGCCCTAAGCTTCCTAACATTTGTCTTACAGGTGAGGAAAAACCCCGACAAAAACCTCATCCAGGAGCCTGTCCCGACCGGGAATCGAACCCGGGTCCGCTGCGTGACAAGGCAGCACGCTACTCGAGACCACAGCGGTTGACTAATAATAATAATAATAATAATAATAATAATAATAATAATAATAATAATAATAATAATAATAATAATAATAATAATAATAATAATAATAATAATAATAATAATAATAATAATAATAATAATAATAATAATATTATTATTATTTTATTAGGAATACTCCACATTACAGTGTTTCTCCTTGAACCCAAAGTGATTTGTCGCCAGATATTCCTGTCTAAAGTATCTTCTTCCCTCAAATCTCTACGCCTTTTTCAACAAAAAATAAGTACATTTAACAGCTCAATAATCTTAACATTTAGGTTAAAACAAATAGCAGAAGTAATGTTAACAGAAGAACAAAGTGGATTCAGACCAGGGCGTTCATGTATGGATAATATATTTATGATAAAAGAATTTATAAACAAAAGAAGAGAATATAACAAGGAAACACACATGGCTTTTATTGATTTTGTCAAGGCATTTGATAAAGTAGACAGAGGAAAACTTTGGACAATTTTAAAAGAAAAAGGAATTCCGAAACACTTAATAGCAGCTATAAAGAGTTTGTACTGGAACACAAATTTTGTTATAAAAACTAGAAATGAAGTAAGTAAAAATAAAATTCATCTAATCAAGGAGTTAAAGAAGGATGCAGTATCTCTCCAGTTTTGTTTAACCTATACATCAATGATATAATAGAAAAATGGAACGAAGAAACAAATAAAGGAATAAAATTAGATAAAACACACTACTTGAAAACATTATTATATGCTGATGACCAAGTAATAATACCAAATACGGAAGACGAGCTTCAAAGGAATATTTTTAAATTACATAATATGTGTGTACAATATAATCTCAAAATATCCATAGAAAAAACTAAGGTAATAGCATTCCAAGGAAAAAATCAAATCAGATCCAAAATAGTAATAGGAAACAAAATCATAGAACAGGTGAACCATCTCAATTATCTAGGATGTGACATTTAATTTAATTATGATAATGATATAACTAATAAAATAGCAAAATTCCAGGGAATATGTGGTACGAAAAAACTATCACTAAATAATAAAACAACAAGACAGACCCAATTGAAATTTTATAAAACATTGGCAGTACCGATACTACTCTATGGATCAGAAGTCTGGATACATAAAAAAACAAGATCTAAGTAGGATAACGGCGGCAGAAATGAAATTTTTGAGATCTGTTAAAGGGTGCACTAAGGAAGACAGAATCAAGAACACACAAATAAGACAGGAACTTGAAATATTTGCAATAACTGATAAAATAGATACATATAGACAAAAATGGAAGCAACACATAGACAGAATGAATGAATATAGATATCCAAAACAAATAACAAAATACAAACCTAAAGGCACCCGAGATGTGGGCAAACCTAGAAAGAGATGGGCTGAAGTCGGAACGGGTCAACAGACCTAATCCATGAATGCAGATGATAATGATGATGATGATTTAACAGCTTAATCAACAGAATGTTAAAGCTTCCACTAAGCAAAGACAATTATATTAACCCTTAAATTAAAAATGTATCCTAAAAGATACATGAATTGGTTCATTCATTTAATTATTTTAATAAAAACAGATGAAAATTAACTAGAAGAGATTACTTATTATTATTATTATTATTATTATTATTATTTTTTAGAATTTCACAATGTACCTAATAATCACAGTTACGCACCATTTCGTTTTCACTGTGATCCTCCATATTTAAATAACTGACACGAGAAACAATTGTTTTGCCAATTTAAGGGTTAAAGAACTTAACTACATTAAATATATGGCAAAAACCAACGGCTATGATGAACAAATTATAAATAAACTCGTAAATAAACAAAAAAGAAAGAACAATATATTTAACATAACTAAACTTGAAAGAGAATCTGATAACAACAAAAACATGGATGACAGATATACAGGAAAAGAAACATCAAAATTAGCTAATACATTAAAGTATGCTGACAAAAACATAAAATTAGCATACAGAACTAATAACAAATTAAATAACATAATAAGCAATGACATCGAAGAAAATAATAATTTCAGTAAGGAGTATATAAATTGACATGCAGAGATTTCAACAAATTTTATATAGGAAGAACAAACAGAAGTTTTAATATCAGATTTAATGAACATTTTCGAAACTTTTTTCATGCAGATGGAAAATCAGGCTATGCAAAACACGTTTATCCATGAAGGACATGGTATGATAGACATTGAAAACACCACCGACAGTAATGCACAGAGAAAATAATCCAGCTAAGATAAACAGTTCTATATTCAAAAATGATAACAGAATGCAATTCTGTAGGAGTAGCAAGCTACTAGAGCTTAAGACTTAAAGAACCTTCTCTATTTATAATTTTGAAGGTTATTAGTTTAATTTAACTTAAAATCTACCGAGTTCGATTTAAGTTTACTGAAGGAGATAGAAATTTTGAAGACAGTTAACAACAACGACCATCTGATAAATGAAAACGCACCCAATACGTGTAACCTCCTCTACCAGATGTTCAGTGAAACACCAGTTTTGAATCCTGCTGATAATGGGACTAGTCCCGAAAGCGCTACAGATGTATAGGCCTAACTAATAAAGTTGAGGAGACGGGCCTTTTTGGTAAATATTTCATTATTTTATATTTTAATTTTGTATATAAGGAAGTATTCAATATTCTTGAGGAGTCCTTGAAATAAGAGGGCATGGAATTCCGAAACAAGGAAGTATGTAGAGGTGCAGGTATATTGAGATCCTGTCTTTATTACCGGCTTCCGATACGAAGCTGCAAAAAGCCATCACTCACCCAGAAACTGATTATGCAGGGCTATAATTAGACCCGTCTGCGTATAATGGCCCAGCAACGTGATTTAGTGTCGAGAGTTTCAACTCAAATTGACATTAATGGATCGAATACTGATTAATACATAAAATCACTATTTTAAGCTTCCATTGTAAATATTTAGTTACAAATAAATGGACCTTCTTTGTTAAGTGCTGCGTAAAATGACCTTACTATAAAACTAACTAACTCACTAGCTCTATCGAACCCATAGGTTCATGGCCGCGCGCACATAACCTCTTCACACATCCTTATCCCGAGGTAATGCTTTCTAATCATCCCTTGTATATTCTACTTCTCTCAAATCATAGTTAATGTTATTCTCCCACCTCATTCTTGGTCTACCAACTGGGCGTTTTCCTTCTGGTTTTCCTACAAGAAGCTTCCATGCCACCTCTTTCATTCTCCATTCGTGCCACATGTCCTGCAAATCGCAGTCTACGAGACTTAACTGATCTTATTATATATCCTATTAAGACCACGTAGTTCACTGTTTCTAGTCTTCTCCATTCACCTGTCTGTTCATCTTTCTTTGGTCTAAAAAGTTTCCTAAGAACTTTATTCTCAAATACTCGTACTCTCCTTTCCTCCCTTAAAGTACCTCCATGTTGTATTTACCTTGTCGTGGTGGAGTGGCTTGCGTGTTTAAATGATCCCCGAAAGCTATGCCGCCGGTAGTATTGCAGCCAATACGATTACCCATGTCGGAGTGGTCAAAAGTGGAAAAAAATTGACTTGGTCACTGTAAAAATACAGCGGTCAAGAAACACGGATATGGGTTCCACTGGGGTAAAATAGTCCCCCATTGGGTTCTCCGGGCGGAGACTGCTTCAGTCACTCAACGGAGTTTCGTAATGTATTTTAAAAAATAACTCACTCACTGGCACTATCGAACCCGTAGGTTCATGATCGTGCGGACATAAGTTGTCCATATATCCCTATCCTGAGCTAATGTTTTCCAATCATTCTCTGTATAATCTACTTCCCTCAAATCATAGTTAATGTTATTCTCCCACCTCATTCTTGGCCTACCAACTGGGCGCTTTCTCTCTTGTTTTCCTAAAAGAAGCTTCCATGCACCTCTTTCATTCCCCATTCGTGCCATATGTCCTGCCCATCGCAGTCCACGAGACTTAACTGTTCTTATTATATCTGTCTTCTAATAAAGACCATGCAGTTTACTGTTATGTAGTCTTCCCCTTTCACTTGTCTGTTCATCTCTCTTTGGTCCAAAAATTTTCGCAAGACATTTATTCTCAAATTCTCGTAATCTCCTTTGCTCCCTTAAAGTAAGAGTCCAAGTTTCGGATCCATATAATATAACTGGTAGAATAATAGTTTTATATATTTTCAGTTTACGTTTTTTGAAAGGAGTTGGGAAGTCAAGAGTCTCTGTAATGCATAATAAGTCTCATTTTCAGAATTGAGCCTATGTCTAATTTCTATGTGCATCTCATTCCTATTTGTGATTATTGTTCCTAGGTATCTGAATTCAGCCACTTCTTCAAAATTTCCCTCATTAGTCATTAGCTGTCCATTTCCATTATATAATGTGTTTCTATGTGTGACCATATATTTATTTTTATTGATATTTACTTCCAGTCCAAATTTCTTAGTGTTACTCAATAGTGTGTGCTTGTTGGCCTTTAGTATCTCCTCGCTATCGCCCAATAGTCTACATCATCTTCATAAACTAACAGCTTATTAATACCATTGAGTTGTAGACCTTCTTCTTCCTCTAAAGATTTGATTGCATGTTCTAGAACAAAATTAAATAGTAGAGGAGATAGTGCACCTCCTTGCTTCAACCCACTGTGGATTTCAAAAGTATTCGAAAACTATTTGCTACTCGTACCCTACTCTTTTTTAAAAAATAACAAATTAAATAATACAATTTCAAATAAAATAGAAGAAACGAACGCATATAAAAATAAAGGAGTTTATAAATTTAATTGCAATAGCTGTGACAAATTTTATATTGGAATAACTACTAGAAACTTCACGACAAGATTTAATGAACATTTCAGAGATTTCATAAAGAATGAGGGTAAATCCAGTTTTTTAATACATATAGTAGAAGCAGGACATCAATTCAACACCATAAACGTATTATCGATCATACATAGAGAAAAGATATGTCGAAAATCAATGTTCTCGAACAATTAGAAATCATCAAGGAAACCACAAATAAACACCTGCTGAACGAGAACATATCCAGCAATATAAACCCTCTGTACAAAATAATTACCAACAACAATCAGTACCAAAATGAAAGCAGAAGATGATATATAAGTTATCGAAAGGCCTCCTATAAAACAACAATACAAATTATTGAGGATGACTGAGACATCAGGTACTGTTTTACAATTATTAAAACACAGTAACCTCAACGGAGTTTCGTAATGTATTTTAAAAACATTACTTCAGAGAACCCATGCCAAAGGCTCAAACACAGGGACATGTTCCTAGGAACATGGAATGTTAGGACTTTGTAGATGTAATTGACTCTAAATTGAATTCTTCTCTAATATATATGATTCTCTTGTGGTCTAGTTAATCAGATTATGTTACAAAATGAAATCTGGAGTAAAATTAAATATCGTAAATGGAAATGGATAGGAAACATTCAGAAATAACTAGAATGTGTACTGAAGAAAGTTCTGGAATGGAATCCACAGGGATTGCATCGAAAAAAGGAAGATAAAAAATTACATGGTAGTAGTAGTAGTAGTAGTCGTCACTCCACTGTGAAGCATAGGGCCTTGATAAAAGCTCGCCAATGAACTGTTGTTTGCCAATGCCTTAATTTCATTTAAACTCATCCCTGTCTGTTCAGCTTCATCTCTGATGGTATTACTCCATGTTGTCCTAGGTCTTTCTCTTCGCCTTCTCAATTCTTGGAGGTTCCAATTAAATTCCATTTTTGTGATGTTATCATTCTCTCTCCTTAACACATGACCAACCGATTTGTATTTTGTGAATTTAATTTATTTACAAATTTGTGATGATTCGTTCTTCTCCAAAGAAAAATTAAATGGCGCAGCACATTAATAACAGAAATTCAACAAGGAAAAGCTGGAATTAAGTCATGAATTTGTGAAAAAAAAAAAACAGAGTCCGGTGGCCTGCTTTTCACAAAGGCCCTATGCTTCGAAGAGTAATGTCAGAACTGTTACTACTATGATTTCAGGGAATTCAAATACACAAGGGATGATTGGAAATAATTAGTCTTTTTATTTACATATATGCTACAACCCGTGTTTCACCAATGGTATATCACAGAATATTTACAGTTTTACAATTGTTCAATTATTGTTCTAGTTGTTCTTGTAGTTGACGGAAGATCCTCGTAAGAAATTCTGCAACGTTGACTGTGTTAAAGTGGAACTTCAATATATTTGGCGGAGTAGCAATTTGCAGTATAGCTGGTCGATCTCTGGAGAACATGTTGCATTCAGTCATCAGATGGTGGGCCGTTTGCAGTGATTTTTCTGGGCAGTTGTATATATGGTGAAGCAGTTTTTTTCATTTTGTGTAGGTAGGATTTAAATAGTCCATGGTTGGTGAGAAATTATGTGGTTATATAGTTAGGCCATAGGGATTAGGACAGTCTATAGTGTATGTTGGGGATGAACATTTTGGTATGGAAGGCGTCATTTGATTTGGTGTAAATTAAATTCCAGATTGTTTCATAGTATTCTTTTAATAACTGCTTGCCACGTGTTATAGGGATGGAGTTGTAGTCGAAAAATAATTAATTTACGGTAGGGATCTATGGGAAGCTTATAACAGGCGGTTGTGAACCTTCTTCTTCAATAATAACTATGAGTTAGGTTATTTAGTTAATCCATATACACTTTGTATGCAAGTGACTTTTGACAAAAATGTGTGATATGTACTTATGCCTAACCCTGTGCAAGGCGACGGGACGGGGCGCGTATCATCGCTCAAAGAGCCAGTTATATTTTGGGCCAGTGCAATTCGTTGCTCGTGTTGTCACAATCTCTGCCAAGATCTGCTTACGTCAACGTCTAGACATGACATCACATACGCAAAATTTCAACCACGTTTCAATGACTGCAAAGTGAATAGCATTTCATTCAACATAAAGAACCGATATGAAAGCAGAAGACAAAAATTGATCATCATCATCATGAACAAATCCATTTTAGGCCATGTGACCTGTGAAGGTAAACCTAACGAAGATGGTCTTGATCTTTCCATCGATGTTTTGGTCTTCCTTGGTCCCTATGTTCAGTTGGAGTATATTGGAACGCCAATTTTGGAAGTATATTTATTTTCATTCTTGTTGGCATCTTTCTATGTCTTCATCTAAATTGGTACTCCAAGTTTTTCTCAGATAATAGTGTTCCTTTGGTGATCCAGTCTATTAATTCCTGACAGTGAACGTAAGAAGCGCATTTGGCTTACTCAGAATTTCCTTTATTTAAAATCCAAATTTCTCTTCCGTATTTTTTAGAGCACCTTTTGATGTGATGTTATGTAATCTTAGTTTTGTGTCTGTCCTCTTTTGTTTACCAAAATGGCTTCTTATTGCCCCATTCATTTTATTACATTTTTGTAATTTTTAATCAATTATTCTTATGTTCTGCAAATACACTTCATATGTATGAGAAATCAAATACATAAAATAACTAACTGCTCCGCGCCATAGCCGAACGGTTTAAGTTATCAAGTCTAGGTGCAAATTTAAGGGACTTCCTCTGTATCGGGACTCTATGGGAGAAGTGATTTTCTTGAGAAATGTCAGCCAAATGGGACCGATGTTCACCCAGGATTATGAGGAATTTGTGTAGCTACAATAAGTTGCATCTCCAGGTTAAGAACAATTGGTATAACTGATGGGAAATTTTTATATGCTGACAATATGTCACCCCTATATTGGCTTGATGATAGTCCCGATTGTTAGGCTAAGAGCCGTCTAGGCTTCAAGCGCTAAGGAGATAAAAAGAAAATATCTATGTAACTAACTCACTCAATCACTGACTCTATCGAACCCTTAGATTCATGGCCGCGCGGACATAAGCTCTCCATACAACCCTATGCTGAGCTGATGTTTTCCAATCATCCCCTGTACAATCTACTTCCCTCAAATCATGGAAATAATTATTCTCCCACCTCATTCTTGGTCTACCAACTGCGCGTTTTCCATCTGGTTTTCCTACAAGAAGTTTCCATGCACGTCTTTTATTCCCATTCGTGCCACATGTCCTGCCCACCGCAGTCTACGAGACTTAACGGTTCTTATTACATCCATCTGACTTCCTATACATACTATGTAGCTCACTATTATGAAGTTTTATCCGTTCACCTGTCTGTTCATCTCTTTTTGGCCGACAAAAATTTTCTAAGAACTTTATTCTCAAATACTCGTAATCTCCTTTCCTCCCTTAAGGTAAGAGTCCATGTGTCGCATGCATATAATCCAACTGGTAGAATAAATAGTTTATATATTTTCAGTTTAACGTTTTTTGAAAGGAGTTGAGACATCAACAGGCCCTATAATGCATAATAGCACGCATTTCCAGAATTGAGCCTATGTTTAATTTCTTTTTTGCATCTTATTCCTATCTGTGATTATTGTTCCTATGTATTTGAATTCAGCCACTTCTTCAAAATTACCTGATTTGTCATTAGCTGTCCATTTCATTGTATAATGCATTACTATGTGTGAACATATAGTTAGTTTTATTAATATTTACTTCCAGTCCCAATTTCTTATTGTTACTCAATAGAGTGTGCGTGTTGGCCTTTAGCATCTCCTCGCTATCGCTCAATAGTACTACATCATCAGCATAAACTCATAGCATATTAATACCACTGAGTTTAGGCGTTCGAAAACATCTAATTGCATTAATTTGTTTTTAGCGAATTATGTTTGCTATCTTTATAAAATTAACAATGACAGGTATAATTTATTAATTAAGGCCTTTTTTTAAAACATTTTTTTAATGATCAATTTTTGTATTGAAACAGGTCAACTGGAACCGTAATAACATGTGAAAGTTTCGAAAATGATTAGTTGAGGCTATTAGAAGTTGAAAGCTGGCACTTAACCATATTGAATATAGAGTGACGTGACAACTGCCTACGTTAATATATATAAAAAAGTTATATTCTGCAATAGAGCTGACAGGTTTATTGATCTGTTGTATACATTTATTCTTACTGGCACATGAATTATTCACAAGATTCAATGAAGTATTGGGAAAATAGAATTGATGTCGAAACCTGGATGTCAGTAGGAAGCACAATTCTATAATCTGATGCATAACGAATGAGGCTAATCAACTAACTTGTACATGATATTTGTTTGTTAGATTGATCTTCATTGTATCCTATAGGCCTATGATAGAGAGGCATATGTGTTACTCATACAAATGGTTCATTTTTTAGTAAACTCCGAAGTATTTCAAGAAAATATTTAATATATAATATTTTCCAGTGCTGTGGTCTCGAGGTAGCGTGCTGCATTGTCACGCAGCGGGCCCGAGTTCGATTCCCGGTCGGGACAGACTCCTGGATGAGAGTTTTTCGGGGGTTTTCCTCACCCGTAAGACAAATGTCAGTAAGATTAAGGCCCAAAGGTCCCCGAAAATCATCCGGATATCATCATCATCCTTATCATTATGATCCTTCACCGGTGTGGAAAGCAACGGGAAGCTACCACACCTACAATTCCCCAGTAAAGCTGCAAAGCGTAGCGTGAAAATTCTATGATTGCAGTGAAATACCTAGACCTGAAAGACCTGCCCTCGGGCAGAATTACTATGGATTGATAAATATCTTTATCCATTCTACTTAAAATAACCACACCCATTTTTTTTACTCCAAGCACAACAGGCCTAGAAGGCCCTTGGCCTACCACCCGGATGCTGGCCTCACATCCTCATGAGAATCACAGAGGTAGATGATCATCTGGCCAGTGTAACCACACACACACACACACACACACACACACACACACACACATATACATATATATATACCTATATATATGTGTCTACCGCCGTGGTCTCGAGGGTAGCGGGTAGCGTGCAGCCTTGTCACGCAAAGGGCCCAGGATCGATCCCCGGTCGGGACAGGCTCCTGGGCAAAGTTTTTTTTTTTTTTTTTTTTGGGTTTTCCTCACCTGTAAGATAAATGTCAGGAAGTTTGTGGCCGAACGGTCGCCGAAAATCATCATCACCCTTTCATTGTTATCATCATCAATTTACCGGTGTGGAAAACAACGGGAAGCTACCACACTTATAATTTCCCTAGAAAAACTGCAAATCATAGCACGAAAATACTATGATTGCAGTGAAACACCTACCCTCGGCCAGAACACTATACAGTATATAGATTAGATAGATAGATAGATATTTTACTTGAAAGATATTAAAAATCGATCTAATCTTCGCAATGTTTGTTTTTTTTCGTAACGTATCAGGATACATCCAATCCATAGTAATTATGCCCGAGGACAGGTATTTCAGTGCAATCATAGCATTTTCATGCTATGCTTTGCAGCATTACTAGGGAATCAGGATACATAAGATTTAAGTATTTAAAACAATAAAATTTGTACATGTTGTGGCAGTCGTCTTCAACAAATTTTATTTGTATAAAATATTCAGCTAGGCCTCTCGGAACCTGATCCATTGTCGCCTCAACAGGTACAAATTGTATTGTTTTTAAATATTAACAATATCGTCAACTGAACATCATTATAATCATCATCATTGGCGCAACAACTCATTCCTGATTCCTGGTCTCCTGAAGGAGCCTCCTCCAATTAGCTCGGTCCTGTTCATCTCTCCACCAATTTCTCAATCCCAACTCTCTAAGTATATCCATCCACCTCATCTTTCCATCGTATTTTCGGTCTTCCTCTTTTTCTTCTACCCTCTGGTTGATTGGACCATAAAACCAAGTCTTATCAAAACATGTAAAGATATTACTATACAAAACTCTATAAGACCCGTTTTGTCACATGGACGTGAAACATGGATAATGGGGAAAAAAACAATGAAAACACTCTAAAATGTTTTGAAATAAAAATATTGACGATGATGCATGGCCCTATATGTGAGAATGGTGTCTGACGAATAGGCTATAATTGTGAGTTGTATGCATTATTCAAAGCTGTGGAAGTCATCATCATCGCTGGCGCAACAACTCATTCCTGAGTCCTGGCCTCCTGAAGGAGCCTCCTCCAATTAGCTCGGTCCTGTACCTCTTTCCACCAATTTCTCAATCCCAACTCTCTAGCATATCCATCCACCTCATCCTTCCACCGTAGTTTCGGTCTTCCTCTTTTTTCTTCTACCTTCGGTTGAGTTAAATTATAACTCCCTACTGAAAAATAAAGGATAGTAAAATTAATGTCAATCTTGCCTCATAGGAGATTGTTTGAGCTACCGCCCGTAGTCCTCCCAATAAAGAGTAATTAGAATTAGAGGCCCTTTATTTGAGTTGGGATTTTTTTTTTTTTGAGTTGCACTAGATTAGGTGTGGACCCTATCCTTTTACACATTTCTGACTCTTCCTTTCTCTGTACATGACGTGCACATCGTAGTCTGGTTAATTTAACGAATTTACTATTTTTGTGGAAATTAACCAGACTACGATGGACAGGACGTGTAAGTAGAAAGGAAGAGCCAACGGAACATAATGTACATAAGATTTAATCGAGAAAAATAATTACATACATTCTGTAAATCAGCAAAATCGGCCATAAATTAGAGTCATTAAGTAATTCTCAAAGGAACTAGAAAGGAGACACTATTAAAATTTTATAAAACAATGGCGGTTCCAACGCTACTGTATGGATCGGAACAAAAACCAGGAATGAAGAATAGAAACATCAGAAATGAGGAGTGTGGCTGACTATACAATAATGGAACAAAGACGAAGTGAGGATATACGAAGAGAATTGAATATATTCAAACTATTAGATAGAATTACACAATACAGAGATGAATGGATGGACAACATCAATAGAATGGATAACAACAGAATTCCGAAACAGATTCTGCATTACAAACCACTAGGACGAAGAAATGGTGGAAGACCCAGTAAAAGATGGATAGACCAATTCTAACATGAGATCGGAACAGACAGCAGGTCTAATCCTTGATGCTGATGATGATGATGATGAAGTAATTCGCATAGTTTACAAAGTACCTGCGTAACGGCCCTTTTAGTTTCCAGATGGTCGAAGTCGCGGTTATACGTAGTATGATTAATAGATGCATTCAGAAGCTGGTGGTTACCCAGGTGCTGCGGGACAGTAGAACATGTCTTATTAAAAGAACTAGTAACACATGCATTATTTATAAATGTTTCTGGAATATTGTAGATGCAGTAAAACTGGATACGTGATGGGGCGAGAATGACTTTATTTGTTGACGGGTATGAATTTCAATGAGGTGTATGTGATTTATTTTCACATGTTCCGCATAAACAAACTGTTGTCCTGCATTACACCATGCAAATACTGTTACAATATGGCTCAGTGGCGGCAAGGAAGACCGAGAGCTTCAGTCAATTAACAGAATGGGCAGATGATAATGACATAAAAATAAATAGAAAGAAGACCTTCCGGAAACGAGGAAAGTGGAAGATCGCAGAAACAATTACACTTAGAGGAAAAGAACTAATTGTGAAGAACTCCTACAACTGGGATCACATTCGAGATATATGCAAAGAGAAGGCTATAACTGCCATAAATGATATAGATCTTACACAATAATTTCCCCTAGAGATAGCAATGAAGCTCTTCACAGCAACAATTGTCCCAGTTTTGACATATGACATAGATCAGTCATGGGAACACATAAAAAGAAGGACCTAAAAGAATTGTAAAAGGTGAAGGCTAACTTCCTCAAGAGAGTATTTGGACCGTCAAAATTCACCCCAACAAGATATGTATACGTCCCGCGCCGTAGCCGAGTGGTTAAGGCAAGATGCCTTGGCGCAGAGCTACGGGACTTACGCTGGTTCGAGTCCCCATGAGGGAAGAAATTTTCTCATGGAATTCGACCAGTATGGGACCGGTGACCACCCAGCATCGTAAGGCATTTGGGTAGCTGCAATAAGTAGCAACTCGAGGTTGAGAAGACCAGCTATGACGGCTGGGGGACCCGACGTGCTTACCACATGTCACCCCTACACTAGTTTATGATCCTCTATCTCTGTGATCAATACATGTGGACGTGAGGCCTGCAGCCGGCTGGTAGGCCAAGTGCCTTCTAGGCCTGTCGCGCTTGGAGTTTTGGAGAGAATAGTAGAGAAGGAAGCAAAAGAAAGAGGGAAAAGCAGGAAACAAGTGAAATGGCTGACTGGAAGCAGAGTACGCTGGAGGATCTTTACTGCTGCTCTGTGTTCCACTTAGGAACTATAGCAAAGAAGAAGCAGAAGAAGGAGAAGAAATATGAGAACACCTAAAAAAGTAGGACCTAAACGAATAGGAGATAGTGAAAGCTACTTTTCTCAAGAGATTAATTGGGGTGTAAAAATTCACCCTATCAAGATATGTATACATCCTGACGAGGGAGCACTTTCTGATGGAAGATCTTCATTACGCGCTACTACTCTCTTCAACAGAGGCCTACAGAGAGCTGATGGCAGAAAACCTGAGGAAGAAAAGCGAAGTCGAATAAGATTTGTATGCAACAAGCGTCATGACAGACAGAAGCTGAACAAACCATGAGGAACGTCGTAACGAGGCTGGCCGTGCACGGCTACCACCATAAACAATTATCATGTAGTGAGGTTAAGTGTATTTGCAAATTCTATAAAGCTAAGTATGTCAAATAGCGCAAAATCGACTAATTTCGTTGCGCACTCTTGGTGGTGGTGGTGGTGGATCTTCCCTTTTTATTACCATAATACTTAAGTGATTCATAAAGATAAATGCTATTTACAATCCTTTGCCTGGGCCCATAATAGGCAAAGATTGATCCATCTTTCCTATGCTGTTTATTTAACATATATTAATAATTACCATGAAATATTAAATACTTTGTACTAATTTATAAGTTCATATCTGATTCTTAACGGTATTTTAATCATGGGAGCTAGAAGGAAAAAAGCGAGCTAATTTGACTTGTGAAAGCTACAGTGTAGGAATTAATACGAAGCAGCAATATCATAGCTAGTTAAACAGTAAACAAACATTATTTAACTAAAAGATGTTTAATGTATAAATTATTAGTCAGATCTTGAAACACAATTGAATTGAATATAAATGACCTTTTTGACCATTGTATAAATATGCAAATTTAAAGAAAAACATAAGTAAATAAATAATATTAATATAAATTAACTATCTCAGTCATCAATAAATTCCAGCCTTATGGAATTACAAAACAATAATAATAATAATAATAATAATAATAATAATAATAATAATAATAATAATAATAGTAATGAACACTCATGCATACATTAATTCGACAGTCCAACCAAGGGTTAGGGTCCACACCCCGGAAGCCTTATCCTGGCTTACAGTACCGACCAAACCAAGGTAGCTCTGCTCCACTCGAGCTGTACCAGAACCGATCAAGACGACAATGAAGATGGCCCTGACTCTAACTAGCTTCGTGTATTTGAGGGTTTCTACGGAGAGGGGAAGTTGCGCAACCACACACAGCGCAGAGTGTAGGAGAAAGGACAAAGAGTACAGGAATTAGCACTGTTCTAGAATTTAACTGTAGAGAAAAGATAAAATGACGTAGATGTTGCTTACCGAAAATGTACTTTCGGTACATCGTGACACGGATAATTTCGTTATACTCCGTATTTCTTCCATCGTAAAATGACATAGTTGTACTGGCAAGAAAGACAAATCATTTTTCAGTCTCGTAGATGGCAGAAAGTCTACTTTCTTGCTGTGTTATCATATTTGTGATAACAGCGTTCCTTGGGTGTATTTTATGTTAACTTGTAGAGGAAGTGTTTTCATTAATGTTAGCAGTTGTTAGATTTAATACTTGTCTGTGTTTGAAGAACATTTTTGTGTAGATATTCTTCGACACTAAAGGTGAACAGATAGAATGTCGGAAATGTGATCTGTGGTTCCATGAAAAGTGTCAAGGGTTGACTGTTTATAAGCGGGATTTCAAATGCATTGAATGTAACTTGGAGAGTGATTAAAAAGATGGCCTCACTTTATTCTGATACTATCACGAAATTACCCGATTTCTTTAAACCTCCAGGAAAAATAATAATTTATGTCACATTGGTAATAAAATAAAATACGTATTCGACAACTCAGCATATTTAATTCATGCAAGTATCTCTAACTTTAATATTCCTAAGACTCTAACCAGAAATGTTCATAATATTAAGGTATCCATCCACCCATAGTAATTCTGCTCGAAGGCAGGTCCTTCACTGCAATCATAGCATTTTCATGCTATGCTTGCAGCTTTACTAGGGAATTGTAGGTGTGGTAGCTTCCCGTGAAGTATGATGATGATGATAATGATAGGGATGATGATGGCCATATGATTTCGGGGACCGTTTGGGCCTTAAAGTTTTCCTGACATTTGTCGTACAGGTGAGGAAAACCCCCGATAAAAACCTTACCCAGAAAAACTGCCCCGACCGGGGATCGAACCGGGGCCCGCTGCGTGACAAGGCAGCACGCTACCTCGAGACACAGCGGTGGACATATTGAGGTATAATAGCCTAAAAGTTTAATATCACGAAATTAGCCGAGTTCGCTATAGCAAGTGCTCTACTGCAGCAAATGTTGAACAGTGACAGAAATCAGTGTAGAAAACTAAAGTTGTGTGTCACTCTGCACGCTTGTGCGCACTTCACTTGCTATTATTAAACCATTGCGCAGTGGCATCACCACTGTCTTTATTGAAATGCCGGTCAAATTTGTTATAATCATCATCATCTTCATCATCATGGTTCTACAGCCCGTTGCAGGCCTTGACCGCCCCTACAATGCGCGCCCATTCGTCTCTATTATCCGCCTTCCTTCTCCATCCTTGTAAATTCAGTAGTCTCAGGTCCTGTTCAGATATTAGGACATCCAACTCTTCGGTTTCCATTTATAGTTTTCAATGTAACTTTACGACATATGACTGATTCCTTTTGCCTGTACAGATGTTTCAGCCATCTAATTCTTGCCATCTTAATTGTACTAATGATATCAATATCGCCATGTAAGATTTGTTATAAAATTACTTAAAATTTGTTTTATTATTAGGCTTATGTCCACCGCTGTGGTCTCGAGGTAGCGAGTTGCCTTGTCACGTAGCGGGCCCGGGTTCGATCCCCGGTCGGGGCAGTTTTTCTTGGAAGTTTTTATCGGGGTTTTTCCTCACCTGTAAGACAAATGTCAGGAAAACTTTAAGGCTCAAATGGTCCCCGAAATCATATGGCCATTATCATCGTCCTTATCATTATCATCATCATCAAAGCTGCAAGCTTAGAATGAAAATGCTATGATTGCAGTGAAGGATCTGCCTTCGGGCAAAATTACTATGGATGGATTAGACTTATGTCCCGCGACATAGCCGAGCGGTTTAAGGCATCAATAGCTGGTACAGAAGTACGGGACTCGCTCTGATTCGAATCCTCAGGGAAGGGAAAATATTCTCATGGGAAATCTGCCAATATTAGGATGAAAAAATTCAAGGGACAAGTCCTCAGGGGGAAAATATAAGCCGTGAGTCCTGAATCTGAAGTTTTACAGGCTAGTAAAAGAAGCTCAAGCCTGAATAAAAATTCATCTGAGCAAAAGTAACCGATCTTCTACCATCCCAGTAATATCTTATTGTAGTTTCCTACTAGATGTCTCTGTGAGGCGACACACTAACATGTCACTTTAGACATGTCCCCGCGCGGGATGATCGGATTCAATAGAATCATCAATCAATGGGACCGGTTACCACCCAGCAATGTGCGGAATTTGGGTAAGTAGCTGATGCAGACTGAGAAAACCAGTTGGTGACCGCTCGAGACTTAACATGCTTGAGCATGTTTTCTCTATACTGGCTGTGTGATCGTCCACCTCTATAATTGACACACATGGATGTGAGGCCTAGCAGCCCGCTGAAGCCATAGGTCGTGCCACTGTAAGGTCCGGGTTGCGTGCTACAAGTTAAATGATCTACAAGGTACGATGTTAAACCATAATGAAGCAGAGAAGATTTTTACTTTGAGTCCCAGTTTCTTAGCGTTATTTGAACGATATTATGCATCAACCGGCTTAGCGCCATAAAAAAATGATATTTTCATGTCATCTGTTGCACTGGCTCATGATGTAAGTGTAAGCACATTTCTTAGCGCCAAATATTTAAATATATCCTTATTATTAAAGGAAAATATAAACACCATCAGTCCTATCAGAGATTCTATGTTTTGCTACAAACGGCAATGAAACAGATCTTCATAAATACTATTGAATTTTGCATCATGCATCTAAGCGCCAAATGTTTCCGCTCTTAGATTGTTGTTGCATAACTGTTAACTAAGGAAAATAACTTGCACTATCCAGTATTGTTAGTTTGGCGCAGTGAAGATCGACTAAAACTTTAAACGTATTTTTCTCAAAACTTACATAGTGGCACATAGTCGGTTGATGCATAACGCCGCCCATTTAATAGAATCCTTGTATTGGGTTTTGGAATTTCCTCGATATCGCCTATTAATATACCTAATACTTCAAGCATAGCCTATGTGTATTTGCCTATTACTGTATTATTATTATTATTATTATTATTATTATTATTATTATTATTATTATTATTATTATTATTATTATTATTATTATTATTATTATTATTATTATTGTCATAAGTAATGTCACGAGTGATTTCCAAATCATCGATAAATTCACGAGTCACAAAGTAATGAATTTATTTAGAGGATTTGGAAATCAAGAGTGGTATTTATTAGGACTATTTAACGATAAAATTAAACTGTTTACTCAAGAATCATTATTTAAATATAGGTACCGGTATTTAAAGTATTTATATATTTAATGTAAACGGCGATGTTTGAAAACAAATCAGAAATGTGAGATAATATACATTCACTGCAACTTGATCATATTATTTATTGCCAAATATAATCGCAATATTGTAAGAATGCACCCTAGCGGCGAAAAAATGAAACATATCAAACTGTATTTAAAGAACTCGGTAAAATCATTATTTAAAAACACTATTATTGAATACACAATTATCAAATGTGTAGTTCGAAGTAATCTGTTCATTATTTGCTCCGTATTCGTTGTATATGTTGGAGAGTCAGTCACTGAAAAATAATGTTATGGCATGTTCAGAATATTAAAAAGGAGGAGCTTTCTTTACCACAAAAGCAGGAGCTGATAAAGAGAATTCGATAAAGAGCAAGGTGAAACACGACTGACATTCATTGTAAAACAAAATTCATTTATGCGTGATTGGTCATTGACTCCCGTTTAGGGCATGAATTAAATGGTAGAATGTAGAATGTTTTTTGGGATCATTTTATATTTTTAATGAATATGGTTGAGTCTTAATTCTTAACAAAGTTCGTAAATTGTGAGTTGTGTTCGTGTAGTTCATAAGGTAATGCAAACTGGTGAAACAGAGATTCGTGACGGGTGTACATTATCCACTGGTAGGTCTACCTGCTGGAATTTTACAAGCCTGTCTGCCTTCATTCAACATTACGCGCTAATTTTTCTAATCAACTTTACTGTTGTACAGAACTCTACAGACTGTCAGAGTATTTCAGGGATGTTACAACTAACTAATTCACTGACTCGATTTATTTTTTTTTTTACTTTCCCTTTCAATAGTTATTTATTTATCATTTATTACATTTTTAGGCTGTTCTTTACAACATGTGATGTGGCTTTTTTAATTCCTTCATAAACTCCTGTTAAATTGTATTCTTAGGGTTCCTTTTTTCAAATTATTTCCCACCATTTACAATGATTTTTACATTTTTACTGGCGGTTATTTCAATACATTTTTCTACGATATTTAACTGCAGACGTAGCACGAATACATGGCAGCTATATTGATTTTGACGAATATTGTAAGGAAAAACAAAGTCGTGTTCCAGTGCAGCCAATGTAGATTATACACTAATTTAGTGTAAACCTATACTTCAGAATTTCAGAACTTACAATTTATTTTTGGGCGGTGCATTCTTTCACAGGCTAGAGTGCTTAAATTGCGTTAGGTTAGCTATTAGGTTGGTCTTTCACAGATTAGAGTACTTAACTTGCATTAGGTTAGCATTTAGGTTCGTTAAATATCGTGTATATGTTGGCTGCATTCCGTGATTCCATAGTGCAAACCACTTCGCGTTTGTTGGCGCATGCGCATGGTGTATGATTGGAACTTAGAAAAATCTTTCGCGTCACATGTTTTAAAGTATCGCCCAATTTGTTAATTGAGGCGGTTATAAGAAAAGGTGATGCGAAACATGGACTCTTAATTTAAGGGAGGAGAAAAGATTACGAGTATTTGAGAATAAAGTTCTTAGGAATTTATTTTAATCAAAGAGAGATGAACAGACAGGTGAATGGATAACACTATCTAACTGTGAGCTACACGATCTCTATGTGAAACCAGATATAATAAGAACAGTTAAGTCTCGTAGACTGCAATGGGCAGGACATGTGGCACGATTGGGAATGAAATAGGGGCATGGAAGCTTCTTTATATTTAATTGAATACGTAAAAAGAAAAATAATTATACGTTTATATCGTAATTATTTTTAGATAACCCTTGCTGATTACCCGGCGTTGCCTGGGAATCTACTTATGCCAATATTTTTGGCATCAATGAGCTGAAAGATCAAAAATTGTTATTATGAGGTATCCGTAAATGACATATGGTGTCTCAGACTTTTTTTTTTTTTTGATATTCAATTCTGTGTACATTAATTTGGTGTATTTGTTATGATTTAGACAACGTAAGCCATTTAATCATCCAAAAATAGATTTTTTTTAATGCATCGATGCACTTTTTTTTTAGCTCTTGCCCTATAGCACATAGCGTAAAACGTTATATGCGTTAATTTTCCCAGGAAAATTCTATAAATGATGGCGAAACCCCTATTTAGATCGGCCAAGTAGTTTTGTAAGTGCATAAAGGACAGACAGATAAACAGACAGACTCGCTCATTTTTATATATAAAGTTGACCTAGTTTGAAAAAAAAAGTGAATTTTCACTGCTTTTTTTTATTGTGCTTGCTATGATTACGTTATGCTTTTTAATAAATTGAGTGGCAATAATTAGCAGTGACTAGACAAAAGTACATTCCATATCACCCTGTGACCTGTATTTTTAACCTTTTAAAGTAGGTTATACCCACGTTCTATATTCATTTGTTTGCGTTTACAGCAGACTTTACTTTAAAACCTGTAAATGCGTTCGCATTCGATATTAATTTAAAAAAACGCACGACATCATACATAATTTTAATTACAAAGATTTATTTATCTTTACTTTAATTTAACCTTCCCCTTTATAGGTACTTTATACATACATCACACCATCTAAATCTTACAGGTTCACGACCGAAAAAAAAAACTCCAACAGTTAAACTTGATTCGACAGGGGATCGAACCCGGCCGGCTGCTACGAGAGAATGACGTTACCCCGATACTGCAGCAATGAACGTAAAGCTAGCATTAAAATAAATTATAATTTTTTATTAGACTGAGAATGAGGCGGGAGAATTATATGATTTGAGGGAAGTAGATCATACAGGGGATGATTGAAAAACATTACCTCAGAATAGGGGTGTATGGAGAGCTTATGTCCGCGCGGATATGAACATACGGGTTCGATAGTGCCAGTGAGTTTTAATAATAATAATAATAATAATAATAATAATAATAATAATAATAATAATAATAATAATAATAATATATATTTTATTTATTCTGGCAGAGTTAAGGCCATGAGGCCTTCTCTTCCACTCAACCAGCACAAATACAAATAAATATTTGACAAATATAGATATACACTATACTAATTATAAACAGTTAAAGATACATTAAATGTACCAATGTAAATTTCATGTACAAACAACATTTTATACGATAATAACAATAATAATACTTACGATAATAATAATAATAATAATAATAATAATAATATAATGATGATAATAATAATTATAATAATAATAATAGTATGAATATGTTAAATTATACGAGAAACACCAATTAATATATATACCTTACACTGCGTAATGATGAAGTCGAGGTTAGAGCAAATATAAATTTAGATTTCGTTTAAAAGTTGCCAATATCCGGCAGCCCCTTATTTCTTGCGGTAGGGAATTCCAGTTGCGAGAAGTGAAGATAGTATATGACATGGAGTGATGTGATGTCCTATGTTGCGGTATATTAAGCAAGAGACTATGTTGTGATCTTGTGTTTAAGTTATGGTTTGAGGATAGATACTGGAAACAAGATGATAAATAATTGGGAATCAAGGTACGTAGGATCTTAAATAAGAGAATTAGACAGTGCGATTTTCTTCTCTCTGTTAGATGTAGCCAAGACAATTCGTGGAAAAATTGAGAAATGTGATCGTATTTTCGAACATTAAATATGAATCTGATACACATATTATGGACACGCTGCAGTTTGTCCGACAATCCGTCACTTATGTTAGTTAGTAGCACGTCACAATAGTCAAAATGCGGCATCACTAAGGTTTGAATTAAAATTCTTTTAAGATCCGTAGGAAGAAAATTTTTGAGACGCTTTAGGGTATGCATTATGGAGAAGATCTTTTTAGATGTTTGTTTTACTTGGATATGCCAATTTTAGTTTGAATCTAAGTAAAGTCCCAAGTTTTTAACGACGTCGGTATAAAGAATTTGTTCGTTTGCCGTTGTTTATGGAGTGTAATAGTCTTGAAGTCCGATAATTATTGCTTGCGTTTTGTTTACATTTAGTTTTAGCCCATATTGTCTGGACCATAAAGATATATGTCTGAGGTCATGTGTTTACTTTGTCAATATATTCATTAATTTCGTCAGGCCTAAAGTGTGTGTAAATCTGTAAGTCGTCGGCGTAAATATGATGCTTGCAGTGTTGTAGTTTCTTGGTCACATCATTAATATAAATTGAGAAGAGAACAGGAGCGAGGACGCCGCCTTGAGGTACCCCTTTCCTCACCAAGCGCGTCACAATAGTCAAAATGCGGCATCACTAAGGTTTGAATTAAAATTCTTTTAAGATCTGTAGGAAGAAAATTTTTGAGACGCTTAGGGTATGCATTATGGAGAAGATCTTTTTAGATGTTTGTTTTACTTGGATATGCCAATTTTAGTTTGAATCTAAGTAAAGTCCCAAGTTTTTAACGACGTCGGTATAAAGATTTGTTCGTTTGCCGTTGTTTATGGAGTGTAATAGTCTTGAAGTCCGATAATTATTGCTTGCGTTTTGTTTACATTTAGTTTTTAGCCCATATTGTCTGGACCATAAAGATATATGTCTGAGGTCAGTGTTTACTTTGTCAATATATTCATTAATTTCGTCAGGCCTAAAGTGTGTGTAAATCTGTAAGTCGTCGGCGTAAATATGATGCTTGCAGTGTTGTAGTTTCTTGGTCACATCATTAATATAAATTGAGAAGAGAACAGGAGCGAGGACGCCGCCTTGAGGTACCCCTTTCCTCACCAAGCGCCAGGAAGAAATGCGATTATTAATAGAAACTGATTGCTGACGATTAGTGAGGTAAGATCTAAACCAATCAAGGCAGTTTTCCGACAGATGTAGTGTCTTTAGGCTCGCTAGCATTAAGTCTATATCTACTGTGTCAAAGGCTTTGCTGTAGTCGAGTAGGACAATTCCGGTGAGTTTGCTTTTGTCCATTGAGTCTCTTATGTCCTCTACGATCTCAAGAAATGCAGTACTTGTGTGATGTCATGTTCTAAAACCAGACTGATGCTCATCAAGTAAGTCGTGTGTGGTGAGGTAGTCTGTTAACTGTGAGTGTATTATGTGTTCCAGTGCTTTAGATAAACAGGGAAGAATATTAATTGGTCTATAATCATCGAGTGTTGTGGGAGTGTTTGATTTCGATGTAGGACGAACTAGAGCCATTTTCCAGAGTCTGGGATAGGTCCCGGTCATTATAGAGGCATTAAAAATGTGGGTTATTGTCGGGAGAATAATGTCAATTGTTTTTTGCAAGAGAGTTATTGCTATATTGTCTATTCCTTGTGCTTTGATTTAATGCGTAATTCTGCTCTTTTGGGCGTCATCAGGTGAGAAATAGGAAAAAAATAATTTTTCTCGGTGGGTTGGGAATATGACGCTAGTTCATCTACTGTCTGTTGTTTGTGTTGTTAGTTGTCAGTAGAGAGGCGGGTGAAATGGTCATTCAACTCATCTAGTGGTAGGTCAGCTGTTTCTACCTGTAGTTTATTTTGACAGAGGCCTATTGATTTTAAATTTTTCCACATGTCAGATGAGTTAGACATGGGTTGTGTAATAATACTATGGGCATATTTTAGTTTTGTATTTCTAACAGTCTGATTGACTTTATTTCTCAGATGTTTGTGTGTCTGGAAGTCTGTCAGTTCTTTATTCCTCCTCTATTTCCTGAATGCTGCGTTTCTCTCAGTCATAAGCAAGCGGATATTATCAGACATCCAGGGTGCAGGTGGTCTGTTTATTCGTCGAGTCTTGATAGGAGCATGTTTGTCGTACAATTGTAAAATCATGTCATTAAAATGTTCAACTTTCTCGTCTACAGTCCTAAGTGTCCATATGTTGTTCCAAGGTAGTTTTGCAGCGTCATAAATTAATTGATCATTATTTATATATTTCAAGTCTCTGCTTGTTACAAGTCTACGCCTACGTTGAGTGAATATTCAATGTATATTAAGTCATGTGCAGAGATGCCTGGAGCTTCTATCTGTCCACTAGTTATAACTTTTTGAGGATTATTTGTTATAACTAAGTCTAGTAGTGTGTCAGAGTAGATAGTATGATGGGTTGGTTCTAAATGCAGTATTGTCATATTGCAAGACTGGAACATTGTCTGTAGTTGTATAATGTTATAAGAATTTGTGGCTAATAGGTTAGTGTTGAAGTCTCCAAGTACAATTACATGTTCATAAGATGGTATCAGATTATGCAGAACAGTTTTCAATGGCATGCAGGTGACCGACATTTGGGGGCTTATAAACTACTCCTAATAAACATTTATGCATTTTTGTTCTAATTTCTATAAATAGATATTCGGGTCGAGACGAGTATTCACTAGGCGAATGGAATACAATGTTTGGTTGAAGATCGGAACGTATGTACATCGCCACACCACCTCCATTTTTCCCTGTTCTGTCATTCCTTATCAAGGTGCAATTTTGCATGTTTACAAGAGAAGAAGGAAGTGTATTTTTCAGCCACGTTTCGGAAATTAGAATAGCATGCATATAGTTTGGAATTATGAGAAATGTGGCAGAGTGACTGTGCATTACAGTGAGTTATTTTGAGCGTATTGCTGTTGAAAGAGAAACGTGATTTTAAAATATTGAGGGGGTGTGTTGAGATGGGGTTGGCATGAAAGGGGACAATGGTACTGACAAAGACCGAAAAGGGGCTGCAGGTGCATTACTTAAATCTATGGTTGAAATGTTACTTATCTAAATAGAACTAATTAAAAACAAGAAAACATTAAATATTAAATATCAATTGGTGTTTAGTGTATGAAATACAAAATTAAATTAAGCTTAGTATAAATTAATTAAAAAAATAAGGTGCATTGAAATGTTACTTACCTGAATGGAACTAACTAAAAACAAGAAAACAGTAAATATTAAATATCATTGGTGTTTAGTGAATGAAGTACAAAATTAAATTAAGCTTAGTGTAAATTAATTAAAAAGAAAATAGATTATAGACGAAAAAATGAAAGAAAAATGAACACAGTAAATGAAATATAACGTGTATGGCTAGCATTTGGTGGAGGCTTAAATAATGTAACCAACTGTAGTGATACGTCGTTTGGTTTCGTCTTGCTTCACGTGTATCACAACCATCTAATGTCCACACATTCTTCATTTCATGTTTTTGTATGCACATTTGAAGCAGGTCAAGCCATCTCTTAGTCAGGTCTTCCCTGATGGTAATGCCTGATCCCTTTACTTATTTTTTATTTCTAAATACTTCACTTCGTTTTCTGTAGCTTATAAATTTTACAATAACTGGTCGCACTTTGTTCTCCCCGGTTAGGACTTTACTTATGCGGTGACTTCTGTCTATGTCAGCCAGAGAGAGGTCAACGCCAATTTTTTTCGCGACTTCAATTGCTATTATATCAGTGTCCTCTCCGCTCTCTTCTGGCACACCAAAAATTCGCAAGCACTGACGACGCTGATATTGTTTGAGTTCGTCACTTTTAATGATTCATTTTTGTTCCCGTACCTCAATTTTTTATCTCGTTCCTGGAGAGAGGCCTCGAGTCTCTGTATTACCTGTGTGTTTTTCTCCAGGACACTTTTCAATTCTTCCACTACCGCATCCTTCAAGAGAGTGACTAGCGGCTGCAACATGGCCGGCTCCCGCCATGACTCCTCTAACACACGCTTCAAACATTTTTCTACATCCTGGTCGCACGGCTTCATTTTCTTTGGACCCATTACGCACGATGAAAGCAGAATATCTTAAAATAAGTTCACTACTTCAAGAAACACCTTTTAAGAACTTAAAACCTCAAAAGCACCAATACAAGCTACTGCACACTATCCGCCATAACACAACTTATTATTATTATTATTATTATTATTCTAAGCCCTTATTTTATCTCAACCAGACAGACGCTCTCTCCCTACAGGGGAGAAATTCAACCATACTAATTTATTTACACTTGTTTTCAGATAGATGTCTTTGAGTGGCCCGGGGTCAGCGTTCCAACTCATAGTGACATCTAGGAAATCAAGTAGTACTAGGATGGGAAAATTCGGTAAATTTTGCTTAGAGACCTTTTTATTTAGGCTTAAGGATCTTTTACAACCTGAAGTAAACAAGGAAGAATTTTTAAAGACTATTTAACTCATGTCCCAAATGGAAGTCAATGACCAATCACGTTTCGATGATTTCTGTTTTACAACCAATCACAGTGGTGTTTCACCAAATATTTATGAGTATTATATTTACCATATTAAAGAAAGCTCCTCCTTTTTAATATTCTGAACAGGCCTGACTATTATTTTGCAGTGACTGAGCCCATAAGAAATACGGCTACCAGATTGTATATATATTTGCATATATGTCAACACAGCGCTTGCAGAAGTTAATATAAAAACATTCGTAGCAATTTATTATACCACCAAAAAAAGAAACTACTGTTTGCACTTTCTTAAATGCATTTTTTCCCAGGTAATAATCCAGAAAAATATAATTGTCATATTTACATCATACGACATCACAAATGAATTAATATACAGTGTGATGTGTTTCATTTTTTCTCCACTAGAGAGCATTCTTACAATATTGCGTTCCTTTGGCAATAAATAGTATGATCTGGTTGCAGTGATAAACAAAAGAAGCAGATGAAGCGTACCCACCGTTTCTCATTTGTTTTCAAACATCGCCGTTTACATTAAATATATAAATATTTAAAAATAACTACAGTTAAATAATGATTTGTGAGTAAACAGCTTAATTTTATTCGTTAAATAGTCCTAACAAATGCCACTCTTGATTTCCAAATTCTCTAGATAAATTGGAAATCACTCGTGGCATTACTTATGATAATTTTTACCTTACAAAAATAACGCTTAATCATTCAGATGATATATATATATATATACACACACACAGGGTGATTCATAATTCCTATTACAAACTTCTAGGTGTTGTAGAGGGGACTTAGTAGATAAAGTTTTGATAAGGAACCCATGTCCGAAAACATAACATTTCGATGTAAAATAGGTTTGACGATCGGGACACAATGGGCTGATATCGCGTGTCTCGTGCTTCAGAATAAGTATTACAGACTTCTAGGGGTTGTACTACAAGTTTGGTTCCATGTGGGGACTCTGTTGTTCGTTGCACAATGTGTAGCTGCGACGCATGTTTTAATACACACGCCACACAAGACCTGGCGTGTTTAATAATTACTGCTGCCACCAGAATTCGTGCAAGATCTTCCTCCGAGTCGATAGGTATAGTACAACCTAGAAGTCTGTAATACTTATTCTGAAACACAAGACACACGATATCAGCCTATTATGTTTCGATCTTCATTCTTATTTAACATCAAAGTAGTACGTTTCCGGACAAGGATTCGTTATCAAAACTTTATCTACTAAGTCCCCTCTACAGCCTCTAGAAGTTTGTAATACTTATTGTGTATCACGCTGTATTAGGAAAACGGGCAGGTTCATCTTGTAGGGGAATCTTCCACTTTGTTCATTTGAATCACGCTGTATATAGTTCACTCTATATTAAAGAGAGGAGATAGATCTCGCTTCTATAGCATGTAAGTAATGTTGAAACCATTTACTACTCGTTTTATGGGTAATGTGAAGGAATGTCAGATGGTATCGTTTTCCTACTAAACCTCTATGATTTATCTTGACTAGAATTATAAATTTTTATGTCATAACTTGTTCTAAATATATGATAAGCGTTATTTATGAAGTAGGATAAATGTTCATGTTATCTCTTGTGCACGTCACGACAAGGTCCCTTGTCCTAGCAGCCGAAATATGTCTAGGAACCGCAGATTTGTCATCATCATCATGAACAAATCCATTTTAGGTCACGTGTCCTGTGACGGTAAACCTAACGAAGATAATCTTGATCTTTCCACCGTGTTTTGGTCTTCCTTGGTTCCTATGTCCCGTTGGAGTATATTGGAACGCCAATTTTGGAAGTCCATTTCTTTTCAATCTTCTCAGATGATTTTTCCATTCTTGTTTGTATCTTTCTATATCTTCATTTAAACTTGGTATTCCCAAGATTTTCTCAGATAATAGTGTTCCTTTGGTGATCCAGTCTATTAATTCATAACAGTGAACGTAAGAAGCGCATTTGGCTTACTTTAAGTTCATGAGAATTTATTTTATTTAAAACCCAAATTTCACTTCCGTATTTTAGAGCAGTTTTTGATGTGATGTTATGTAAATCTTAGTTTTGTACGTGTCCTCATCTGTTTAACAAAATGTCTTCTTATTAACCCACAATTGTATTATATTTTTGGTAATTTTGAATCAATGTCACTCTTACGTTCTACAAATACACTTCATATGTATGAGAAATCATACACCAACCTATCCTAACCGAACCGAAACTAACCTAACCCACCTAAATAAACGAATTGGGGACCCCTTGCCGATTAGGGCCCCCGCAGCGCTCTCTTTTCTTTAATAAAAAAATATATTTATGTTAATGTTAACAATAAGTAATTTATAATTGAATAGTTGCCCCGAAAAGAGGTCTAACTAACAACAATTCGAAAATTGAGTTTCCAGTGGATTAGTGATTTATCCGGAGAATATCACGGTATGGTGCATATAAAACTCTTCCAGACCTGTTCTATTTATTTTTAAATGTTGGCTTTCAAGCGAATAGTGATCCATATGTAACAGAATGGCAGAAGCAGTTAGTCAAGTCATGAGTAGCAGTGCAGAAAAACAATTATTGCGCATGTGCAAATTCATTCCACCACAGTTCCGTGAATTCTATCAAAATCTTAGAGAAATTGAGTGAAAATAACAAAGGCACATATAATATAACGAAATAAGATTAAATGAAAAATAAATATTGAACTCTGATTCAGTTAGAAATTTTGCTAACTGAATCAGTGTTCAATACATTTTTCTATTTCTTATTGTAGCATTTTAAGTTAAATATGTGTCAGATCATTTTTCCACTCTATGAAGATAGATCACTTTTGCACTCAATCCTGTATTAAATTGTTAATATTAGATAACAATTTGTAGTTTATGAGTTAGAACTGTTCTCGGCGCAATTTGTTTGGTAATTAGATTTTAAGCATTTTAGGCACTCTTGTCGTCCCAACTGCTTAAAAAAATGTTAAACTGAAAATATATAAAACTATTATTCTCCCGTGTAACTCTGCCAGAATAAATAAAACTATTATTATTATTATTATTATTATTATTATTATTATTATTATTATGTTATATTATACGGATGCGAAACATGGACTCTTACTTCAAGGAAGGAAAGAAGATTACGGGTATTTGAGAATAAAGTTCTTGGGAAAAATTTTGGCCAAAAAGAGATGATCAGACAAGTGAATGGAGAAAGCTTATTAATAGTGAGCTACATGATTTTTATAGGAAGCCAGATATAATAAGAACAGTTAAGTCCCATAGATTGCGATGCCTCTTGTAGGAAAACCAGAAGGAAAACGACCAATTGGTAGACCAAGAATGAGATGGGAGAATGAGTAGATTATGCAGGGGATAATTGGAAAACATTAGCAGAGGATAGGGATGTATGGAGAGCTTATATCTGAACGGCCATGAGCTACGAGTTCGATACAGTCAGTGAGTTAGTTAGTGTAGTTAGTTAGTAAGTTTAGATTTTAAGTGAAAACATGTGGAACATAATTTATTTACCATCACAAAGAATATCCTGCATACTGATATAAAAGTTGTCTTTCTTTAGAGTCACCGTGTATTTATTTTCAAAGTGCATTTGATATTTAGAACGCGGGCCACAGTTTGAGTGTTCTCTAGTGTTTTAAAAGCAGGAAGAACTTTACGCTGATACTCCTCCGCCTGGAGTGATAGATGTGCTATTTAAATTGGACTTAATTGACGAGAATGGGGCCGAAGTGAGTGATTGGCAAGTTGCCTAACTGTGAGGATGGAATCTCGTATATGCACTTGTATTCCATTAAAAACTCGACCTTTAGCTTGTTATGTTTACAACAGATTATGATAAAGTGATTCAAGTGCTTGTAATTTGTTACTCGACTCAGTCAATTTTTCACAAATAAAATTGTTTTGTACAAGAGCATCCAATTCAGGAAGTGCCATTTTTTAACAGAATCATACAGTGCTTAACAAATGCAGATGACATTGTTATAATACCAAAAATTATTAAAATATTTTTGGCTATTCTTCACTACTTGTCACGCGGCATTTTAAATTCCTCTATTAACTCCTGTCAAATTTGATTCTTAGGGTTTCATTTTTCAAATTATTTCCCACCATTTACAATGATTTTTACATTTTTTCTAACGATTATTTCAATACATTTTTCTATGACATTTAACTACCATGTTATATTGATTTTAACGAATATTTAAGCAAAAACATAGTCATGTTTCATTGCAGTCAACATAGAGTATATACTATACACATATACTTCAGAATTTCAGAACTAAGTATTTATTTTTGGGCGTTGCATTCTTTCATAGTGTGGCTGTAAAATATAGACCTAAAATAACTGTTAGGAATATTCCTCGAAGAGCTTGATTATAATTATTTTATAGTAATCCGCGATGTGCCCAAGTAACGGCGACTCCTGAAGATAAAAGAATAGCTGAATTTAGTAGTGGTATTTGAAGAGGTTAAAAGGTAAAATTCGTGCTGGAGGTCAGGAATGATATTTGATTGAATATCATTAATATTTATAAAGTAAAAGTAAAGTAAAGTGATCCCACAACAGGCCCGGAGGCCCTTGGGGTAGTAGGAGGTTAGGGCTCCCACTTTTTCTAGACAATCAGCACTTTATGCCAGCCGGGTTGTCAGCCCTGCGTGACGGCCGCCTTTATCCCCAGAACAAGCGTCTGGTACTCATTTCCGTTAGAGGCTGAGTCGACCCCAGGGCCATAGTGCCGCCAGAGGGTTTGGGTCAGTTTAAAAATCCTGCCCCCAACGGGACTTGAACCCTCGACCCTCCGGTTTGTAGCTCAGTGCCTTAACCACTACGCTGCGGCGTGCGAATAGGATTTGCATTTTTTATTTTTTCTTAAATTGCTTTAGGTTAGCTTTTAGGTTGGTCTTTCGCAGGTTACAGTACTTAAATTGCGTTAGGTTAGCTTTTAGGTTGGTCTTTCGCAGGTTACAGTACTTAAATTGCGTTAGGTTAGCTTTTAGGTTGGTCTTTCGCAGGTTACGGTACTTAAATTGCGTTAGGTTAGCTTTTAGGTTGGTCTTTCGCAGGTTACAGTACTTAAAGGTTGCGTTAGGTTAGCTTTTAGGTTGGTCTTTCGCAGGTTACAGTACTTAAATTGCGTTAGGTTAGCTTTTAGATTGGTCTTTCGCAGGTTACAGTACTTAAATTGCGTTAGGTTAGCTTTTAGATTGGTCTTTCGCAGGTTACAGTACTTAAATTGCGTTAGGTTAGCTTTTAGGTTGGTCTTTCGCAGGTTACAGTACTTAAATTGCGTTTGTTGATGCATGCACATGGTGTATGATTGGAAATTAAAAACGATTTTCGCATCACATGTTGTAAAGAATCCCCATTTTTTTATTTTGGAATTTATCCACAATAAAATGGTTTTCTGTCATCCACAAGAAATTCTCCTTCTCTAGTTGTAGCGGTCCTGAACATCCTCATCTGTAAGTCCCAGTTCACTCATACTTCTTCTCTCATCGTCCATCCAATCTTCTTCAGGTCTTCCCTTTTTGTTTTCCTATCTATTTCAGGTGCCCCAACCTAATAAATTGATTGCAATTCCGCCAATGCCAGGGGAGAAAGCCAGAAATGTCATAAAAGACAATCTGGTTGCATAGGATAAACAAATCGAAGCTATTTTCCAATCCAATATCTTAGGGATTCTATCAGAGGTCATTCTCTTGAGATGCCCATACCCTCTTATTTGTCTGTCTTCACTTGCCTGTAACACATTTCTTTCAACTTTCATAATTTTCCTAATTTGAACGTTTCTATTTTTTTTTAATCTGGACTTCCGCGATGATATTATTATTATTATTATTATTATTATTATTATTATTATTATTATTATAGTCCACCGCTGTGGTCTCGAGGAAGCGCGCTGCCTTGTCACGCAGAGTTCGATCCCCGGTCGGGGTAGTTTTTTCTGGGTGAGGTTTTCATCGGGGTTTTTTCTCACCTGTAAGACAAATGTCAGGAAAAGTTTAAGGCACAAACGGTCCCCGAAATCGTATGGCCATCATCATCATCCTTATCATTATCATCATCTTCATCATCATCCTACATATCACCGGTGTGGAAAGAATCGGCAAGCTACCATATCTACAATTCCCTAGTAAAGCTGCAAGCATAGCATGAAAATACTATGATTGCAGTGAAGGACCTGTCTTCGGGCAGAATTACTATCGATGGATTATTATTATTATTTATTATTATTATTATTATTATTATTATTATTATTATTATTATTATTATTATAACAGAATATATTTCATTAGATACAACATATGAGGAAGAATACATAAAGTTAAAAAAAATATAAATATTTAATCCATTTTAGAGGCAAATGAGAATTCAACTACAGAAATTGAAGGAAGAATAAGTGATTGAAGAAGAATCATTGGCATGTTGAACTCAGTGCTTTGGAATATAAATATAATATGCAGAACGAGGGAAACTATATTTCAAGTTGTGTTACAAAGCATTTTATTATATGGGTCCGAAGCCTGGACAGTAAGTAGAAAACAAGCCAAAAAGCTGTTAGCAGTAGAAATGAGTTTTAGGAGGCGATCAACAAGAATTTCAAGAAGGGATAATGTGAGAAACAGCACAATAAGGGAAATTACGCAAGTTGAAAAAATTAGAAAAACAAATAGAAGAAAAACGATTGAAATGTTATGGACACTTAATAAGAATGGAAGAAGATAGAATACCAAAGAAGATTCTTGATTGGAAAGCTAATGAAAGAAGTGGAAGAGGCAGACCTAGAGAACGTTGGATAGATGGAGTGCGGAGAAGTATGAAAGCTAGAGATTTGAGGGAAGAAGATGCTTTAGACAGGAACCTCTGGCGACATATAACTTTGTGTTGAAGGAGAAATGCTATATGGTGGAATATTCCTGATAAAATTATTATTATTATTATTATTATTATTATTATTATTATTATTATTATTATTATTATTATTATTATATATTATCATTATAATTCCTATTAAATGATGGAATTTTGTTGGTGACAATATTTTATTGTTGAATTTATGAGAATAAACAGTTTATTTGCAACAATAGGCATAATTGACCGAAACATCAGACCACATCGGTTCATTATTTGCTCTTTAGCATTGAATCATTTTCTCCTATTGGTGTTTATTGAACCACATTTAAAGTGATTGGACAATACTCACTCGGTAAAATGTTTTAAAATCTACAATTGAATTCCAGCCATATATTGAATTACTCGGCGTTTTGTTGCTTCCCAACGTAAAACTATTTATGAAATGTAGTCGCTGTAACTGAATAATGTTTATTTGTCTATAATGGAAGTAACTAACCGTTCAAAATGACTGCGGTGTTTCAAAATGGGTGATAATTAGTTCGCTGTACGAGAATAACGCTGCGTTACGCGTTTGTAACATCTCCCTAATGTGTGTAGCAGGGATACCAAGTCTATTTATAATTCCCAGTATTATTATCTAAAAAAATCGGGAATATGCAAGCAAAATAACAATACAAATTTATGTAAATTTAAAAAGAACTGTTCTCCATATCGCGATAGGTCTAGAAATACCGGCTGTTAGCCTCACATCCACATGTGTTAATCACAGAAGTAGACGATCATCCAGCCAGTGTAGGGGTGACATGTAGTCAGCATGTCGGAACACCCAGCCGTTATAGCTGGTCTTCTCAACCTGAAGTCGCTACTTATTGTCCAGTCCTGTCCCAAACTGGTCGAAATTCTAGGAGAAAAATATGTCTTCACCCATGGAGACCCGAACCAGCGCAAGTCCCGTAGCTGTGTGTCATGGCTTCTTGCCTTAACCACTCGGCTACGGCGCGGATTCTTAAGTTATTCAATTATTCCAAAAACAAAATACATAATTATATTGAATAAATGTAATATAATTAATCATATGTTTTTAGTATGAAATCATTCTTGCTATAATATGGAATAATGGAAAGGAGATTACGAGTATTTGAGAATAAAATTCTTAGGAACATTTTTGGACCAAAGAGAGATGAACAGACAGATGAATGGAGAAGATTACATAACAGTGAACTACATGGTCTTTATAGGAAGCCAGATATATTAAGAACAGTTAAGTCCCTTAGACTGCCGATGAGCAGGACGTGTGGCACGGATGGGGAATGAAAGACTGCATGAAAGCTTCTTGAAGAAAAATCAGAGGGTAGACCAAGAATGAGGTGGGTTAATAATATTAATTATGATTTGAAGGAAGTAGATTATACAGGGATTGATTGGAAAACATTAGCCCAGGATAGGGATGTATGGAGTGCTTATGTCCGCGCGCCCATGAAGCTACTGGTTTCATAGTGCCAGTGAGTTTGTTAGTTAGTTACAATATGAAGTGATTAGCGCATCATTACCTTCATCATCATCTATCATATATCATCGAGGCAGTGTAACTCCGCCTTCCAAGTGTCCCAACCTCAGAAGTGACTTACAATAACGCCATGTCAGGAGAGAATACTTGAATGTCGAAATGACAACGTGGTGGCATTGAATAAAAAATGAAATCATTGAATAAATGAATGATAAATCGAATGACAGAGGAACAGCAAGGAGGCATGAAGGGTGTTGGTTACTGAAATTCGGTAGAACCCGAAAATAATCGTAAAATCCCAGTATATCAACAACTAATACCTTACTTTAACCGCCAGGATTCGAAACTAGGATCCCTGCCGTGGCATCCGCGCGTCTACCGACACGGCTCGATCATAGTTACATCCTAGGCATTTAAAAATTACATTATTTTATTCCTTTAGACCTTGACATTGTCATGGAAACAATAATTTTATCAATTAGTGCACTGGATCAATGATTCACCGTGCGTATCATCTATAAAACTGCCTGAACTTGACGACCCTTATAATTAATTGCTAATACCCGACGTGCGCTGCTACGCCTAATTAAAGTAAATATTATTTTTAAACTAGACGATATGATAAAATCAATGAATATAGAGAAAAATGATTTAGAAAGAATGAATGTAACAAGATTACCAAAAGCAGCATTTAACTATAAGCCAAGAGGTTCAAGGAATGTAGGAAGGACAGTGAAAAGATGGACAGAACAACTATGAGGCGGAACAGGCAATTTGCCTAGCCCGTGAAGTGAAGAAGAAGAAGAATATTATTTTTAAATTTTCATCTCATCTCAACTCCTACATATACTGTTTTTAGGGTGTAATAGTAATTAGAAGTCTGTACACCAAAACAACCATCAGCATTGACAAAGGAATTGCGAAGAGTAATATCTCTGAAGAAGTTAAACAAGGATGCCCGCTATCTCCGGCTTTGTTTAGTATATATGTTGACCATGCTATTAAAATATGGCAAGATACCTTAATTGAAAATTTAAAAATAAATGACAAAGTTTTAAACATTATTTTATTCGCAGATGACCAGGCCACTTTTAGTTCATCAGAAGATAATCTCCAGAGAGCTGCAAACCAATTAGAAATATTAGGCAAGGAATATAATTTAAACATTTTATGTACAAAAACAAAATCAATGGCATTTCGAGGAAAAAATCCCCTCAGATGCAAAATTGTCGTAAATAACAATATCATCGAACAAGTGAAATCCTACAATTATCTGGGTTTTAATGTATCATACTGCCAAAAAGAAGATATAAATATAAAAATACAGCAATTTCAAAGAATGTGTGGAACAATAAGAAGAACTGTAAATAATAAAACAACTCAAGACACTCAACTGAAATTTTATAAAGTCAGGGCCGTTCCTACTACAGTAAAACTTGCTCAAAGTGGAATCGCATGGGACCAATTTTTTTTCCACATTGGACAAAATTCCTCATTATAAAAAAAAAACTAAAACTTATTAATAATCTTAGATTGTAGAGCACCATGTACATATTTTATGTACCTTGGATTAATTGCAGTTCCGCTGCCGTTCAAAAGTGAAGTATGCTATGTATGAGCGACTTCGACGGTAACGCGCGAAAAAAACAGTCCCATTTCGTCAGCGTTAAAGATGTTTCTTAGGTGCATATCCTGAAATTCAAGTACTGTATGCAGTTTCGGTTCTCGCTCACTAAGTACACTTTCGTCCACATTATTTTATTCCCCGCAAATTTCATTGTAAACTGGATTGTGTCGTCTTTTAAAACTGTCCAGCCAACCTGAAGACTCCTTGAAATTGTTATTCTCTTAGGAATGTAACAAGAGGTAGAGCTTGACTTTGGAGCATCGGTTCGGAAATGTTGGAGATTTATCTTCAATCACTTTCACTTTTTCGCTTAATGAGAATGATACATACGTTTCAGCCATCTTTATTCCGTAAATTCAAAATGCTACATGTGAAAGATTTTACAGCGCAATTGTTATTTGCAAGACAGGCATCTGTGTTTCGCATAACGGGTGTGCAGTGAGGCCGAATCTATACTGGTAGAATCTAAACAACAAAAGCTCCTTAATCGCGGGGGATATGTTCCCCGAATACAGTAACCGCGAATATGGAATGGTAATTTGTATGAGTATATAGGGGATACGTTCCAAGGTTACAGAATAAAATAAAAATTATCAAAATAAAATCAATCAATGAGAAATTTTATACAATTTCTATTAATTATTACTGTCAGGTTTAGGCAAGGACTTAAAGAACTTGGTATTTTTCCCCTGTTTTGCCGCTTTTAAAAGGTATTTCAATTAAATATGATATTCAGCTGTGAATTCTGCGAAATAATTCCTTATTTTCTCTTCGGATTTCTTGATTCGTTAACATATAAACAGTTTGATATAGATGCAAACGACTCGCCAACGTGTATAAGTGGTCAAGAATTTTTATTTTTACTTTAAGCGGCAACACTAACTTTTTTATCTTCGGTACTAATTATTTTTCTTTCCTTTTACTCGACATTATAAACTGGGAACAAAGCACAAGAGACACGTGTTATTCAATCAAAATTATTGCAACGAACAAGTGGCGATGGAGGCATTTATCAAAGTACATATCGGCATGTGAAATACGAAAACAGCTTTTAACAATGAAATTTAGGGTCAGTGACAATTAGGTATGTTTTGTTTTGATATTTATTTGTCCATTTGTTTTGAATCACTATTTGTAAAAGCCGTCTTCGCACCTGGGTTCAAAAAAAAAACTGCTGATGAAAAATTGTATAAAGCGGGACCAATAAATTTGTTCACATTGGACAGATTACCGCATTATTCACGTTCCGGATTAAACGAGTTTTACCGTATTAACTTATGTATTGCAGTGAAAATTGGACTTTTTTTACTCACACAGGTCGGAGAAACATAGAGGCAGCGGAGATGAGATTTTTAAGGCCAACGGCGGGCTACACTCTTATGGACCAGAAAAGAAGTTCCGAGATAAGAGATCAATTAAATATTTTTAAATTGATGGATAAAATTGACAAAATTGGCACGAGCATCTACTTAGAATACCAAATTATAGACCTCCTAAAATGATTTTAAACTGCAGAGACCTACAGGATATATAATTCAAGGAAGACCATTTGCTAGATGAAGAGACCTAATCTCATGAAGTCGGAACAGGCAAGATAGTCTAAGAGTTGATGTTGATGATGAAGAATATTTTTGAAAAATTACTTAAAAATCGAGATTTTTTAAAAAAATTAAGTCCTAAAGTAATAAACTGAAAATGATAAATTTATTCTCAGTTTTTGATTCTTCAACAAGTGTCGTCGTACCTGAAAACCTGTATTTACAAACGTATATTAAGACGAAAGAAACGTGGCTGTTGCTATTCAATTTTTAATTTTAGATTTCATGTAAACCTCCATTTATAACAGTCTGATTTCGCTAATATTTTTACAGTATCTATCTCTGTTCATTTTAATAGCATATACTGAGTTTCGTTGTGAAACATCGAAAATTGCGACGACTAGAGCAATATTTAAATTTTCTATTTCAGGTGAACTATTACACCTAATGGCTATAGAGAATAACAGATGTCGGCTAAATACTCGCCGTACTTTATAACCTTTATGCACAAAATTTGAAGTGAACCGACCGACTACTTTTCAAGTTTTGCGATCGTAAACATAAACAGACTAAACATTTATTGGACAAAGATTGTTCCCTACAACTTTTATTTTTAAATTCCCAATTTGCTTTCTTTCTTGCAGTAATTTCTTCATAGAATTCCATCCATGAGAAGTTTCTTACAACCACTTCTTCTGACCACCATGTTTAGCATGGTGATGAATAAGCCTAAACTTATGTGTAGGTCTACAGTGAAAAGGTCCACCGCTGTGGTCTCTAGGTAGCGTGCTGCCTTGTCCCGCAGCGGGCCTGGGTTCGATTCCCGGTCGGGACAGGCTCCTGGGTGAGGTATTTTTTCAGGGTTTTTCCTCCCCTGTAAGACAAATGCCAGGAAGCTTAGGGCCCAATGGTCCCCGAAAATCATCCGGCCATCATCATCATCATCCTTACCATCATCCTTCACCGGCGTGGAAAGCAACGGAAGCTACCACACCTATAATTTCCTAGTAAAGTTGCAAAGCATAGCATGAAAATGCTATGATTGCAGTGAAAGACCTGCCCTCGGGCAGAATTACTTTGGATGGATAGTGAAAGGACTCGAGTGTGTTTCATAGAGTTGTTTAAGAGAATTGAATTTGGGGTCTATTACATGTTACGATATGGTGAACATAAATTTCATTACAAGCGATGTAATTATACTGTTGTGGCCAGTTGACAAGCATGTTTTCTTGCATAATTTTATGTTAAATACTATATTTTGGTTGTAAAAACTTCACCCACTGGTTAACGTGACAGGGAGAGATATTTATCGAACTTAATTTGAGGTTAAGGCTCGCAAAGCAAGTTTTAACGACAGAATTACTGGTAGGGACGCCCCTGGTCGCATGAAGAACTACCCTCATGCACGCTCTCCTTTTAATTTATGTGATTGTGTAAATTATTTATTAATCTTGCTTGTTTTAACGCGGAGCAATATTCACCCTTACAGTTAGGCTTGTCATATCCTCAGTTTATTCTTTACTCATGTTATGTAATAACAATACCTGATGTCAACTTATGATGTAGTTTGAAAAAAGCAAAAATATTACAATTAAAACCAAGACACTAAATAACTAACTAATTCACTGGCACTATCTAAGCAGTAGGTACATGGCCACGCGGTCATAAGCTCTCCATACATCCCTTTCCTGAGCTAATGTTTTCCAATTATCCCTTGTATAATCTACTTCTCTCAAATCATAGTTAATGTTATTCTCCCGCCTCATTCTTGGTCTACCAACTGGACGTTTTTCCTCTGCTTTCCTTACGAGAAGTTCCCATGCACCTCTTTCATTACCCATTCGTGCCACGAGTCCTGCCCATGACAGTCTAATAGACCTAACTGTTATAACTGACTTCCTATAAAGACCACATAGTTCACTGTTGTGTAGTCTTCTTCATTCACCTGTCTGTTCATTTCTCTTTGGTCCAAAAAAATTTCTAAGGACTTTATTCTCAATTCCTTTCCTCCCTTAAAGTAGGAGTCTATGTCTCACATCCATATAATATAACTGGTAGAATTATAGTTATATATTTTTTTAGTTTAACGTTTCTTTGAAAGGAGTTGGGACGTGAAGAGTCCCTGTAATGCCTACTAGCACGCACTTCCAGAATTGAGCATATATATATATATATATATATATATATATATATATATATATATATATATATAACTCTTATTCTTCCGGTTAGGCCTATATTATTTGGATGTGAAACATGGGCTCTTACTTTAAGGGAGAAAAGTAGATTGCTAGTATTTGAGAATAAAGTTCTTAAGAAAATATTAGAATCAAATAGAAATGAACAGACAGGTGAATGGAGAAGACTACATAACAGTGAGCTACATCGTCTTCGTAGGAAGCTAGATATAATAAGAACATCAAGTCTCGTAGACTGCGATGGATAGACATGTGACACGAATGGGAAATGAAAGAGGGGCATTTAAGATTGTTGTAGGAAAAGCAGAGTGAAAACGCCCAGTTGGTAGAACAAGAATGAGATGGGAGAATAACATTAACCATGATTTGAGTTGAGGGTAGTAAATTATACAGGGGATGATTGGAAAATATTAGCTCAGGATAGGGATGCATGAAGACCTTATATCAGCGCAGTCATGAAACTGTGGATTCGATTGTGCCAGTGAGTTAGTTAAATTAGTTTAACGAAATTTTAACTTTAACAAATATGTATAAAGTTAGTAAGTAAGTAAAGTGATCCCACGACAGGCCTCAGGAGGCCCTTGGGATAGTAGGAGGTTAAGGCTCCCACTTTTCTAGACAATCGGCACTTGATGTCAGCCCTGCGTGATGGCCGCCTTTACCCCCAGAACAAGCGTCTGGTACTCATTTCCGTTAGAGGCTGAGTCGACCCCAGGACCATAGTGCCGCCAGAGGGTTTGGGTCAGTTTAAAAATCCTGACCCCACGGGGCTCGAACCTTCGACCTTCCGGCTTGTAGCGCAGTGCCTTAACCACTACGCTACGGCGTGTCCCCAACAAATATGTATAAAGAAGTATGTATTTACATAGAAATCCTAGCCTTGGATATGAACATTACGGTTTGTATTTAACTAGGGCTACTTTATATTTGTGTATGGTAATGGTGCATCAGAAGTAGATTCCAAGACATCCTGGAGAATTCCTGGAGATTTAGAGAGGTTGAGTCTACAATGTATTTGCTGGACCATTGGGTTGGAAGTGATCATTTAATTTGCTGAAGGAAGGGCAAGAGGTTGTGTTTGAAGGGCGTGGCCCGCGTGTCACTTATCTCCAGTCATCGCGTTTGCTTACTTGCTAAGCAAATCTCATCCAACAGTTATTAAATAAAATACAACGTCTTTAGAATTAAATTCTATTTACTCCGATATCGAGTACCAGTTGAAATGCAGAAGGTGAAGCATTGTCGTTGAAATACCTTCACATTTGTCGAAGTTTTATAATTTAGTTCAGGACGACTGATTTAAAAGGTACCAATTTTGTATTTTAATATTCTGTATCGAGGAACAATACATACTCATGTAGTGTTGGCACAAGCTATAGCTTGGAAAATGTTAAATAACATCGATTACTGCTTACAAAAGTGGTGGTGTAAAATTCTCTAACATAGATACTTCTAAATGAAGTCGGCCGTTGCCGTTGGTAGAGACACCTACCTGTCAGCGGACGAAACGAGAATTATAGATTTGTATATATGTGAAATGACTCCAAAATAAATAAATTTCAGACGGTGTGTGGAACAATACAGAGAACATTCAAAATAAAATTAGAAAAGAACCAAGATAAAAATGTATAATGTTATGGCGGTTTCCACAATATTGTATGGATGTGAAACTTGGGCTCCAGTGAAAAGACAGAAGGATAGAATACAGACGGCGGAGATGAGGTTCCTAAGACAAGTAAAAGGATGTACAAGACTTGATAGAATAAGAAATGAGGATATAAGAGAAGAATTGAAAGTACAGCCTTTATTGGATAAAGTCACGAATTACAGACAGAAATGGATTGATCACATGGATGGAATGAGTAAGGAGAGATATCCATTGTTAGCAAGAAATTATCAAGCAAGAGGAAGACGTGATGTTGGAAGACCTAGAAGACGTTGGGCTGATGCATTATGAAGTCGGAACGGGCAATTGCCTAATCCCTGGAGTGATGATGATGATGATGATGATGATGATATATGTGAAAATAATTGTTAGTGTTTGTACCAAGTCTAGAATGGTGTAGTGGGCTGCACACTCCTATGGAGAAGGAGAAGTCCATGGTTCGGTTCCTGGTTCAGATATTAATTTTTCTTTTAACAATATTATACTATAAGCTATAGCTTATAAGATTTATATTCGGAAGGTCCTTGGTTCAAACTCATATATTCACCAACTTTGTTCTTCTAGTTCTTTATAACCTGGGAGGGCTGATTGCCCGAGCACCACAACCTGAAATATCTATTGCGCTATCTGTGTATATTATGGATGAATAGAATGACAGTTTACTCTACGGATTTAGGTGAGTTGTAGGCCCTAGGCTCACCAATCTGCAACTGGCCTCAATTCTACATGTGTTTATTACAGAGGTGGATGATCATCCAATCAGTATAGGGGAGTCATGTGGTCAGGATGTTGGAGCCCTAACAGTTGTAGCTGGATTCCTCAACATGGAGCCGCTGCTTATTTGAGATAACCACATTCTTCAGGGTGCTGGTTGAGCATCGGTTCCATAAGTTTTATTGACCGAAATTCCATGAGAAAATGTCTTCCCTGTGGAAACTCGAACCAGCGCAACTACCGTAGTTCTGCGCCAAGTCATCATGCCTTAAACCGTACGGCTACAGCGCGGGATTATACATGTAGTAGAACCGTCCATTCCCTATCTCCTCTCTATAAAATATTACACACATCATTACCTTATTATTATTTATCACACAGCTTCGTTAGACTCTCTGATACATATAAATTAGGCACACGATCGCATCAGCACATTGTCCTTTATATTCCTAGGCAACACACTACCTATTACTCAAAACCTTTTACAGTTTCTCTTGCTGCTAGAACACGAAATTCTCTTCCACCCTATGTCAAACTATAACACCTTTCAGAAATAAACTGAATAATGTTTTATGAACTAACAGAAACATCTCATTAATAGCATTATTTTAACAATTAATAATTTATTTTTCTTTATTTAATAAACCCCCCACACACGCATATATATATATATATATATATATATATATATATATATATATATATGTCAACGCAGCGGGCCCGGGTTCGATCCCCGGTCGGGACAGTTCTTTTGGGTGAGGTTTTTATCGTTTTTTTTCTCACCTGTAAGACAAATGTCAGGAAAACTTTAAGGCCCAAACGGTCCCCGAAATCATATGGTCATCATCATCATCATCCTTATCATTATCATCATCCTTCATCAGTGTGGAAAGGAACGGGAAGCTACTACACCGAAAATTCTCTAAAATGCTATGATTGCAGTGAAGGACCAGCCCTCGGGCAGAATTACTATGGATGGATATATATATATATATATATATATATATATATATATATATATAACCGATTGATTAACTCATTTCATTTGATTACTTTCCTGGTATTTTTCACTAATAATAATAATAATAATAATAATAATAATAATAATAATAATAATAATAGGAGTTATGGAGTTGTGCTTCCTTGTGTATATATTCTTTTATTAGTTTTACTTTAATTACACTGGCCAACATGATTTTTGTCTCATGAGTACCAATAGTTGTACTTAATGCAGTTTTTTACCATGTTTTTAAATATGTATTCGGAATTTCTCCATCACCTACAGTTTTTTTTATATCAATTTCAATTAATGGATTTAAATAATATTTTTTTAAATAAATGTTTTTTCGTCCATTTGTCCATTGTAAAATAATACGGGGAACACTTTCATCAGGAGATTTCAGCTATGGAAAAGAGATATCAACGCAAATGGAATCCTAATATGCTGGCCGATTATTGTTGGACCATCAAGAGGGATGCTCCACAGGCGAAATATAGCAGAAATCGTCATTTCTTACTTTCTAGGTCAGTCCGAATGTTCGAATATTGTGTAGTTACGAATGTAGAAAATATTAAAGCGTTTGAAATTATAAATGCCTGTCTCTCGGAAACCTTGCGTGATGGAAAAAAACCGATATCATATTTGAATCCAGGAGAACAAATACTATCAGAATCATATATTTTTCTTTCTGAGACAAATAAAAGTTTCTTTTTTGTTGCTCAGTGTTATCCTTAACTTTATTGTTAGATCCAACTTTTATTATTGATCAGTTTCGTAAAATAATCGTTTAGTATCTAATATTACTGTGATTTTTGTATTTGAATTGTTATAAATACGGTATGTTTGTCTTGGTGAGTGGAAGAGAAGGCCACGTGACATAAATTCCACCAGGCTAAATATGTAACATTAAATATATACCTACCATGACCGACAGTATATAATTAAATACATACATATGCAAATTAATCTAAAAATAATCAATAATTATACGGAAGAGTTATGAGTAGAGATTTGAGGCCTGAACTTTAATCCGCAATTTTTTTAGGATAAGACCTTAAATTCTAAGGCTTTTAGAATATCGCAAATGAAAGACGAATGTAATCCATGTTAAATGGGAGTTTCGTGAAATATTAGAAATGGCAGCGAATGAATATGGCTTTATCATCGTGGCATGTTAGACTTTGGGCAGAGCTGTAGGGAGAGGCATGGCAAACTTCATTACTTCACCGAGGCTCTCCCAATTCATTAAAAAATGTAATTTTATAGCAGAAGTCATAAGTGCTCCATCTCTGCGACTCCATTACATCATGCAGTGCTGTCACTCAATTCAAATAAAGAATAAAATATCCAACATTTAAAATTAATCCAGTCTTTAATTCTAAATGAACACTCCATATATATATATATATATATTATTTACTCCGTATTTTGTACGATCTTGAAGTGTTTCGTTGGCCGTCTTGTTAGACTCACTACCTTGTGAATATCCATTCAAGCCAATTGCTACTTATCTTAAGAAATGTTTCCTCTTTCTTGTGTGCTGTTATCCGTCTTCTCTTCAATTTGGACTTAAAATGTGAAATTGTGCGTTTTATTTCCTTTATTTGTTCGTCTGAGTAAACTTTATAGTGTAAAAGGCAATTTTCCTAAAAAAATCTCTCTCTCTCTTTTTTTTTTTTTAATATTCGGCAAATTTTGCTGTTGCATAATGTTAAAAAGACTTTTCGAGTCATTAAACTGATGCACTATGGTTTTGAAACAAAATTCGAGAAGTTTTAAATAGAAATAATTACGTAGTATGAAATATCACTTTTTTATTAACACCTAAACGAACCTGAATATCACGGAAAACCGCGAATTTCCGCTATCGATATTCAAGACATATTTTTAGGACATATTTTAAGAATGGAAGATGAGCGATGGCCGAAAGAACTATATCAATGTCAACCGACCAGAAAGAAGAAAAAAGGGAGACCAAAATTACACATGGATAATAATGCATAAGGATAGAAATGCAAACAAGAGCTAAGCATTGAAGATGTCCAATTTGGTGGTTTGACACGGGAAAACAGCAGCAGCTGTAAAAACCCGAAGATAGATACATTATTATTATTAATTATTATTATTATTTTTATTATTCTTATTATTATCATTATTATTATTACCATTATTATAAGAGGGCTAAGCATTGAAGATATCCAAGATTGTAGGCTTTGGAGGTTTGGCACGGGAAAACGGCAGCAGCTGTAAAAGCCCGAAGATAGATAGATAGATTATTATTATTATTATTATTATTATTATTATTATTACTATTATTATTATTACCCGAGGCGAACCAAAACTAACAGCTACTGCCTTGTAGTTCAGTGTTGATTCACTAAAGGCTAGAGGAAGACAACCTTGATTACAAATTACCTGGTCCTCCAGGTTGGGGGTTTTAGCAATGGGCCAGCTCCTCATTTTACTGAAAAATATACATTGCTAAAAACATAAAGAGACAAATCATTTTGGGTTGAAGGAGAAACACTGTATTGAGGAATATTCCTAAATAAAAACGTATTATTATTATTATTATTATTATTATTATTATTATTATTATTATTATTATTGGCTCCATGATATGTTTTAATAAACTGGCATGAAGTGGAAACTAGAACCTTATGTTATTACTGAGTTAAGTAATATATCACGTGATATTAATAATGATGAAGTTATAAAACAAAGCTCGCAGTAAATAAATGGCGAGATATTATTAGACAACACAGGTGAGCGCATCTGGTTCGTTATAAACTGTTTTAATTAAAGGTTTTAAATATCCAATAAATAATGCGTTCACAGATAGATTAATATTACAGTAATGGCGATTAAATGAAGAAATCTGATCCTGCACATCTCTCCCTCTCTCTTCCATAGCTGAACTTCCTCCTTTTACAGCTTCCTAAAACAACTTAACATTCTCAACAGAACGTTAACATAATTTTTATTTATATACAGTTGTTTAATGTTTACACATCTTTCTGTTAATATAAAATTATAGAATATTCACCTGAAAGGTCCGTCTCCTCAACTTAATTATCATTTAACTGTAGCGCTTTCGGGACTTGTCCCATCATCGGCAGGATTCAAAACTGGTGTTTCTCTGAAGATCTGGTAGAGGGGGTTGCATGTATTGGGTTCGTTTTCGTTTATCAGGCTGTCGTTGTGAGCTGCTTTCATGATTTCCATCTCTTCGAGTACGTTTATCTTCGCTGGATTATTTTCTCTGTGCATCACTGTTAGGGTGTTTTCAATATTTAACATGCGATGTCCTTCATGGATAACGTGTTTTGCATAGCTTGATTTACCTTCTGCGTGAATGAAGTCTCGAAAATGTTCTTTAAATCTGATGTTAAAACTCCTGTTTGTCCTTCCTATATAAAATTTGTTGCAGTCCTTACATGTCAGTTTATAAATTCCTTTGCTGTTGAAAATGTTATTTTCTTCAATGTTATTGTTTATTATGTTGTTTAATTTGTTATTGGTTCTGTATGCTATTTTTACGTTTTTATCGGCTTTCTTTAGTGCATTGGCTAACATCTTTCTGTGCCTAAAATTTTATTTTGTTTCTCCACTCGCCCCTAACCATCCACTCCATGTCGTCCAGCACTCTTGTTCTCATTTCAATTCTTATTTCTTGCATCCATGAGTTTTGAGGTCTTCCTTTCTATTCCAAGTGGACATTTAAATCCCTAGGTTTTTTAACATTTTTTTATGATGAACAGGGAGCTGTCCTGATGAATTAATCACGAACTTGCAAATCAGGCGATTTGTCTTGTTCTTTCCTTGTACCTTTCAAATGATGATGTTTGATGATAATAGTAATAGGCCTAATAATGTATTTATAACAAGTTTTCATTGTTTACACATCTTTATGTGCCTAAAATTTTATTTTCCTTCTCCACTTGTCTCTATCCATCCACTCAATTTCCTCCAGTCCTCTTGTTCTCATTCCAGTTCTTATTTCTTGCATCTATGAGTTTCGAGGCCTTCCTTTCCTTCTTCTTCTTCTTCTTCTTCCAGGAGGACACCATTTGGTAACCCTTCTTCTTGTATTCGAGGTACGTGCCCATACCAATATAATTGCTTGTATCTTGTATAATCTACTATTGAATATCTAAATTCATTTTTTCTCGCATGACAGAGTTTCTAATTTGTTTCTAATTTTGAACAACTTGCTGCTCTCCTTAAGAAATCCATTCCCATCGACTAAGTTTTTGTTCTAAGTTTTTGTTGAATTTCCAAACTTCAGCTCCATATGTGACAGTACTTCTCACTATAGAATTATATATTTGCAACTTATTTTTTCTGGTTATATGTCTGTTCCACAAGACTCCACTTATCATTGCTGTTATTGCTCTACCTTTATTTATTCTGTTCTTAATATTACTTTCTTGTGTATCTTCTTTATCTACTTTTACTCCCAGGTACTCAAATTCTTCACATCCTCTAATATACCCCTTTTGATCTTCTAATATTAAATCTTGGGTTCCGGCTCCACATCCTATATATATTTTTTTCTAGATTTGTTTTGAAGCCAGTCGGCCACGGTGGACTAGTGGTTATGCTCCTTGCCTCTGGTCCCGAAGGTCGCTGGTTCAAACCCGGCCGTGGTCGATGGATTTTTTTAGGATGGAAAAATCCAAGGAGCAAGTCCTCCGGGAGGGACTCTAAGCCGTGGGTCCCGAGTCTAAAGATTTTCAGACTCGCAAAAGATCCTTAAGCCTGAATGAAAAGGCCTCTAAGCAAAATTTACCGAATTTTCCCGTCCTAGTACTACCTTCATTTCCTAGATGTCAGTATGAGGCGGAACACTGACCACGGACCACTCAAATGATATCTATACGAAAACGAGTGTAACTAAATTAGTATGGTTCAAATGTTTTCCTGTTGGGGAGAGCGCCTAAATCTCTGTTAAGGAAACATGGGCTTACAAGATACAAGATTTTCAAACCCCAGTTATCGTATTCGTCCAATAATTTTCTGAACCTAAACTCCATGTCTTCGTATTCTTGAGCAATTATTATCTGGTCATCCGCAAATAACAGTGTATATTTGGTATCTATTGATCCATCTCCAATTGGTACTCCTATTCCTGAACATTTTTTTGCTCCAGTTTGACAGTGCTTTATGCATAAATATCTTAAATAAAGTGGGTGATATGCTACAACCTTGACGAAGTCCTTTTGTTACTTTAATTTCTTCTAATACACATTTACCAATTTAATTTTAGATACTGCATTTTTATACATTTTTATTGCATTAATATAATAATAATATAATAATAATAATAATAATAATAATAATAATAATAATAATAATAATAATAATAATAATAATAATAATAATAATAGTAATAATAATAGTTTATATATATAACGCAATTGTTACATTATAGGCCTAGTTTTTTATTTAACCCTAGTTATTTTTATATTCCACGAATTTACATGTTGAGCTTCTGTTGCTGTCAAATTATTCCTGTTCATACTAGACCTGGCTTCATCATAACATATCGTAAAATAGGAACATTTGTTCGATTTTCTTAGAATTCTCTTAGCTTACGCAGTTCATGCGCAAAAAAAAAAACTTTTTTGTCTTAAAACTTCATGCGCGACACGCTTGGAAAGCCCTTGGCCAGCTGCTGGCCTCACATCCATATGTGTTAATCTCTGAAGTGAACGATCATCCAGCCAGTATAGGGAGACATGTATTCAAACTCGGGTTCCCAGCCGATACAGCTGATTTTATCAACCTGACGAAGCCGTTATTTACTGTATGTATCATGATTCTGGGTGGGCAACGTTCCCATGTTTGGCTGAACTTCCATGAGAAGATTATTTATTCAATAGCGACTCAAAGCATAGAACCAAGCATGTTTCGCAACTCTATAGTAATGAATGATGATTCAAACCGCTCGTCTATGGTGCGGGTAAATATAAAAAGCGGTAGGATTTAGCTATTTTTCTTTTAATGCCTCACAAAACAAACAAGTAGAAATGTCACGCTGTTAAAGCAGTAAATTTTTTTTCTGTAAAGGAGGGAAGATAGAAAATCTCGAAATAGTTTCTAAAGAAATATTGCTTCTACTTATGTTAAAAAGTTTAGTGACGTGATAATCTACAAGTTTATTTTTTTTATTTAACTATCGTGCTGTGTTTCTCAACACGCAAAACTCAAAACTTACTTTTGTCTTGATGAAAAATAACTTTATTTTTAGTAATTATTATTTTTCTCGGTATAGAGTTACACGTTTTAAAAGAAACAAAATATTCAATTAGTTGTTGGTATACCTAGGAACAATAATCACAAATAGGAATGAGATGCACAAAGAAATTAAACATGGCTCAATTCTGGAAATGCATGCTATTATGCATTACAGAGTCTCTTGACGTCCCACCTCCTTTGAAAAAAAGTAAAACTGAAAATATATAAAACTGTTATTCTACCAGTTGTATTATATGGGTGCGAAGCATTGACTCTTATTTTAAGGAAGGAAAGGATATTACCCAAGAGAGATGAACAGACGGGTGAATGGTGAAGACTACTTAATAGTGAACTATATAGTATTCATAGAAAGCCAGACATAAAAGAGAGTAAGTCTCGTAGACTGCAATGGGCAGGACATGTGGCACGAATAGGGAATGATAGACGTGCATGGAAGCTTTTTGTAGGAAAAACCAGGGGGAAAACGCCCAGTTGGTAGACAATAATGAGGTGGGAGAATAACATTAACTATGATTTGAGGAATTAGATTATACAGGGGATGATGGAAAACATTAGCTCAGGATAGAGATGTATTGCGGCCGTGAACCTACGAGTTCGATAGTGCCAGTTAGTTAGTTGATTGCGACTGGAATTAAATGTCAGTAAAAATAAAAAATATGACCACGCGTAGAAATATAAGTTAATATCATCATCAAGCCCATGTTTTCCCTTTACAGAGATTTAGGCGCTCTCCCCCTACATGGAAGAATTTCAACCATATTAATTTAGTTACACTTTTTTCGTATAGATGTCATTTTTGAGTGGTCCGTGGTCAGCGTTCCGCCTCATACTGACATCTAGGTAACCAAGGTAAGTACTAGGACAGGAAAATTCGGTAAATTTTGCTTAGAGGCCATTTCATTCAGGCTTAAGGATTTTTTACGAGCCTGAAAATCTTCAGACTCGGGACCCACGGCTTAAAGTCCCTCCCGGCGGACTTGCCCCTTGGATTTTTCTGTCCTAAAAAATCCATCGACCCCGGTCGGGTTTGAACCCGCGACCCTCGTGACCAGAGGCAAGAAACATAACCACTAGTCCACCGCGGCCGACAGAAATATAATATACAATGCAAGTAAACATTAATATTGAAGAAATGGCTGAATTTATATACCTAGGAACAATAATAGTAAATAGGAATGAGATGCAGAAATACATTAAACATAGACCGAATTCTGGAAACGGATTCTATTACGCAATATAGGGAATTTGTCATTCAACTTCTCTTTAAAAAATTATATCCTTGATATCCAGCATTTACTGGCTGCGTTAAATAACATCTGTTTATGCCCCAGCTGATAAACTTATATTTCAGAAGCAATTTACCTGATGATGACCCATCAAAGTAAAATGTGCGATGTGTTCATCTGGTGTAGCGTACATCATTCTGGCTGTCGGCCCTCCGACTCTCGGCTCGTCGTCAGTACAGTTTACGATGTCCTGCTATAAGTTTGTGCCATCCTAATTTCTATTAAAAACCACGACCATCCCGGACAAATATAACGCCACCAAAGAGCGTATGATAAGATATTAAATCCCGTGATGATAGTCACTAAGGCTGCTAAGGAGCCAAACTGTTCCAGCTTGCAGTTCAATGGATGACGCACAGTCATCGTCACATAAGAAGAAGAAGAAGAAGAAGAAGAGGTTTTTTTTCCAAATTTATGGTTACATTCCTCCTGCTGAACGTTCTCCACTTGAAATCACAAATTGGTAATGTTGTTCCCAAAGATATAATTTTTTTTTGTGTGCCTCGGGGATCGTATGTCACTTATTGAGAGATAGGTCTTATTGTGTGAATATTTTATATTTAATTATGTCTGTCTGTATGACATGCTTTTTAAGGGTATAATTAAATTTAAACGCATTTTATAGAAGTCTTATGGAAAAGTTAAGAATTTGTTACACAACTGTTTATTTTTGGTTTTATGTTATAATGACAGTATTGTTTATCTCGTGTGATTCTGTCTTACAGAAAAAAATGATTTTAACAGTGTTACATCTGTTGTAACTATACTTCGTTAAATAATAAAACATATGAAGAAAAAACATGGACTATAAATGCCAAACTAAAGTGAAAATTGCAATCTACAGAAATGGATATTTGTTTAAGATCTGTACGATGCTCTAAATTAGACAGAATCAGAAACAATATTATTCGAGAAAAAATGAACTTTAAAGAAACAATTATGCAATTTGTAAGAAATAAAAAAAATTACAATGGTTTGGACACGTAAAGAGATGAATGAAGATAGCTTGCCAATTAGGAGTTTGGAGTGGATTCAAATCAGAGGAAGAGAACAGGGAGACATAAGAAAACATGGATAGAGAGAATTATGAATTTGATGAAGGACAGGGGACTACAGGATGGTGACTGGAAGGATAGAGATGAATGGACGAAGAGAATCAAAACTTAATATTGGGCACAGGAAGATGTTGTGTACATTTAAAACCTGTTAAATAATAATGTTGAAAGAAGGAGCAGAAAAGGAAGACCAAGAACAACCTGGAACAATAACATTCAAAATTCAATGAGAAAGGTGTAATAGATGAAGACGCAAAGGACAGAGAACAACGGAGAACTTTAATTAAGGGAAATTTGTGAATGTTTGTTGCAACTGATAGTCTATAAGTCTGTAGTCACTTACGTATTTTTTAAATTCATGTTAATTACTACAATTGGTTAGAGAAAACCCTCAATGATGAGAAAATTCTCAAAATAAAAGAAATAAATATGATAAAAAAGTTATAGAACAAATGTTATAAACACATGAGATGATTATAATAAGGACAACCCTGCATGAAAGAAAAAGAAGAAGTCCGTCACGCACACACAGCCACATACACGCACACACACACACACACACACACACACACACACACACCAAACACGGAGAATAGAGGTTGTAGGAAAACCACACATTGTGGAAAAACTATAAAAAATGGAATAAAAAACTGGATTTACATTTCCAAAGTATAAGATGAAAACACCTTCTATGATAGTCTCGTGCATTGTTGAGTGCTCTGTCTTGGCGCAGAGCTACAAGACATGAGATGTTTCGATTCCCAATGAGGGAAGGGCCATTATATACCCTACCAGAATCTATCTTCATTGAAATTTCAGCTAGTTTACAGAGATGTCTCCTATGCGTGGTTTACAAAGCTCCGAAATTAGAGTATCTTAGTGACATAGAGATACCTTTATTAAGTTTACTGCCGCGTTATCATAAGTAATGCCACGAGTGATTTCCAATTTATCTAGAGAATTTGGAAATCAAGAGTGGCATTTGTCAGGACTATTTAACGAATAAAATTAAGCTGTTTACTCACAAATCATTATTTAAGTATAGTTATTTTAAAATATTTATATATTTAATGTAAACGACGATGTTTGAAAACAAATGAGGAACGATAGGCACGCTTGATCTGCGTCTTTTGTTTATCACTGCAACCAGATCATATTATTTATTGCCAAAGGAACGCAATATTGTAAGAATGCACTCTAGTGTAGAAAAAATGAAACACATCAAACTGTGTATTAATTCATTTCTGATGTCCTATGATGTAAATATGACAATTGTATTTTTCTGGATTATTACCTGGGAAAAAATACATTTAAGAAAGTGCAAACAGTGGTTTCTTTTTTTGGTGGTATAATCAATTGCTACAAATATTTTTATATTAACTCCTGCAAGCGCTATGTGTTGACATCTATGCACTATGTATACAATCTGGTAGCCGTATTCCTTATTGGCTCAGTCACTGCAAAATAATGGTCAGACCTGTTCAGAATATTAAAAAGGAGGAGCTTTCTTTAATATGGTAAATTTAACACTAATAAATATTTCGTGAAACACGACTCTGATTGGTTGTAAAACAGAAATCATTGAAACGTGATTGGTTATTGACTCCCATTTGGGGCATGAGTTAAATAGTCAACATGTTATAGTAATAGGCGACTTTAACTCTAACTTACTTTTTTCCTGATCCTCGGCATTCGAACTACTATCATTATTCCACGCATGCAATATGCATGTCTTGCCTTTACAACCAACCCATCACACATCCACGACTGATAAATTAATAGACATCATAGCCACGACAAATTCACAGAAAATTATAAATTGCGGACAAATACCAGCCCCCGGCATATCGGCCCATGACGTCATATATATCGAATACTCTATCCAGGTGCCTAGGACTTGTCCTAAATTATTGACATACCGAAATTTGAAAAAAAATATTAACCAGCAAGCTCTAATTGCAGACGCTATCGAGATTCCGTGGCATGACATTTGGACTGTATGCACAATTGACGACAAATTGCTTAAATTTAACAATATGATATTAGAACTTTACGATAAACATGCCCCCTTGAAGACCAGACGAATTACTAAAATCCCCAGCTCCCTGGATACCACGAAAATATAGACGGGACATAAGTGACGCTAACTTAAGACAATATAAGACATTAAGAAACAAAACTATAAAATCATTAGGAACGCTAAGTTGCGGTATGCTCATAGTTTCATTGATCGAAACACAAATGCAAGTGATATGTGGAAACGTACTAGATCAATGGGTCTAGGCAGCCGACAACCGAAGAAGAGAGTATTAACATATCACTGGACGATCAAAAACAACATTTCACATCGTATGCCACACTCTAAACACTACGCCCAAACAATACACTATAGACGAGCTCCTATCCACACCTAGTCCTTCCCGAGAAAAATTATTATTTTCCTATATAATGCCAATCGACGTTAAACTATCACTGGACTGCATTAGAACTAAGACACGAGATACAGACAATAAAAGTATCGACTTTTTAAAGGAAATACTCCATGTCATACTTCCAACTATGACCCATATATTTAATGTCTCAATCATGACTTCAACTTACCCTGAACTTTGGAAAAAAAAGCTATAGTCAGACCAATTTTTAAAATTAAATTACCTGTAACACAAAACGACTTTAGACCAATCAGCATCCTCCAGTCCTGTATAAGGTCTTGGAGCGCATTGTTCATGGACAATTAACTGATTACCTTAATACACATAACATACTCGATCCATACCAATCAGGTTTTAGGACAGAACTTAGTGCGGCAACCGCTCTTCTTAAAGTTACCGAAGATGCGCGTGAAACAATGGACAATGGCCGCATGATAATATTAACACTCTTGGGCTTCTGTAAAGCTTTCGACACTGTTGACACTGACATACTAACAGCAAAATTACGCGCTCTGAATCTTTCGGACAATGCTGTTAACAGGGTTGGATCCTACCTTCATGATCGCCAGCAATATGTATCCAATGCAGAACTTTCCTAATCCTGACTGTCTGTGAAGTGTAGCGTCCAACAAGGTTTAGTGTTAGGACCATTACTGTTCTCTATCTATATTAACGACATATCCACTAGTCTTACTTATTGTCGACATCACCTATACGCTGACGATTTGCAAATTTACATTCATTCCCATCCTGACGAATCACATGACACACTAGACAAGCTAAATAGTGACCTAGTCTCAATTTCCCAATGGTCGACTAAACACGGACTTAATCTTTATGCTGACATGACACAGTGCATAATTATAGGACATCGACGAATTCAAAGCATTATCTCTCTCTCTATCTATCTTCGGGTTTTTACAGCTGCTGCCGTCTTCCCGTGCCAAACCTCCAAAGCCTACGGTCTTGGGCATCTTCGATGCTTAGCCCTCTAGCTTGCATTACTGTCTTCATGTTTTCCTTCCATGTTAACCTTGGTCTTCCTCTTTTCTTCTTTCTGTTAGGATGCCATTCATATAGTTGCTTCGGCCATCGCTCATCTTCCATTCTTAAAACATGTCCTAACCACTTTAATTCCTTTTCCTCAATTCTTTCAATTATGCTTTCTTCTGCTTCCATTTTGTTTCTAATTTCCTTATTTGTGACACGTTCTAATTTAGACTTTCTGGCACTTCTTCGTAAATAATCCATTTCTAGAGCTATTAGTCTATTCTTGTAGTACTTATTGATTGTCCATACCTCACTTCCGTACATTGCAACAGATTCCACCAATGTTTTACCAATATATTTTTTTGTGTCTTTCCAAATATGCTTATCCCACCATATGGAATTTAATGATGATATTATTTTGCTACTCAATTCAATTCTATGTTTTATGTTCTCTTTGCCTATACCTTCGATGTTATCCATAATCATTCCCAAATATTTAGTTTGTTTCACTTGCTTTATTTGGATTCCATCTTCCAATACTAAGTTTTCTCTTTCATTGCTATTTATTGCCAGATATTCTGTTTTTTGTAAATTTACTGTGAGACCCCATGATTCATATGTGCTTTTCAACCTTTTTATCATGAATTCCATATCAAAATTGTCTTGCGCTAAAACCAGTTGATCATCGGCAAATTGTAATGTCAGCAAAAATCTATTGCCTATTGGGATCCCCATACCTTTGCAGCTTTGTTTCCATTTCGTTAATATAAATTCTACATAAATATTAAATAAAATTGGCATTATAGATTACGAAAATATCCCTATCATTACTGAAAATTATAATAAGCATGTAATTTTGTATAATTTTACTATTAACTGGTTGAGTGGAAGAAAAGGCCTTATGGCCTTAACTCTGCCAGCTAAAATAAAGCATTATTATTATTATTATTATTATTATTATTATTATTATTATTATTATTATTATTATATATTATTATTATTATTATTATCATAATCACCATGTGTAATAAGAGTGAATGTGTTTAGTCTTAAATCTTGTATTTTCTCACGGCAGGTCCTGGACTTAGTTGAAAGGAAAACAACAGTTTACCTTTCCCAATATATTTTCTAAGTCCTACAGAATAACTGTGCGCATGCGCATAAGTTTATAGGGTTGTCGGTAGGTGGAACCACATATCTTTGAAGTCTTACACGTTTATAGAGCTGTCGCTACATGGCATAACATGCGGTATGACCAACCTTCGAAATAAATACCCAAACGTTTATTAGAAAGGGATGTACACTAACTTCTCCCTTCCTAACCTAACAAAATAAGTAGCATACATATTATTTACTGAAGTGTACACTAATCTGATATACACTAACTAACACCAACGCTAAATTAACAAAATCAGTACTAACCTAATGAAAATAGTGTAAATGAGTTGTTAATGGTAGCAACATTGGAAGAGGAGGGAAAATGGCTAATGAGTTTC